>CM066036.1:163327271-163929940 GCA_033557465.1 Ichthyophis bannanicus | reverse complement strand
TAGATTAGCGTGGATGGAACGTAGGGAGCGGTGAGGAGTATGAAGACGAACTTGATCAGCAAGATACAAGGGGACACCTGAGTGGATCACCCTGTGAACAAAGATAAGAACTTTAAATTGGACACGAAAAGGAACAGGAAGCCAGTGATAGTGTATTAACAAGGGAGTGACGTGATCAAAACGAGAAGCGTGAGAAAGAATACGAACAGCAGCGTTTTGGACCCGTTGAAGACGACAAATTTGTGATTGGGGAAGCCCAGCAAGACAGACATTACAATAGTCAAGACGCGACATAACAAGGGAGATCAGCAGGGTGGGCCAAAGAGGAAGGGGTAAGGAAGGGGCGTACCGTACGAAGTTTTGTCGTAAAGTAAAGAAAGAGCGCTTAACCACATAAGACATATTTTCTTTAAAGGACAGGGAGTGAATGCCAGAGTTACACCCAAGTACCTCATAGAAGAAACATTGGGTTTAGGTGCAGTGGAAAATGTTGGGGAGTGGTTGGGTGGGAAAGAACCAAAGGTGAACCAGATATCTTCATTTTTTTTTTGCGAGGTTATTGTGCATGGAAGTTTGGTACGACAATCCATTAGGCAACGGAAGAGAGACATGAGTTAACCATTCATTGATGTCAGGTGCAGCAGAGTCCAGTGTGAAAGAGGCGAAAGATGTCGTCATCTTAGACGTGGTCAGAGACACCGTGCTGTTGAATAATAAGTAGCAATGGTAGCCAGGAACCCATTAAAGAGAATGGGTCATACCTAACCTTGGGGAACACCACATGACAGGGGTGTTGAAGGTGCATACCCTACGCAGTGTGAACCGAGAAGGAACGATTAGACAGGAAGGAGTTACACCAACGGGAGACCCTTCCAGAAGAGGCCGGCATCTTGAAGTACTAGATATGGAGAGTGCGATGATCAACCACTTCGAAAGCGGCGGAGAGGTCTAGTGAAACAGCAAGAGAGAGTAAACCACTGTCATGTGAGCAATGTGCAGGATCGTTGAGGGTCGGGAAAGAAAGAACAGATTCTGTGCTGTGAACCTGGGCGAAAACCGGATTGACGGTGGGTGAAGAGTGAAAGAAACCTCAAGGTGAGAAGAGAGTTGGGAGAAGAACTAGTTTTTTCTCTTTTTTGCCAAAAGCTTTAGAGAGAAAACGGAGGTTGGAGATTCTTTCAAACTACCCAATATGTACCCTAACACGCCGCACACAACGACCCGTGTCCACCATAACCAATGGGCATTACAAACAGCCCGAGTTCCCCAAATGCCAGTCCTGGAGTGCCACACCTCAATCAGGTCATATTCATTTTCACAAGATAAAGGACATGTCCAGCATGTTGGCGTAAGGGTACCGGTGATGGAGGGTGCAGTGGCTGCTAGTCACACAGCAGAACAGTGGCCCTAGCCATAGTGCAGGCTGGCACGTCCACAGCAACAGACAGGCCGCTGTTGGATGTACAGTCATGGACTACCCAGGGAATACAGCATATTCCTGTGGCAACTGTCGGGCGCTCACTGCCTGGCCTTGGGGGCTAAAGGACAGGAGGCGTGGGTTTAATGCTTCGTGAGTAGACGGGGGGGGAAGAATCTTATAAAAGACAGGAGAGTAACCTGTATCCCTGGAATGCTGGTATTGTTAGTTTCCCTGCTCCCTTTCCGTCTCCGAAATAAAGAGTTGTAGTTTCGCCGCGGGGTTTCTTAATAGCAAAGTATATTTTATTATAGTAACAAGGATATTTTTCCTCGCACGTTAAATGACAACATAAATGTGAACAATGATTAGGTGCTTATGGAAAATGCCAAACAGAATTAAACTCAGGATAAAGTCAACTCTTAAAGTATAAAGATGCTGCTTATTCCAACTTCTAAGCAAGTTCTACTCCAACTTCTGCCCACCAAGATGGTCAGTCCATTTTAAACTGCATCCTCTTTTCAGCCACTGTTTACGTTCACAGTGTCTGGGGATTACAGGTGCATGTAATTAGAGCTTTCCCTAGCCAGGCAGCACAACAGCTCCGTAGTATTCAATTCATATACGGTAAAACCAGTTTCCTTCAGCTTGGCGATCTCCAAACACAACAGGATCCGTACAGTCCCCCATGGCTCTCAACAATCAGGATAAGTTCAAGAAACTATCTTGTGCTAAGTTCTTCAAGCTGTATGGAATTATTGGCTTCTTTGTAACACAAATGGCCTGTCTTTTTAGCTTGTAGCTCTAAAAAACGTCTTTAAAAAACCCTGATGTAGGAGCAATTCAGGGCCCTGTTGTTTTGTGGAGATAGGGAATTGCTAATCAGCTATAAAAATTCCCCTCTGGCCTTAAGAGCTATTTCTCTTCTCCTCCTCTTAGGGTAAATTGGTGTCAGAGTAACGTCTTAGGCTCTTTTTGCTAAATGTTTTTCAAACTTACAGCGAGAGTTAGCTTTACCTTCCATGTCTGGAAACCTCTGTGGCAAATCACTTAAATTTGTGTTTGTCCAAGCCTCTCTCTATTCAGGATGGCTCCTGATGGTTTCTCCCAGCTTTTCTTGTGAGAATGTCCGTGGCCAGCAGGATCTCTGGCCCAAACGGTTAATTCCCAGAATGATTGTTTTCCTTTCTCCTCAGTCGGTTGGTGCCTGCCTTGAAGGCTTCCTCTCGCCAGGGCTTTGCCTTCCAGGCGGTTGTGTTAATATTCCGAGGGGCCTAGGGTCCTCTTGTCCTTGGAGACTTCGAGTTGTCTACTCCACTGCCTCTGTGCCAATAGATCTTTGCAGGTCCTCCTTTTAGTGCCAGGGTTCCAAGTATCACCATACTATCTTCTGGAACTCCAATCATTTCTCATTTCTTCTTCTCTATATCCATCTCGCCCCTCATTGTCTTTTTCCAACCTCCCTCTCATTCTCTATCTCATTCTCTCTCGTCATCCTCCTGGCCCTAGCAAAGCCATACTTCTGGTTTATAAACCATGTTCTCCGCAGGTCGTCTGGACACGCCCCTTCCAAGGACAGGGGTGGTGCGCCCAAGATCAGGAACTTGCAGGACATTCCTTCCCCTGGGCTGGTACTCGCGGATGCTCAGCTCTGTGGAATCGAGTCTCTCTTTCTTTCTAGCTTTAATCAAATTGGTAAATCCTGCTGAACCTCAGGAGTTTCATCCGTCTCCATAGGCTCAGGATGGGGCGCTGTTCACCACACAACACACAGTGGTTTGGCCAGTTGCACACAGACCAGTGTGTTGGCTTAAGAAACACGAAAGGTTCCACAGGTTCAAAAGGCTCCTAGCTAGGTCAACGGTCCCAATCCCAGTCCACTGATATTTTTCCCACATAACTGTTACCGTGATTGTTAAGTGACAAAACTCCTTTATTGCTGAGAACATACGCTATGGTTTATACCGCCTATATTTTACCCACACCGAGCACAGTACAGCCATAAACTGGTGCGCTATCACCTAGAATGCAGAGTCCTCCCAAATGCAAGGTCCTGGAGGGTCCAAACACCAATTCAGGTTCCTGACTGCCTTGCCCGCTTCTAAGAAAGATGCTGTGCTGCATAATCTATGCACCAACCCCCCCCCCCCCCATGTGGGTATGCAGAATGTTAAGGCTCATTGCATATTTCAGGAGGAGAGCAGTCATGAAAAACCCGAACAGTGTTTTGGCAACACCAGGACTGGAGTTGGTAACCTCTGCTGTTAAAGGCAGCAGCCAAACAAGGGGCAGACACACCCATCACCCACAGGCCCCGATTGGCTAATGCCCTCCCTGGAGAGGCAGGACCATTGGTCCCTGCTGTTGCATCTCCCAATAGCTACCACATCGCCATACCCTAGGGCAATGCCACCCTAGGCACTCTGGTGGGTATAGCAGTACACACCTATCAAAACGTTTCATATGAGTAACTGCGCAGATAGGCAAGGTCCTAACGTTAAGCACAGTTTGCTCATTGAGCTTCCATACATAACAATCATTCTGATGGTCAGCGGTATGTGCTATCAGGTCAGGTCTCTGACGAATGTTTACCACCCTGGGGAGTGACGCCCAAGAAAGAAAAGAAAAAAAAAAAAAAAAGGGAAGGCAAAAAAAAAACAGTATTGCGGACCATATCCATATGCCTTGACTGTTTCCAGGGAAATTATGGTGTGGTGGGCACGGGCTGTCTGAAAGCCCCTCTACAGTAGCAACCAATGCTGGCATAGGTGTCGGACGTTGTGTGTCTGTTCGCTCTACAGTGTGTGGGCGCACGGCTGCAAACACCTTCCACGAGCCCACACTGGCCAGACTGTTTGCCAGTATTGCGCCCTGCCAATGTGCATAATGAGGAGCAAGCAAGGTACCATGGGTAATAGCCCAAGGACAGGGTGGTCTGGGGCCAGGGTGCTGCATCTGCACAGCGCATAGGGGCTACTGATCTTGCGGCATATTAGTGCCCGGGCGTGCCACCACCTACACAGGGACGGTGGAAGGGGGTGAACCGCTGTATTGTCCCTGGCTAGGGAGAGATTCAATCTCACCCTGAACTGTGCAGTGACCACAGCCTGGCTAGGCATCCCCATAAAGGTTGGCTACCATACTATTCTCTGTCATGTGGATATTTATGTGTTGTTCCCTTTGGGGGGGCCACAAGAATCATCTGACTTAATTTGCTTGTGTTGTGGTATGCTGCCATCCCAGTCAAACAGTTCTTTGGGGTTGCATGCATTTCCAACAGTGAGACCATGCATTAATGGGACCAACCGTAGCAGACTGTTTGCAGCTGGTATTGGGTCTCAATGGAGAGCCTTGCAGGGTGCAGCGGTGCCTGTAAAGGCCTAAGCTGCAGGAGCCACAATATCAAGGATAGTCGGTGGGGTGACTCCCGGGTGCGGCTAGCATAGTACAGAGGCCTAATGTTCTGTCTGCTATTGTTTTGCTATGGATATGTAGAGAGCATGCAGTAAACTTGCCCTAGAGGGACGGTGTCTCTCCCACAGCAGACAAACAGGGTTGTTGATGGTCCCCTTCCACTGCCACCGATTGCAGGGAGGTAGAATGTGAGATGCGGTTTAACCACCAGAATCCCTCCCTATGGGTTCCATGAGGGACTCCACCTGACTGAAGGACAGACAGAATATATCCAAGGGTGTTTGTGCAGAATACTACCTATCCCACACATTATACCTGGCTGTGGATGTCCTAGGCATGGCCTAATGTTCTTGCCATGGATGGTGCTGTGGACCTGGTGCTGTGCGCCTCACTGCAACCCAATCACGGTGGAGCGCAGTACCCGCACAATGTGGATGGTATTGTGTAGCTATGTCTGTGCCAGTGTTAAAGACACCACAGTTCAGAATCCTCCGCTACCAGGCCTAGGTGCTGTGGGGTACAACAATTGGTGTCCAGTTTCCCCCACCAGGCCGAGGGTGCTGTGGGTGGTGCATTCCCCATGGTGTGTATGCTGTGGATGCAGCTGATTTTGCAATGTGTCAAGGTGGCATTCATGGGTGTGAACTGGCCCAATCCAACCCCCTCCCCGTGTGGTGGGGAAAATCCCGCACCTGACTCACAGGCTATGATAAACCATTTAGGCCATCACATACCCGTTACATCTGTTAGCACTAATTCCATAGGTGCAAGACACTCCTAAAGTAGTCCCTGTAAGTATAAAGTGGCCCACGCTCGGGTAACCAACACCAACGTACGCCACAATCGGACACGATTTTACGCCCGCGTACTCAACCACGTGGCTACGCCCCTGTACCAACGCACGTAGGCATCGCCCCCGTACCAACGCACGTGGCTACGCCCTGCTACCAACGCAACGTAGGCACTGTCCCGTACCAACGCACGGTGCTACTCCCGTACCAACGCACGAGTAGTCCCCACGGCCCGCCACCAACGTCACAGTAGGCCTAGCGCCACTAAAAATTTTATCTTTGTTTTCAGAAGGACATGGATGCAATGTCGAGCGAAGCTCTGGCATTCCAATCAAAGGGATGCCTCTAACCTGCTCACGAAGGAGAGCTATTCTGCCCTCCAAGAAGAGAGACGCCTATTCCCTGGATCATCCAAAGGCAGAAATCTGCCGCCAGGGGTCAGAAGCGGCATGGGGAGAGCATACCGTCACAAATGAGGTACAACATAAAGCTCTGAACTACCCACGTGAGTGTAAGTTCATGGGGAACGGAGGTAAACCCCAACCTAGGATGTGCAGAGAAAAACCATGTACCCAAATCACCAATCAACTATGCACTAACAGGGCCTGCAGGTTGTCCCTCCTCATCCAGGCTTGATTTATGTCTGCCCTCTCCCCCCAAAACAGAACTCCCCTGGTCCACAGGGGGTACCTGCAAACATCGTATAGGTGATTAACAGACCCCATTGTTATGTTTATTTTCCGCTGTTGTAGCCTCAATGATGTACCCTATTCACAGAGGACCACAGGCCCATCACAGATGCCAAGGAGACACACAGGTGTCTGTCCCCCTGGCCCCAGTCCTGCGATCATCAGGCCAACACACATCCCAGGATACAGCAGGCCCCACCTCAGGGGCCATCCCCCGTCCTGGTGCAATGGTATCTGTACCTGATAGTGAGTAAAAGACATAACTATAGCCCAAGGATGCTGCAGGCCCCAAATGAGGGCTCCATCCCCCGTCCATGTGCTATGGTATCTGTCCCTGTCAGTGAATACAGGGTTCAGCTATAGCCCAAGGATGCTGCAGGCCCAAGATGGGGGCCCCATCCCCTGTCCTTGTGCTATGGTATCTGTCCCTGTCAGTGAATACAGGGTTCAGCTATAGCCCAAGGATGCTGCAGGCCCCAGATGGGGGCCCCATCTCCCGTCCTTGTGCTATGGTATCTGTCCCTGAGAGTGAATAAATGAATAAACTATAGCTCAAGGATGCTGCAGGCCCCAGATGGGGGCCCCATCTCCCGTCCTTGTGCTATGGTATCTGTCCCTGTCAGTGAATACAGGGTTCAGCTATAGCCCAAGGATGCTGCAGGCCCCAGATAGGGGCTCCATCTCCCGTCCTTGTGCTATGGTATCTGTCCCTGATAGTGAGTAAAAGACATAACTATAGCCCAAGGATGCTGCAGGCCCCAGATGGGGGCCCCATCTCCGTCCTTGTGCTATGGTATCTGTCCCTGTCAGTGAATACAGGGTTAAGCTATAGCCCAAGGATGCGGCAGGCCCCAAATGAGGGCACCATCCCCCGTCCTTGTGCTTATGGGATCTGTCCCTGTTAGTGAGTTAAAAACGACATAACTAGAGCCCAAGGATTGCGGCAGGCCCCAGATGGGGGCCCCATCCCCCGTTCTTGTGCTATGGTATCTGTCCTGTTAGTGAGTAAAGACATAAACTATAGCCCAAGGATGCTGCAGGCTCCAATGAGGGCCCCATCCCCCGTCCTTGTGCTATGGTATCTGTCCCTGTCAGTGAATACAGGGTTCAGCTATAGCCAAGGATGCTGCAGGCCCCAGATGGGGGCCCCATCCCCCGTCCTTGTGCTATGGTATCTGTCCTGTTAGTGAGTAAAAGACATAACTATAGCCCAAGGATGCTGCAGGCCCCAAATGAGGGCCCCATCCCACGTCCTTGTTCTATGGTATCTGTCCCTGTCAGTGAATACAGGGTTCAGCTATAGCCCAAGGATGCTGCAAGCACCAAATGAGGGCTCCATCTCCCGTCCTTGTGCTATGGTATCTGTCCATGTCAGTGAATAACAGGGTTCAGCTTTAGCCCAAGGATGCTGCAGGCCCCATATGGGGGCCCCATCTCCCGTCCTTGTGCTATGGTATCTGTCCCTGTTAGTGATTACAAGAGACCAACCATAGCCCCAGGACGCAGTAGGCCTCACCTCAGGGTTCCATAGCCCATCCTGGAGCTAAGGTAGATGCCCCTGTTTGTGATCACAAGGGCAAACTATATCCCCAGGATGCGCAGGCCTCAACTCAGAGCCTCACCCCCCATCCTGGTGCAATGGTGGATGCCCCCGTCTGTGAGCACAGGGGCGAACCATATTGCACACAGAGATATATATGTGTTGTGGAAGAGACCCCAAAAGGGTGTCTGTCTGATAATGTCAATATGTGTTTTCACTCCAATAGGTGGAGGATCTCCGCAAACAAGGCGCGGGAGCTACGTTCACGGTACCCCTGCTTCGTAGCACGGGTACAGAGGGAGCGGATGGCCCAACGAGATGGTGAGTGATGTGACATGGCCCTGTGGGGCAATGGTTGTCAGGACCACAGGATACATGTGATTGCCATGTCTGATGTGTGAGCATAGAGATGACATGTGTTCCCCTCTCCCTCAGCGGATGCACGTGCTGCCGTTGAGCCTGTGGGGCCAGAAGCTGCAGCGGGGCCGGAGGAGGAGCAGGGTGACAATGGCCAGGAGGTGGAGGAGGCCCCGGTGCCCATGGAGGCAGACAATGGGGGGACGCACGAATCTGCGAATGCTGCAGCCAACACCGAGAGGGAGGAGGGGGACGGGGAGGAGGAGGTGGAGGTGGGAGCGGGGGAGATGGAGGTGTTTAGGGTGGTTGGAGAAGGGGAGGAGGTGGGGGAGGGGGAGGCGGCGGAGCTGGCGGGAGGGCAGAGGGTGGAGAGGCGGGTGCAGGCGGAGGGGGAGGGGAGGGGCTCTGGGGGGGGCAGGGGCCAGAGGGGGAGGGGGAGGGGGTGGGTGCGTGGATGGGTTTTCTGGCTGTGGCATCTGCCCATCGGCATGGGCTGCCACAGGGCTAAGGGGGCGCTAGCCACCTGCTCCATGGTGCTGGCGATGCTTCCCCCCTGGATGTGGGCCTGCCACACATAGCCGCTGACACGTGCACCGTGGATGCAGCCACACAGACACGGGGAGACCTGTGTCTGTGTGGCTGCATGTGCGGGCTGCGCATGGCAGCGGCTGTGCGTGCGCAGGCACACGCCCAGAGGCAGCACGCACTCATCATGGGGCAGGTCCTGGCAACCCTGACCATGGTGGCTGACCGGCTGCGCTTGCTGGAGGAGCGGGTAGCTGGTGGCGCGCCTGATCAGCCACCATGTGACAGGGGTCCCCGGGTTGTGTAGCGTGCGGATGCACAATGCACACCCGCCCTGTGACAGCCCATGCAATGGCCTGCCACAGTCACCGGGGACAGCAGGGATGGCTGACAGCAAGGTCGCATGCTGTGCAATGGCAAATGTGCCAACAAATGATGATTGTATATAAAGGTTATCATTGTTACCAGTCAACTGTGGTGGCCAGATATCCCTCCTTGCTATGGGTCAGTGTTGTGTGATTGACACATGTGGGCACCCACATGCGTGTCCGTGTGAGATACAATGGGAGGATGCAGGGTACTGTACCCGTGTCATGGGTGGAGCGATATTATGGGCATCACATGGGCCAGTGCCACACATGGCCAAATGCACACACGTTAAACAGTGCCTAGGGGTCAGCTGTGGTGGAACATGCAAGGCTATGTGCAGCATCTGTGATGGGCACAGACCAGGGTGGATGCTGGCATGGACACAGCAAGGGGGCTAATGGACACTGAGCCATCAAGTGCACAGGGCTAGGGGTGGACAGAGTGGACATGGCCGCAGGGGGACATGGGCTGGCTCGTTAATTTGGTCCATTCTTTGTGGATTGCATTTGTTGGGAGGTGTTTTTTGTATGAGGCTCAGTGGGTTCCACTGCATTAAGGGTGACTGTTGTCAATTGTCTATCGAAAATAGATAAGATTAAACATAACACAGGACAGCAGTTCTGTCACTGATCCCTGCTACCACATGGTCAGTCCCTCCAAACATGTGCTTGAGGGGCATCTCTTAAGAGTCAGGATATTATGCAAATTGCCAGCTGTTAGTCTCAAGGGAAAGAGCCTCACCTGTAGTTGGCAGGTGGGAAAGCCTACACGTGTGCTGTCATGTGTGCTATATTGAGGGTTGTCCAGAAGCCACAGGGACAGGTTTCGGAAACAGTAGGATATATAACAGAATAGACTGGCAGTTAGACTGTCAACCCAAATGTGCCTGTGCTACAGTCTATGGCCATGAGAGGGCAGCTTGTAGACTCAGTAGTGCCTGTCAATGACTGAGGGTATGCAGTACATATTTCAAAGCTATGGTAGCAGTTCGGGTAAGTGTAGCTGCTGTGCTTTGATCTCGTTGACGTGGTCAGAAACCTGGATATGTGCAGTCCTATCCTGTTCACATAAAAGATGGCATACCAAAGTGAAAAGGGCATAGCCATCCCAGTTCTGTCCGAGTGCCCTCAGCAGCTCATGTGTCCCTCCCAGGACCCTATGAGGCCAGATCTATTCATTTCCTGGAAACAACCTCGGCCCATGCAATATCCTAGCTCCCCTCCACCCAGCAAGATACCAGTCCGCCCCCCCCCCCCATGAGCCCATGTAACGGTCCTGCACCTCCATGGGTCCACTGTATGTCAAACCCCACCACCACGCATTTTCAATCCGAGCTAGCCCAAACCGCCCAAGTCCAGTCCTACCCCCATCAGCCCATTTCCGGTCAGCCCCGAATAGGCCATTGGCAGCCCTCCCCCCCAATCATCCCACAGCCCATTAGCAGTCCAACCCACCTCCCCATCACCCACAGCCCACCTCATGTCATGCCCTTTCCCCCTCTATAGCCCATTACCGGTTGTAAACCCCCCCCCCCGGCTCACGGGAAACGTATGAGGAATACAGATGGTGGCTGCAGCTGCTGGGTAATGTGTGCCTGCTGGTGTGTGCCCAAAAGCAGGTGGGGCATCCCATGCTGGCCACAGCAGGGTCGGTGCCTACACCGTCTGGCAGAATAGTTTGCATTGGGCTGGCCCCAGGGACAGTCACGGGTGGGCTGTGCGTAATACGGCCCCCCACAAGCAACACAGGAGACATGACATGTGCTACAGTCACTTGTGTGGCGGTTTATTTCCCCCTCCCACTGCCCCTGCCACGCCTTGCATGGCCCCTCCCACCCTGTGTTGATGGTGGTCTGCTGCCGCCGCTTCCGCTGGTGGTGGTGGAGGTGGTGGTGGTGGTGTCAGCCTGATGTGTGCCGCAATAATCTCAAGGCTCGCAGCCATGCTTTGCGCAGCTGCAGCCAGTTTCTGCACCCCCACCAGGACCCCTGACAGTGTGCGCTGATGGCGCCATTGCGCACGGCGTTGGCAGCACTGTTCCCTCAACCCCACTCGCAGTAAATGCCATATACCTGTGGAGACAGCAGGTAGTGCATTGTAAGACTGGAATACATCCACCACCTCTGCAGAGGCATTGACACCAGAACACAGTTTGACACTCACCCTCTGCATCCCTCTGTGCCGCTGCTGAGTGCGCCTGCATTTGCAGTATGACTTCCGACACAGCGGACAGCGCCGCTTCTCTGGTGCGCTGGTCGGCCTCAGCAGCCACCTCCCCCATGGCTTCATTGGTGGTCATTGCTCTTCCAAATGCAGGCTGTGTGACAGTTCCGATGTCCTCCCCTGGGGGGGTGGGGGGAACACCTGCTTCCACCTGGCCCACCTCCGGCACAGGGTCCATGGTGGTGCACGGCCCTGGCTGGTTGTCCCCTGGTGCCTCCTCTGTTGCATCAATGGAGCATATGTCACCTGTAGGCCACAATGTTACATAGGTAATATGAGGCATGACTGCCTATCTACACCCGTCCCACTCCCCTAAGGGCACATGTGTGTGGGTGAGCCACATGGGTCTTGGCAAGGGCCCCTCCCTCCCTCCCCCCCTTACCTATCTATCCATTCCGGGGGGCCCTTTGCCCTGCAAGTTCCACTGTCCCCTCCCCCCTTGCATGCTGCCACACACCCCATGCAGCCCCGTCACTGCTTTCAGCCCTGCAAACACAGCCCATGTTAGACACAGGTGCATTGTGCTGTCCCGTCGGCCACATTACCACCTGTGTGGCCGTACTGCCTCCACCAACCCTGCACCATCTCCCCTGCAACACATTGGCAGCCTCTGCTGGTACTGTGGGCCTGTCCTCCTTGCCACTGCACCCATCCACTGTGCTGTGGCGCTCCCTGCCCACCATGGACATGTCCCCCCCATGGGTCATGGGCCAGAAGCTGGCCGTATGCCTGTGCCGCCCCCTGGGTCCTCATATTGCCAAATCATGCCATCCACACCCCACCCCACCCTTGGCCACCCCCACACATGTGAGTTTGCAGTCTCACACTGCTGCAGCTCACTCTCACACTTACCAGCACTTGGATGCGCTGTGTCCAACTCAGGGGGCAGGCCATTAATATACATATGCCCTAGTCTTTCTGCCAGGCGCCACTCCAGTTCGGTCAGGTTGGCGACCCGTGCTGGGCCCCCTCCAGTGCTTTGGGCCCCTCTCCTCTCCCTGGCAAGCTCATTACGGATGTTCTGTTTAATGTCACAATATCTCTTGCGGAGGCTCTCTACATCCCGATGTGGGCCATCAGCGGTTGCCACCTCCGCCTGCACCTCCGCCCATGCCCTGGCACGTGTGGCACCTGTTGTTGTTGAGCTGTGTTGTCCGAACAGTATATCATAATGCTTCAGGATGCTTGCCAGGAGGAGATCATTCTCCTCCTGGCTGAACCGCACTGCCCTCTTGCGCACCTCCTCTGGGAGTGTGGATCTGTGCTGCCGTTGCACCATTGTGCCAGTGGCCTGTTCACGTGGGTGTTGCTGTAGGCCAGATGGGCCTGGCCTCTCACCATCATCTGCAACTGTGTCCATTGCTGGTGTTTGTTGCAGTCCGGCATGCTCACATACCTGGTTGGTGGGCTCCATACTGGATGTGTGCTGAGGTGCGTGCCATTTTGTCCTCCCTAGATATATATAGATATGTTTTGGGTGTGGCTCTGGGTGCATTGCGTACATGCATTGTGTTCGCGCGCAGCGACGCGCTTTCCCCCTGCGCACGCATGGACATGCTGTGGCTATATACCCTACGTGCCTTACTGTACATGGTTTCCAGCTTTTTAGTATTCCTCCGATTCAGCCCTGGGTGTACACACTACACGCGCCCTCCTCCTACAATCCAGTTTTGTGCTGGTAGGTAACACAAATGTTTTCTGCATAGTGCGCGTATATTTTATTTTCTGCGCGCTACCACACGCGTTGGGTGATGGTTACATTTTCATGACGCACATTACATGGGATGTGCGTTGCATGTACACGCGTGTGAACACGGTTGGCGTCCCTGTAACATCTTGGCGTCTTCCATATTTGGAAAGGGGTATACCTCGCAGTAGCTTTACACCATGCTGCGTCACAGGGGAACACGTCGATGGCTTTTGTCGGGTGCAATGCGGGAGAACGCGTGCTCCTGCGTGCGCTACGTTCCTGACGACAGGGTGTTGGCTGTGATGGATGTTCCTGGTTGACCAGGTGTGTATCTTTATTGTAATCTCTGTGCCCGCCCCGCACCCTATTTCTCAAACACCTGTCCTCCATCCTGTGTCTATCATGGCTCAGACTGTGAATGCAGGTGGTGCAGTCATTGAATTGCTGGAGCTAGCTGGGCTGCGCTTTCCAGAAGAGGAAGATGATGTTCCTGGGGCTGCGGCACTGGGCATGGGTGCTATCCCGATGCAACTCAGGCCTGCAGCTGTGGGGGGTCCACAGGCGGGTGTGGGGGAACAACAGCGCCGTAGGCATGCTGAGGGGGCGGCCCCGCCTGCAATGCCTCTAAAGGCCCAGGGCCATGCTCCAGGACATCAGGGAGGACCAGGTAATCTCCCTCTACCGGCTGGACACAGGGGCTATTAGGGAGCTCTATGAGGATCTACGACCTGACCTCGAGCCCCTGACTGCCCGGTCACATGCTATACCGGGATTGGCCAAGCTCCTTGCTGCCCTACATTTCTTTGCCTCTGGCTGTTTCCAATCCTCAGTGGCTGCAGTGGGTGGGATGAGTAGGCCAACGTTCTCTCGCTGCCTCCACCAGGTACTGCGGGCCATGGTCAGCCGGGTTGGGAATTACATTGCCATTCCCAACAGTAGGCAACATTGGGTGGCTCTGGGGCAGGCATTCCAGCAGATTGCAGGGATACCACACGTGATGGGCGCAATAGATTGCACACATGTTGCCCTCGTCCCGCCACGCGACAGGGAGGTTGTATACCGCAACTGCAAACACTTCCATTCCCTCAATGTGCAGGTTGTCTGTGATGCAGGTATGAGTATCCTGAATGTGGTCCCGCAGTTCCCAGGGTCAGCCCATGACTCCTATATCCTGCAGAACTCAGCACTGTTTGGCCAGTTTGAGGCCGGGCAATATGAGGACTATGTCCTGCTGGGTAGGTATTCCCCACATCCTACGTGTACCTACCATATGTGTTTCACGGGGGCACCATTGTCACCTGTGTCCTCTGCATGCATGACATTGTGGTGTTGTTTCCTGGTGCAGCCTATTCTGGGCTTGACACTACATCACACCCTGTCACCTGGAATGTGGTCACATACCTCTGTGTGGTACCACACGTCTCACTGCCTACCATGTGTGTGTTCTTGCTCATCTGGGTGTCCCTGCACCCATGTGGTGTCGGCTGTACCCTGCCTCTGCTGTTCACTTCGCAAGCTCCTGTGTACAGGGGCAATCTGTACATGCATGGTGTGTCCCCTCCATGGATGTGGCTCCTACACCTTTGGAGGTTTTACATATGTATGCCTGTATGGTGTATCCCTTTCCCACCCCATGTGCCACGGGTTTGTGCATGTGCCATCCAGGGGGGGACTTTGGAGGATTGGGGGCACAGGACCATACACATGGTGTACAGTGTGTATGGGGCCTCCTCATTCGCCATGTAGGGAGTGACATGTGTCCTGGGCTGTGTGCGAACCTGCTATCACACATGTCTGCTGCATGACTGTTCGCTTTGGCCTGTCTGCACTGACACTCCCACCTGGCCCCCCTGGGGATGTGGTCCGCTGACATATCCCCTGTGTGCCATGTATCATGATGTTCCACGACTTGCACAACTGCGCATCTTTGTCCCGCCAAGTGTGCTTTTGGACTCCCGGAAGCAGACTCTGGTGCACTCCCATTGTGTGTACTGCTGTGACGTCAGATGTGTGTGACCATGCCTCTCTGCTGTCCAGTTGTGCATTGCTACATCAATGATTCCATAGGTCCATCTTCTCACGTGTGACTTTCTGCCATCTCTGTTTGCAGGTGATGCAGGATATGGGTGTCATGCCTGGCTACTGACCCCTGTGCGTCTCCCTCGGACAGGTGCAGAGATGTGGTACAATGAGGCCCATGCCTCCAGCCGCTCAGTCATTGAGCGCACCTTTGGCGTTCTCAAAAGTCGCTTCAGGTGTCTGGATAGGACTGGCAGGGCCTTACAGTACGGACCCCTGACTGTGGCAAAGATCATACTAGCCTGTTGCATCCTCCACAACATTGCTCTCAGGCACAATGTTCCAGTCGATATTAATGAGGATCTCAGGGTGGATCCTGTGTGCCATCCTGCACCTGGCCATGGTGACACATGTGCGGGGATGGCGGCCAGGAAACATCTGATCGAGGAGCTCTTCTCCTGTAAGTTCTGCTTGTGCTGGGGATGTGTCTCTGGGTTCGCCATGTGTGGGCAGGTGTATGGCTTGTGCAGCACTACCGTGACATGTCTCGATATGTCTGATGTTTTTTTGCTTCTGTGTTCCGGGCTCCCAGGGATTGGCTGACCATACTGCCCGATGCTCTGCTGCGTGTGGGGAGTGTGTGTACATCACTGCAACATGCAGGTGACTCGGGTGAGTTGGCATACAGTGAGGTTTACATTGCTGTCGTCACGGTTTGACACATATATGTTGATTTCTCTCCACTGCTCCTATGGTGCTGCACATGTATTTGGCCCACTACTCCATCACCCTTAGCTTCCATTTGTCACACATGTGGCCATTACCTGTGCACATCTTGGGAGTCTTAATGGTGTATCTGCTGCACATAATGACAGGCTGTGTGTGTACACAGGCACAGGGCATTGTATTGTTTGAGAGCATGTGGAACACTCACTGCCATTGTGGCATTTGCAAGATGCGTGGCACTCATGGATGTACTGTGATGGGGGTCTCCACTTGTCGGTGATTGTCGGGGGTCCTGCCATCTGCACCTTCTGGCATGCATACCTTGTCTCACAGTGTATGTCTCTGTGTCTGCTTGACCTGTCTACATGACGGATCATTCTGCGCCACCCTGCCTATGTGTGTTTCAGGGATGTGTATGGCCACTTCTCCAGTGATGTTCCCTCATCCCTCTTTTCCCTTCTGCTTGTGGGCTACTGTACATTGTGGGCATGTGTCATATATTCTTTTCAGACGTGTCTCAGGTTTTCTGGTGGACTGATGTACGTCAACATTTTGTTTCCGCACAACACAACGCACCTTGGACATGCTGCACTCACAGCTACCCATGCGGACATGGTTATGTCCGCAGTCCATTGATGTCTGCAGCCTCTATTGGGGCTCTTTGTGCTCTTGCCTGACACGGACATTCCCAGTCAGGCCACAGCTCTACCTTTCAGGTAGGCCTCAGCTTCCATCCTCTGGGACATACACCACGTGCTGATGCTGCATTTGGCCTGTTGCTATCATCATGTCTTTCATTGTTATCTCTGTGCGCCACCACTGCTGGACATGCTCTTGACCCCTGGGGTGCCTGTGTGTCATGTGCATTTACATGAACATATTGGGATGGTGTCCTGGTCTTCAGAGACATCTCCTGCAGTGGTCCAAGTGCACTGTGCTCAGTGTTGTGGCCAGGTCATGTGGTGCTATCTATGCATTCTGAGGTGAACTCTTTCTATCTCACTTTCTCCTTTCAGACCTACAGGGGCTGTGGGTTGGTGTGCCATTCCCTTACCTGATATCTACATCTTTTCACACAGGACACAGACAGCATACATGACACATCTACTGCACTGCATCTGGAGATCCCGTCATCCATATGTGCGTGGACACAGCACCCCTGTGAGACTGTCCCTGGATGTTGTTGCCACAGGGAGATGGGCCTCTGCAATTTGGACACAGGCCTTTTTTTCAAACTCATTGATGGCCTATTTTGACTGTCACTGGGGGGACTGGGCCACCGTTGCTTCCATGAACTGTCTGGGTGTTTTGTTTCTTGCAGTAAGGGGGGGGGGGGGGTGAGCTGTACATGGATATGTAGCCATGATACGTCAATGTTGACATGGCATGTTGCCTTGTCACTCTGCATGCTTTCACCAGGTTCTTTTGGTGGCTGGGGATGGTGACTGCTGTGCATACGGTGGGTGCGAACACTGTGGGGACATGTCGTGGTGAAGCCCTCCACATCACATATTACTGTCTGTTTGTGACAGCTGATGAGATGCGGCATAGGATTTGGAGTGGCACCAGTGGGGGGGTGGTCAGGGTGTGTAGGCTCCACGGGCAGCAACAGGTGGGTGGCCTCGCAAAATGGATTGGGTGTGTGCTGGCGACGTTGGCTGCCACACAGGCCCCATGTCTTTCTACAGGTCATATGGTGCACCGGGATGCAGGATACAATAGCTGCTTGGGTCTGGTGACTGCCTTTTGAGGACGGATGTTTGCACTTTACTTGTTTTGGATATTTGGGATATTGGTCACCCAATTTCATTGCCACTCGGGAGCTTGCCAGTTTGGGCAACACCTGTCATTTATCTTTTCCTTACTTGTTTGATGCTTACTTGCACATATGCTGTGTGCAACCCCATCACATCTCCGCCCACCCTTCTATGGTTGAGCTGTGCATGTCAGTGTGGCCTGTTTGCAGCCTGTGTGCCACATTGTCTGGACTAATTGTAGTTTTCCTCCTGGGGTGGGGTATGTGACTGGTCTGCCTGTGTATTGGGACCGCTGCTGCCGGTTGGCCTGGTTGGTCATTCACATGCTCCTCTTTCAATCCATTGTCCTTGACCACAGCCCATACACATGGCTTTCCATTGGCCTGGCCCCTTCCAGCCCTCATGTGTCACTCCCCTGATCTATTGCATGTTGTTTACACTGCATTATATTTCCTGGTGTGTGTGTGGACCTGTTCATATGTGCCTCCCATCCCACCTGTGGACTGTGATGTTGGCTGTGGACCCCTGCTCTACATGTGTACTGCATCTTGGTTACTCTTTGGGGTGCCCTCACCTGAAACACAGCTGTAGTTTTGTATGGTGACATGCTGTGGTCCTGTCTGCATCCATTTCTGTGTGCCTAATGGTGTTATTGTAGTCAATTTATTTCTGCAGTGCTTTCCATCCTAGAGGTCATGGCTTTGCACTCTCTCTGTTATCCTGTTTTGATGCCTTTCCTGCACTGGTACCTGTGCTCGCTGTAACAGTCATCTCTTGGCTTCTATGTCCTGGCTGCTCTTATCATCCTCATCACAGTTGCGGCCCATCCTTTGGTCCATCTATCTGCATCAGTGTGATGTGAGATGTCCTGTATGTTGCTGTGCACTGTCACCCCATATCCTACACTGCTACCCTTGTCTGCATTGCATCTCTTTGTGCTTGGCGGGCCTGTGCCTGTTCTGCGTGGCAGGCCCACTCCTCTGGCCACCTCCACCTCCACTGGGGGACACATATTCTCATCACTTGCCACACACTGTTTTTCTAGTACTCTAGGGTGCCAACACCCTTTGCTGTGTTGCTGTTGCCAAAACCATGTTTGTCTGCGCTGCTGCCAGACACATGGGATGCCCGCAGGGATGGTGGTCCAGTAACTCCCTACTCTCCCTCCGTCAGTCACCTGTTCATTGTCTTTACTGTGGGTTCTATGTGCTGTTCGTACTACATCTGTCTCTGTTCCACGCAGGTCCTGCAGGTCCTCCAGACGCAACTTGCAGTCCCTAGGGCACACTGACCTTGGCCAACATACCCTTTTTGGAGCACCGTGCCATATGGTTCTATGGGCCAGGGTTCCATCTGCACTCTCTCATCCCTGTGTACCTCTTATTGCACTTAGCTTGGGACACCCTTCTAGGCACCGTACTGGTCACCTTTTCAAGCTTCTTCTTGGGCACACTGTTGGGCTACAGTCTTTTGCTGCTCTATGGCAGTGACGCACAAATTCATTTCTCCCTTCAGGGCCAGGCGCTGTGGGGGAGCCTGCCCCCTCCTATGTTCATCTCGAGACTGCTGATGTACATGTGCAGTGCACCATGGGTTTTGTTGCATACACCCATATCCTTAACCCCCCAGCAGGCACTTTGGGTGGTGACATGGCGCCCCTCGGTGGCCAGTCAGGGGGCTATTGGTTCTGGTGGTACAGACATCTGCATATTCTTTCTCCACATATTCATAGTATGTTCGGGTTTGCTTTTGCTTTTGCCAGTGGCTTTACGTTTTAGGAAAGAGGTCTGTGATGTTATTGGGCCTTTTATATTTGGTAATGATCTTGGCCTTGGTCTTGATTGTGTTTGCCATATGCCCTTGTTTGCTGAGACCTTGGTTTGTTTCATTGACAGGCATTCTTTGTATGTACGTAGTGCAACTGCTGTGGATCTGGTGTGGGGGTTTTGGGCATTTCACAGTTCTGCTCCATGAGCTGGCCACCTCATTATTGGGACTGTGTTATTTGCACTAGCAGTATGGGCTAATAGTTACTTCATTGCCTGTGGGGGCCCCTAGGTCATGGGTTTCAGCCCACAGTGGATTGTTTGGTGGTCCTTTGGGGGGAATTTTGTAATTTTCCTTTACATTGGTGCTGACAGCAGCACCACCCTCACAGTGCAGACTCCTCACAGTGCCTCATCGGGAACCCTATCACATGCCCTATGGGGCGCTCTGTAACACGCCCTATGAGGTGCCCTGGCAGACAGTGCACATTTACCTTTACCCTCTGGTGTGCCTTGTAGGGTGCCCTATGCGGCACCCCCGGGTTATAGCCCTGTGAGTGTGTGTTTGCCAGCAGAAACTGTTAGACGTACAAAACAAACTGCTTCTGACATCACTGAATTGGTGTAGGGGTAATGTCGCAGACTCATCCACAGATACCCCCGCCTGGCAGGGACACATTCACTTGATACAGGGCCCAGAGTTGGGCCGAACAATGCATGGCGTGGTGGCGTTTGCTGCTGGAGTACGATGGCAAGACAATTGGGTTCTTACCTGCCTTGTTTCCAGCACGGTTAGACGTTTTGTTTCCTTTATTACATGATTTGTGGATATATTTGACTTTGTACATTTCTCAAACCCGGTTCTGGCTGCGAATTCACACTATTTTCTTCTTTTGAGGGCTGAGGCTCTCTTGATTAAAAAGGCCCTCCCCATGAGGGGAGGTGGGCATTTTCTCCCACCTCTAAGGTTGGTTGTGGCCGACAAAAATGGAGGATATCTCTGGTTTTAACAGAGTGGTGACTGGTCATACATATCCATGACTATGGTTTGTGGAGGGTAATGATACAGGCAGCTTTAGTCCTTAGACCCACAGGGGGAATTGAACTCACAAACCTTACACCATCTGACAGTGTCTTAACCATTGTGCTACGGATTACGCTGCCTTAGGTGACACCTTTTCTAACTTCTTATGGGGCACCCTGTTGGGCTACTGTCTGTTGCTACTATGTGACAGTGGTGCACACAGTCATTTCTCCCTACCGTGCCAGGGGGCTGTGTGGGTACATACCCCTTCTTGTGTTCATCTCTGGACTGCTGATCTGCATGTGCAGTGCACCATGGGTATGCTTGCATTGAGACAGATCCTAGCCAACACAGCAGGCGGTTTGGATGCTGTCCTGATGCCCTTCAGTGGCCAGCCAGGGGGTTGTTAGCAGCTATGGGGCTGCAGCCCAGTGGTTCTTTCACTGCCTGTGGGGCCAGTGGTCATGGGTTGAAACCCACAGTGGGCTTATTTTATAGGGCTGTCTGCAGCATTGTATATTTTTAATGCACATTAGTGCTACCAGCGACAGCCCCTCAGCGTAATATAACCTTACAGTGCCTCATAAGGCGCCCCATGCGGCACCCTATCTGGCGCCCTTTAGGTTGCCTTATAGGGTGTTCTATAGGGGACATTTTGGTGTGCCTCAGCGGACAGTGCACTTTATAATGTAGCCTGTGTAGTGCATTATGGGGTGCCTTCTGCGGCACCTTTGGTTACGCCACTGTGAGGGTGTGTTTCTGGCAACACTACTGAACGTAAAGAAAAACATGCCTCCTCATTCCCTATGTAATGTATAGGGTGATATCTGGACCAGCCTTCTGTGTTAGGCATACTGGGGACTTGAACCCATGCTGCCTGT
Organism: Ichthyophis bannanicus; assembly: GCA_033557465.1. NCBI lineage: Eukaryota > Metazoa > Chordata > Amphibia > Gymnophiona > Ichthyophiidae > Ichthyophis > Ichthyophis bannanicus. The sequence continues at coordinate 163,908,753 of CM066036.1, read as the reverse complement.
AACAGCGGTCAGTGAAGTAACCATTGTGCTACAGCTCTGTTTCAGTGATTTGTGTCTGTACGCCTTCTTAAGATTAACGCGCGGTAACGCGCCACGGTGCCCTGTAACGCCCGTTAGTTTTTGGAACACGCGTTAGTGGTAACGATGTACTGCCCATGTCCTTATTTGGGGTTTCTGTCTCTACCGCTGCTCCTAACGCAAATTGCACTAACGCACTTTAGTAAACATATCCCTTAATGTGAATTAACTTCACTAACACACATTAAAACCTTTAGTAAAAAGGGTCCTATGCCACAATATCTTGAAAATTAAGGTTGTAAACATGGAAGATATTTTATTTATTTATTAATTTAAATGTATAACTTACTTCTTTTATCATTACAATCAAAGCAAGCTTTTATTATGCATCATTAAGATAAACTACAAAGAATACAACCATCCGATCAATTTACAATAGTAAATATTGACACAATGACATTGCAAAAGTTTAAAGATACAATATAACTATATCATTGCATATGACATTAACAAGACTGTATAGTAAAAACAACTTTCAGTGCCATTCTAATACAACAGGTCTAAAATTCTTCAGCAAAAAGTCATTCCCATTCAACATCATCAAAAAAATGCAAAAGTACTTTATTTACATAGACATTTCTAAATAAATACTTTTGTATATTTGTCGATGTTAAATGGGACTGTCATCCTGTAGTGGGCTTGCCTTTGTTGTTTTTTGGTTTAAAATTGTTAACAGAAAGCCCAGCCTGGTGTGCACAGCCCCAAACATATAACTTAATAATTTATAAACATGCATTAAAACATTCCAGTACCTAACCTCAGTATATAACCTGAACCTGATAGATTTAGCCCAAGGCATCTTGCTGATAACAACATTAAAAGAGCAATAAAGGGAACCAAACCCCAACCTTGAGTATTTAGGTAAACAAATGTATCTAGAAAGAAAGACAGTCAACGTGTTAATAAAATTTAACCCATGCACCTTAACAGTAAAGCACAAAATTCAATATCCAAATGCATTTAGAATTTTATAGAATGTTCACATTTCCTGAAAATCAGGAAGCTGTTCAACAACCAAATTTCTTTCGTTAAGGAATTCAGTGCTTTGACTTTGCATTGATAAATGTAATATTTCTTATTACCTTTAATGCCTTCTTTATTGGGGATGGGGAGGGGTGGGGAGTAGTACAGTCTGAAAAGAATCTCTTACAAATATCAAAAATCTTAAGGCTTGCATTGGCACATACCATGCCAAGTTGTTCTTTATATACAGGAGGTAACAGAGTGACATAATATATGATGGGAGCTAAAGAACAGTATGGTCCATCCAGTCTACCCATAAGAAGGCTAGAGTAGTTGTACCGTGTAATAAGCCATATAACATTGCATGCCATCAACACTCATGAGCCACTTATTTTCAATGACGTATGAGCAGGGATGGGCACTTACATGCGTAGTTTAGGAGGGTATTATTCCGTAAGCATGCGCATCACAATGATGTGTTGAAGTAAAGACGATTATATTTCAAACCTTCCAAGCTAAGTAGTATATTTAAGCCCTATGACAGAAATTGTACCAATATAAGTCTTATAAACACATATCTCTCAAATGATAAATGTTGAAGATGAAGTAACCAATGATGTAAAAGTAGTGGTACCTATCTAAGCCTTCTTGTGCCTTTATGGTTAAAGTAAGTAATGTGTGCAGTTGGCTTCTATATACCACTAAGGACTTTTTCCTCCTTCTTCCTTGTTTCTAGCTATGACTCTCTATATCTATTGAAGAATTATTACATCAGAGCTGGGACATATTATTATTGGTTTCATCAGGATGATGGTACATAATTTTGGAGTGAGTGAGCACAGGTATGGAGCTTGGGGGGAGGATAGGCAGAACCAACATTTCCATATGTAAGTTATAAACTATTACATGTGTTTTCTACAAATCTTGGCACAGGCATATATTCTAAGTCTAGGGATGGTATTAAAGGTTGTGCCTAGATGTGGCACATATATCTTACACTTATGTCTCTAGAAACATAGAAACATGAGGGAGGAGTGGTCTAGTGGTTAGGACAAGGTACTTCAGGCTGGAAGGCCAGGGGTTCAAGTCCCACCTGGGGACAGCAATCTCAGGCCAGAGGGACTGGGATTTCTAGTCCTACAGGCACTCCTTGTGGTCTTGGGCAAGCCACTTAACTCTCCATTGCCCATGTTCCCTGTAAGTATTAGCATATGTGTGTCATATCCCCTTGTGTTAAATGTATCCCCCAATTGATCACTTTGACCTGGTGAAAAGCAGGATATAAATACAGCTAAATAAAATAAATGATGGCAGGTAAAGACCACACAGTCTATCCAGTCTGCCCTTACATACCAATTTCTACAGTCCCTATTTTTTCCTTTAGGGATCTTCTGTTTGTCCTATGCTTTTGAAAATTCTACTACTTCCCTTGAGAAACTATTCCATGCATCTATCACTCTTTCTGTAAAGAAATATTTCTGCAAATTACTCCTGAGTCTATCCCCTTTCACCTTTATCCTATGGCCCTGCATTACAGAGCTTTCTTTCAATTGAAAGAGGTTTTCCTCCTGTGTATTTTCATTAATTTAGTAGTTCTTTCATGCCCTTCACTAATCTACTTCTGAGTTATTCACTTAAGAGCTGGCAAGGAGTTGAAAGTGATCTATAATCTCTTCCCTGACTGGGTCAGAGATCTACAATGAATATAACTCTGCTTGGTCTGAAGTCATTAGAAAACACAATTCAGCACTTAATATATGTGAACACTTGTGAATCAAGTGACTTAAACAGACATTTCATTTGGGTCATTAGGGCAGTTAATATATTTGACGGTTCAAAGAGAACATTTCAAGATTTGGGAAAGGAAATTGTGTTTATTCAAAATGACAAGAATAAATGTGTAATTCACAGTATATCACATTCTGTTAGCATTCAAATGAACACTAGGTGAGTGTCAACAACCACCATTCTTAAGTGACACTCAATCACATCGTATGCTCAAATATGAGGCTTCAAGTTGCTATTAATAGTAGCAGATATGATAGGAAACTCACAGAGAGGAGAATGCAGCGATTACACTGTCCCACACATGTTAATTGATTTTATTGCCTCCTCATGTCAATCATCGATCCCCCTCAACTTACTGCAAGTAGATAGAAACATAGAAACATTAAAAAATGACGGCAGATAAAGACCATATTGCCTCTACAGTCTGTCCTACTATACCGACTACTAAACTTTACAGTCCCTTTATTCCCTTAGAGATCTTGTGTGTGTGTCCTATAGTTTCTTGAATTCAGATGCGTTCCTCATTTCTACTACATCCTCTGGGAATATATTCCATGCATCTACCACTCTTTCCATAAAGAAATATTTCCGCAAATTAATCCCTTTCATTTTATGACTCCCCATTGCGGAGATATTTTTCAGTTGAAAGAAGCTCTTCTGTGCATTTCAATGCCTCTGTTATAATCTGCCCTCTCCTGCCTTTCTCCCAAAATATACATACTGAGATTTTTAAGTTTGTCCCCATATGCCTTATGATGAAGACCACTGATCACTCTAGTAGCCACCTTCTGAACATACTCCATCTGTTTATATCCTTTGGAAGATGTGGTCTCCAGAATTGCACACAATACTCCAAGTGAGGTCTCACCAAAGACTTATGCTGAGGCACTATCACCTCCTTCTTCCTGCTGGCCATTGTTCTCCCTGTGCAACCAAGCATCTTTCTGGATTTTGCCATTGCCTTTTCTACCTGTTTAGCCATCTTAAGACCACCAGAAACAATCACTCCAAGATATCACTTTACTTTGCTAAATAAGTGCAAAGCACACACGAGACAATGCATGTTAAACTAAGCAACCCTTATAAAATTACCTCCATAGAGGGCAAGTATCATGAAATATTTGATAAACTATAATAAGTAGCCTGGAATGAGCTCATTCTATTATGGGCAAACAGTTCTGATCTCTGCATGTAGCTAAGATATGATCCCTGGATTTCAGATCAGACATGATTTGAACCGCATTATTCTATACGATTTGTATGGCTGTAGAATGGAAAAAGCAAGGCAAAAATACAGTCATTAGCCCTGTGCCCAGTGGTTGGAAAATCATAGCTTTTGTCTGAATGCAAGTAAAACTGAAATGATGTTCTTGCATGGAAATAGGTATATGAGTTGCCTCAAGAAATAGAGACTGGGGAGTTTACAACTGAAATTAGAAATGAGGTATGATACCTTGGTGTCATAACTGGCACAAGGTTGACCTTTCGCTCACAATTCAGAGTTGTTACTAAAACTGTTTTTTTTTTTTGTTTTGGTTTGTTTTTCTAATTGAGGGAACTTAGAAAAGTGAAACCTTCCTTTAACACTGATAATTTTAGAACAAGACTGGAGTGGAGGAGTGGCCTAGTGGTTGGGGCAAGCTACTTCAGGCTGGAAGGTCAGGGGTTCAAATCCCACATGAGGACAGCAACCTTAGGCCTGAAGGACTGGGGTCTCTAGTCCCACAGGTGCTCCTTGTGGTCTTGGGCAAGCCACTTAACCCTCCATAACCCATGTTCCCTGTAAAATAGTTATCTCCAAGTTATAATGCCCTGTTCAATGTAATTTCAGTTTGTTCAATGTAAACCACACTGATGCAGAATAGTGCAGTATATAAGAGAATATAAATATATATAATAAAAACAACTTTCAGTGCCATTCTAATACAATAGGTCTAAAGGTTCTTCAGAAAAAAGTCACTCATTCAACACCATCAAAAATGCAAAAGTACTTTATTTATATGCAAATGCAATGTGTGCCTTCGAGTCAGTCCTGACTCCTGGCGACCCAGAAGCTCCTGGGTTTTCTTGGCAGTGTCACCGGAAGTAGATTGCCAGGCCTTTCTTCCGAGGCAATGGAGGGTTAAGTGACTTGCCCAAGGCCACAAGGAGTGCTAGTGGGAATTGAACCCTGGTTGCTTGGTTACCAACATTTCTAAATAAAATACTTTTTTATATTTATCGGTGTTGAATGGGACTGTCATCCTGTGGTATTGCAGCCACTTGTTTTCATCTGAATGGATTACTGTAAAGTGTTATATCTGGCGCTTCTAACGTCCTATTTGAGAGCACTCGTGCACCTATATTTGATAAAGTATGTGCATACCTTACTTTATAAAACAGGTTTGAAATATATGCACATAAATCTAAGTAGCCCTTATAAAATTGCCCTCCACTTGTAGCTGCATTATCTGCAATGTACTTAATGCATGCTAAATGTATGGGCTAAATGCATGGCAGACTCTGGAAACACCCTCTCTAGTTAATGCAGAGGCTTTGCAACTACTGTGCAGTAATTTGGGCAGTTATTCTTGTCAGATGAATCTGACTGATTTCTTTGACTGGATAATCAGACAATTGCATCAGATGAGGTGCTAGATGTGGTATATTTAGATTTCAGCAAGACCTAGGACACCATTCTACATTGGCAACATATAGATATAAACTGGGTGTCCTTGGGATGGACTCTAAAGTGATTGAATGGGTTAGAAACTGGCTGAGTGGCAGGTAACAGAGGGTAGTAATAAATAGAGTTCACTCTGAAGATGGGGCATTATCAGTGGTGTGCTGCAGAAAATTATCCTTGGTGCTATCCTTTTTTTTTTTATTATTATTTTTATTTATGATTTCCTGAATTACAACAAATGATAAAGAATACAGTTAGGTGCTGTCCTTTTTAACATTTGTGTAAGTGATATTGCAGAAAGTCTATCAGGAAAGGCATGCCTCTTTGAGAGCGATACCAAGATCTGAAAGAGGATACACATAAACACTCTAGAATGTGTGGATAACTTGAGGAGGGGCTTAATGAAGCTTGAAGAATGGTTGAGAATTTGGCAGCTAAGATTCAATGCTAAAAAATACAAGGTTCATGCATTTGGACTGCAGAAATCCCAAAAGTAGTACAATATAAGGGGTAAAGTACTGTACTTCAGTGCACAAAAGAAGAGCAGGATCTGAGGGTGATCATATTAGAGATCTTAAAGTGGCCAAACAGGTAGAAAAGGTGATGGCAAAAGCCAGAAGGATGCTTGAGTGCATAGGGAGAGGAATGGTCAGCAGGAAAAAGGAGGTAATAGTGCCTTTGCATAGGTCTCTAGTAAGACCTCATTTGTAGTATTGTGTACAATCTTGAAGACCGTATCTTCAAAAGGATTTAAACAGGATGGAGTTGATCCAGAGGGTGACTACTAAAATAATCAGTAGTTTCCACCATAACACATATAGCAACAAACAAAGATCTGAGGAAAGTCAAGAGAGGGGAGATATCATAGAGACATTTAAATACATCTGTGATATAAATGCACAGGGGGTGGCCCTCTTTTAGTTGACAGGAAGTTCTGGAATGAGGGGTCATAGGATGAAAGTGAAAGGGGATAGACAGAATAATCTGAGGAAGTATTTCTTTGGGGAAAGGGTGGTAGATGTGTGGAACAGCCTCCCAATGGAGGTGGCAGAGACAAGATCTATATGTGAATTCAAGAAATATGGGACAAGTACAGATGATCTCTAAGAGAGAAGAGGGATTGTAGAACTTAATGGTTCTTATGGATGGACAGACTGGATAGGTCGTATGTTCTTTATCTACCATCATTTCTATGTTTCTATGGTAACAACAAAACTTTACCACAGTTTAGTAAAAGCCCTTCTTAATAAAGGCAAAATATTAAAATGAATGAAAGGCTTAAACGCATATTTTCGAGCTCTAGCAAATACCTAGCTTGACTGTCTCCTTCAGGCAGAAAACCTTTATTCAAACATCATGTCTAAAAAGTGGTAGCAGTTCATTTCTTGATTTGGAAAGGATTTTGCTGTTGCTAAATAAAAACTAAGAAATTAAATACCTGTAGTTTTGATAGGACCTTTTATGGACCTTACATGTTTCAAGCTTTATATCTGGAGGATGAATGGTATGAACGGATTTCAATGATTATCATACCTCCGCCCACCAGAGCTAAATTTGACTCCACTAGAAATTCAGCCTGTTTTTTATCATCACACCCTCTCTTTGGAACAGTCTTCCTCCAACAATTCGCTTAGAACAGAACCTCAAACACTGTAAGACCCTCCTAAAAACTCACCTGTTACAACAGATTTTTGGACTCATGGCAAACTAAGCAGCACTGCGGCGGATCAGCTACTCCCACCTTCCCTCCTCCCTACCCGTTTCCCCTGCCTATAAGTCTTCCTGGCATGTTATAAATGTTCTGTGTCCTGTCAATCTTCCTTGCCTTTCCTGTATTAATTTGGAGTTCATTTCAGTTTCTTCTTTTGTTGAGATTTTTGTTAAATTGTAAGCAGCTCTGCATGTACCTCTCAATAGGGCGGTATATCAAATTCAATAAACAAAAATGACAATAGTACAACTTCCATCCTGAGGTGTTAACAAATTGTGGGGCCGATATTTAGCAGCAGCAGTCAGTGCTTTTGAAGCACCTGACTGTCACCGCTTTGAGTAAAAACAGATATTTAGTTCCAGAGGTCTTATTTGGCGTCCGGCGCTGAATATCCAGTTTCGCCAGACAGTGCCACTGCTATCCGGTTAGCAACAATATTCACCTGCTGATCAGATAGTCATTGATCTGCCTTAACCTTATGCATTTCAGCTACCCAGTTATCATCTGAATATTGCCGCTTAGCAGATAGCTGCCGGGTTCAGCCCCGGTTTTAACCGGGTGCGTTTTCTGCACTCTGTGGGGATATTCAGTGTTGCCTTAACATCAGGACTGACACCGTTTAGCTGGTTTACAAGGCCTGCTAAACAACTAAACCCTTTTGAATATGCCCCCCTGCAAATCTAGGCAGTTAGGAGTTCCATAAGGATACAAAATAAAATCTGTGTTTATCACTGCTTTTGTCTCACAGTGAAATGCACTATGTACATTTCTGTCATTTAGAAATCCTCAGTGTGGAAAAGGCACAAACACTGAGTGGTGGATATAAGACAAGCCAAGAAAGGGGTGAGGGAATATTGGGAGAAGTACCAATTTTAATTATTTTACATCAGGGGTTTTTCATCAGCGTTTATCATTTAAAACTTAAAATCAAAAGCTCTAAATATAACCCCTTCATAAATCCCAGGACCTTGGGGTTTGCTTCGATAAGTCATCTCTTTCCTCGGCGCCCTCGGAACACATTCTTAATGAGCACCAGCCGAAATGAGCAACATTCTTGCAGCTTCCTGTAATGATGCAAACTGCAGCACAGCTATCTGAGCTGCTGAGAAAGCTTCATCTATTAGAGCCCATTGATAGGTGGGAAGGGACATAGTTTGCACATTACAATATTTGGTCTGCAAATGGCAGATGGCAGGCTGTTATTTCTCTCGTTCCTCATTATATTTTGAAATTCACTTGCTAGGTCATTATTGGTGACCTAAACATTTCCTGCTGAGTGGTAAACAGAATCTGATATCAAGACTAGTACGTAATTTGTCAGTAATGCAGCCCATTCAATAGTGAAAGTAGTAATTAGAGCTCCCTTGTGATACTTAACTGAACATTCTCTGCCTTTTCTCCCCATAAATTAAATGCAGGTCACTGAATTAACAAGAGAAATGAAAAAAAAAAGTTTAATTTTGCTTTACCACTTTTTTCACAATCATTTTGATTTTGTAATATAATGTTCTTTACAGTATCACCTATCAGACACTAGAAAAAATGTTCTACATTTTTGTATGCTGAATTATCTACTTTTGTTTTCAAAAAATACCACTGTCCATTCTTTCCCTATACAAAAAACTGATTTCAATGGTGTGCCTACTGTACATAACTTGTAGTATCTCATTATTATTATTGCTCTGGGTGATTTATTTCAATTTCAATATTTGGCATGCCACGCATCATAACAAAATATTAACTAGTTTACAACAGATAAAAATAATAACATCTCAACAAATCCCAATGCTCCCATACCTCTCAACCCTGCACCCAAACACCATAGTCCATATTCTCTCACCCTCCTCGCGGAAAACAAGACAAACCTCGATTTCCTAGATCCCGTCCCTCACAACACAATGACAAAACCCAAACTAAAAACTACCTGACATCCCATGAACAAAAAGCCAAGCCTTCAAATGATTACAAAAAATCCTAAAAAAATGAATTTCTCTTAAATCCCTTTTGTAGAAAGTTCCACCAGGTGGGACCCCTAAAACTAAAAGCACTTTCCGTGGTGGAGGCTAACCCTGGCAGTTCTAGCAATCCCTGCTGTGATGATCAAAGTGCCCTAGCTGGATGATAAAAATTCAGTCTGTCAGTCAAGTATTTAGGTTACCCCCTGTACAAGGCACTATATACCATACAGAGGACCTTGAACTGTATGCTTCATCCTACCAGAAGCCAATTTGTTTACAAAAAGAGGGGAAGGGGTGTCACATGATCCCATCTATGCATACTCGTTATCAATCTAGCCACTGTATTCTGTGCTAACTGAAGTCTCCTCAGCTCCCATCCTGAAAGACCCATTTACAATGAATTAAAATAGTCCAATTACTAAGCCCCACTAAAGTTAGGAGATTAGCTAGGGATAGCAAAGGATATAGCTTCTGAGTCATCCATAAATGGAAAAAGCAGGCCTTAACTAACAAACTTCCTTGTTATCTCATCCTATAACACAAATCTGTGCATACTCCTAAACTCTGAAAGGATTCACTAAGTGGCATCACCAAACTTAGGTCAATAAAGTAGGTCATTATCTACAGTACACATAAGATCCGCATGTCCATGGATTTTTTTTATATTCAAACTCAGTGCATATTCCTGGAACCACAATCCCACAGCTCCCATTTCTTCCTCCTGATTTCCCTGATAAAAGGCTAACAGATATCATCTGTATAGACATTGAAAAAAGCGAAATTGCTAAACAAATACTTCTGCTCTGTTTTTACTAAAGAAAACCCTGGAGAAGGACCACCTGTGACTCCCAAATATAAAAATGGGAATGAAGTAGATACCGCACCATTCACAGAAGATGATGTGTTAGAACAACTCGCAAAACTGAAAGTGGACAAGGACATGGGACCAGATGGGATACAAACCAGGATACTGAAAGAGCTCAGAGAGGTTCTTGCAGGGTCGTTAAAGGATGTCTTCAACAGATCCTTGGAAACAGGAGAAATTCCTCAGGACTGGAGAATGCCTGATGTGGTACCTCTACACAAAAGTGGTGACAGGGAAGAAGTGACAAACTACAGGCCCATGAGCCTTATCTCAGTGGTGGAAAAGTAATGGAGGCGCTCCTGAAAGAGCAAATAGTGGACTTTCTCAAAACCAACAGGTTGCAAGATCCGAGGCAAAATGGTTTTACCAAAGGACGATCTTGCCAAACAAATACAATTGAGTTCTTTGACTGGGTGAACAGAGAACTAGATCAGGGGCATGTGATGGATGTCATCTACCTGGATTTCAGCAAAGCCTTTGATACTGCTCCTCATAGGAGGCTTATCAATAAACTCAGTAGTTTGGGGATGGGTCCAAAGGTGGTAAACTGGATCAGAACTTGGTTGACTGACAGACGACAGAAGGTGAGGGTAAATGGAGCTCACTCAGATGAAAGGAAGGTGATTAGCGGGGTACCCCAGGGTTCGATCCTGGGCCCAGAACTGTTCAATGTATTTGTGAGTGATATTGCTGAAAGACTGAATGGAAAAGTCTGTCTTTTTGCAGATGACACGAAAATTTGCAACAGAGTCAACTCCCCTGAGGGAGTAGTTAACATGAGGAAAGATATACAAAAGCTGGAAGAGTGGTCTAATGCTTATCAATTAAGATTTATTGCAAAGAAGTGCGGTGTCATGCACTTAGGTAGCAGAAATCCAAGGGAAATGTATGTGATAGGGGGTGAGAGGTTGGTGTGTACGGATCAGGAGAAAGACCTTGGTGTGATTATTTCTGTAGATTTCAAGGTGGCAAAACAGTGTGACAAGGCGGTGGCAAAAGCCAGGAGGATGCTGGGCTACATACAAAGAGGAATTACCAGCAGAGAGGAAGAGGTACTAATGCCACTGTATAAGTCACTGGTGAGGCCTCATTTGGAATACTGTGTTCAGTTTTGGAGACCATATCTTGCAAAGGATGTAAAAAGACTGGAAACTGTTCAGAGGAAGGCGACCAAAATGATTTGGAGACTGCGTCGGAAGCCTTATGAGGAGAGACTTGAAGACCTAAATATGTACACTTTGGAGGAGAGGAGGGATAGGGGAGATATGATTCAGACCTTTAAATACTTAAAGAGAAATAATGAACAAACAGGGAGGTGTGGTCTAGTGGTTAGGACAAGGTACTTCAGTCTGGAGGGTCGGGGGTTCAAGTCCCACCTGGGGACAGCAATCTCAGGCCGGAGGGATTGGGATTTCTAGTCCTATAGGCACTCCTTGTGGTCTTGGGCAAGCCACTTAACCCTCCAATGCCCATGTTCCCTGTATGTATTAATGTGTGTGTCTCATATCCCCTCGTGTTAAATGTATCCCCCAATTGACCGCTTTGACCCGGTGAAAAGCAGGATATAAATACAGCTAAATAAATAAAATAAATAAATCTCTTCCAAAGACGGGGAAGCTGTAAAACCAGAGGGCATAACATGAAGCTGCAAGGTGCTAAATTGAAAGGCAATGTCAGAAAATACTTTTTCACTGAAAGGGTGGTGGATGCTTGGAATGTCCTCCAGTGACAGAATTCAAAATGACATGGGACAGACACAGTGGATACCTTTACAGCAACAGAATAAAATCAAAATAAACTGAACCATCTAATTTCTCAACAAATAGGGGTGTCCTACATGGAGCGGTGGGTTCACCCCTAAAGAAAGACATGGGGAGAGGTGGCCTGAACAGAGTGGCAGGTGCACCTACTCCTGCCATCTTACTGGGCAGACTAGATGGACCATACTGTTCTTTATCTGCCATCATTTACTATGTTACTATGTATAAAAATAAAACTCAACTCTTCATCTATCCAACTTCCATTCCAGTGAGACCAAAAAACTTTCAACAGATAGGGGATAAAAATGATGCCTGCGGTTCCCAGTGCTTTGTTTGACTCTCCTTGTGCTCACACTACAGAGGTGATACATAATTTGGATTATAACACACGCTGTGTGCAACTAGGCGCTATATACCTTGGAATATAACACATCTTGTGTGTGACTTTCCCAGCCCTCTGAGGAAGGCTTTGGCCGAAACACGTCGGGGTTCTTGTGGAATTAATAAAGCACTTGTGACAACCATCATCACTTGCTGTTTGTGTTCTCTCTGAAAACTTACCGTGCCATGCTAAAAATTGATTTCTAACCTCCAGAAAAGATACAAGCTAAGCGAATGGCCTATCCTGAAGCCTACCTAATACAGCCTATCTATTAGAATGCCGTGATGGACAGGTTCAAATGCTGCTGAAAGGTCCAGTTGGATCCTTCCAGTGACAGGCACTGTCCATCATGGAAACTAATATCAATTCTGTGTTCAAACCCTCCCAAAGCCAGGATTGAGCAGGGTGCAGTTGCTTTCTTTTAATTAAATGTTTGCTAAATGCGCTTTTACAGTCTTCTCCATTACTTTCATAAAAGAGGGAATTTTAGATATAGGGCAATAATCAACCAAATCTAACCCTTCTGTACCTTCTCTTTTTATAGGGGTTATAACTGTTGTTTTCAAAGCCAAAAGCCCTGTGCCTTGCTTAAAAGAGGCAATAATTCACCTTACCAAATAAAGGGCTACTAAATCTCTCACCATGGAGAGCATCCAAACCAGCAAGGTATCTAATTGAACAGCTGATGATTTCAACCCAACAATATCTTGTTCTACTTCCATAGCTGCAATTTCACCAAGTGAAAGCTACTCCCACTCCCTGGTGGGATCCTAATCAAGGCTTGCACCCATAACTACCTCCCTATCCTTCTGTTGCAAATCTTGCCACAAACCATCCCACACCACTACCTTCAAAGCTGGTTAACTTAGCAATTCCTGCAAAATCCTCACATGCAACCTTACCACCCTGCAGCTCACCACGGAAAAATCTCTTTCCCAACAGTTTTGCCACCCGACAGTTCCCAGGATTTATTATCTACCACCTCCAGACTCCTATTTATATAGTCCCATTTACTTTCTGCTCCTACCAAAAATATTTCCTTTGGACTGACTTACATTGCTCGCTATCATTTGCACACCTGGACTTTCATCAGAAACACTCCCAATGAAGTACTTGCTAACACAACATCCAAAGCTTGAAAAGTTACCATCTCATCCTGCCCCAAGGTTGGCTCAAGATATTGGTGCCCCAGGCAAACCTTAAGCATTATGCCACTCCTAGCTGTCAGAATCTATTGTCTAGCTTTGAATGCCTTGCTCTTTGCTGCCCGCAGAAGCTGCTACTCTAGGTAACCGCCTAGTTTGCCTAGTGATTGACCCAGCCCTAGGTAGTAGGTTGACTAACTGTTGATGCAGCAACTCTGCCTTTATCTTCTTAAACTCTGCTTTTTTAACATCTTCTCTCCTACCTCTCTCAGCCTGAGCTGCTATTGACCATTCAATAAACTGCCCTGAATGCTCAGACCAGGACATTGGGCATACTCTATATATTACCCAAAGGCCTACCATTTTGGCATAAAAACTAGGTCTAATACATTACCTGCCTCATGTGTACAAGTCTGAACCACTTGAATATGGTCAAGATTACTCATAAATGATATCAGCCGAGTATAAAAAGTAGTAGCCCCTGAGTAATTAAAATGACTCCTGATAGTCAACTTATTCAATTTGCTCATTTTCAGTACTGCTCGAGAGAGTAGGCAAACCTTTCTGCAAGAAATCATCTCAATTAATAGGCTTGTGCATTTTGTGCATTTGTTTGCATACCAAAAAATTAATCATGCATGCAAATTGCATGTGCTAGCATATATCAATTGCACATGCATAAATTTAGAGGTATATGTGCACACAAGCAATTTGCGTGCATAGTAGTTGGGCAATTATGATTTTCACTTGCAATGAAAACAATGAAAATCTTGGGCCTGCATATACCTATCAATTAACAGACATTCAGAACAACGATATTTTAAGATCAGTGTCTAGAATCTTATGGAGATTTGATGACTAATAAATCACAAAAAATAAAATTACTTTCTTGCTTCGTATATATTGTCAGTTATGCACAGTAACATACTATATTTACATAATGGATGATGGTAGAAAATGATCACTAAGCCCATCCAGTCTACCGTTCATTCCAGATAACAGTGCATAGAAGAGATGTACACAGAAAAATATCTAGGTAAACAAACAAAAGCAACTGTGTATCTGTAAAGAATAGCAGGAACGAAGAAACAGATATGAGGACTGGCAGTAATTCAACAAAAACTTTAATTGGTAACCCTTACGCGTTTCGGCCAGCGGCCTTCCTCAGGGGGGGTGACATAAGAGAGGACAAACCTCAAAGAGAACAAATAAAAACAAATCAATAAATAATAAACAATCATAAATATAAAAATGTTTCGACCTTAAAATCCAGGCAAGTATTATAACATTAAAAGAATGCAAATAGAACTACCAATATTAAAAAAACAACCTTGTATCAGTTAATATCATAAACTACAAATAACAATAAATAACATCATAACATAAAAAGTAGGTAATACTGAATAGTGAAATAGATAAGTAATAAATATAAAGTAGAAAACATGCTGAATAATACAGCATAAAAATCCATATGAAGGGAGATGAGGAGGATTCACTAAAACCGGTAGAATTATAATCAACAATAAGACCAAAATGAAACAAAATAGGAAATGAGTCATAACTAATATGTATAGTAAAAACATATATAAACAGGCAACCATTAGCTGGACCTCCTAATGGAGGGAGGTAACCATTTGATAATATGCTATAAAATGATAACTAATTAAATAAATAAAACGGCACAGAGAAGTGAAAGCAAAACCATATAAATACCTTCAGAAATGTGTTGCATATAAATGAGAATATAAACCACTGAAATATAAATGAACAAAATGTAAAAATACTGCATTTGAACTACATTAAAAGGTAACCATAGGACCAGTGTTAAAAAATGGGATATTTGAAAATCCACACGTGAAGATTGACTTTGCATATAGCGAATATTAGTTATCAATGAATGAATGAAAATAAAGGAGGAGCTCTCAAACACTGCATACATGTCTTTAAATCAAATTTTCTTTGGTATAAACCACCATCTAGCTGTAGTGCTTTTTATCGGTCTACATACTTATGGGACGTCTTAGTGAGCAAGCTCGTACTGATTTAAAGACATGTATGCAGTGTTTGAGAGCATTCTATTTGCTTCCTTGGCTGCTGCTGCACACTGGCAGATAATTTCAACATTTTATCCACAATGACTCCTCAGTTTTTTTCCTGGGTATGTTTATGTTTATTTACCAGCATGATATACCGCCATTCAATAAAAATCAAAGCGGTGTGCAATATTCAAAATTTACAAAGAGGACCATTGGCCGAGAAAATGAAAGGAAGTTACAATAAATGACAGGACAGGGGATAGCACAATCAAGCACACTAGACAAAAGAGAAAAACTATGACTGGGGGATTGGGAAAGGACAAGATCACATGAAAGGGGGAGGGAGGTCGAATGCAGGATAGTGATTTCTAATGGGAAGCCCTGTAGTGTGGATTGTTCTTCTCTAAGGGCATAACTTTGCATGTGTCCACATTAAATCTCATCTGCCATTTGGATGCCCATCCCTCACCTATTTTATATACTGGCTTCCTATCCATCTAGTGTTTTTTAAAAAGATAGCCATAATGAATATGCATATATGTCACACACCCTTTGCACCCCCCCCCCCCCCCCATGAAGCAGTCAAAATATGCTCAGGAGGAATTTTCTTTTCTTTTTATTAGTAGTATTTAGCTCATTCCTTTCCAGTAATAGATCAAGGCGAGTTACAATGTGTGATCAAAAAGTATTGAGACTTGTACAATAACACAAGGGGCTATGTTTACTAAACATACCCAAAGAAGTATAACACTTACTGGTCTGCTTTTTTCTGTCTCCCACACCCTCAGCAGTCCCTTCTTTTCCCCTGACAATCATTCTCTCCAGTTCCTTTCTTTTGTCTCTTATCCTACCCGGTCTCTGACTCACCCCCCTTAACCCCCCCCCCCCCCCGCTTTCTATCCACCTCTAACTCATCTCTTTGCTAACCTCCCCATGATAACCTCTCCAACGTGGTTCCACCATGCCCAGTTGCTACCTTCTGTCCTCTCCCACAATCCAGCATCTTCCCTCTCTCATTCTCCACAGTCCAGCATCCCCCCTCTTCCCTTTCCCATCCCCCTAACAATCCAGCATCAGCGCCCTCCCCCTTTAGCCCAGCATATGTCCTTTCTCCCTTTTCCTCTCCTTCTTCCACAGCCCAGAATATCCTCACCTAGCCTTCCTCCCCCCTCCCAATAGACTGCATATCTCCCTTTCCTTTCCAATTCCCGTACCCTCTAACAGTCCAGCATCATCTCCCCTGTCCCTCCTCATAGTCCACGGTCCTGCATCTCCCTCACAGCCCTACATCTCCCATCGCCTTCAGGCAGTCCAGCATCACTCCTCTCCCCTCAGGTCCTGTTTCAGACCCTTCTTCACCTCCCCAGAGTTCCTGCTTGTCACCGCTGGCTCTTCTCCTGAGTTGCCATCAGCAGTGGCAGTGGTACGGCCTCCGAACATAAGACTTCAAAAGAAAAAAAAGTGCAGGCCTGTGCATCATTCCACTCCTATGTATGGACCAGCTGGTTCTGCCCTCTCTGATGTCACAACAGGGGGCAAGACTGGCCAGGTCGTGCATAGCAGCAGAGGCGGCAGGCGGGGGCTCCAGGGAGAGGAAAAAGGGACTGAAACAGAGCCAGAGCTAGTGCTGCTTAATCGCTGATCTTCGGGGTGGGGGGGGGGGAGCGGTTTTATAGGCAGTGAGAGCTGCCCCTGAGCTGTCCCCCATTGCAAAAAATGGCTTTTCCACTGCCGGTTTTACAGCTCTGCCGGCAGCCAGTCTGGCCATATGAAAACCAGCTAGTTGGCAACTCTCGTGTATGGAACTGAAACTAGTGTATCCCTACTACCCAGGCAGGAGAGTTTAAGAAGCATTTTGAAAGGTTTGGGTACTTTTGTGTTTTGGGAAGCAGACACGGTTTCCCCTGTCTTCCCAAAGGCGGCAATTTTTGGGGACCATTTGGGGTTTTATCATATCAAAGGTCCCAGAGGACTAGCAATAAAAGAACTTGTGTGAAATGCTGAGGGAGGTATTTTTTGAAAGTGTTTCTCTAAGAGTGTCTTGCAGGAGGTACGAGGAAAGAGAGGAAGTCCCCAGAGTATCCTAGCAGCAGACAAGAAGAAGGAACCTGCCCAGGATAAAATGTATGAGGCAGAACATAATTGAGACTTAAACGATCCTGTTATTTCTGCCTTTCTTCTTTCAAGGATGCACCTAATAAATTAATTTGCTTCTTTTATTAGTGTCCCTTAGAGTGAATTTGAATTTCTTTGGTGAGCGAGTGAAGGTGTTTTGGAGTCAGCCAGTAAGGACCTTGGGGCTTCTGCTCCACCCCCCCCCACCCCCCAGAATCCTCTTCAGCAAACCCTCACCCTAAGAGAAGGGGCTACATATACAATTTACATTTAAATGTTAATTTACCAGCTGATAAAAAGTGTTTATCAATGTTTTTCAGCTGATTCAACTACATACATTTACTGTGTAGTCACCAGCATGAAAAAGTCACAAAAATAGATCTGAAGATCCAAAGCAAGTAAGAGGAGCAGTGAGAGATTACTAGGACAGGAGGGCCCAATACTGACCTGGCACCATTGACTAAATTAATACATGTATTTAGCAGCACTATCCATATAGAGAGCAGTACTGAATATACAGAAAGTGAGGCCAATGTGCAGGCATTGTCCATTTAGTTAGGCCTGCTCTTCAGCATGTCATGAGCAATGGGAACGCCAGTGTTCAGATCTGGCTGATGCTCCTTCTGACCTTGGTAAGTCACTTCACCCTCCACAGCTTTGGATGCAAATTTAGGGCTTCAATCACTAAACTGGGTTAAATTATCCGTTTTGCAGAAATAATCAAGGAATTCAACCAGGGCCTGTATCCGCAAATTAGCAGAGCCTCATGTCAGTAGCTGGCCAAACCCAGCTCGTCCTATACACTACCAGGCTGACAATCAGCACCTTTGAGGCTCAGTCGGCTGCCTTCTTTCACTGCACTGCTTGGCTATTTTTCTAATGGAACATCAACACCATGCTTCTCAACCTCTCCAAGTCTCTCACACCATCCGAATAAATGAACTCAAAGAGAGCAATGTACCACACGGCCTAAGTCCATCTTGCGTCAGGTAAGTGCCCATTACAAAGAAGGGCCCCATGTCTACCCGCCAGAGAGAGACCAAAGGAGCTACTATCCATTCCTCCTCTTTATTCCTTCTAAATCCTACTACTACTACTTATTGCTACAAAGCGTACACAGCGCTGTACATATAGATGTAAGACACAGTCCCTGCTCATCAGAGTTTACAATCTCAGGTGGCTGTCATCAAATCCACATGTGGCTTAAACTTTGAGAAGCCTTCTTTGTCCTCTACCCAGGGCTGGCCCAAGGGTTTCTGCCACCCTAGAAAGAAGCCCCGGCAGTGCCCCCCCCCCCCCATGCTGAGCCATGCTGCCCTTCCCCTTATGCTGAGCCATGCCCTTCCCTGCTGCCACTGATTCTGGTGGCAGGGGGATTGCCGGTAGCAGCTGAAGCACATGGCCTTCTGCCGCCAACACTAGCAGCCTGCCACCAGTATCAGCAGCAGAAGGGGGGGGGGGGCGGCATCGCAGTTCAGCAAGGGAGGAGGGCGGTGCAGCTGGTCATGGGGGGGGGGGCCGTAGACCATGTGTGCTGAAGCATATGGCCTGCCGCCCACAGATGTCTGCCGCCTAGCCTGCCTAGTGGACGGGCCGGCCCTGCCTCTACCTAGCGGAAACTGAAGAGAAGGGATGTGATGACGTATAGACCTAGTTACCGACAATAGTCAAAAATCCAGTTTAACTGCTGTCTCAATACATATATAGAGAAAATGATAGACAGTAGTAATTATTTGTCAAATACATTTTAAAATATGCCTTTAGCAATTTAGATTGCTTTTATGTAAAGATTAATATTTTAATATGAGCTCTTCCTGAGTATTTTCTAAAATGTTATTGCTAGTGGTCAGCTAAGTGCCAATTTCTAACTGTCGCTTTAGGACAAAGCTTTTAGGTAAACCTTTTACTCAAGGACTTTTCACTGAATTTCAAAGTGAAAGCAGAGATATACTTTCCCTTTGCTAATTCTGACTTTCCCTTTGTTCCTGCTCACCCAGATAAAAAACAACAAGCTAAAAGTGCCTCATTTACTAAATCCCCTTGGCTGGAAGTCGGGAACACTAATGCCCGATAGCGTCTGCCTTTACACACTAAAATGCACATTAACTGGCAATCGGGGATGGGGCGGGGTATGGGCAAAGAGTGGGCATGGAGAGCACATTGTTTCTAGCACCACGGCAGTTGCCAAGAACATGGTTTCTAACATGGGTTCACCTAACGACCCCTCTATAGGAGTCATTAAGAGAACCCGACCTAGTAGAACGCATGTTAGGAAAACCCTTTGCCTGTTAGCTGCCAATGACATACCGAACACACCCCCAACAGCTAAAAGGGGTCCCTTAGACTAAACCAGTCAATGAACTAGATGATCACCTAGGGCAGCAACTTGTGGGAGGTGGGAAGGGCAGCTGAACTGAAACAATAGATCCTGACAGTTATTTATTTATACGGCACTCTTTAGAATCAGTGTGGTTTACATGTATACTAACAAGCACTTTTTATTCCCTTGTCCCTGAAGGGCTCACAATCTAAGTGTACCTGGGGCAATGGAGGGTTAAGTGGCTTGCCCAAGGCCACAAGGAGTGCCATGGGACTAGAGATTGAGGTTGCTTGTCCCCATGCAGGAATTGAACCCCTGGCCTTCTGGCCTGAGGTAACCTGTCCCAACCACTGAGCCAGTCCTCTCTGCATTACATAAATGCAGAGAGTGATCCACATGCACGTTTATCCACAGGAAAGGTCAACAATGTTCAGATAGCCCATGTATCTGGAGAAATTGTCCTCTTTATGTAAATATATACAAAACAAAGTATGATGCTCATGTTGCACAAAATTGTTAAGGGAGGGTGATATTGGGATAATCATAGTTCTTGGGTTTATCAAAATCTCTGACAAAGAGTGGCTAGAGACTTGTCAGTTAATTGGCATGGGGCAAACTAAAGGTTTGCACCAGTCCTGCATCCTGCTTAGATTTAAAAATGCAATCTAGGTGCATTATTTTCCAATCTCATCCAAAATACACATTTGAGAACAGTTCTCCTAAATGCAGCCGAAAGTATGTGTGTTGTGGAAAATTATTCTGCTAATATGCACAGTTTGTCATGCTTGATCATTGTTGGGGTTTTTTTTCTTTCATTTACTAAAATACTAATTTCAGTAAAGAAAGGTGAACTTAAAAACGAACACGTCTCTGCCAATACAGAAAATGACTACCTGGTGGTCTTGTGGCCCCTGTACCCCCAACTCCACTAAAATAAAGCCCCAGGTAAGTGATACATTAAATACCTTTTTGGAAATGGGTAAAAGGGGTAACATATGGAAAGCGGTGTGTATAAATACCCATAGCATGGGAAATAAGATCCCAGATGTTGAAGCTTTAATGGGAGAGGCTGACATGGCTTTAGTGGCAGTTACAAAAACATGGTTCACGGACAACCATGACTGGGATGTAACTATACCAGGCTATATTTTATTCAGAAAGGACAGGGTAGGAAGAAGGGAAGGAGGAGTGGCACTATATATAAAAATATTAAAGCTTTGGAACTATAGAGCTTAAAAGGGAGAGAGGAGGTACTGTGGGTTAAACTAGAAAGAGGGAAAGAGAAATCTATTTGAATTGGCGTGATATACAGACCTCTCTCACTGGGAGAAAAGGTGAATGGAGAGTTAATTGAAGATAGACGCAGCATTGCCAGGAAAGGGGAAGTGCTACTAATAGGGAATTTCAATATGCCAGATGTTGACTGGCACATCCCTGCTGCAGTATCATCTAGAAGTAAGGAGATCCTGGATTCTCTAGAGGGAGAATTATTCAAACAACTAATAACAGAACCCACACGTGAAGGGGCCATACTGGACTTGGTGCTTACCAATTGTGAAAGTGTTTCTGATTTTATAGTGCGGGATAATTTTGCATCCAGTGATCATCAGATGGTGTGGTTCAGTATTAGGACTAGGGCTGCTAAAATCCATTCAAAAGTGAGGGTCTTAGACTTTAGGAAGACTAACTTTGCTAATATGGGCCAATACCTCAGGGAATCGATAGCGGGATGGGAACAGCTGGGTGATGTAGAAAAACAGTAGGCAAAACTGAAAGGGGATATTTTAAAGGCAACCAACCTTTTTGTTACTCAACGTGTCAAACTCTGAAATTTATTACCGGAGGATGTAGTAAAAGCTGTTAGTGTAGCTGGGTTTAAAAAAGGTTTGGACAAGTTCCTGAAGGAAAAGGCCATAAACCATTATTAAAAGGGACCCAGGATATCACTGCTTGACCCGATACAAGCATTGAGGAACCTGTGTCTTTTGAGGAAACTGCTAGGTACGAATGACCTAAATTGGACACTGTTGGAAACAGGATACTGGGCTTGATGGACCTTGGTCTGACCCAGTATGGCATATCTTATGTTTATGTTCTTATGTTAATACAGCAGCCATTAGAGCAGAAAGCAGTTTAGTGCAACAAAGTAAAAAAAATAGAGGATGGCAGATGTCAACAGTATAGCCATTGATGGGAAAGTGAAGAAAGAAAACACGCATGTACCATGTCACTGTGCTGCACACGCATATACCAAACACACACATTTACTCATGCCACTCTGCTGCACTCCCACCCCCACACACATGTGCTCCTGCCCTTCTGTTACACTCATGCACCACAAACACACACACACATACCCCTGCCACTCTGCAGCACTCACACAGTCACACACACACACACACTTTCTTACACTTTGCATACAGTCCCCAGACAGCACAATATTCCACTTTCTTTTAAAATTCCGGTCAAACACACTGGTTAGTGTGAGCTGAGATTTCTTCCTTACCAGAGTAAATACATACTTTGAATGAGACTAAGATTAATCATAAGAGGCAATAGAATAAGAAATAAGGCATATTCACTATAGAAGTACAATAAAATTAGCCACTTAAGCAACAAAGCATAATAGTTGCACATCACTGAAACAAGTTACCTAGGGGACACCAGAGGAATTTCTGGCACTGGAGATTTTTAACAGCAGGTTAGATAACCATTTGTATTGGATGATGTAGGAATAGTAAATCCTTCTTCTAGAGAGGGGGAATAGACTAGATGAAAGTCGAGGTTCCTTTTAGCTCCATTTGTTATGCTTTGATAATCTTGCTGTAAAATGCTCTATACAAACTAACTGTACACGTAAAACTACAGAAATATCCATTTGGAGAACAGAAGAATGTGTTTAGTCTCATTGGAAAAATCAAGTAAACTCTGATATACTTTACCCTGCTTCAGCATTAGACAGTGTAGCAAGAATATAGTTATCAGAGTATAGAGTTAAACACTAAGAATACAGGACTCCTGCTTTCAAATCTCATTACGGAACAGGCTCACTGCTTGACATTGCTAAAACCACTTTGAGCCGTATTTAATAAGGATTATTCTCATAGATATGAAAAGAAGAAAAAAAAGTGTTAGTTACAGTTCCTAGTTTGTTCATCTCCACAGCTATGGCAACTGCTGCAGAATTTGCCGTTTGCCACAGAATCACGGAAACCAAACATTTAGGGATGGTTTATACAGAGGGTTTTCTATAAAGGTTCTGAGTTTCTCTTATAGCATTTTGTACTTCTCCACAGTGTGCCTGGCAATGGAGTGAGCTTATATTACTGTTACTAATGTGGCCTCAGTATTTAATTTTTCTTTTCCATGGTGAGTAGTAAGGGAAATATTCTAATTCTGCTCTGTACCCACTATTAGTGGAGTTTCTGTAAATGCAGCATATGTTTATACAACTTCATTTGCAGGGTTTATATTGAGGTTTGGAATCTTTTGGGATCCCATCAGGTACTTGTGACTTGGATTTCCCACTGCTGGAAACAGGATATTGGACTTTGGTATAATCCAGTATGGCAAATCTTTTGTTTTTATAGATCCCAGACACCACTCTCATATAGGAGTAAGTGAAACATTTATTTTAGAAAAGATGTGGCGATTGCAATAGAGACATCGAAGTAATGATAGTCACAATTCCAGCAATATTTTACAAAGAGCTCTGCTAAATGTGGAGCCTTTTCTAAATACAGGGAAAGGAGGTGCAAATCCACATATAGGAAAAATCAGCATGGTAAACGTGGCCACTACAGAGATGTAAGTACTGGACTTCACAACTTACATGTGGAAGTGCCAACACTTAAATGTGTATAGCGGCTTTTTTGCAAGCCACCAATTAACAACTGATGCCACTGCCTTTCTAGATCATTTTGAAGGGACAATTAAAACTAAACAACAACTTCCTTAAACCCTCTTGGAAAAGTCTGGCTAAACTAAACCTAAATGTGCTAGGGAGTAGGTGTAAATCCTGACATGGACAATCGCAGTCATACATGTGTATTCCCTATATGAGATGCGGAATGCAGGTGTAGTTTTTAACCTGACCAGGCGATTCCCCAACAATGCCCCCAACACACTCCCTCTACATATTAAGGACATCCACATGCAAATTGAGCCCTTTCTAAAATCACCATTTACACATGACTGCGGTCAGGGGCAGCTCAAGGCAATCTGCTGCCTGAGGTGAAGGATGAGATGGCGCCCCCCCCCCCATAGAGGTGGGTGCAGCTTTTTCAGAACTCCAATCAGGGACTGAACCAAACCAAAAAGTCGATTAGATTATATAGAAGAAATGCAAGATGTTTGCACACCAAGGAACTAAAAGACAGCGAGAACCAACAGCACAGTTTATAAAACCAAATTATATTGTAATGATAGAGCAGAACACATTGGTGGAGGGGATACACTCTATGTTAGAGAGGGCATTGAGTCACAAAGGGTTAAAGTTTTACAGGAAACAAAATACACTGTAGAATCTCTATGGATTGAAATTCCATGTAAAAAGGGGAAGGGGAAGACAATTGCAATGGGAGAGTATTCTCAACCGCCTGCCCAGAATGAACAAATGGATGATTGAAATGCTCAAAGAAATTAGAGAAGCTAACAAAAGTTACAGCACAATAATAATAATGGGTGATTTCAATTACCCTTGGTATCGACTGGGTAAGTGTCAAGGCAGGACATGCTAGGGAGATAAAGTTTCTAGATGAAAAAGGAAATCCATAGTATTACCTTTTAACTTTCAAAAGGGAAACTATGCTAAAATGAGGAAAATAGTTAAGAAGAAACTAAAAGGAGCAGTTGCAAAGGTTAAAGATTTACATCAAGCATGGGTGTTTAAAAATACTTTCTTGGAAGCCCAGACCAGCTGTATGCCATGCTTTAAGAAAAGTGGAAGTCCAAAAAACTGCTAGCATGGTTTAAAGGTGAGGTCACAGATGCTGTGGTTGCCAAAAAATCATCTTTCAGGAAATGGAAAAAGGAGCCAAATGATGAAAACTGGAAACAACATAAGCACTGGCAAGTTAGATGCAAGGCATTAATAAGGCAGGCAAAGAGAGAATTTGAGCTTGCTGTGGATGCTAAAATGCATAATAAAGACTTTTTTGAGCACATTCGTAGCAAAAATCCTGTGAGACATTCAGTTGGACCATTAGATGACAGAGGGGTAAAGGGGGCACTAAGAGGGGACAAGGCCATAGAGGGGAGACTGAATGAATTCTTTGCTTTGGTCTTCACTGAGGAAGATGCATGGATGCTACCCATGACTGAAATGGTATTTAAAGGTGAGGCTGCAGAAGAATTGAAAGAAATATTGATACACCAGGAAGATGTATTACGTTTTGATAAACTGAAGAGTAGTATACATCCAAGGGTGCTGAAAGAACTGAAATATGAGATTGAAGACCTACTATTTGTAATCTGTGAACTATCATTAAGATCATCTGTAATACCTGAAGATTGGAGGATGGCCAAGGTAACACCAATTTTTAAAAAAGGTTCCCAGGGTGATCCTGGAAACTACGGACCGGTGAGCCTGACGTCAGTACTGGGAAAAATGGTAGAAACCATTATAAGGAACAAAATTACTGAACATATAGATAGTCATAACTTAATGGGAGATAGCCAACATGGCCTTAGCCAAGGAAGGTCTTGTCTTAATAATCTGTTATGTTGTTTTGAAGGTGTGAATAA
The DNA here is from genome assembly GCA_033557465.1 of Ichthyophis bannanicus. NCBI lineage: Eukaryota > Metazoa > Chordata > Amphibia > Gymnophiona > Ichthyophiidae > Ichthyophis > Ichthyophis bannanicus. The sequence goes on along the minus strand of CM066036.1, from coordinate 163,883,222 downwards.
ACAGGTAGACAAAGGTGAGTTGGTTGATATAGTGTATCCAGATTTTCAGAAAGTCTTTGACGAGTTCCATCATGAGAGACTCTTGGCAAAATTAAAAAGTCATGGGATAGGAGGCAGTGTACTATTGTGGATCAGGAACTGGTTAAAAGATAGAAATGTTTATGTTTATGCTTATTAAAACTTGATTGACCGCCCTTCAGTAAAATCAAAGCGGTGTACAATAAATAAAAAACAATAAAAGGCACGAAGCCGGAAAGGAAAAGAAATTTACAATTTAAAAGCAAAGTGGGGTAAGAAGCAGTAGGGGAGGCGGAATAGAGTTATAAGGGGGGAGAGGAGGTAGGGAGGTTAAAGGCCAGGGAAAAAGGTGGGTTTTTAGCTGCTGTTTGAATGCTGCATGACAGGGTTCTAAACAAAGGGAAGTGGGAAGGGAATTCCATAGTGCGGGGCCTATAAAGAAAAAAGCTGAAGAGCGAGTGGATTGAAGACGGGCAGAGGCAGGGGAAGGAAGGGTGAGACGGTTCAGATGAAATGAGCGGGGAGTGTGCCTGGGAGTGTGAAAATGAATGAGGTCAGCTAGATATTGTGGGGTACTGGTGTGTAGGGCCTTGTGAACTAAAGTGAGTAGTTTGTACTGGGAACGAAAGGAAACGGGTAACCAGTGTAGATGGATGAGAAGAGGGGTTATGTGGTGATAGGGGGACGAGTGCGTGAGAAGGCGAGCTGCGGTGTTTTGGATTCTCTGAAGGCGATGAAGTTGGGAGGAAGACAAGCCGGTGAGGATAGAGTTAGAAAAGTCGATCCGGGACATAACTAGGGAGAGAAGTAGTGTGGAAAGAGCGGAGATGGAAAGGAAAGGACGAATGGCACGAATTTGACGTAGAAAATAGAAAGAGGTTTTAGTGATATGGGAAATATAAGCGTGGAAAGTGAGGTCCGAGTCAAAAAGAACACCGAGATAACGAAAGGAGGTGACCAAGGATATAGGGGTGTTGGAAAGGGACGGGGTAGAGGGGGGGAAGGGTGACCGTGAGGGAACCAGATGGCGGTGGTCTTAGTCAGGTTAAGGTGGAGACAGTTCTGGGTCAACCAGTGAGTGACGGCTGTGAGGCAGTTGTTTAGAGGAGTGAGGTCGGGGTGGGAAGGGGATGTGTGGTGCAGAAGAAGAATATCATCCGCGTAGTAGAAAGCAGATATCCCGAATTGCTGGATGACTAGTGTGAGGGGTACGAAGAACAGATTAAACAGAAGAGGGGCCAAGACAGAACCCTGGGGAACCCCACAAGGTAAAGGAAAGGGGGCGGACGGTGGCATGGAGGAGGAGGCAGGAAGGACTGAGGCCGATCGGGCATAGAGAAAGGAGTGAAACCACCTATAGACATTGCCATAAAGGCCAGCTTCACGGAGACGGGTTAGAAGGAGGGAGTGGTCGATTAGCTCAAAGGCTGCAGAGAGATCAAGTGCTACCGCCACCGAAATGTCCCCACGATCATGAGCCACATGCAGGGAATTAGTGAAAGCAAGGAGGGTGGTTTCAGAGGGCAGGGCTAAATGGCCTGTTTTCCCAAAGGAGAAAGGTGAATAGCGGGGATCTGTGCTGTGTCCGCTGCTTTTTGACATATTCATAAATGACCTGGAAATGGGAATAATGAGTGAGGTAATCAAATTTTCAGATGATCCAAAACTATTCAAAGTTGTTAAAACCCATGATGATTGTGGAAAAGTGCAAGAGGATCTTGATAAATTGGAAGACTGGGCATCCAAATGGCAGATGAAATTTAATGTGGATAAGTACAAAGTTATGCATCTAGGACAGCACAACTCAAACTATGGTTACATGATGCAAGGTTCCACATTAGGAACCATCACCCAGGAAAAAAAATTAGGCGTCATCTTAGATAACATGTTGAAACCCTCCGCCCAGTGTGCAGTGATGCCAAGAAAGCAAATAGAATGCTAGGAATCATAAGAAAAAGAATGGAGAATAAAAACAAGGATATTATAATGCCTCTGTATCATTCCATGGTGTGACCACACCTTGAATACTGTGTGAAATTCTGGTCACTGTATCTTAAAAAGGATAGAACATTATTAGAAAAGGTACAGAAAAGAGCCACCAAAATGGTAAAGAGGATAGAAGGATACCCCTATAAAGAGAGGCTAAAAAGGTTATTGGCTCTTCAACCTGGAAAAGAGATGGCTGAGGGGAGATATGATAGAAGTCTATAAATTAATGAATGGAGTACAACAGGTAAACGTAGATCAATTGTTTATGCCACCAAAATATAGAAAGACTATGGGACATGCAATGAAGCTACAGTGTAACCTATTTAAGATTAGGAAGAGAAAATATTTTTTCACTCAAAGCGCAATCAAACTCTGGAATTTGTTACTGGAGGATGTAGTAAAAGCTGTTAGTGTAGCTGGGTTTAAAAAAGGTTTAGACAAGATCCTGGAAGAAAGATCAGGTCATTGTGCTCCAAAAATGATGATCAGAATAATAGGATCTGGAATCTGCTCCATAACACCAGACATCCTTTCCATGGTCATCCCCAATCCCCTATTTTCCGTTCTTCATTTTGGCTATCAATAGCCATAGCTGCTACTTTGCAGCAGCCACTGCATCATCCTTTCTGAGCTCCAGATGAGAAACTGGGTGGCTGCTGGAGATGAAGATCACCTGGTTATGTGCCTGCCTGGTGTGAAGGTAGCGGATTTCACATGCTTCCTAGACAAGGTTTTAGATAGTGCTTTCCTGCTGTCTTGGTACATGTTGATACCAATGTCATAAGAAAGTGTAGGAGGGAGGTACTGGAAGCCAAATTTAGGCTTTTAGGTAGAAAGTTTAAACCAGAACTTCCAGGTAGCATTCTCAGAAATGCTTCCTGTTCCATGCACAGGACTCAAGAGGCAGGCAGAGCTCTGGAGTCTCAATGCATGGAAGAGGGTTTTGGATTTGTTACGAACTGGGCAAAATTCAAAGAGCTGTTTCGGAAGAATGTAAAGGACGAAAGCCAGATTGTAGAGGATCCAGAAGGGTCTGAGAGGAGAGAAAGTCAAGGCAATGGCAGTGAACCATCAGGGCATTCTGATAGAGAGGTTCCAATAAAAGTAACCAAGATGTCTTTAAGTAAAAATCAGATAGAGTTGAAATTTTCCAAGTTAACCCTACAATCAATAGCCATAATGTTAATATGAGAAAAAACAAACAAACTTTGAAATGCCTGTATGCAAATTCTAGAACTCTAAAAAATAAGATGGAAGAGTTAGAATATCTAGCAATGAATGAAAGGTTAGATGTAATGGGCATCTCAGAGACCTAGTGGAAGGAGGATAACCAATGGGACACTGATACCAGGCTACAAACTATATCACAATAAGTAGATCACATTGGTGGAGGGGTCGCTCTATATGTTAAAGAGGGCATCGAGTCAAACAGGATAAAGGTTTTGTGGAATCTCTGTGGATAAAAATTCCATGTAAAAAGAGGAGGGGAATGGCAGTGTGGTGTACTACCATCTGCCTTGACAGAATGAACAGACAGAGTACTTTTTAGGGATTCTCAAATCGTCTTCAAAAAAATTATATTAATATTTTAGTTTATTCCAAACTGCCTGCACCTTTTTGGGTATAGGTAGTTTTACTGTATTTGGTTTAGTTTTATGTAAATTTGAATTGAAAATAGAAGGTTATGACCTGTAATGTGAGATCTGCTACTTGACCCTATGGTGATTCAGTTTGCCAAATGTAGGGGAAAGATTACCCTGAGGTCATTAATACCTTAAAAGATTGGTAGAGAGTTGTGATTAGTCAGTTTGAAATACTGGTGATTGGTGAAGAGTGGTGTTTCGAAGGGTGTTTGCATTTAGGGTAATTTGGTTGCTATAGAAAGGGCTGGGAAAGAAAGGCTGTTCCAAAGTAGGTGAAAATGCAGAGGTATGTGTGAGGCAGGGGTGACCAAGAGGAACATCACTTCATGGGAGGGTACTGTGGAATGGGCAACGTGCATAGGATACTTTTGTAAGCTGTCTGTGATTTCTTTGTAGCGGTGGTAACTATCTCATGTTGGCTCAGGTGTCCTTTGAAAAGTGGAATGGAGAGAGGATGAGTGGAAGTTTGAGTAGCTTTACAAGTACATAGAGGTGTTTACATGCTTATGAGGGAAGCCTTTGCTGTGCAAGCCCAGTGCTTTATGCCTTGAGAGAGGCTGTATAGCAAGCTTATCCCACTAGGCAGTGATGAACCCAGTCCTAGGTATGGGATTATCTGCAGAGGTAGTGCAACATAATGGGTAGTTGTGGTTATGGGACATACTATGCCAAGAGGGCAATACATTTAGGTGTTCTGTGGTGGTACTGTACTAACCTCTGCCCCACTTCATATGGTCTTGGACCTCCAGCAACCAGGCTGCTCAGAGAGATCTTTTTCAGGTAAAAGAGATTTTTTGGGTGATGTAGTGGGCCCTATTCTCATCTTGTTTGCACACCCTAGACCCTTGTTAGAGTGTGGCATGCCTTCCCGTAGTGGCATATTTGGCTTTGTTGAACCCTGGGCCAATGCATTCATTGGCCATGTCTGGAAGTAGAACATCCCAGGGGAAACTTATCTAGCCCTTTACCACACTTTTTAGCATTTAGTAAGATCCTCACGTGGTGCTTAGCACTGTGATCAGCTGCTCTAGCTCCTTCAGGCTGCTGTGATGTTGTTTTGGATATAGATAAATGCACTAGGAAAATATCAAGGACAGAGCCTGCCTACCTGCCGATTTATGTTGATGCAGTATGGTGGATTCATCTACGTCCTTAATAGTACAACATCCCAGCTAATATTACATACTGTAGTGTTTACGTTACAGGACTCCTCCATACCCACATGCCCTATAGTTATGCTGAAGCTCCTAAGTGCACTCTGTTTTGGCTTTCACCTCTCTCCTGTACAATGCCTATCTGCTGTAGCATCTTAGGAGGTACTTCCAGAACCTTCTCATGACTGGCTGGTCCCTCCACTGGCCCGGCACAGTGATGAGCTCTTGTACACAGTCTTTCACTCTCTGAGCTAGGAGGAGCACTTCTTCCTTGGCAACATTTGGCTTGCTGGCCCTAGGTAACATTTTGCCTATATCCCCATGCATGCACATCAGTATATGTTACATAAACATGTGTGCATACAAATCTGCATATATACATTTGACAAGTTTATGCATGCTCTGGGGAGTTAAGATGCCTTTTATAATTTCTGTGGCTCCAGTAACACGATTTATAAAACACTGACACACATTTAGGAGACACCATTTCTATAAGTGCATCTTATTATATCAAGCCTACATTATGTAAAATTATCCTCTACATCCAATTTAGATTCTAAATATTATGCTAGAGCACTAGCTATTTTATGTTCAACTAAATTTATTTTCAAGATGCACATGTATTTTAATAAAAGATGCATTTGAAATGATTTGTAGAACTCTTTCATCAACTACGGTAATATTTCACCTATTTCCTTCAATGCATTTCACATCACTTAAGCCTAAGTACTCTCAGACCATAAGGTGGTGGTAATAATTGTCATTCACAGATGCCAGTTGTCTTAATTGCAGTGTCTGATAAGTAACTGACCCTGGTAATTTAAAAACTCAGTACTAAGATAACAGTAATTGTAGTTATAAATTCAAGAGTTCCATTTTTCTCTGTATCATACTTGACAGGATATCTGAATTTTCTAATAAGATATTTAATTTAATGTAATGGGGTCAGATTGGGAGAGGTTATGCCTATCAGATTTCTGCTTGCACACAATAAAATTTGAAGATTTTTGATGTAAGAGTTCTAAGTGGTCAAAGCCAGAGGACTACCAGGCAGAGGCTGAATACTGTGGGCTGTGAAATTATATCAAAGCCCCTCTTAAATGCAAGCCTGAGCCGAATCAGTCACGCCACTCCCAGATAATGAAACAAAGTACAACTTTATTGAGACCCAATGGGGGCCAAGGCAATTTATGGTAGTAATTTCCAGATTAAATTAATACATCGTTCAGTTAACAGTATAGTCCTCTGCATAATCCCGTGATGTCCTTCCCCTATAATGGTGGGAATTTATCCCAGGGCCCCTTCTCATTCAGATTCCTCCCTTTTCCTCTAAATTATCACTAGGCTGTAAGACTTGTTTTCTTTCTTCTCGTTCATATTTCATTTGCCTCCAGACTGCTCGATACTGGAAACCCTACTGGTCCTTGCTAGGTCAGCAATGGTAGGCCAGCTCGGTAGAAACAGAGACCCCAATGGTGGGCACCCCTCACTGATGCTTGCAGGTTGCTTTATGTGTAGTGGCAGCAGTCTCTTTGATGACAGCACAACTTCCTGATGCTTTGCCTCCACTATGTTCCTTAGACTCTTACTTCCACTCTTTTCTGTCATCAGTCGAGGTGATCAGGTTACTTCTTCTAGGGGGCTCGCAAACCATGCTTTCCCTCCAAAAAGTCTTGGTAGTTATACTCCCACTATGGTACCTCCAAATCTTCCCTTAGGCTGAACTCCTACTACTCCGCTGACAGTCTCCCAGGCATCTATCATGCTTGTTCCAAGGCCCACACCTGTCTTGTTAATATCCCCGAGAAGGAAGCTTTAGTGACACCAACATGATAGTCAAAGTTCCATTGTACAAAACACCATGAACAGAAAGGATAATCTATGGAATTTTTTTTTGGTTTGGTTTAATCAAGCAAAATTTGTCAGGAGTTTTAGAAATGTCCAGCATTCTAAGGGTTGGTTTTTTTTCTTTTCCAATCAAAATTGTCCTCCATTTTTGCTTTAACACAAACATTGTTTGGGATTTATGAATGAAGATAGCCTAGCATTTTGTTTAAGGAAGACCAGTGAAGCAGAACTGAAGCAATGATCCAGTTCCAGTGAAAAAGCTGAATAAATCAGCCTATGCAATGCCCTCGTTCTACAGGAAGGATTTATGAAGTATTTCATAGCATATGATTGCAGATAAAGACCCCCAGGCCTATCTATTCTATCCAATCTCATTCCTAGTTCAATGACATAGACCCCAGTTTCTTCTGGCTTTCCCCTCATTTCACAAGTAAGGAGCCCGTGTGCTTATTTCAGGTTTGCTTTCATGTTCTGCTCTTGTCTCTACCACCATCACCAGGAAACTATTCTATGTATCCTCCATCCTCTCTGTGAAGAAATATTCTCTGATGTTGCTCCCAGATGTACTCCACTGAAGCTTCATGCCATGGTCTCTTGCTCTAGAACATGTTTGTTTTCCCTGAAAAAGGTTTGCTCCTTATGCGTTATTTATCCTTTGCAGTATGTGAACATCTCCAGGATATCCTCTCTCCCCCCCACACATTTCTTCTTTACACATATAGAGCTCAATATTCATCAACAAGATGTATGCAGGGCTGTACCGAGCCAGAATCAAGCCCTATGTGACTTGCACATCGGGCACCCCTTCTCCTCCCCAAACTTCCGTCCTAGTCGCTACCTGCTCCTGTCCTGCTGCTGATGCTGCTGCCCTCTGTTTTCTCCATGGTGGCACTGGCAGCAAGGCAAGAGCAGGCAGCGGCTGGATGGAGGTATGGGGGGAGCATGCCCAATGTGTAAGACGCGGCAGCAGCAGCAGATCTGATCTCTCCCTGCTCTGACATCGTGTCAGAGGAGGGAGGAAAGAGACTGCAGAAAGACCCACAAAAAGACTTAGGGGGTGCATTTTGTCTGCCTGCTGTTGCCCTGCAGCCACCACCTTTTGTTCTCTCAGTGGCGGCAGGGCAACAGCAGGCAGCCAAAATGCGCTCCCTAAGCCTTTGCACCCTGTGCGGCTGCACCACTCACATAGGGCTAGGTACGGTACTGGATGCATGTACAATTTTAAAAATCTAACGTAGGACATTTCAAATTATGGTATATTCTGTGGTGCTATCTGTTTTGGTTATGCAGCCAAATATCCATGTATAATAAAGTTAGATGCCTCTAGTTATATCTGCTATTTGTGTGGGCCACCTACAGGTTTAAGTTCTACATTTAGCAGCTGAATATCGCCTCTTAGGCATATAAGCTATGGAGGTTATTTTAGAAGCCTATTCATGCGTTGAATGTCTGAAAATGGACATACAGTAGAGATGTCCAAAACACAGAGACATCTCCAGAGGCATTTTAGAAGCTGAGTCTATTGATGTCCCCAGCATGAAGGCGTCCAATCTGAATGGGGGTATGGTTAGGGTGTTCCCAAGAACTTGGACGTCACTACCTGTTCTCAGAAACTTACTGGATATCTGGAGTCATGTTAAATACTATACCTGCTCCAGATAGGAAAAGGCATCAGGAAAGAGCCATAAAAAAGTCCTGAGAGTATAGAGAAAATGGCACAACACTAACCCCAATACTTTTTATAATCACAATGATAGCAGCAGCAGGATTTGAATCCTGGCTTACCTGGTCCTAGCCTGCTATGCCAACAATTAGGCCATTGCTAAACATCCATTCTTTATAATACAATTCTGGGGATGTCTATGTAGACACCTCTGCAGATGTCCACATCGGACACGTCCATGTTTGTGAAATGGTGACTGAGCTTGGATGAGCCTTTTTTTTTCAGATGTTCTGGCTTGGACATCTCAGATTGCACTTGGACATCATTTGTAAAGCTCCACTTCACAGGTCTAAGTTGTTCCACCCCAGAATTCCTCAAATCCTAGTCACTTTTTTGATGCATAACTTTAGGTGTTTTTGATTATCTGCCTCAGTACATTTATCTCCTTAAGTATTATATGGATTTTGATCCTATCGATAATCTTTTGGAGGAATGGCTTCCAGAAGTAGACATAATATTCTAAGGGAGATCTTACCATCAACCAGTACGGAAACAAGATAATCTCCTTTACTCTATAGATAATGCCCCTGCCTACATACCCTAATATCCCTCTTACATTGACCACTGTTTTATCACTTTTGATACCTTGGAGTCACATGACATGATTGACTGATTGATTTTATTTAATATACTGATTATCACAAAAGTATTAAAGTGGTTTACAATCATAAAACAAACAACAACAATAAAACATATACATTTGAAAAATAAGTCATTTTAAAATAAAAATGATAATGCAGACAGCCAAGTTTTCAAAGACTAGTGTTCTGCAGTTGGTAAAGAATTTAATTTAGAAAGTCCGGTATAGCTAAAACCACAGGGCCCAATTTTCAAAAAGACCATTATTCAAACACCACAACGGTCATCTGCAGCCCTTAAATTTCAGCAGAATTTTCAGCAAAAGTATCTGGGTAGAAGTTGCTGCTGAATACCCTGGGCTGAGTAATGCTAGCCAGATAATTGCCAGTACTTACCCAGTTAACATCATTTTCAGCCAGCATTTATTTTTATTGCAACTTAGACCTGCTTTTCATAGAGCCTGCGTTGTCCAAATAAGTGCCGGCTGAAAATCATGCTAACTTGGTAAGTTTTGGCAATTATCTGGATAGTGCCAACAGCACCCTTACCCTTACCCTGCATTAACTAGCTACTACTGCTGAATTTATTGGTCAGCGCCCTTATCCAGGCAGCCTCCATTAGCCACCAACCTAAGGGTTTGGAATCTTGGCATGACAGTTCCTAGTTGAGGACAGTTGTATGTGAGACAGAGAAAGTAACTGAGGCTTCTCTTCTGGTGGGTACACGTGAATATCTCCTATCGTGTACTATCTCCTTGTACTTTTGTAACAGACCAGCCTGCAATTAATGGCAGGAAAAAATCCAGCTGGGTTTTAGCCTGTCTTATCAGTGAAAAAAAATCTACTTATTTTCCTAAAACGTGAAAAAAATATATATTGGATATTTTGCCATTAGTCTGGGGCAAACACAATTAAAACTGGTAAATTTTATGAGGATCTGTAGGTGAATTTCCATGACATCACCAAGAAATGTGAACACAACTTTTGCATAATCCCCAGTCCTGGCTAACATTTATTTTATTTATTTATTTATTTGCAGTCTCTTTTATACCGCGCTATTCGACATCAGTGCGGTTTACAATGAACATAAGATTTGCACATCTCAATTTCGTGATTTGTGCTTACAGTGAAACAGGTATAATAACTTGGGTATACATTAAACAGGAAAATTAAACTTGGGTATGCATTAAGCAGGTATAACAGGTAAAATGGGGAATGGAAGTCCTAACATGGCAATTAAAGTGGGGATCTTTCACACTATAGTGCACAGCACTATCACAGCCACCAGACTGGCCTGAATAGTTATATTAAAGAAAATCATAATAAGCCAATTTTGTTAGATCTATAGATTAAATAAATAAATAAATCTAAACCATTTTATTGCTTTTATATACCGCGCTCTATAAAATCAGTGCGGTTTACAGAGAACATTTTTGTACAGACAGGATCAGGCACATTCAAATTGGCATGGCCAGTTTTCAGATATGTTTGAGCTCCCCCCCCCCCTCCAGATCTGGGAAAAATAGTTAAAATCTTTTAAAGTTAAACGTGACTGAAATCTGCACAGATCAAGTTAAATCACCAATTAATTGTTACATCTTTATGAATTTTTAAACAGATCTGAACAATCTAATACACTGCCCATCCACTCAGAATGTTTTCCTCTTATATTCAGTACAAAAATATATTATTAAAGGAACAATATCATTATGGTACAAATTCACAAAAGTCAGGATAGAGTTAATAGATCATTCAGCAGGCGTTACTCAACACACTTTTGCAAGCTTATTATATCACCAATGACATTAAAAATAGTTTTCAATGACATTATCCCATTCAGTGGTATTTCATTTTGGCCATGGTACCAGAATTCTTTTATGCACCCTACGTCTAAATAGAAAAAAAAAAGTGTTCCCTTCCGTATTGCACATATTTGTGGGATAATGTCATAAGCTTGCTGATGCAAGTTAATGGTTATATTATCTTTCCACTGACATGTTGAAAAATGTTATGAACTTCATCTGCCCTGTATTCACAGTAGAGGATTGTTTTATTTCTGAGTCTACATTTGTCCAGGCCAAGGCATAATCCTAAATGTCAAAGTAGGCAAGACATTGGATTGTGTTATGGATTCACAGTACAACTTTGGATGAATGGAAATTCAAATGCTTCTGAGCAACAGTATTTGCCCAAATGAAAGCAAAAGAAATAGCAAAGTATTTCTGATTATGCTGCTAAAAATTCAATAACCTCAAACTGGTTTTGTTCTGACTTGATAAAATCTAAAATATTAAAATGTATTGAGTTTTAGCATACATAAGTATTTTTGCTTAAGCTATAAGCTAATGAAGTGCTTCTCAACCCTCTCCTAAAGGCACACCTAGCTAGTTAGGCTTTCAGGATTACTACAACTGGGGGTATTTTTACTAATGCATGATATGCAGAAAGCATGGAAAATTCCCTGCACCATCTGCAATAGGCCTGCGTAAGCTCTTACCATAGTGCGGTTTTCCAACATTATCACCACATTAAAGGCTAATGCGCCTTGGTGCCATGAAGTCAGTCAACTCATGGTGACTCTGGAGAGAGTTGTCCATGTTGTAAATATTCACTGTGTTTTCTTGGCAAAGCGAGACCAGAAGTAGATTGCCAGATCTTTGTTCAGCACAGTAAGTCTGTAGCACTTGGTATTCCCATCCAAACCCTACTTAGCTTTCAAGAGCAGACAGGATCAGGCACATTCAAATTGGCATGGCCATAGTTCACATGCATATACCTGCTGCAAAGGTTAGGCAGCTGATTATAACATTACCCTACCTATGTTTATGTTGAACTTTTTAACAGAAACAGATAAGTGAGTTGGAATTTTACAAATGACGTTCATGTAATCTGGGACACCCAAGCCAGAATGTCTGAAACAATTCCAGGCACATCCAAGCTCAGGCACCATTTCACAAATGTGGATGTGCCCAGTGGGGATGGGGGGATCCAAGATGGCATTTTAGACAGTACCCTCTCCGCACTGCTTTTTGATTATACCAAAGCGTAAGGGGAAGCATGGCAAGAAGAACCCCCCCCCCCCTTTCCAAAGGTATTCCTGCATCTTTGCTTAACCCGACTGTGGGTACTTTGGATGCCTTCCTTTTGTGGCCGGAGCACCAGCTTTCACAGACAGGCGGGTTTCCTGGCTGCTTCGAGTCAGGGCTGCAAGGCTCGGCGTCATCATCGGGTTGTGACTTCTCGCCATAGCTGCATCATCCTCCTACTCTGTCCGCTGCAATTTCTGGGGTACAGGCTCCTGGACTGCTGGGTCCCATGCTGGATTTGTCGTCAGTGTCAGTGGGGGACAGAGCATCCAGCTCAGCGGCAATTGTAGGGCAAATGCTGAAGGAATCATCTTCTTTGGCAGTAGAAGGCTTCAACCCTTGGGAGAGGAGGTACTGGCATCAATGAGAACTTTTCACCTACAGGCTTTGGATCTTAGCTCTCTCCTCCTGATGAGAAGGCATCCTCTTTAGTTACTGGTCAGCTCCTTGCACTTGAGTGACCAGAGAATTTAATTTTTGAAGCTATTTGGAGTGCTATTTCTAAACTGAGTAAAGCTTTGGTTCCCCAATTTCAGCAGCTATCCACTTAAGTTCAAGGTAACTCTGCTTTGATAAAAAAAGAATGTGGATGATATAAATGTGTTAAAGGAGTCCATGGAAAACCTTAAGGTTAAATCATAAAGTTTAGAAGGTACTAACTTGGCTCTCATTCAAGATTAGACTGTTTCCAAGTTTAAACTGGAGATGTTGGAGAACCAGGTCTGGTCCTTCAACCTTCGTTTGATTAATTTCCCCAGATCATCATTAACATCAGCCAGAGATATGTTTAAAAGGTATATGGAAGAAGTTCTTGGGGTTCTCCCAGAATCCCAGCTACCTCTATCCGAACTATATTATGTGCCAGGTTGTAAAAAGGTGTCTGCTGGGACCATCCAACAGTCTTCTCCAGATGCACAATATATGGATATTCTGAATATCTCAACCATTTTGGAGTCCTCTGATGTGGATTTTGTTACTCCTTCCACTCTGTTGTTTATCCTTCTGATCAAGACTGGTTACTAAAACTGTATTTTAAAAAGCACTCTGTTTCCTTTAAGGGTTACTATGTCCGTATTTTTCCTGACTTGTCCAGGAAACAAAGGGAGTTTCTCCTTCTGAAGCCTGGGGTATTACAGTTGGGGGGGGGGGATATTTTTCCTAAAATTCCCTTGCAAATGCATGATTAAGGTTCAGTCTGTGAGCTATATTTTCCTGGAGTTGCCCAACTGGTTGCCTTTCTAAGTGTTCACACCTCTGTTACTTCCCAGGATGTTGGTTAGGATGCTCAGCAGAAGTAATATATGTTTGCTGGTTCTGCTGTTTTATTCCTTTGTGTTTCAGCGTTTTAATGTTTTCTTTTCTTGATGATCTCACTTTTATAAAGGGCTAGAGGGTTAAGGGTGCCTTTATAATTTTCCTATTTTTCTTATTTTATGTTTTGTTGTGATTATGTTTATGTTTATGTTTATTTTATTTGATATACTGCCCTTTTTGGAAAAGCAGAGCGGTTTACAATATACAAAATTAAACCTTAATGTAGGCACGAGGCCAAGAAGAAGGAAAAGAAAGTTACAATGCTGACAGGAAAGCAGGAGAAGGAAAGGATACAGGACAACATGTAGTAGTTGGGGTCACACAAAAGGGGAGGGGAGGTCAAAGGTTAGGGAGAAGAGGTGGGTTTTAAGGTCACGCTTGAAGGTAGGGTGATGAGGCTCGAGGCGGAGGGAGGCAGGGAGTGAGTTCCAAAGGGCAGGGCCTGCAAAGAAAAAGGCTGAGGAGCGAGTGGAGTGGAGATGTGCAAGGGAGGGGGGGAAGAGTGAGGCGGTTAAGGTGAAAGGAGCGAGGAGTATGTCTGGGAGTGTATTAAGTGATGAGGTCTGCCAAGTATTGTGGAGTGCTGGTGTGAAGTACATTGTGGACAAGGGTGAGAAGCTTAAAGCGAGTGCGAAAGGGAATAGGAAGCCAGTGAAGATGAACAACCAGAGGTGATATGTGATCCCTATAGGAGGAGTGAGTGACAATGTGAGCAGCGGTGTTTTGGATCCTCTGAAGTCTATTGAGCTGGGATTTAGAGAGACCAGTGAACACAGAGTTAGAGAAATCTATGCGTGACATAACTAAGGATAGCAGCAGTGTCGTAAGAGCAGGTGGGGTCAGGAAGGGGCGAATTAAGATATTGACAACCCCTTACCATTTCTGTTACAAGTATATATGCTTAGAATGTATTGTAATTTGATAAAAACAAAATTTAAAAAAAAATGTGGATGTGCCCAATATGGACGTCTGCAGGAGCATCTACATAGACATCCCCAGAGTAATACCCCAGACCATGGATGTCTAGGAATAGCCTAATGGTTAGAGTAGTGGGCCAGGACTAGGGATGATAGGGTTCCACTTCCACTGCTGTTTTCACTGTGATTATATAGAGTACTAGGGATGATAGGGTTCCACTTCCACTGCTGTTTTCACTGTGATTATATAGAGTACTAGGGATGATAGGGTTCCACTTCCACTGCTGTTTTCACTGTGATTATATAGAGTACTAGGGATGATAGGGTTCCACTTCCACTGCTGTTTTCACTGTGATTATATAGAGTACTAGGGATGATAGAGTGGTATCTTTTCTACACCCTATGGATGTTTTATGACCAAAACAAGCACTTTCCTGATGCCTATTCATGTCTGGAGCAGGTATAATCTTTGACGCTATTCTGGATGTCCAGGACGTTTGTGAGATCAGGCAGTGATATCCAGCTTCATAGTAATGCCCCAGCCATGCGTTACCATGCCCTCATTCAGACTTGGATGGCCACAGAACCGGCTTCTAAAATGCCTCTGGAGACATCGCCATGCTTTGGATATCTATATGTCCAAAATGCAGATAAATAATGCACTCCATAGAAATCACGACAAAGATATTTATTTATTTTCAGCTTTTCTACAGCGCATTGTATTAGTTCTGCCTTCCAACATGAATATATGTGAAAACTAGAGAAGTAAGAAAATAAATAAAGGAACCTATCAATTCTTTCAATTATTTTTAATGTAATAATAGTCTGGCTTAATAAATTGCTTGCATTATTTAAATGGCTCTCGGCTATCCTATTGTATATATGTCGAATGTACAGCCATTCAGAGAAAGTGTGTCATACTAAATAGTGATTTCGGTTTTGGGATATCTTATGGCAACAGTTGCAGTAAGAAGAGAGGGAATTCTTTTTTATTACCCAATTACAACTTGTTAGATTGATACAAACTAAAGGCCAATAAAATAACCTACACAAAGCCATAAAAAGTGAGTCACAAGACGGGGGCTAGAATTCACATATATTAGTTCTCAGCTTCATGCCTAACCACCAGTCCAAAACTGCTCCTTATATTAAATCATTTATAGAATATCCCTAATTACGTGTACCATCCTTGTCATCATAAAAAAGATATATGCTATGGGGTGAAAATAATGGCAAAGCTATCAAATGAACTGCAGAAATATTTATAAGATACATACTTGAAACATGATCTATAAGGTGGAAGAATGAAAAATGTTTTGAGTGATAAGTTCTGTTTGTGAAATAAAGATATGACATACATAACTTAATGGGTTAGTAGAGTTCCAGTCATAACAACAATAACGGTCTATAACATGTTACAGAATCCAATATATCCAATGTTTGACTTATCTTTATAAAATAGGTGCCTAGTTGGACTTTGTCTAGATGCTCTGTTTAAAATCACCTCCAATATGTCCAATATGCCCTCCAAGGATTCCTAGAGGATGGTGAATAAATCATTGAAAATGATGATAAATAAAGACCATCCATACTAGCTACTAAGCTCCACAATCTCTTCTTTTCCCTTAGAGCCTACATGTCTGCCTTATGCTTTCTTAAATTCAGATCCAATCCTTATCTCTACTACGTACACTAGGAAGACATTCCATGCATCCACCACTCTTTCTATAAAGAAAGATTATCTCAGATTACTCCTTAGTCTATCTCCTTTCACCTTCATCTCATGTCCCCTTATTCTACAGCTTTCTTTCAAATGAAAGAGGCTTTCTTCCTGTGAATTTATGCCATGGTGGTATATAAACTTCTCTATCATGTTTCCCTTCTCTCAACTTTCTTCCAAGGTATACATATTGAGATCTTTAAGTCTGTCCCCAATATGCTTTATAGCAAAGACTACTGGCCATTTTAGTAGCCTCACTTTGCACCAACTCCATCCTGTTCATTTCCTTTTGAAGATGTGTTCTCCAGAATGGAAAGTACGAGGGCACATCCTGAAGTACGCTGGTAACCGGGTGGTCGGCCCGGTCCCGGCCTCCTGCTTCTGTCTTGGGGGGGGGGGGCAGAGGAGCGGGCGAGGGAAAGTGACGCGGCTGATGCTGGCAACGTCATTTGAAATCATTGGCTCCGCAGAGAGCGTGGAGCGGAGCCAATGATATGGTGCCGGCGTTCCCGAGTTTTTAAAGGGGACGGGTGCTGGCGGTTTTCCTCCTTTTCTGCGGCGGGTTGTGCGGGAGACAGCTTTGACTCGGAGGTGGCATCGCCAAGCCTTCTTTTGTCGGTGTTGTTGTTGGCGTGCTGGACGGGAGAGTACAGCGGTGGAGACAGCAGTGCTGCGAGGTACCGCGTGGTCAGGAGAGGAGGCGGCACGGATAGACTCCACGTGCAGAGGGCCCTGAGATTGAGTGAGGAGGAGAGCACGGAACGGAGCCGAGACCTGAAGTGTAGGGAGCTATGGGCCTGTACATAAAACAAACAGGCGAGTAATCTGGTAGGGGTTGTCTATATAAAAAAAAAATAAGAAGAAGAAGAAGAAGAAGAAAATAGTAGTTGGTTGGTGGAGGGTTGCATCTTTTGACGTAAGGGAGTGGGCTGGTTGATGGCTGGTTGATGGCTCGGGGAGGGGAGCGTGCTGGACCTGGCAGGCTGGGGGGGGAGTGTGCGTGGACGGGGCACTCAGAACCACAATAGGGGAAGAGTGGCAGAGAGGGCCGGAGGGGAGAGCAGTTGTGGTGGGCGTGGGCGCCGTGGGACTTCGAGTGGGAGTTTTACACGAGCAAAAGGGCCTCAGCGAGGGCGGGGGGAGGGGCCCTCTTCGGTGAAGGACAAAGGGCATACGGGGTCCAAGTTGCATGGGCCAAGCAGGAGAGGGCAGCCTCAGTCGGTGGGTGGAAGGGCCGGTTCAGAGGCGGTGCCAGGAGGTTTTGAGGAGCAAGGAGCTGTTAGGGGTGGTGGTGATGTGGACCGGGAAAGGGGGACGGAACAGGTGCACGTGAATGATGCGCAGGGGAGGTTGAGCTATGGGGATCAAGGGATGGGGCCTATGGTTGGGTTTCCAGGAACACACAATTGGCCTGCCAGAAGCATGGCGTCCGGCTTGGGTGGGCAGACGGGCCAAAGCGGCTACGGGGCCTGGGGCGGCCATCCAACATGGACGCACTGGTTGGGGGGCGGTCAAGGTTCCTCCAGAGCTGAATGGTTGGAGGCGTGGCAGCCAGGCTGGCCCTCTGTTGTTCCCCCCCCTCCTTTTCCTATTTTGTCTCCACAGGTTCCAGTGATGCAGTCGCAGGCCACGGCACGAACAACAGGAGGAGATGAAGGAGGTGCTATGCAACAGATGGTGTCAGGTGTTGTCGCGTCCCGAGAGGAGGTTGACCAGCGGCAGGATGAGGAACTCAGCCCGGCGGATGTGAGTCCTTCGAAGGTGGTGGCAACTGCAGCAGGCGTGTCGGGTGAGTTACAGGAGGAGGTTTGGGAGAAGAGTAGGGAGGGTGGAAAACGGAAAGAAAGAGGGAGTAAAAGACGGAGGCATTCCTGTCAGCGTCGTCGTAGATCAAGCTCATCGTCTTCGTCGTCCTCGGATTTGTCTTCCTCGTCTTCGTTGGATGATGGCAGGCATCAAGGGAGGAACGGTAAAGGGGTTCCAGGAGGGAGGCAGGTGCGAGGAGCCCCTTCTGCGGTGGCTATCTCAGAGTTATGGGAGGGAGTCCCGAAGAAGTTATGGCAAAGAATTAAGAAGCGTCGTTATATTGATATTTTCCGTCTGTTAGAGGGCCGGAAGCGTTCGGGAGAAAGTAGGAGGAAGCGTAAGGAGGACGAGAAGGCGGGGCGCGTCAAGAAAGTCTCTCAAAATGCTGTTAACTGGACTCAAGCTTTTTTGCGTTTAGCGAGTGTTTGGGGGCAGCATTATCCGGAACAATATGAGATGCTTTTATCGTATGCCGATTCAATTTTGGAAGCTTCGCAGATGCACGACGAGTGGTCATGGTTAAACTATGATGAGAAATTTAGGGACAAGATGGAAGAGAATCGGTTGGTGTCATGCGGTATGCAGGACATTAATTTGTGGTTGACCCAGATGTCGGCCAAGGTGGGTGGGGGGGAGGGGGTGGAACCAAAAGCTCAGCGGGGGTTAATGCGGGAGTGAGACGTTCCTTTCACGGGGGAGGGAACTTCGGGCAGCAGCGAGCAGGAGGAAGTGGAGCAGGTGATGTATGCTGGAGGTTTAACAAGACCTCGTGCCCGTTTCCAGACTGCAAATTCAGACACGTGTGCTCCATTTGTGGGGGAGCCCATCCTGCATTCAAATGCATTAAAAAAGGGGTTTCTCAGTCTCCCGCCCCGGCACAAAGCAATGAGGAGTTATTCGGCCTCGCCCCCTCGCCAATCCGGGTTGAAGTGTTAAACGGGTGACTGGGCCGATACCCGAGACGAAAGGATAGAGAAGTTTTGTATTCTGGTTTTAATTTTGGTTTTGTGATTCCAGTTTGTGGACAGGTGGAGGGGACAGTGACACGGAATTCGCAGTCAGTTAGGCGCTTCGCACCGGTGGTGAAAGAAAAGTTGGAAGGCGAATTGAAGCTAGGGAGAGTAGTGGGCCCTTTTACGATACCGCCGTTCGCGAGGATGGTAATTTCTCCTTTAGGTATAATACCTAAAAAGGAGCCTGGGAAATTTTGGTTGATACATAATTTGTCTAGCCCGTTGGGTGAGTCAGTTAATGACTATATTCCGTGGGAACTGTGTACCGTACGATATGCTTCGTTCGATAAGGTGGTGGACTTGGTGAAGGAAGCAGGTCATAGGGCACAACTGGCGAAAGTCGATATTGAATCGGCGTTCAGACTGCTTCCGGTGCACCCTTCATCCTTTTATTTATTGGGTTTTCGTTTCGAAGACGGAATTTATTTTGATAAATGCATGCCAATGGGCTGTGCAGTGTCTTGTTCATACTTTGAGAAGTTCAGTACCTTCCTGCAGTGGGCAGTAGAGCACAAGGTGGATAGAGCGAAGGTAGTGCACTATTTGGATGATTTTTTGTTTGTTGGGTCGGCGCAATCGGATGAGTGCCGTGACTTGCTGGAAGGTTTTGTAGAATTGGCGCAGGAATTAGGAGTGCCTTTGGCAAAGGAGAAGACGGAGGGCCCTGCCACAAGGATCACGTTTCTTGGAGTGGAATTAGATTCCGAGTTAATGGTGGCACGTCTTCCTCAGGACAAAGTTCGGAGATTACGAGTGTTGGTGGCCAATGTGTTGACATCATCGACTCTAACATTGAAGGAGATGCAAGCGTTGATAGGATCTTTAAATTTTGCTTGTCGGGTGATCCCAATGGGAAGGGTATTCTTGCGTCGGCTAGCTGCATCTACGGCGGGGGTGCGCAGACCTCATCATCATATTCGGGTCTCGAAGTCGATTAGGGCAGATTTGCGGATCTGGCAGGTCTTTTTGGAGGAATTTAATGGGACTACTGTATTGATGGAGCCAGAGCTCAGTAGTGTGGATTTGCAATTGTATACTGATGCAGCGGGGGGCATAGGTTTGGGTATTTATTTCGGGAGATCATGGTGTGCCGAGCGCTGGCCGCAAGCTTGGCATGAGTCACGCCTCACCAACAATATAACGTTTTTAGAGTTGTTTCCCATCTTAGTGGCATTGGAGTTGTGGCCGGAAAGACTGCGTAACAGAAGGGTGGTTTGGTGGTGCGATAATGAAGTGGTAGTCAGTGTGGTGAATCATTATTCGCCACATTGTCTCCAGGTAGCAAACTTGATGAGGGAAGTGGTTTTAGCATGCTTGCGTTTGAATGTGTCCCTTAGGGCCAGACATATACCAGGGTACGCTAACGAGATTGCTGATGCTCTTTCCCGTTTCAAGTGGAATCAGCTTCGAAGACTGCCACCAGAAGCGGAGGCGGAAGGAGGCGCGGTCCCCTGGAAGTTATGGAGTCTTGGCCACCCGGGATGAAGGAATTGCTGTGAAGTTCTGTTGCTGCTGGAACATGGGCAGCGTATCTGCGAGGATGTGAAAAAGTGGTGGCCTTTCTGGAGAGCTGTGGGTGGCAGTATGGGGCGGTATCCGCTCAGTTGATGGGCCAGTATGTAGTGTGGGCTAAAGCGAACAGATTGGCTCGATCGTCAGTGCGTAGTCACTTGGCGGGCTTCGAATTTTTTGCGAGAGCTGTTGGTTGGGACTTCCCTATAGAGGGATTCTTAGCCCGCAAGCTGCTTCAAGGGTGGGGCCGAGAGACACCTGCGCCTCCGGATGCTCGGAGGCCGATCACACATGATTTGTTAGAGAGGTTATTCAAGTCATTGCCTGCGGTGGCTTCGTCTCAGTATGAGGCCGTGCTATTTCAGGCGTTTTTTAGTCTTGCATTTTTTGGTGCCTTCTGAATGGGGGAGCTGGTGTCGAACTCCAGGGCTGGAGCAATTGGGATTGTACAACGGCAGCATGTCTACTTGGGGAAGGGGCAGTTAAGAGTTTTGTTGGCAAAATCTAAGACTGATCAACTGGGGAAGGGTTTGTGGGTGCGGTTGAGTGGGATTGGGGGATTTTCAACTTGCCCGGTGGGCACAATGCGTGAGTATTTACGGGTGTGCCCAGTAGTAGATGGAGGGTTATTCATACATGAGGATGGGCGGCTGCTAACGCGTTTTCAAGTATTGGCAGTGCTGAGGTTAGCTCTAAAGTTTGTAGGCGAATGCCCGGAGCAGTTTGCGGCGCATTCATTTCGCATTGGTGCGGCTACCAGTGCTGCTGCGGCGGAATTGTCGCAACAGGACATACAGAATATTGGGAGATAGCATTCTAGGGCTTTCCGGGGTTATGTTCATTTATGACAGGTGGGTGGGTGAACCTGTGTCATGGATTGATTGTTATTTTCTTTTGCAGCTGAAGACAGGAATGCCCAAAGCTGTTGGATGATAGGGCATTCCTTCGTTTTCTGGGCGGGTCGACGAGCGGCAGTGAGACCGTTTGGGCCTAACCTGGGGCTTGATCCAGCTCGGGTGTCGATTCTATGGCTGGGTGAAAGAGGGCTGAGGTGGTATCAGCTTATGCCTTTGCTGCGGCACCACGAGCGAGTGAGGAGCAAGCCGAAGCTGCTACTTTTGCATCTAGGTGGCAACGACCTGGTTGCGTGGACTTGTAAGCAGCTCATCAGAGCAGTAACGAAGGATTTAGCAATTGTACTGCGTATGTTCCCGGGGGTTGTGTTAATATGGTCCGACATTATTCCGAGGCCTGCTTGCACGGCCCAGCGGCGCTGGTCGTGGGGTCTCACAAAAATGAATCGACAAATAGGGCGATGGATAACTGAACAGGGAGGAGTTCAAGTTTTGCATCCGTGGGTTGAGGTTACTTGTGCCGGGTTGTACCGGCCGGATGGTGTTCATTTATACCTGGTGGGTGTCGATTTACTTTTGAATGATTGGCAAGAGGCCTTGGAAGGTGTGATACCATGAGAGACTGACTGGTCGCAGCTGGGCAATAGGGGGGCGGCACAGGGACATTAATGTTGCCTGTGCCGGTGGCGGGATCCCGGAGGTCTCCGGGGTCCGGAGCCTTTAGGACATACTTGGGCGGGGGCAGGGTGCCCCTGACCCAGATAAGCCCTGGCTGGCCTTTGCTAGTCACATGGCGAGGTCGAGGAAAGGGCGGTAGGAAGTTGGCCAGTGGCAGGACACGGCCGAAGCGGATGCGAGGTCACTTTGCTAATTGTATGGCTGGTGAGGCATTGCTCAGCTATTAGGAGATTGTTAAGAGGATTGTTCTGGTTTGTAATGTTTCAATTGTTTACAAATATAATAAAGCTGCGACCAGTTGGTACTTCCAATAAGAAGTTTGTGTGTGAATTTTTAAGGGGGCAGTGGATGGCTGGGGGGGGAGGGGGTTTTTGGATGGGATGGAGGGTTAGGGCACCGGGTCCGATCTACCACGGTTACTGCACCCAACACTGCAAATGACATCTCAACAGAGACTTAAACAGAGGCACTATCATCTTCTTCCTGCAGGCCATTCCACTCCATATGTACTCAGGTATCCTTCTGGCTTCTACCATTGCCTTTTCTTACCTGTTTGGTCATCTTCAGATCAACAGAAACAATCACCCCCAGGCCCTGCTGTTCATTTATTGACAGAAATACTGCACCCCTCTATACTATAGCTCTCCTATGGATTTTTGCAGCCCAAATGTATGACCCTGTGTTAAATTTCAGTTGCCAAATTCTTCACCATTCTTCAAGTTTCATTCATGCTATCTATACCTTCCTGAGTGTCAGGGCCAGCGCTATCTTGTAAGTAGGGTAAGTGCAGCAGAGAGGCACCATCCTCTGGGAGTGCAGTTGCTGGATTCCCCCACTCCGCAAGCAGGGCCAGCCCTAGGCATGTGTTGGCATGAAGGGCCCCACGCGCGCCTGATCAACTTCAGAGGGAGCCAGTGAGTCCAGAAGGCTGGCACCCCAGTTCACCTCTGCTCAATTGTGGGAGTAAACAGTGATGTTTTCCTTTATTCCTGCAGTTATGAGAAGTCACAGATACCGATGCCGCTGAATTCCTGGAGGTTAAATAGGTTATCTACTCTATCTCTGCTCTCTGCAGTCTTCTCTGAGTTTAAAATCTCCCCCTCCCTGCCGGCCTTCTATTACTGTGTGCTGAAAGTATAACCCCCCCCCCCCCCCCTTTGAAGCATTGTTAACCTCTTCCCCACGTGTGCTCAGCCATTTACCTTCTTGCTATGGAATGTGCAAGACTATTACAGGCTGTTCTACTAGCTTCTGGCTAGAGTCTGACTTTTTAACCACTTGCTTATAAGATCTGTCTGCCTGTATATAGTATTTATTAATTTATCTTATCATTGTTAGAGTGCCTTACTTTTCAGCATTTTTGTTTGTGATCTTGTTCAGCTCTCCCTCTCTGTTTTCATATCTCTCTCTCTCCTCTTCCTTTTTATCCCACCTGCCCTCCCCACAACCCACCCGCCCCCTGGTTTATAGTCTCTTATAGCCGTCCTGTGCTCATTACCACGATCACTCACAGGTGCACCTTATCCCCTGCAATTTCTACCACTCATCATATTATTTCTTCTGACTTCTGTGCTCCCCTCCATGGTTCCTCAACACTTTCTCTTCCTATTGCTCATACTCCCTAATTGTCTCTCTTCCTACCAACACCTTCGTTCCCCTCCCTCTTATCTCCCCTTTAGGATCCTCACTCCCCCCCATGATCTTGTCATTTACCCTATCATCGGCTCTTGAGCTTCACCATTTTCTCCCTCTCATTCAGCCATCTCCTCTCTCTCTGAAACAACTTTACCCTCATTACCGCCATGCTGTCTCCACTCTTCTACTCCTTCTCTTTCTCTCTTCCGGAGATATCAACCCCAACCCTGGCCCCTAGACTTCTGTCACACTCCCAGAATAGATCCTCATGCAACAGTTCAAATCTTATTCATATCCCTCTCCTTTCCCCCTCCTCTTTCCCTTTCTCATGTGCCTTGTTGACCACACACTCCATCTCAAATAAACATGCTTTTATTCCTGATCTCTTTATCTCTAATGCTATAACTGAGACCAGGTTCCTCCCAGAGGACTCAGCTTCAGTCGCTGATCTCTGTCATGGCGGCTATCAGTTCTCCCACATGCCTCATTCCACTGGCCGTGGTGATGGTGTTGGGTTTCTATTCTCTCCCTCCTGTCAATTTCAATCCCTCCTTCTGTCTCACTCTCACACCTTTCCATCCTTTGAAGTCCACTCCATCCGACTTTTTACTCCACTACCTCTCTGATTAGCTGTTATTAATCAAACCCCTGATAAGTCCACCTTTACCTTTCTCTCTGATTTTGACTCATGGCTTTCCTTCTTTCTGGATTCATCTTCCCCCTCCCTTATTCTCAGGGATTTTAACATTCATGTTGATAACCCCTCTGACCCTTATGCTTTAAAGCTCCTCTCCCTAAGCTCATCATTCAACCTCCAGCTTTGCTCTACTGCCCCTACTCACCAGCAAGGTCACTGCCTCAACCTCGTCTTCTCTAATTGCTTACCCTCAAACGTCTGTACCTCACTTCTTCCCTTATTGGACCATCACATGCAAATCTCCATCACTCACCACCTCATCCTTGCCCTCTCTCCTCCAACTTCTTTAAAAATTTCCATGCTATTGACTCCAATGTCTCATCACTTCTTTTCTCCACTATTTCATCCGAGTCTGTTGATAAGGCAGTAGCTTCCTATAACACCGCACCCTCCATTGCCCTGGAAGCTCTTGCTCAGCCCATGCCACATTCTGTGAGACATACTGTACTTCAACCCTGGCTGTCTTCCACTATCTGCTATCTACATTCCTGCACCCACTCAGCTGAGCATGCTTGGCTCAAATCCCACATCCTTGCAGACTTTCCACACTTCAAATTCATGCTTGTCTCTTTCCAGTCAGCCATACTACTCACCATACAAGACTATTATATCCAACTAACTCTCTTGCCTCTGACCCTCGCCATCTCTTTACAACTCTCAACTCTCTCCTCAAGCTGTCACTGTCTCTGATCCCTCCCTCCCTTTCTGCCCAAACCCTGACTGACTACTTCTTGACAAAATCTACAAGATCACACTCCAATTCCCCACAAGGTCAGCTACTCCCTCTCCTTCCCCTCTTCATTCCCAACTTCCCCCCTACCTCTGCTACCCTTTCTTCCTTTTCTTTGATCTCTGAGGTGGAAACCACTCACGTTCTTTCCTCATCCAAACTCACTACCTACTCCTCTGATTATATTCCCACCCATCTGCTTAGCTCCATCTCCTCCACTGCAGTTCCTTCCATCTCTTATATTCTCAACCTATCACTCTCCAATGCATCTTTCCCTGCAGCCTTCAAGCATGCTGTGTGGTCACACCTCTCCACAAGAAACCCTCACTAGACCCTACCTATTCTTCTCACTACTGATCCATCTCCCTCCTCTCCTTCATTTTTAACTACTTGAATGTGCAGTTCACCACCGTTGCCTTGACTTTCTTTCCTCTCAAGCCCTTCTGGATCCTCTAAAATCTGGCTTTTTTGCGTAACATTCTACTGAAATGGCTCATGCCAAAGTCTCCTTTGACCTGTTCTTGGCAAAATCCAAGGGTCTTTACTCACTCCTCATCCTTCTTGACCTTTCTGCTGCTTTTGACACTGTTGACCACAATCTTCTCCTTGATACCTTGATATCTCGCTTGGTTTTAAGGGCTCTGTGCTATCCTGTTTCTCTTCTTATGTCTCCCATTGCTCTTTCGATGTTTGTTCTGGTGGATCCTCCTCTGCTGCTATCCCACTCTCAATTGGTGTACCCCAAGGATCTGTCTTGGGTCCACTCCTTTTCTCTCTCTATACCCAGTCCCTTGGTGCATTCATTTCTTCCCATGGCTTTCAGTACCATCTTTATACTGATGACTCTCAGATCTACTTTTCTACACCTAAATTCTCTCTGGCAATCCAGGCCAGGATCTCTGCCTGCCTTTCTGACATTGCTGCTTGAACATGGACAAAACTGAGCTTCTTATTTCCCCCTAAACCCTCCTCTCCCCTTCCTCATTTCTCAGTCTCTATGGATAACTCTCTACTCCTCAGCTCAAAACCTTGGGGTCCTCTTTGACTCCTCTCTCTCCTTCTCCACAAACATATCCATCTGATAGTTAAAACCTGCCATTTCTTTCTCTACAACATCAACAAAATTTGCCCATTCCTTTCTGAACACATTACTGAGACAATTATCCACTCCTTAGTCACCTCCTTAGTCACTCCTTAATCACCTCTAGACTATTGTAACCTATTCCTTGCTGGTCTCCCTCTGAATCATCTGTCTCCCCTTCAATCTGTTCAACACTCTGCTGCACGGCTAATCTTCTGCCAGCCTCATCATGCTAATATTATCCTTCTTCTCAAGTCACTTCATTGGCTCCCTCTCCGTTTCCGCATCCATTTCAAACTTCTTCTGCTGAACTATAACTGCATTCACTCTGCGGCTCCTCGCTACCTTTCCTCTCTTATTTCTCCCTACACCCCTCCTCAGGAACTCTGCTCTTCTGACAAATCACTTATATCTGTACCCTTTTCTTATATTGCTAACTCCAGACTTCGTTCCTTTCACCTTGCTGCTCCTTATGCCTGGATCAAACTACCTGAGTCTGTACATCAGGTGCCTTCTCTGACCCTTTTCAAATCCAGGACAAAAGCTCACCTCTTCACTGCCGCTTTCAGATCTTGACTCACCTTATCTCTTTTGTGTTTCCTTACCATTCCCCCTAAATGTATCCCATGTCTACAACTACTGTGTTGTCTGTCTTGACTAGATTGTAAGCTCTGTTGAGCAGGGACCATTGTATACATGTGTCTGTGCAATGCTGTGTACATCATGTAGTGCTATACAAATGTTCAGGAGCAGTAGTAGTAGCACTTCCTGTCTTGTGCAGGAGACAGGAAGTGCCCTGTGGTGTGGGGGTGGAGGGAGCTGCTGGCACTATAAGAGGACTGGAGGCTCAAATTAATGGGCCAATGTTTGGGGATGGGGAGACTGCTATTAAAAGGAATGCTGGGAGGGGCTGAGACTGGAAGGGGCTGATATTGGGAAGCCAGAATTGGAAAAGGGGTGATGCTGGGGGATGGAGGTACTGGAAGGAAGCTAATATTGGGAGGGAGTGGAACTGGAGGAAGACTGATACTAGAGTGCTAGTACGGGAAATGGGATAATGCTGGGGGATGGGGAGCCTGAGCTTGGAAGGGAGATGATGCTGGGAAGGATTGGGACTGGAGGGGGACTGATACTGGGGTGGGGGGATAGAATTAGAGTAGGCTGATGGTGGAGGATGGGAGACTCCTTTGTGTTTCCTTACCATTCTCCCTAGATGTATCCCATGTCTACAGCTACTGTGTTGTCTATCTTGACTAGACTGTAAGCTCTGATGTGCAGAGACCATTTTTACATATGTCTGCAGCGCTGCATACATCTTGTAGCCTATACAATTGTTCAGTAGTAGTAGCAGTAGTAGACTGGAAGAGGGATGATGCTGGGAGGGACTGGGAATGGAGGTGGACTGATACTGGGGGGGGGGGGTAGGACTGGAAATAGGTTGATGCTGGGAGATGGAAGGATGGATTAGAAGGGAGATGATGCTGGGAGGGGCTGGAACTACAAGGCAGCTGATGCTTGGAAAGGACTGGAAAGGGGTGGGACTGGGGCTGCACTAAAAATTTAAAGAGGCAGTGCTATGAATAAAGTTAAGTAGGAGCTTGAGCAAGGCTGGGAAAACAGAAGTGCAACTCAGAGGCTGATCTTAATCAGTGGGGCATTGGAAACTAAGATAAGTAAACGGTTATTGTTTTGAATTGGTGATTCAGTTCTCTATTCCAGTAGACTTTGTGTGTTTTGCATTCAGGAATGGAGCTATGTGGGTCGGTTGTCCTGAGTAGTGGACAGTTGAGTCTGGAGTTGCTGTTTTTGCTTGAGCTATGCCTTAAAACTGAAACTTGTTTTTTCAATATATTTTATGAATTATTTAAAAAGATTAAAAAAGATTAAATATCAGGTCATGTAAGTGAATATTCGGTTCTGGATTTTCTAAATTTGGTGATTAGCGAGAGTTTTTGAGGAGTTTTTTTAAGACCGGTGAAGTGTGTGAAAGACATTTCCCCTTTTGGCCAAGCATTTTTCTTGCCACGTAGAGGGACATTGATTACACTCAGGTCTTTTTTCTCCTCAAATTAAATGTTATTGGTTTTCAGCGTCCCAGGAAAATATTGAAGAAGATTGGTGATTTATAAGTTAGATAATTGTAGTTCAGGGGCTTTTTTTATTTATATTGACTTGTTGCAGAGACCAGCAAACAATTTGAAATAGACCAGAATTGCTCCTACTGACATTCAGTGAGCTGGATAGAAAAATTCTGCAGAGCACTGCACACTTTTTAGTGGGAGACTTGTTAATGTGTCTTAAAAAATGTCGAGGCCCTTTTACTAAAGTGTACTCATTTTTGCATTCAGCATGCGTTTTGTGAAAAAATTAATGCATAGTAAGTTCAGAGACTGTGCAATAAGTGCAGGGGTATGCCCAGCATCTGCCTTGCAATTACCATGCATGGACCCCGCATTGCATGCTGCATCAGATTCCTCCATCCACCCGATCCCTAACTGCATGGACCGGTAGTATCACAAAATTGCCACTAAGGGAAAGATGTCCCGTTTTGAACCCTGACAGCAATGAGGCAGGAGTGAGGGGGATTTTTCCTGCTTTGCCCACTAGACACAAGGGCTCCTACTGGGTGAGTACTTGGGGGGAACAGGAGGGGGGTTGCGGTAGGGTGAAGGGTGCAAATGTGAAGGGAGGTTTGCGATGGGGCTAATGTTTTTTGAGGGATCATGGCGGGAAAACATGCACGGGATGGGGATTAGAAGGGAAAATATGTACTAATGAGGGGGTTGGATTGGGTGGTCAGGGACTCTGCCCACCCATGCAACATGGGATCGAGTGGGTAGAAGGAGGGAGATGGCAGAAACACTTGCCACCATGCTTTTTTTTTGTAAGGCATGGGGGTTGAGGCTGTGGCCATGCTATTGGACGCATCATTAGCGCAGCTGCATTTAATGCCACCTGATTCACCACTCTCTTCTTGAGTTGGCGATAAATGCAGTTACACTACTGGCAGACATGAGAGCTAGTCCATGTGGTGCTGTCCTGCGTGTTAGCTGTCACTAGCTGCCACACCCAGTCTCTACCCCGATTCCATCTAAAAAGGTAGCATGCAATTAGCATGTAAATTAGTGTGTGTTAACTATTCTGGAAGCATGGTAGCAGTTACTGTGGATGTGCTCTAACTGCTTAATGCACTTTCGAAAAATGGCCTCAGTCTACACTAAATTGATTTCACATGTACAAATTAACTTAAGTGTGCCCTAATTCTTTGGTTAGTGTGTGTTGTGTTAAATAAAATGAGCATGCAATAAAAGTTCCCCATTAAAAGGAATGTATGAAATTTACTGAAAAAAACCACATCCCTCCCAACAGTATTTCCAAACCAAACCCTAATTCCCTAAACCACTGCCCTGCCTGCTCCACCCCATGCAAAATGCAATGTGTGCCTTCGAATCAATGCTGACTCCTGGTGACCCGGCAGCTCCTGGGTTTTCATGGTAGTGTGACCAGAAGTAGATTGTCAGGCCTTTCTTCCAAGCCAATGGAGGGTTAAGTGACTTGCCCAAGGCCACAAGGAATACTAATGGGAATCGAACCATGGTAGGCCTCTATAAATAACAGAGCTTCTTACCATATTTCCCCCCCCCCAAAACATCTATATATTTTGTTCCTTTCTAAAGGTAATGCATTCCACAAGATGGGACCATGTTCTGAGAGAGCTCTTGCTCATTAAAAAACAAACAAACCATCTCATCGCCAGTGGCAAAGGTATCACTAAAAGATGCTTACCAGCAGATCGTACAGAACGCGCTGGCTGATAATCGCTAACTAGGACCTTCGAGTAGGAAGTTTCATGGCCAAGAACATTTTGGAACATCAATAATACTGTATAACCTTAAATGTCCCAATGCAACACATTAAAATGCAGACACAGAGTAATTTCATATGGAGCCATGCAGGCCATACACATTTTTGCATACACATATAGGCTCTGCTTTATAAAGTAAAGTATGTGTCAGCTTTACTTTCTAACATGCCAGCAGATGGACACACCTGAACCCAGCTTGGCATGGCAACTTTCCGCCTATTCTAGGACTGGCACATCCTGGTGCACAAAGATTGGCACACTGACACGCATAAATCATAATAGTCTATAATTTACACACATCAGATGAGGTCATCCCTGTACTACACCCAAGTACCACCCGTGTAAAGCCCGTGAGAAGTTGTGCATGACCGGCACTTCCACGTGCGTACAGAATAGCAATCAGACACTGTTTATGTGGGAGTGCTCATTCACACGCATAAGTCCATGAAAATAGGGACTTGTGTGCACCCCTTATCAAAATTGTCCCAAAAGGGCATCTTCACTAAAGTTCACTAAGTGGTTAACATGTTTTTCAGCACACAGTAAAGGTGAGGGAGCACAGTGAGGGTTACTGTGCAGGCAAAACAAGTGGGTCAGTTGGAAACATGAGCCCAGTGATCATTTGAAAACTAGGTAAAGGGCTCCAGGAGGTTCCCAGTGATATAAACTGAAGTTGAATCATAGTCTATGTCCTTGTTTTCAAAACTGTCACAAATACAAACCAGAGAAACTGTGCTATCAAAATACTTGGTTATAAATGGCAGTGTGTGTGTGTGTGCACTGATGTTTTCGAACGCGAAATTAAACTTAATTCTTCCACTTACATTAGACAAAGCTTTTCTAAGCTGCATTGTAATGAGTGAAATATGCAGTAAGATTATGACTCTTCTCTGCAAATCATAAAGGAGATAATTTAGATGCTTAGTAGAAGATGGTAAAGAAAGATCTGCACTCTTTGTACTTTCAGTGGAAACTGTGGCCTCTACTGAATTTACTTAGAGATAATCCATGTGCTATTTCCCCAGAGTTCCCCAGAGAGCCACAAAGTTGTTAAAACTCTATTCTGTCACTTGCTTAAGTTAAAGAAGCTGAACACATTGCTAAGACGTAACCCAGGTAATGCGAAGTACCTAGCATTCAGATGCCAAAGTGATTAACTGTCATTAAACTGAAATTCCCTGAAGACATTTTGCTTTTTCTTCTGAAGTTATTATTTCACCCAGGGGGAATCTCCCTGCTAAACAGTGAAAAGATGCCATCATTTGTCCATTTCTCATTGCTTGGCAGTCATGAAACTTCACATCTTTGCTGATATTAAAATATGTGTCTGCTCTTAACTATGTCTAGTCACTTTTAACTACAGGCAACAACAACTAAATCATGCTAGTCATTGTATTGGCCGGACCATCAATGATGATTAGACATGGTTTCATAGAATTCTGCATTGAATGTTATTTTCTCTGATTAGTCTTAAATGTGCTACTTGGTAATTTCATAGTATGTGCCCTTTTTGAAGGATTAAACATCTGATTCACGTTTACTTGTTCCACTCCACTCAACCTTCTCTTCTTCAAGCTGAAAGGACCTAAACTTTTAAGTCTTTCCTCAAAGGGGTATCCTTCCATCCCCTTTATCATTTTGTTTTTTATTGACTCAGAACTATCTTTCTCCCCCCATTTCTCCTATCTTACCCAGTCCACTTTCTTGTACTGTGCAAATTTTATGCCCTGCGGCCTTTCTTTAACCAGGCTGCCTTAGAACATAAGAACATAAGATATGCCATACTAGGTCAAACCAAGTTCCATCAAGCCCAGTATCCTGTTTCCAACAGTGGCCAATCTAGGTCACAAGTACCTACAGCAGCAGTTTCCCTAAAAGACACAGGTTTCACAATGCTTGTATTGGGGCAAGCAGTGGATATCCCAGGTTTATGGTTTATGGACCTTTCCTCCAGGAACTTGTCAAAAGCTTTTTTAAACCCGGCTTTACTAACAGCTTTTATTACATCCTCTGGTAACAAATTCCAGAGTTTGATTACACGTTGAGTGAAAAAATATTTTCTCTTATTATTTCTCTAAATAGATTACCTTGTAGCTTCATTGCATATCCCCTAGTCTTTCTATATTTTGATGGTGTAAACAATCGATCTACGTTTACCCGTTCCACTCCATTCATTAATTTATAGACTTCTATCATATCTCCCCTCAGCCATCTCTTTTCCAGATTGAAGAGCCCTAACCTTTTAGCCTCTCTTCATGGGGGTATCCTTCCATCCCCTTTCCATTTTGGTGGCTCTTCTATGTACCTTTTCTAATAATGCTATATCCTTTTTAAGATACGGCAACCAGAATTGCACACAATATTCAAGATGCAGTCGCATCATGGAACGATACAGAGGCATTATAATACCCTTTGTTTTATTCTCCATTCCTTTCTTTATGATACCTAGCATTCTATTTACTCTCTTGGCCACCACTGCACACTGTGTGTAGGGTTTTAACATGTTATCCACGATGACGCATAAATTTTTTTCCTGGGTTGTGGTTCCTAATGTGGAAGCTTGCATCATGTAACCATAATTTGGGTTGTTCTTTCCTAGGTGCATAGCTTTGCACTTGTCCATATTAAATTTCATCTGCCATTTGGATGCCCAGTCTTCCAATTTATCACGGTCTTCTTGCAATTTTCCACAATCCTCATGGATTTTAAACACTTTGAATAATTTTGTGCCATCTGCAAATTTGATTACTTCAATCATTATTTCCATTTCCAGGTCATTTATAAATATGTTAAAAAGCAGCGGACCCAGCACAAATCCCTGGGGTACTCCTCTTCCTCCTTTCTCTGTCTCTGTGGATAACTCTGTACTTCTTCCTGCTTCCTCAGCCCGCAATCTGGGGGTTGTCTTTGACTCCTCTCTCTCTTTCTCCACACATATCCATCTGATAGCTAAGACCTGCCGTTTCTTTATCTATAACATCAGCAAAATCCGCCCTTTCCTTTCTGAACACACTTCTAAAATGCTTATCCAATCCTTAATCACCTCCCGTCTTGACTACTGTAATCTACTCCTTGCTGGTCTCCCTTTGGATCATCTCTTTCCCCTTCAATCTGTTCAACACTCTGCTGCGCGGCTAATCTTCCACCAGCCTCGTCATGCCCACATTACTCCTCTTCTCAAGTCACTTCACTGGCTCCCTATCCGTTTCCACATCCAGTTCAAACTTCTCCTCCTGACTTATAAATGCATTCACTCTGCAGCTCTTCATTACCTTTCTTCTCTTAACTCTCCTTACAACCCCCCTCGGGAACTCCGCTCTTCTAGCAAACTGCTTCTATCTATGCCCGTCTCTTCTACTGCTAACTCCAGACTTCGCTCCTTTCACCCTGCTGCACCTTACGCCTGGAACAAACTAGCTGTGTCTGTATGCCAGGCACCTTCTCTGACCCTCTTCAAATCCAAGCTGAAAACTCACCTCTTCGCTGCTGCTTTTGGATCTTGACTCACCTGATCTCCTTTTTCTTTCCCCTTGTTTTATCCCTGCCTACACTTTCTGTGTTTGTCTTGACAAGATAGTAAGCTCTGATGAGCAGTTACTGTCTCTTACATGTCTGTGCAGCGCTGCGTATGACTTGTAGAACTATACAAATGCTCAATAGTAGTAGTACTCCACTATTTACCTTTCTCCATTGGGAAAATTAACCAATTAGCCCTACCCTCTGCTTTCTATCTTTTAACAAGTTCTTGATCCACAATAGTACACTGCTTCCTATTCCATGACTTTTTAACTTTGCCAAAAGTCTCTGATGAGGGACCTTGTCAAAAGCTTTCAGAAAATCCGGATACACTATATCAACTGACTCACCTGTTTATTCACACCTTCCAAAAACATAACAGATTAGTAAGACAAGACCTTCTTGGCTAAAGCCATGTTGACTGGCTCCCATTAAGCCATGACTATCTATATGTTCAGTAATTTTGTTCTTGATAATGGTTTCTACTATTTTTCCCGGTAATGACGTCAGGCTCACCGGTCTGTAATTTCCTGATTCACCCCTGGAACCCTTTTTAAAAACTAGCGTTACATTGGCCATCCTCCAACCTTCAGGTATTACAGATGATTTTAATGATAGTTCACAGATTACTAATAGTAGGTCTGCAATCTCATATTTCAGTTCCTTCAACGCCCTTGGATGTATACCATTCAGTCCAGGTGATTTGCTACCGTTCATTTTATCAAATAATTGTAATACATCTTCCTGGTGTATCGATATTTCTTTCAGTTCTTCTGTGGCATCACCTTTAAATACCATTTCAGTCATGGGTAACATCCCTACATCTTCCTCAGTAAAGACTGAATCAAAGAATTCATTCAGTCTCTCTGCTATGGCATTGTCCCCTCTTACTGCCCCTTTTACCCCTTTATCATCTAATGATCCAACTGACTCTCTCACAGGTTTTTTGCTACGAATGTACTTGAAAAATAATTTATTACACTTTTTTTGCTTCCATGGCAAGCATCTTCTCAATTTATCTTTTTGTCTGCCTTATCAATGCCTTGCATCTAACTTGCCAGGGCTTATGTTGTTTTCAGTTTTCGTCATTTGGCTCCTTTTTCCATTTCCTGAAAGATGATTATTTTGGCAACAACAGCTTCTCTGACCTCACCTTTAAACCATGCTGGCAGTTTTTTGGACTTCCTTCCACTTTTCTTAAAGTGTGGAATACAGTTGGGCTGGGATTCCAAGATAGTATTTTCAAACAACACCCATGCTTGATGTAAATCCTTAACCTTTGCAACTGCTCCTTTTCGTTTTTTCTTAATTATTTCCCTCATTTTGTCATGGTCTACCTTTTGTAAGTTAAAAGATAGTACTGTGGATATCCTTACCATCCTTCCTCCATTTATTAAATCAAATGTGATCATGCTATGATCACTATTGCCAAGTGGCCCCAACTCCCTTATCTCTTGCACCAGATCTTGTGTTCTACTAAGAGCTAGGTCCAAAATGGCTTCCCCTCTGGTCAGTTCATGAACCAGCTGCTCCAAGAAGCAGTCATTTATTTCATCTATAAACTTAATCTCCCTAGCATGTCCTGCCATGACACTGACACAGTCAATGCCGGGGAATTGAAATCACCCATTATTATTCCTGTGCTGTAACTTTTGTTAGCTTCCCTGATTTCTGTGAGCATTTTATCATCCATTTGTTCACTCTGGCCAGGTGGTCGATAGTACACCCTCACTGTCATCGCCTTCCACTTCCCCTTTCTACATGGAATTCCAATCCATAGAGATTCTACAGTGAATTTTTTTCCTCCAGAACTTTAATCCTTTGTGACTCAATGCTCTCTCTAACATAGAGTGCAACTACCACCAATTTGATCTGCTCTATTGTTGCGATATAGTTTGTACCCAGGTATCACAGTGTCCCACTGGTTGTCCTCTTTCCACCAAAGCAATCATATCTAACCTCTCATTTAGTGCTATATAGTCTAACTCTCCCATCTTAATTTTTAGACTTCTGGCATTTGCATAAAAGCATTTTAGAGGCTGTATTTTATTCATACTAATCTGGCTATCTGTATACTGGGATAATTTGGAATCTTTAAGCTTTGTCTGTTCTGTACTCAAGGCATTTGGGCTACTTTTGTTTTTATTGGAACCTCTCTGCTGATATGCCCTAACTTCAGCCTTTTGCTAGTATCCTTCAATGATACATTGTTCCGAAGCATGCGCTCTTGGGTGACTGTTGGCTTTCCCTTATCTAGTTTAAAAGCTGCACTATCTCCTTTTTAAAGGCTAATGCCAGCAGCCTGATTCCATCTCGGTTGAGGTGGAGCCCATCCCTTCGGAAAAGCCCCTTCTTTCCCCAGAATGTTGCCCAGTTCCTAACAAATCCAAAGCCCTCTTCCTTGCATCATCGTCTCATCCACGCATTAAGACTCCGGAGCTCTGCCTTCCTTTGGGGTCCTGCATGTAGAACTGGAAGCATTTTAGAGAATGCTACCCTGGAAGTTCTGGTTTTCAACTTCCTACCTGAAAACCTAAATTTAGCCTCTAGAAACTCCCTACCACACTTTCCTATGTCATTGGTACCAACATGTACCAAGACAGCAGACTCCTCCCCAGCACTATCTAAGACCTTGTCTAGGTGACGC
Source organism: Ichthyophis bannanicus (assembly GCA_033557465.1). Classification (NCBI taxonomy): domain Eukaryota; kingdom Metazoa; phylum Chordata; class Amphibia; order Gymnophiona; family Ichthyophiidae; genus Ichthyophis; species Ichthyophis bannanicus. The sequence continues at coordinate 163,847,198 of CM066036.1, read as the reverse complement.
GTGAGGTCTGCTACTTTCACACAGGCAGGCATGTTACCGGCAATGCTCATGTCCACCAGCCACCCAGCTATCTACATACCTAATGATCGAATCACCAACTATAACAGAGGTCCTAACCCTTCCCTCATGGGCACATGGCCCTGGAGAAACCTCCTTGGTGCAAGAGGATTTTATATAACCTGGAGGACAGGTCCTATCTACAGGATCACTCCCGCCACACCAGGGTGATGCTCTCCTGTCACGTGACCTCTCTCCTCTATGGCAACAGGAATGCTGCCAGATGAGAGATGGGACATCTATGTACCTCTCTGTCTTTCTTACATCCTCCAAATCATGTACTCTAGCCTCCAGAGATCAGACTCATTCTCTGAGAGCAAAGAGCTCCTTGCACCTAGTGCATACGTTTGACTCCTCACCAACTAGGAGAAAATCATACATGCACTCAATGCAAAAGACTGGAAAGCCCCCATCTCGCTGCTGGATTGCTGTCTACATCTTAGTTTTAGGGTTGTGTTTAGGTATTTAAGTTGTTTGCTTATTAAGGTTTACTGGGGATGCTTAAACTAATAAAAACTATACCTAATACATTTAATGGACTTTGTTCACTTCAAGCTTAACTGATGAGGATAAACAGCTGCACCTGAGAGTGAATATAGCACCTCCTTTCCTTTAAGAGGTTTAAGCACCTATAAAGCTACGATTATCCCAGGGTGGGTGGGGATTGGGGAGGGAGGGAGGGAGGGTAAGAAGACTTATTAAAAGCTGGCTGCTATACCCTGTCTGGTGCTTCTGAGGTAATCTGTGACCACTTTCCTAGGTGATTCACATAGCCCTTGCTTGGATAGAGTGAGTCTTTCAAAATGCCCCTTCGATCTGTCCCTTGGCTTTAACATTTATTTAATACAATTTCACAGGTCTCTTGCCCCCTATCTAGAAGGCCTCTTTGGAAAAGTCTCTAGAAACAATTTATTGCTCATACAATACTGACCCTGTTTTCCTTTTATGCTAAGTTATACTCTGAGTTGATTTAAATGAAAGCTCTTTGCTGATACTAGGCCCTGACTGAGTATTAAATTTAAACTAGAAGCTCTCTGCTGGGTTTTAAATTTAACCAGAAAGCCCTCTGTTGGGTTTTAAATTTAAACTGACAGCCCTCTGCTAGGTTTTAAACTTAAACTGAAAGCTATATGTTGAGTTTTCAATTTAACTAAAAGCTCTTTGCTGATTCTAGGCCCTGAATGATTTAACAAATACACTGGATTCTAATTTACACAGATTAATCAGCTTTAATCTAAAGAATTCCCTTTTCCCTAAGATTTAGAAAAAAATCTCATAAGTAAATACTTACGATTGCAGATTTCTCTCCTGACGTAGCAGTCCCTTTTGGTAGACCTTCAAGACCACTCTCCTTCTTAGCACTGTCATATCACGACTTGATTACTACAACATTATCATCTCCAGCCTCCTCCAGCATCAGCTCAAGCTCAAGGAGGAGTGGCCTAGTGGTTGGGGCAAGGTACTTCGGGCCGGAAGGTCGGGGGTTCAAATCCCACTGGAGGACAGCAACCTTGGGCCGGAAGGACTGGGGTTTCTAGTCCCACAGGTGCTCCTTGTGGTCTTGGGCAAGCCACTTAACCCTCCATAGCCCATGTTCCCTGTAAAATAGTTCTCTGTGTGCTGTGCTTTCCTGTCTAATCAATGTGTTTATATCTCAAAAAAATTTCCTGTCATGATTTGACAATTTCCAATCTGTAATCAAACTGCTGCTGATCGCTGGAAGTAGCGGTATACAAATGTATACTAAATAAATAAATAAATAAACAGAACAATACAACCATCCATACACTTGCCCATGCCAAAATCTTTGATGTAACACCTATGTTAGCTCAGTATCATTGGCTCCTCATCCCCCAAAACATCCACTTTAAAATCCTCACTCTTGCACACAAAGCATGTCACAACCATACACCCCAATACCTCTCCTCACTTACTATTTCCTACATTCCATGATGCTGCCTTAGATCTCTCCACAATAATTGTTTGGTCTTACCTCCTCCCATCCTTGTGAAATAGGAGTCTACTCACCTCCTTTTACACCACCCCTGTGTTTTCAAATGATCAGATGGAGCCGAATCTTCGGAATATTCAGACGACACATGATTTGGCTTCTTTCGATCTGGATGCATCCACACCTAAAAAACCCCAAACAGTTTTATAATCCATGTCATCCCTGTGTATCTTAGATAATTTAAATTTATTAATCTCTTGGCAAAAGGATTCTATCTGTATACCAGATCAATGGCCATAGTGTTAGTCAAAGGCTTCCACTCAAATTGTTTTCGGCTGGAGCGTGGCACTTGGCATGGTTGCCGGCTCTTGCCCCTTCTATTCGCATTAGCTAGTGAACTATTTGCATGTCACATATTCAAGAGAGCGATGACGGGTATACATCTCAATGGGAGGGTGTACACCTTATCTTTATATGCCGGTGATACCCTTATACTGTATATCTTTGTGATTCAGCTGCCTCAATCCCCATAATTGTATCTATCATCAAGCCATTTTCTTGCATATCTGATTTTACAGTAAACAAACAGAATCCACTCTACTTCCCTGCCTTACTAAAGCAACCTCTGGTACAGCTGATCTCCTGGGTGACTTTCTTAAGGTGGATCACTTTAATTATTTCAGTATCTGTATCCCGAGAGCCCTTTCCCGACTCTACTAACTGAATTATTGGGTGCTCCTAGATGAGATTAGTATGGAACTAGAAACTCTGCGTTCCTCTGTGTCTTGGCTTGGGCATATCAACACAATAAAGATGATTATTCTTCAGAAACATCTATTCTTGTTTACTCAATTACCAATTCAGGTCCCGAGAAGCTTCTTCAAGGCGGTCCAGAAAGTGTTAACTTCCTTTGTATGGCTGGGAAAGAAACCTCATGATGCCCAAGAAAATGGAGGCCTAGGGTTTCCGGATCCAGAGTTAAATTACTGGTGCTCATGTCTGTGTGCAGTGCTCTTCTGGATGACAGGTTCCAACTTGGATTGGGTGCAGTTGGAGGGGGGTGGATGTCTCCCATTCCACTTAGAGCAGTATTATTCCAAAAAGGGATGGCTGATGTTTGTCGGGTACTGTCACACACTTTCTTGGAGCCTGTATGGAAAGTATGGAGCATGCTGTGCGAGAAATAGAAAGTATCTCCCTGGATGTCTCTCTTCATTCCCGTGACAGCCTTTGCCTTTCTTAGGGATTTTGTTGGGAGGATTATGAAGCTTGGACATGCCTTGAGGTTCTCTTTGTTTGATCGTTCATCTTTTGCCTCCAAAGAAAGACTTGAATCAACTTGGGGGACCTAACTGAACTTCTACCAATACTTTCAGCTGTGACACTGTCTTGGGGCCTCCCCACACATGACCGATGTGTTGCGACCGCTTCAAATTTGTGAGGGTGTTCTTTTTGAATCCACTTGGCTGAAATCCTTTTTGGCCAGGTTGTACAGAGCCCTTGTCACAGACTATGCATGCTTGAACAAGACCTCACCTATAGATGCAGCTGGCAGGAAGCACTGGGGGATAAGCCAAAGGAATTCTAGGACAAGGCATGTCAATACTCACTCTTTCTCGATTTCCCTGTATTTAATCAATACGCAGCTTCAACTACTACTTTCTCTTCTGATCCTATTCTCATCCGCCTCCTTAATTCCATTTCCTCTTCTGTCATCCCTTCCTTCTCATATATTCTTAAACTCTCACTCTCCACAGCTACTGTCCCTGCAGCCTTCAAGAATGCTGTGGTCACATCTCTCCTTAAGAAATCTGCTCCTGATCTTAGTTGTCCTTCTAATTATTGACCCATCTCCCTTCTTCTCTTCATTTCCAAACTTCTTGAGCATGCAGTCCTCTGCCGTCTTGAATTTCTTTCCTCTCAAGCCCTGCTGGATCCAATCCAATGTGCCTTTTGTCCCCTACACTCTACTGAGACGGCACTCACTAAAGTCTCAAGCGACTTATTCCTGGCTAAATCCAAAGGCCTTTATTCTATCCTCATCCTTCTCGACATTTTTGCTGCTTTTGATACTGTTGACCACTACCTTCTCCTTGACACATTGTCCTCTCTTGAGTCCTGTCCTCTCTTTTAGAGACTCTGTCCTGTTCTGGTTCTCTTCTTATCTCTCCCATCGCTCTTTCAGTGTTTCCTCTGGTGGTTGCTCCTCTACTTCTATCCTACTTTTGGTTGGTGTACCCCAAGGATCTGTTCTTGGCCCTCTCCTTTTTTCTTTCTACACACAGTCCCTTGGTGCTCTCATTTCCTCCCATAGATTTCAGAATCATTTTTATGCCGATGATTCTCAGATCTCTCTTTCTACACCTGATATATCTTCGACACTCCAGACCTGCATCTCTGCATGCCTGTCTGACATCGCCACTTGGATGTCTCCCTGTTGAAATTAAACATAGCCAAAACAGAACTTCTTATTTTTCCCCCTAAACCTTCATACCTCCTTCCTCCTTTCCCTATCTCTGTAGATAACACTATTCTATTTCCTGTTTCCTCAGCACATAACCTTGGGGTCATCTTTGACTCTTCCCTTTCCTTCTCCTCACATCCAACAGAGAGCTAAAACCTGTCATTTCTTTCTCTATAACATTAACAAAATTCATCTTCCTTTCTGAACACACCACTAAAACACTTATCCACTCTCTAATGACTTCCTGTCTCGATTACTGCAACCATCTTCTTGCTGATCTTCCTCTAAGTCGCCTCTCTCCCCTTCAATCTGTTCAGAACTCTGCTGCATGACTAATCTTTTGGCAGCCTCGATATACTCATATAACCCCTCTTCTCAAAACACTTCATTGGCTTCCCTTCCCTTTCCATATACAATTCAAACTTCTCCTTCTGACATATGAATGCATTCATTCTTCTGTTCCTCTCTACTTTTCCTCTCTCCTCTTTTCCTACACCCCTCCTCATGAGCGCTGTTCTTCTACTGACTTACTTCTCTCTTTACCCTTTTCTTCCATTGCCAACTCTAAACTTTGTTCCTTTCACATTGCTTCTCCTTATGCCTGGAATAAACTTCCTGTGTGTGCATGTCAGGCTTCATCTCTGCCCCTTTTCAAATCCATGCTAAAAACTCATCTCTTTAATGCTGCTTTTGGATACTGATCCCTTTTTTTCCTTGTGTCTGCTTACACTTCTCTATTTTACCCTCATTCTTATCTGTTGTTTTGTCTGTCTTAATTAGATTGTAAGCTCTGATGAGCAGGGACCCCCTTTGTATATGTCTAAACAGCACTGCATATGCCTTATTGTGCTATATAAATGATTAGTAGTAATAGTAGTAGTAGTATCTTACTACGCATGTTGATAACCCCAGTTCACTTGTTTCAGTAAGGTAGAGGGGATGACCCCCCTCTGTTGAAGAAATTGTAGGAGATGGGGTGACTTTGAACATATGTGGTGGTACTGCTCCAAACTCCAGACCTTCTGGTCCCAGATACATTAACACATCTGTAAGGCCCTAGGGTTGGCACTTCCCTTCTCACGCAAATCCTGTTTTTTGGGGTTCATCTCCCCGGCCTCACGGATGGCTCACTATGACGCCTCTCCAGCTGTTTATTTCTAGCCGCCCATAGCTTCATTGACCACTATTGGAAGTGAGCAGTGCACACCACAATCACCAAACAGATGGTTAAGGCCTGTGACACTTATCAAATGGAGAAATTAATGGCTGATCTTCGAGGCAAATTGTGGCTGTCATGGTATTATGGTCCAGGCTCTTCCAAGAAGAGGTCTCATCTGATGTAAGTTAGACCACACTTTCATTATCTTTGTGTTTCATATGATTAGACCTGTTGCCCTCCTTGTATGCCTTTGCTATTGGCCTCTGGGTCATTGGCCCTCATAATAAGGATGGTGCCCTCCCATGGTATGCCAATTGTGTGAAAACAGTATATGAGTAGTATGCTTGTGATATGTTTTCTGATGATCAGTTTTCAGGGGGGGGGGATAAGGTTGGGAAGTGAGGGAGGAGGGAGGGGGATTCAAAGGAAGGGGTAGTATGGGAGAGAGGACATATTCACTGTAGTGCATAAGAATGTGAGTAATGCAGGACCTATTGGCCTTCTCTAATGCCTGCCACTCTCTCTGTATCATTCTGTCACTATACCTTGTGGGTGGGCCCTAGAGGGAAGTAACTTTTGTGCCTTATTTTATGGACTCTATCTCCCCCTCCTTATCTGTTGATCCCCATTAGGTTGTATAAGAAGGTTATGGGGGAGTGGGAGTGGAGGGGCGTTGGATTGGGAGATGGGTTTCGCTTACTGGGGCGCCTAGGGAAGACTTGTTGTTCCCTCGAGCAGGGTATGTTTATGCTCCTTTGGGAGGTTAGTGTTTCCCATGTATACATCCTTCTTCTGTGAGAGTACATGACACTACTAAATTGTTATTTGACTTGTTGTATGCATTTGATTTGTTGACGTTCTCCCCTGTGGCACAGTTGTAAAACTTCCTATTTGATTAATAAAATTTATACACAACAAAATTAATGGAGTTCCTTTTTCCTCCTTTCCCTTATAATTACCTAAATGACCATAATTTTATTTTTATATTGTAAACCGCTCTGCCTGCCTAGCCAAGGGTGGTATATCAAATCTAAATAAACAATAAACAATCTCTATATGTTTTCCAATTCCACAAGATCATTTCTTAGATGTGCTGACATGAACTGCACGCAATATGCAAGGTGTGTTTGCACCATGGAGCATTATAGAGGCATTAACGAGCAACTGGGATATAAAAGTATGCAGCACTGATTACTTTCCAGCTCTTTTCAAAATCAGCATCTGAAAATACCTTCAAGCAGCAGTTCATACATATGATAATGGCACCTCAGTGAGTATCTTAATCTTCTTCACTGTTCCAGAAGCAAAATCACCTGTATGAGTAGCAAATTTGCGCACAAATGAGGCCATGAACCCACCAGGCCATGGATTAGTACATCTGGCCCTAAATGTTAATCTCATAAAATTATTTCTTACAAGATGTGCCTACATACTTTCAAGCCACAATTACAAGTTGGAAAACAGCTGTAAAGGGTTTTTTTGTTGTTGTTTTTTTCTGGCTAAGATGTCATGCTTTACGCTGCTTTTTTCCCCAACAAAAAGAGAGCATGAATTAGTCTTTCTTAGTATATTTCCCTTGGTAGCTCGGCCCCTCCTTGTTCTTCAATTGATTCCACTTCCTGAATCGTTGCTCTGGCGTGAATACTCGTACATGTCACTGTAGGTGTGAAGTATAGTTATCCACTTAAGAGTTCCGCAGCAGGGCAACCAAGCAGAAGGTTAGTGGAGAAGACTAGGGAGGAACTGGAACAGCAATTTGGGAAGAAACGAGGGAGGGATGACATATTGCTTACATAGATTTTCCAGGTTCAGACTAGCACAGAGACTGTTACACACCACGCATCAGCCTAGCTCCTTCAAACTCCTGCTCTCGCTGCTACGGATTTGGAAATTGCACATCAAAAGTCCCTTAAATAAAATATTCAGTAATGCTGCAATCAAATATTATTATCTCTTCCTGAAGACACTGTGAGTAAGAAGCAAAGCTCGGAAAGATGGAGCAGTTTACATAAAATTTAAATGATCGGGAGCAAACCAGAAAAACAACAACTTTGAAGTGATAAAATGTTAATGTATTCGAGATGGCAGGCTAAAGATGGAGCATTTAAAAACAAAATTAATGGCAGAGATACACTCCCTCCCCCTCCTCCCGAGCATAATCATTTGTTATCCGGTCACCGAGAGTAACTGGGACCATATTCACTGCACTGTTCCTACCCCCATCTGCATCATCAGCAGTGGAGCTTAACCCGCTTTAAGTAGGCAGCGTTTCTTTATTTCAGGAAGGGTGCAATTTCCTTTTCTCTCCCTTTCTGTAAATCCTACAAGACGGGCACCTGTTTATCGACGATGAAGTGGAGGAAGAGAGTCAAAGGTACGAAAGAGCTCGGCTCGAACAGGGAGCGCTCACCACCCACCTCTGGCTTTTTATTGCCCTGCATCTGCACAGCAAGCTGCAATCTGCAAAGAAAATGAAGTGAACTGGAAAGAAAACCTTCTACTTAAAACGAGTCTGTTAAAAGGTTTACATAGATGCTGCACGGAGATGCCACCACGTTGTCTTTCGTTTATGATTAGATACTACAGCCACTTCATGTCTTAATGGTTTCTTCATTGCTCTGCGTAATTTGTAAGAGATAAGAGCACAACTTTTCCCAGTGGCTCAGTTATGTTGGGTAATGGGAGCATCATGCTGCTTTTGCAGCCATATGAAACTGCCCCCGTTGTGTTCACTCTCTACTAATTAGCTTTAGTATTTGTGTGCCAAATAAAGGTCATACAGACCGGAACTGTAAATAGCCATTGCTTAGCTCTCCTAGGTAAACCAAACTGTCTCTAAATTGGGGGAGGGGAGCGAACTGAAAAGAGGTTGGGGAGGAGCTAGCATTTCTCAGGATAAGAAAGCACAAAAGGTGATATGCAAACCTATTTTTATTGCTTGACCTGGCCTTCACTGCAAACTAGGTATGCTTCCCGAGCTTGCACTGTGTATTGCATCTCCTATCCCCTTCTCCCCCCCCCCCCCCAATATAAGGGGCATCGAAAGCACAAACATTAAAATATTCACAACCATTCAGCATCTTTAACACTTGGTACTATAGATATATTAATTTCCCTTGCGTTTTCACTAAGAAATTCTTTATTAGAGCACAGGATAATAATATAGAAACGCACAACGCATCTAACATGCATCATCCATGAATATAACATGAAGACACAGAAGCTTGTAGTATCACTGCAAACTTACTGTCCCCTTAAGAGTCTTGGAAGATACTGGGAATTTCCATAGTGGTTTTAAAAAGTGTATGTGAATATGAGAGGGGGGGGCGGCAGGGGTTCTAAACCTGTCGGCTTGAGCTATATCAAACCATTCCCAGATCTCGAGACCCCCACACTCTCTCTGCCCTTCTGTTCAGGACTAGCGCATTAGACTTTGAAAGCCCGTGCAATAAAGGCAAGCTGAACGTGTTTCCCCAGCTCCCCCGGCAACACGATCTCTAGGCGTGACGTCACCCCCTCGCAGTGCAAGAGAATCTGCAAAAGGCTTTCAATTCAAACTCTCTCCATAGGCAGGCAGACAGGAAAAGGCAAAGACGGTCCACGGGCTCCTCGGTAGCAAACTCCATTAGAAGCTGATTGCTCCTACCCAAACTTAACATCGCTGCGTTCTCTTTGCCCAGCAGACTTTCTTTCTGGAAAAGAGTCAAAGGAGACGTATTTTGTTTGTTTAAACGTCTGTAAGATGCCAAGCTGCTGGATGTTTATAAAGGAGGGAAGCCTCGTGTTCTCCTGAGGCGTGAGTACTGCATCCTTTCTCTTAATCCTGCTGCTGTAGCAATTAAGAACGATCCGTTTGACTCGTCTTGTCAGAAAAGTAAATAAAGGTGTTCTAGGATGGGTTTTAAATGCTCGAGAGGCTGTGACATACTTGCAAGCTGGAGCAATTAACCGGTCCCAGCATCACCTTACCATGAGAAAGGAAGGAACAAACGTGCAGGGGGAGGGGGAGGGGTCCGAGGAGACACAGGCTTCAGTTTTCAAGCAGATCCGGCGAGCAAGCTGCAAAGGGGCTTAGAACAATGCTAGGGGAGGATAAAAGACTCAGCACGGAGTCACGTTGCTCACAGAAGCAGGGGGAGACTCCTTAAAAGGGTGAGTATGATACGATAAATGGGGCAAATCAGAAGGCATTTCTAATAAGGGGGAAAATGAATAAACGAAATGGCCAGTATGGGTAAGTGGCATCAGCAGAGGAGCGGGCATTTAGCTCAGAGAACTATAACCTAATTGTTACACTGCAATTTCTTAGTAACTTTAACAATTGAGCGTTCCTAGACAATGGCCAGCGAAGGGAGTTCTGTGGTCCATACAGAAGAACTTGGCCTCAGTGCAGTAGGCGCGGGAGAACTGGGAAAATGGGTGGATTAGCAGGAGTTAACGGAGATACAGAGATAATATAATAGTCATGAATAATTATAGTGCAAGGCCAATCTTACAAGAAGTTGGGCACCCCATCTTTCATAATCATTTACATTTCTAGCTATAGTTAAGCAAATAGATACATAAAATACAATTATGCTCAAAATGACACCAGGAATCTGGAATTTGGTAATTCAATGAGCATGATGTTGATTTAGAATTCTACAGATTATATCTAAATCTCATCTTGTTTGGGGTCATGTTTAAGAATTACTCTGTAATTATATATTATAACAAATTTTATTTTAGCTTAAAGAAAAGTTGTAAAAAATATTACAAAAGGTGCAAATTGAAATTTAGATCTTTTGGGATTTCTCAACAATACCCTATGAACAATTAACCTTAGAAAGACAGTATGACTTTACAAGTGGGCATTTTGCTTATACCTGATTAAGCATGGTAAAAAGAGTCCTTTTTTTCTGAAACTCAACAAATTCAGTTTGAGAGGGGATTTAGGTGTCATGCTTTGGGTAATGGTACTGGAGGAGATTTGTAAGAGGAATCCGTTTAAACTTGACCTCACAATTTCTGTAGATTTGAACTCCAGCAATTGGATTTCATAGTTAGCCTTAATGAAAAATGTCTTATTTGGTTCTAATTAGATTTGAAACACACACACACACGCACATACATAAATACCCTATTGTTCAGCTGATTTTCTACAAGCAGCTAAAATCCCCTGCTTGCTTGCTCATCCATACATATATAGTGACTTTTGAGTATCAGTACGTGTAGATAAATTGTATCTAGCATTGGTCTAGAATCAGTTTATTAAGGGCAGACAGAAAATTTAATCTGTTAGCTTCCTAGGATAAATGACAAAATTATTGGCAGGTATTTACTAATGAGTTTTGCAAATCTATGAAGTGTTTAATGTTTGCTTCCACTCTGTAACAATAATCATTTAGTTAGGGGACTAAAGTAGGCATCAAGGCATGTTACTTATGAGATTGATTTGAAGACCTGTTCAAATCAATCATTTATGTGACATGCCCTGGTCTTGATACCTACTTTAGTCTTTTTAGGACATGACAGAGTTATTAACAAGTTGCTAGGTCAGTAGTAGAGGGGTTAATTTCCTAGGCATAGAATGAAATGAAAAATGTTAGAATCACACCTGCAATCTTGAAAACAAATAAAAAGAATGAAGTGGTATTTATCATTTTTAACTGCTGCCATCTATAGTTGCTTGCGTATATGGGTGATATGCTGTAGTGGTTTTAATAACATGGGTAATAGTATAGTTTAGTCAGTCAAATGGAAGACCTATAGTTATTTATAAGAATCATATCACCTTAGCATAGGATGTAGAATATGAAGCCCGGGGCAATAGGCACATACTTGTCAGTAAGGATATTGACATATATAGGTAACGTAAAAGATAACTTCATTTAAGAACATAAAAAATATTATTTCAGATTTTAAACTTTGGAAAAAGAGGAATATGTTTATTCTAAGCTAAATTACTGGTGGATGGATGTAGATGAGGAAGATCATTATTAACTCTAATGATTCAGTTAGAAATTTGAAATTTCTGAAATATTTTTAGAAGATAGTGGTTTTTTTTGGAAATACCTTGTCCAAAGGAAGCAAGGTAGACCTGTCATGGAAAAATGACAAGGGTAGTAGCTGATTATTCAACAGCAGAACAAGTTGCAAACACTGATTTTAAGCTTGAGAATGAAATCATTGCAGGTTGTGAAACCTATCATTGGATCATCAAAGAAGATGCTGTAATGCATTATCTTTTCAGACCATATAGTCTCTTGTACAGATGTGAGATGATTTGTAGGATACTATGAAGTCTTAATAGTTTAGGTGATACAGCATCTTGTTTTTGTTTGCTTAACAACACATATTACAGTCCACTAAGACTCCCAGTTTTTGTCAGGACTGTTTACTAGTGTCTTGTAGTACTAGTTTAAAAATGCAGATGTGGGTTAACAGACTTCTAAAGCCTCCTGGGTTATAATTTATTAAATATCCCTCCTTTCAACATCAAAGAGACACTGCATGCATAGACACTGGCAAGATCATCTCTTATTAACCTTGTTTTACTAGTTTGCATTGATTTCTTCTTCAGGGGTAGGCGGTTAGCTGAAGAACAATGGCTCTGCAGCTAAGAAGTGAAATCTGTGTCAACGCTATTAAGCCTTAAACAATCTTCTCACAGATATGCTGCATTTAAGACATGCCTGCTTGCTATCCAGAGTTGCCATGTTTCTCATATGAATAGTGAACATATGGTTAATACTAACTTATATTATTAGACTGAAGATTGGTATTTGGTGACTTTGGATGCCTTTTAATACAACGTTAAAATTCAGAGCTGTAGGAAATGACATTGAAGGACACCCTAATGGAAAAAGATGTAATTGTTAAGGGGATTCCGGTGATGAATTCCAGAACTTTTTAATACGAAGAGCATTCCTTGCTGCGGGTTTCTGTGTGTAGCAAGTTTTATTTTAATCAGACTGTGATCAGCCTGCCCCCTGAAGCTAGTCGGATATATGTAGGAATTTAGACTTTCATGAACTGTGAACAGGAAGGACAGAGACAAGAAAGGTAAAAGAGCAGAAGGAAGAGCTTATATGCATCATCCGGGAAGTTAAAGGTGAAATGATCTTGAAAAATATGGGGAAGTGCAATGGTTTGAATTACTACTTTATTTACATTCTTCTCTAGGCTCATGGTTTATTTTGCATGCATTTATGTAATGCTGTTTAAGGATTTCAGTTTGTTTCAACATACGGACAAATGGGTTTCAATTAGCCCAGGTTCGAACTTTGTGAGCAGTGATGTCAATTGTAAAGACTTCAACAGTAGTCAGTCTGGAAGCCTTGACAGTTGGTGCTACTGCTCTTTGCGTGTCATCATGTATCCAATATATGCACAGCTATCTCTTTAAAAAAAATTGTTAAAACAACATTTCCTCGTGGTTCCATGAAAAGTCAGATATGCAAATATAGAGTTCATGATATCAAGGTTATTAAGCGAGCAGTTCGAGCATTTGCTTTTGGCCCTTAAGCCATTTTAGGGCATGAGGTTCCTAGATAAATCTCAGCCCTGCAATAGAAAACTTGCAAAAAAAAGAAACGTGAAAAAGTGCAAAAAGAAATCTAGCCGTTATACGTCAGTCCATGCACTTAAGAAAGTCAAAAATCATTCTCAGGAAGAGAAAGGTGAATATGATTGAAATGGTCAAACATCTGAAGACATCTAGAAAGTACAAGAAGATCGTCTTTGCCATAGGAGAAGCTCAAGAACAGAGATGGTAGAGGATGGCCTGGCATTGCATACCAGCAGGGGAGAGCAAACAAAACAGCTGCAGAATTCAAGAAAGACTGAAGCAGATATGGAGGAAAGAGAATATTGCAAGGGAGGAAGAAAATGAGAGATTGACCAGGGTCTACTCTACAGTGACAAAGTAGGTAGGGACAGTGGGGGCAACATGGCTGTCCAGAGTCCCTATCTTCCAAAAATCATTTTGTTAAAACAGAATGAGAGAGTTAAAAATATGACTAAAAAAACAAACATGAAGCAGAGAAAATATAGATGGATTACATTGCAGTGAATGGAATCAAGGATTCTCATGAGAGGCCTTAAACAAATGCCTAAGTAAAGACCTGAAAAGGGAGGTTTTCAATTGCATGCACGGATGGTATCCCACTAGCACATTTTCAGTTTAACAAGCTCCTACATGGAAAGCTCTGCAATAGACAAAGCTGAAATGGGAAGACTATCATACTCCTTTCTTTAGGATAGGGAAGCTACACTGACGGTCATAACCAGACTGAATAAGAACAACAGAGGCCAGCTGTATCATAGGAGCCCTTTTATTAAAGTGTGGAATATTTTTACAGTTACTGTGTGTTAGGAACACACACCGATGCACAGTTACTGTCAGAGGTGTGCCCAGCACGTCTCTTGTCTTTGCCATACAGAAACAATGCTCACTGCATGGGTTGGCATGAGTGCATTTATTGCCTTCTCTTGAGGTGGCATTAAGTGCACCCAGACTACCTGCAAAATTGAGAGCACATAATAATTGTGGTGCACTAAGCGCTATGTGTAATTCATGCCCACGCTCCACCGCCCCCTCCCCATAGCGCATTAAACAGTTAATGCAGGATTTCTAGAATGCTGGTTACTTTCACATGCACAATAGCCATTTCCGTGGGTTTGCGCTAACGCTTACCATACTTTAAAATGGCTAACTGTTTAGTGCATGCTAGTAAAAAGGACTTTTACAATAATTTTTATGATGCCACTCAACTCTGTGCCATTTGTGATTTAGGAGTGTAGCGACTAAGGTGCATTACTGGTTTTGTGCACGTTGGTTAATGTGCATTATTAGTAACTGGACCCCATTGCACAAATAACTAGGGTTGTGCAGGGTCAAAAGGTTTTTTGTATAGTTTAATGCACTGCTTGTGGGATTGTTTCTTTTGTTTTACTTTGTTTTATTTTGTATTTCTGATGGAGAATGTCATCAGTAGCGCACACTAAAATTCAATAATGTGCACTATAGGTGAATATTGCATGCTGTCATTCAGTGGCATGTACAATAGGTGAGTTGTGTGCACTGCCATTCATAGCGTACGCCATGCATCAGTAGTCTGCACTATTTCTTGCATGCACAAAGGTACGCACAATTGCTTGATAATTCATGCTAGTAATGCATAACGCAAGCTACTAAGTAATAGAGCACACAATTCTCCCATTGAGTGTGCTATGGAGTAACAGCACAAACTAATTACGAGAGACAGGAAGTGAAAACATTTCATATTTTTCACTTTTGTTTTGGATCATCGACATATGTTGTTTCAAAGGAATGCAGATTCCTAAAAAGAACGTGTTAATCATAATAAAGTGGCTGATTGGAAGCACACCTTAGTAAGTACAGCCCTAACAGAGCTACCACATGGAATATTGAACAAGCAGTCTATTAAAATAATGGCAGCATTATTATTATTTATGAGTTTTTATAAAAAACAAGATCTTACACAGAATTAACTGTAGCATAAAATGCATGCTAGATAAAACATTATAAATAAATCATTAAAATTAACAAATAAATCATAATAAGCACAAATTTAAAAAAATCATATAAAACAAAGTAAAAGACCAAAATTGTAAAAAATGTCATGCAGAATATGATGCGGTGACTTAGCAATTTAAAATTCAGGTATTCCTTCTTTTATTGGCATGAGTAAGGGCATTGGAAAATTGCTATGTAAAAGGCATAGGTTTGGCTAACAAAGGGGATAAAATATATTGCTTGGAGAGTAGAGGGGTATACAGTACCAGAGCTACCATTAGGCAAACTAGGTGGTTCTCTAGAGCATCAAACTCAGCGGGGTGGCTCTGTGCCCATAACAGATTAAATATGCTAAAGAGGAAATACACACAGCTCATATCCATTTACTCTTTTTCCTAATAGGGCCTGTGCAGGATAAAGAGGCTGGTGCTGCTTCCCACCCTACCCCATCCCCCCTCCCCCCCCTCCACTACTGCAGCCAAGAACTGGGCCAGAACCACTCCTTTGCTCTATCTCCCTATAGTCCTAACTAATACAGACTCTCCAGGGCTCAGGAAAACATCCTGAGTGATTCACCACACCACCTAGCCATATGGTCTAGGGCCATGTGGGGCAAGAGCATCATCATCATTGCACCAAGACCCCTTCCTCTTGAGCCACTTTCAGAGGCCCAAGATTAAAAGAGCTATAGTTGAATTTGTAGCATAGCAGTCTCCCCTCTGGCTCTTTCCTCCACAGTGAACCCCCCTCATCTCCTCCACCCCCCTGCCCACCACTGCAGCTAGTAGGAGAACAGGTCTGGTGCTTCTTATCCACTCTTGCTATGGGACTGCTGCCTCTCCTATCCCTTTCTTGAGTAGGAAGGAGGAAAGAAGCCGAGAGAAGGGAGGACTAGTGATATAGAAGGAAGTGCAGCTATGATACTAGGTAGGGGAACATTTCACCTAGGGATGCAAAGAACTGAGGGAGGCAGTAGAGACTTGGGGATAGGTTTAGGTGAGGAAGGAGATACTGAAAGTTAGTTGAATAGGAATAAATGGGGATAGGGGGTACAAGCCTGAAGGTTTGCCTCAGGCACCTAAAAGGGTGTATTGGAAGAAATTATTGTTCTTTGTTATTGCAAGTCAGAGAAAAACAAATTCTGGAAATATTAAGTGGTCTTCATTATTTTTTAAGCTGGACCACTTTGGAACTTTTCCAGCTTGGATAGGGAGTCCTCCAGTTTTGATGAAGGAAGAGTTTCCTACTTTGATGTTTACTAATGTTTATAATGAACCTTTCCTCTTGTCTCTTCTATTTCTTTGACTATCACTATCTGTTACTCTGTCCTATCTTGTTAATGGCGTTCTTTTCATATTTTCAGTATCATTTATGTAGTATTGTAAACCACTCTAATGCTTTGGCCTGAGCGGTATATCAAATGTAATAAACATAAACATACTATTACTACTATTACTACTGAACATTTGTATAGCACTACAAGACGTACGCAGCACTACATAGACACATATAAAAGACAGTCCCTGCTCATCAGAACTTACAATCTAGTCAAGACAGACAACACAGTAACTGTAGACATGGGATACATCTAGGGGAAATGGTAAGAAAATACAAAGGAGATCAGACGAGTCAAGATCCAAAAGCAGCAGTGAAGAGATGAGTTTTCAGCCTGGATTTGAAAAGGTGCCTAATGTACAGATTCAGGTAGTTTGTTCCAAGCATTTCTTAGCTGATCATGGGTTCATGGGCCTCCTCCAATGGTGACTTTCCTCTAAAACAACCTCCTTTCTCTCTACACCCTCTGTCCAGCATCCCTTTGACCACCTTTCCTCAGCATATCCCCTAACTTCCAGCATTCCTCTGTGATTCCCCTCTCTGACCCCACTCTCTGTCCAGTATACCACCTATCTGCCATGGTACCTTCCTCCAGTATCCCTACCTCTCTCTATCTCCTCCCCACGTTCTTCACCAGCATTGTCCCTCCCTCCCTTCTCTCTCCCTCCTTGGGTTGCTCTCAACATCTATGCCCCTCTTTCCCTCTCCTGAGATCAAATCATCCCCACCATCTGATAAGTTTCTTATGGTGTTACATAGAGACTTTCAGCACCCACAGCTTTTTCTCAAATGCAATCACTGATTCCTATCAGCCCAGAGGAGCCAATAAGACATCTTGAATCAGCCTGTGTGAGCTATTGATATCACTTTGGATGGTAAAGAAAATCAAATAGACCAGTGTGCATGGAAGTATCATATATCATAAAAGGCAAGACAGCAATATCAACTAGCACAAAATGGTGGTATAACTTTTATAACTCTGGTGTACAAAGGAACTGTGTCAAGGTCACCTAATCTGAAATAGGGGGATGACTTTGGTGTAGTTCAGGTTACATAGTAAGAGAGTAGGTGCTGGCAGTTAAAGACCGACATGGCCCATCTAGTCTTCCCAGTGAGGTGGTTAGGGTTGTAACTGTCAATCTATCCAGGTTTCTCCGATATGTATTCTTTTAGGGTTGTAAATAAGGATCATTCCTCTGGGAACAGTCACTTTATGAAGCTGACTAATGTGGGATCTTCTTACAGAGGACCGGTGGCAATTTTCTAAAAAAAAGAAAAAAGAAAAGGGTGCCTGGTCAGGGATAGTGGAGGGCTCCCCTTTCCTTGCCAGCTGCAGTGGAGAACTGAAATCAAATTTAACAAGGTTCCATGTTGGTAACAAAATGTTGTGGTTGGTAGTCTGGCAGAGAATCACCACTACTGAGAGCTAACACAAGATGTACAGTAAGGGGTAAATTTTCAATTAGCAATAAAATATCTGATTGTATTATAGATGGTTAAATCTTGAACAATTTTCAGCCACGTACAAGCTGGCTAAATTATGACGGAAAATCCAGTTTACCTCAACCAGCTATAATTCAGTTCTCTAAGAGTTAACAACATAGGTGTACACATCTAATTTATAGTTTAGGCAGTTAAATCCTTAAAAAAATCTTGATTCCTGACTCTGGCAATCTTGTCTCTTTCCAGGATTCCACAATATCTCCTCACATTGGCCCTTCTCTTTCTCCTAGCCCATCTGACCACTCCCATCATCTTGGAGTCAGAAAGAGTAAATCATGGTAGGGAAATTTTGAAGTATCCAGGGAAGATGTGATCATCAGGTATGGGGGACAGTTGACTGTAGATGCTGGGATGGGGTTGATTACCAGGCCCAGAATATTAAGATAGGCAGGGCGGAACTATCAATAAATCTATAAGGATAGATTAATTAATTAATTAAAATCTGCTAGCCATGCACATGACAGCTGTTTACTGATAGAAATTTGCTGCCTGATATTTAGTCTGAGGTGGTCAGTATTTTTTTTCTATGCCAGCCATCGTGGGCAAAATGAAACCAGATATTCAGTGGAAATGCCCAGGTAACAACTTCTGCTGAATTGCCAGTTTTAGCGGTGACTACTTTTGGCTATCCAGAAAGCAGCAATATTTAGCTGCTATCTAGATAACCACATTGCATAAAGTTAGGCCTCATTTTTGTTGGCCTAATTTTCCTGGACTGAAAATCACTGCTAACCAGTTGAACTACTGGACCTCCTTCACCCTGCCCATGAAGCACATAGTGCCATGGTGGTTAAAGGAAGTACCCAGATAGTGCTGATGAATATGGGACTCAGTGGATTTATCTGGTTCGCAGGTTCTTCTGAATATTTGATCCTTGCATTAGTTAGTTTTTCCCCTTCCTTGACCAAACACCAGCTGGGGAACTCATATATTCTGGGCAGCTTAATAGAGCCACTTACTAAACACAGACAGCTGTATTTAGCTTATCATAACGGAAGATGGGGCAGAGTCATACCAAGGGCTGTGTGAGTGGTGCGTTCACCCAGGGTGCAGATAGTGGAGGGGTACAATAACAGGCAGGGTGGAAATCTTCTGGTTTGCCCATTTTCCTACCAGTGTTTTTACATGGGTACATTAGCCAATAAGCCTATGTGAAGTTGGACATACTATTTGACTAAAATCTGATATGTCAGAATGGGAGAGAGGGTGCCAGGTTCATGATTTGCACAGGGACCATTATAGTTTGTCACGGTGCTGATGGGGCATCTCTAGAGAAAGGTTGCAATAAAGGCAAAGAGAGCCCAGGTACCCTTAAGCTCAGAGCAGAGTTCAAAGATTGAAAAGTGTCACAATCACCTACTAAGAAGGTTATAAATATCAAGAACAAACATACTATTAAATGTTTATATAGAAATGCTAGAAGACTAGAAACTAAGATGGGAGAATTATAATATAGAGAACTGATGAAGAGGTAGATATAATAGGCTTCTCAGAGACCTCGTGGAAGGATGACAACCGATGGGATGCTCTGATACTCTTTAGGCTGTATTAAGTGCACCTGCCTATCAGTGCTCTTCATATCCTATCTCCACCCACGATCCACTCTGTTTCTGCCCCCACCTGTGCTAAGCAGTTTGCATGGGAATTTTACTGCATGGCTGTTTTTAGCACACAATAGCTGTTTGTGTGCCTTAAATGAACTTTAGCAAACATCCCCCTTTGAAAACAAGACATGCCAGTCCTTTTATACAGCTCAGGTTGTTTCAGAGTTCACTAAACAATAAGGGCCCGATTCCGTCCCGCACACAGATCCCCTCTGTGCGTCCGGTCTGATTCGGATGCACAGAGAGGATCGCGATTCTGATCCCGCAAGGCATGTCTAGCCCCACGTGATCAGAATCACAAACAGTCCTGCACGTGCAGGCCAGGACTGAGTTTCAGTCCAGCCTGCATGGGTAAGACTGCCCCCGGCTAACTCAGTCAAGGCTCCTCAATGGAGCCATGGCGTCATGTTACCATAGCACTGCTGCTCCACTGAAGAGCTGCAATGCCGGCCGCCTGAAAAGGGTTTATTCCCCGCAGCCTGACCCCCGATCTGGCCTCCTAAGGCCAGGGTCGGGCTTCAGGGAATAAACCCTGCCCCCCCCACCCCATCCGCACCCCGAACAATTTAAAAAAAAAACATGTCAGAGGTGGAATAACTTCCCCGGACATTTCGCCGGCTCTGGACGTACAGGGCCAACATTAGAATCGGCTCTGTATGTCCAGGGCCAGCGACCGCCCACTGCCCACCCAGACTCCGCTTCCGGGCTACCCCTTCCCCGCCCCTGTCTAACTTCCTCGCACAACTGGCAGGGAAGTTAGTTGGGGGCATGAGCCAGCACGAAAAGCAGGGATGGACATCCCATCGGGCTGTCCATTCCTACTGTTCGTAGCACAGAATAACCCCCTATGTATATTTGAAAATGTAATATATATGTGCAAGCCACACCCCATCACAACCCCTACATGTTTCCAGAAATAGACATTTTTTTCAGTGGCTAAATGTGGGTTTTCAAACATTCTGATATAGAATGCAAACTTCTTCATTAATCGTCTCGATATTTAGAAAATTGCCTTTACGTGTTTTCTATTGATTATAGAACATTGGGGCGTGTTTGCTAAAGTGCACTAAGCAGTTAGCGTGTGTTTTAATGTGCAGTAAACATTAGCACAGACCTGTGGCAATGGTTACCATGCTCTAAAACAGCCAGTGCATTAAAAACCCTGTGTTAATTGCTTAGGCTGTGATGGGTTGGGTACAGAACGGGTTATGGGTGGTTGGTTGGTGTAGACTGCACATTTTAGTTACCATGTGGTACCTAGCACACAGTACTTCTCAGTTTTGTAGTTAACATGTACCCACACTAATTGCCAATGATTTTAATGTATGGAAAGGAACTTTTCAATGCAGTAATTTTAGGGGACATGTTGATCATGCCTCTGCTAGTGCACGGCCTTTGCACTTACCACACGTTATCTTTCATTCCTAAGGCACGATGAGGGCAAAAGCTTACTGCACTTTAGTAAACATGCTCCATTGTGTATAAGGTGTTGATCTGTTTAATAAAGCTGCATCCATCTTTGAACTGAAGTTCTGATTTTTGGAAATAAGTCATACAAAAAGTTATACGGGGTGGTATGACTTGTATGGGAAATAGGGAAGGGATTAGAAAGTGCAGATCTTACAGCTCATTCTAAAGACAATTCAATATCGATTCAAAAATTTTCTAAATTTGTTTTAGTTGAATATTTACTTGGTTGATTTAAAAAAAAAATCTCTTTCCTCTCCCCTTGCTTTTCTCATATTTTAAGGCTTGACTGCAGCTGCCGAAACTTTGAACTACGGCAAATAAAGATGCTGAACTGCGTCCTGTTGCTAAGTGTGTTAACAGTGGCTGGAATCTTAAAAACAGAAAGCCGAAAAACTTCCAAAGATATTTGCAAGGTTCGCTGCTTCTGTGATGAGAAGGAAAATGTGCTAAACATTAATTGTGAAAACAAAGGATTTACAACTGTTAGCTTGCTTCTGCCACCCCCGTCTAAAATATACCAACTTTTCCTTAATGGCAACTTATTAACTAGGCTTTATCCAAATGAATTTGTGAATTATTCCAATGCAGTCACGCTCCATCTGGGAAATAACGAGCTGCAAGAGATCAGAACTGGTGCATTCAATGGCCTCAGAACTCTCAAGAGGTTGCACTTAAATAACAATAAATTAGAATTTTTAAAGGAGGACACTTTTTTGGGTCTAGAAAGTCTTGAGTATCTTCAGGCAGATTACAACTACATTAGTGCTGTTGAAGCTGGTGCTTTCAGTAAATTGAACAAATTGAAAGTATTGATTCTTAATGACAATCTACTGCTGTCGCTTCCTAATAATGTGTTTCGTTTTGTGCTCTTAACGCATTTGGATCTGAGAGGCAACAGGCTCAAAATGCTGCCTTTTGCTGGTGTTCTTGAGCATATTGGAGGGATAATGGAAATTCAACTGGAAGAGAACCCATGGAATTGCACTTGTGATTTACTTCCTTTGAAAGCATGGCTTGATACCATTACAGTTTTTGTTGGAGAGATTGTCTGTGAGACTCCATTTAGGCTGCATGGAAAAGATGTAACCCAACTGACCAGGCAAGACCTTTGTCCTAGGAAAAGCACCAGTGACTCAAACCAGAGGGGAATACATCCTTCATATTCAGATCCACGCATCCAGAGACTATCACCTACCTTAAATCCTGCCATGATACCTACCAGAGCTCCTAAGGCCAGTCGGGCACCCAAAACAAGAAACCGTCCCACACCTCGAGTTACAGTGTCTAAAGACAGACAAATATTTGGACCTATTATGGTATACCAAACAAAGTCCCCTATTCCTGTCACCTGTCCAGATATTTGTGTTTGTACTTCCCAAAGCTCAGACAATGGACTAAATGTAAATTGTCAAGAGAGAAAGATCAGTAATATTTCAGACCTTCATCCTAAACCCACTACTCCAAAGAAACTTTATCTCACAGGTAACTATTTACAAACTGTTTATAAAAATGATCTCCTAGGTTACAGTTCTCTGGATTTGCTACACTTGGGAAATAATAGAATTGCAGTAATACAGGAAGGTGCCTTCACAAACCTAACTAGTTTACGAAGACTTTATCTCAATGGAAATTATCTTGAAATTCTCTGTCCTTCTATGTTTGATGGACTTTATAGTTTGCAATATCTATATTTAGAGTACAATGTAATTAAAGATATTTTGCCACATACATTCAATATCTTGAATAGCCTTCAGCTTTTATTCCTAAACAACAACTTACTGAGATCATTGCCTGATAATGTGTTTGGTGGCACTGTCCTCACAAGACTTAACTTGAGAAACAACCATTTTTCTTATCTTCCTGTAAGAGGAGTTCTTGATCAACTCACTGCTTTCATTCAGATAGACCTCCAAGAAAATCCTTGGGATTGTACTTGTGATATAATGGACCTCAAGAACTGGATAGAGCAGTCAAGTTCCACCGTAGTGGTGCATGAAGTAACATGTGAGTCTCCTTCTCTATATGCAGGAGAACATCTGAGATTCCTCAGGAAGGATGCTATCTGTCCAGAAAATCCCAATTTGTCAGATGTCACTATTTTATCCATGAATTACAACACAAACACACCATATTCTGTAAGCATCTCTCCAAGTTCCTATCCAGAAATACATACAGAGGTACCACTTTCTGTCTTGATTTTAGGTTTGTTAGTTGTATTCATCTTATCTGTCTGCTTTGGAGCTGGTTTATTTGTGTTTGTATTAAAACGACGAAAGGGCGTTCAAAGTGTACCGAGCAGTAGTGCAAACAACCTGGATTTGAGTTCATTTCAACTACAGTATGGGTCATACAATGCAGAAATGCATGATAAAATAGAAGGACATGTTTATAATTATATCCCACCTCCAGTAGGGCAGATGTGTCAAAATCCTATTTATATGCAGAAAGAGGGGGATCCAGCTGCATACTACAGAAATCTTCAAGAGTTTAGTTATAGCAGTCTTGAACATAAAAAAGAAGAGCCACCAACTATTGCGTATACTATAAGCACAACTGAGCTACTGGAAAAGCAGTCCACACCACGGAAACCAGAACTTCTGTATCAAAATATAACTGAGAGGATGAAGGAGCTTCCAAGTGGAGGAGTAGTTCATTATAACTTTTGCACGTTGCCTAAAAGACAATACATGCCTTCCTATGAATCCCGACGTCAAAACCAGGACAGGATAAATAGAACTGTTTTATATGGTACTCCCAGAAAATTCTTTCCAGATCAATCAAAGCCTGAGCACCCTCTACTTCATGGAAAGCTGCAATCAGAGCCAGACTACCTCGAAGTACTGGAAAAACAAACTGCAATAAGTCAGCTGTGAAGGGGGGGGAGCTAGTTAAGTGAATTGTTTCAAACTTGATTAACTTCAGATCAACAAATGCAAAGGTGCATTCTCAACATTTTCACTTTTTTAGCTAAAATGGGAACTTTACTTTAAGACAAATTGGAGTGTAAGTTTCTTTGTAAGTTATTTCTACATCCCTTTTATTTGTAGAAACATCTCAGCAACTGAATGTTTATACAAAGGATTTTGCTGATAACATTTTTTTTTAATGCTGAATGTTTTGTCTAATGGTTTATGCAAAAGATCTCCAAAGATCTTTTTGGACTATATATTATTTTTTGTAAATAATATACTGCTGTTTCAAATCAGTTCCTAAGTGTAGCCCCATGGCATCACTTTCTATGTTAAAGTGCCTTTGCACTTTAAGTACATTACTTAACTGTTGCTTTTAGCTTTGATAAAGTGAGCATATTTTAATGTGTTGTATTTTTACAATTAAAATAATGCAGAATATGTCAACTACATTTCATCAAAAGAAATCCTCTTTTATAGGAACTAAGCTCTGTTTGAAAAGACTAGTTTTAGGACCTTATAGTCTCAACTGTAAGCTTATTTTTCCCTTCTGGGGTTCTTTAAAATTGTACATTGAAATTAACCAAGGGGATTTAGCAATTTACCTGAGCTTATCAGCTCTCTAAATGGGAGTAACAGCTAATGAATTAAAAAAAATATATCTCTATATATATAACATTATCATATAGTGAATTGATCGATTAATGTTAATGCCTAATTCATTATATTGCAATTCTAGTATGATAGTAATACTCAATGTTTTAAAATTATTTTCCTAATTAAAAAAAGAAATTACACAACTCATAATATATTTTTGTGTATTAAATTATATATTTTTATATATTTAAAGAGGTGTACAGAAATTCAAACTTTTTAAAAAGAATTAAAATTTGGTCTGCCTGGATTTTGGTGGCTAAAACATATATATCAAGTTTCTATAGAAAACGGAAACCAGCATTACAGTCACAGTCATATGTGAAGAAATATCATCTTTCAGCATTACGGAACCTTAATCATTTCATTCAGAAAAGGGATTACCAAGATTATTACATTCATAAAAAAATAAATATCTGTCCTGTTGAAGCATTTGCTTGTTTTATTATCACAGCAGTCTGAAGGATCATTTCTTTCCTGGAAATTATTGCAGATCATTGTATTAAATTATGTACACTTTTGTACACCCTCATTAGACAGTAAATAATTTTTTTCGAGGCAAACTGAATTTCTTGATTTAAAACAAACAACCTTTATTTACAACAAAACCAGTTTTGTTTTTGTCTTTTGTAAATCCTTATGCAACTGGAATGGTGATCTGCATGTAAAGTAGGCCAGGCTTTTCAGGTTCTTAGTCAAGCGACTGATGGAGTCTGAAAGAAGCACACTGTTTCCTTTTCATAAATAGGTTAGAGCTCATAATAATCCTTTATTATCATTTAGAGATTGAAGTGGACTCTGCTGATCAATGTTTAAAGCTTTACTATAAATTATAAGGCACTGTTTGTAGCTTTGGTTGCTCATATTTAGAATCTGGGATATATTATACATAATAATTCAACTACGAGTCAAACAGACTTAAAATACCTTACCAAAGGAAAGGAATTTCATATGTAGGCACATGCTTAACCCTTAAGATATTGTATAAAGTTGAAGATACCTGGGACATTATTCTGTAATGATTGCCAGGAGGGTGGAACACACAAATATGTAATATAAATTGTGATGTTCATTCAGTCAGGTTTAATTTTAAACACAGCACCAAACATTTGGACGTAATTTCAAGGAGGAATATAGTATCACTGAACTTGGAATACTTACTTTGAAAAGCAGTGTTCTACTTTGGATATGTCAAAGAGCAAGGACATTTCTAAAAGTAACTTAGTATGGATCGCATCACTGTATGAGGATACAGTAATTGTATTGAGCACTAAGGAACCTAGTAAAGCTATTTTATGTTTTTAAAAATGTTTAACATGTTTAAACTCTATAAATTTGGGCTATCTGATGATTCTTTGCATACTTGGAATTGCTATGCTTCTCAGCTAATTTAACCTTTTTCAAGAACTAAAGCACTATTTTGAGCTTGTCCATCTTTAGCACAATTAATAATTCTGTTTGTTTGTTTTTTACATTTTAAAGCAGTCTAATGTGTTTTAAATTCCATTAGAACTGGAGAATTCCGTGAAGACTCAGATATTGAATTTCTTTTAAGAAAATTGGATTTTAAATTTAGAAGGACTGGAAAGCGATCTAAGACATTAGAATGTAGATTTATAGTACATTTTACCAGTGCTTATACAGGTCCCCTTCTACTAAAGCCCGATAGCCACTTAATGTACATTTTAACATGCCGCAACTGGCAGGAACAATAATGCATGAGCGTGTCTGCCATCACACGCTAATACATGCACCAATATGCGATTGTGGAATGGAGCAGGGAATGAGCAGAATGTGGGTGTGGAGAGAGCAGTAGCACTAGTGCTAGGGCTATTGCCACATTCTTAATGGCAACATGGCTTTTAACGCAAATTCACCTAACGATTCCACTATGGAAGTCGTTAAGTGAACCCTCCTTGGTGGAGCACACATTAGATTGGCTCATCATGTGTTAACTACTGGGACCATGCTGGTCACGATCCTGACAGCTACTGGGAGGCTATGCGGTTAATGTGCATTTGGTGCATTAATTGCAAATCTATATCAGGCTTTTATAAAGGGGGCCCCGAGTTTCAAGAAAGCTCTAATTTAAAAATAGATACGATTTGGAATTATTTTATAAAATTATATATTGTTTTTTAAGATTATTTGTTTTGGTATGTAATTATTTTCATGACATTCCCCTCTCCCCCAAAACAGACATTCTTTTGAGGGGTTTATTTCCTCTGTTGGTATTTGTCCCCAATCTTAATGAAATTTACAACGCTGAATTCAAAATATTTGTTTTACTTGTGAATATAAAACAGTAAGATCTACTGTGGTATGGGGAGTCAGATTCAACTTAAAGTTTTAGAATCAAGTTATTCTACAGGAATGTTGAACACAATGATAAATGTATTTATCCTATGACAAATACTGTACCTATTTGTACATAACCTAATAAAAAATGATAAATTGATCTTGATTTAAGTAAATAATTCAATCAAGACATCCATCTATTTGTTAGGCGTCTATTCTACATGTATTATCCATGCTGTGAGAAAATGTGTATTGTCATGTTTTCCGTTACGAACAAATTATTTTTTAGATATTGATTTTTTGCATCTTTCATAGAAGGCTCATGAAATAGATTTCATCCCAATTAAGTCATATCTATTATCAGAACAAAATTCAGGATAGTTTCATCCCCAAAGATTGTAAACCAAAGTTGTTAGTTGTTTAGTGTTCATTAGATTTGCTAGAAGTATAACAAAAAAAGAAAGAATTTTAAATGAAATTTAGAGACAAATGGCCTTCTTTGTAATCCCTATTACTGTTATATAGTACAATATGACAGCCCCACCAGGGGGTCCCATAGCCAAACCCGACACGGCCGTGTTTCGGCTATGCCTTCTTCGGGGGTTCTCTTGACATACATAATGAACTGTTCCTCTGACAAGACCCCTTCTGTAATGCCTTGTGACTTTTCAGGAAGCCCTGGACTACGTACATGCCAGAAAGTCACAAGGCTTTTCAGAAGGGATCTTGTCAGAGGAACAATTCATTGCATATGCCAAGAGAACCCCTGAAGAAGGCATAGCTGAAACATGGCCATGTCGGGTTTGGCTGTGGGACCCCCTGGTGGGGCTGTCATATTGTACCCCTGGTAAAAAACCTAAAATAAAGATTTGTTCGGTTACCACGCCCAGACTGGGTCTTCATTGTTTCATATGGTACAGTGCCTTTTGGTTGGATCAAGTTTATACCTGCTCCAGGCATGAATAGGCAGCAAAGAAGTGCTCATTTTGCCTGCCAAACATCTAGAGGGCGTGGAAAAGGAGGTAAACTCCTATCCCATATGTTTTGTGTGTTGACAACTGCCAAGGAATGGGGGCTCATATGTCCACACCAATGGCTATAGGCAACCTTGCATTAGCCAGATGTCCCCACCCCACTATTCTTTAGCCAGGATGTCTGTGTGGACAGGGCTGAAACATAGATGTCTCCAACGTTTTCCTGCACATTTCACCTTGGATGTCCCAGATTGCACTAGGACATCCTTTCTAAAATTCCACTTCATATGTTATATTTTAGGTGTGCAGAAACTGATGTCGTTACAGTATCAATTTATGAAAAAACTAGAAAGGATTAAGTTTACTTGTACAATATCACAAAAGTATTTGTCTCACTTTGTCCAATCACTGAATAGCAATCAGGTTTTTTAGCATAAAATTTTCACATGCATGATTTATGAATCATTAAAACATGCACTTTATTGTAATATTAAATGTTTATTTTATTTTATTTTTTAAGTGCCATCAAGTCAATGCTAACTCTTGGCAATCCAGCAGACCCTGGATTTTCTTGGCAAGGTATAACCAGAAGTAGATTGCCTTGGAAGGAAAAGCCTGGCAATGGAGAGTACAGTGACTTGCCTGAGGTCACAAGGAATACCAGGGGGAATCAAACTCTGATCACCTGAGTAGTAGGCTGTTGCTCTAACTACTAGGCTACAACAATTTATAAAACCTCAGTTGTTTTAGACTTAAAAGAAGTTTGCAGTTGCTAACACAACTTGATCAGACATTACAGAAGCACTGTCCTATATGATGTAACTCTCCCAGCCTCTCCACATCCCTTCCCTCAGTCCAAAAATCAAGAACAGACAATTTGAGAGATTATTCTTTATGGATGAATGGTCCATGACTGCAGCATAAATTAAAAACACGAATATTAAAAACATTGAACTCAACAGCATATTAATCATAGCTATTATAGCTCAGTTATTAGGGAATGGTCAACACCTTTGCAGGTGTACACAATTCACATGATCAATACTAAAGGGTCATCTCTCATGGTTGCGACATTCTTTTCTGGGGAAGTAGGCTGTAAATACTTCTTACTTTTACTGCTGACAGTGGAATTGGACAATTGTTCATGTAAGCCTTGACCCTGATTTTGTCTTGTAATTGGCTCTTTTCTTGACATGAAGAGTAATTTGCTTGTGAATTGCCACTCCAGTCTGTGAAAGAGCAGAAGAAAATTTCTCTTGCACAAGAGCCAAATTGTGATGGAAAGTAAGCTTGCCTTGGTCATTAAAGTTGCTTCTTATCATCTGGCCACCATTCATTCCATACTATTTCTCTTTCATCAGGCATCACAGATGCTGTTTATATGTTATAGTAATGTAATGGCTGGAGCAGGGTTCAACTCTCACTAGCACACCTTGGGCAAGTCACTTGCCAAGAAAATCTAGGGACTGCTGGGTCTCTAGAAGTCAACACTGTCTTGATGATTTACACTGCTGCTGTCAAATGTCACTGAAACATTACTTGCTGTGCACCCCTAACATTGCCAAGCTTGCTTTAGTATGCTGCGACTAAGGCAAACTCCTTCATTTGCCCATTTCCCTGGATGAAGATGACTGAGGTGCTAGGGTTTTGAAAAAAATCAGTAAGGACAGGTGCAAGGAAAATGCCTGCTTTGTCTGGCCCCCATCTGTACGCCTGGAGCTGGTTATGGACAGGACTGGGAACTAGCTTAGACCTCCATCCAGCAATACCCACCCTCACTCACTAATGTAAAATGAGTCAGTGCCAGGGTGAACCTAGCCTTGAGTGCTTACTGTTGGGTGGGGGGCCAGTGCCTCCCTGGTTCTGGCCTTTACTCAGGAGCTCTCTAGCCCTTATTTCCCCCCTTATTCTACATTAATTTTTTGCTGAACCATAAAACCTGTGAAGTAGTTGAGTCTGAAGTAGCACTAGGCTTTTGACATGCAAGTCCCTTATTCTTGAAAAAAAAAATTACTAATACATTGTAATTTGTAACAAATCTGCTTGGGGGAAAGTTTCAGATTACTATGAAAATCTAAGCCTACTGTAGCTCTATAGAAAGCATTAAAATGTCATGTGCCTGCGGACTTACTAAAAATGTGAAATGTTATAGTAGCATGCGTGGTCCGTACATTACTTTCCAGAATATACAGAAAACACATGCGTAACCGTCCCTCAAAGTCCCTTGCCTCACCGGCCTTCCACCACTTCACCCGCCCCCTGCCGGGACTCCCTCTGCCTCTCATTGGCTCCCGCGCCCCTCACTCAGCCTGCGGGAGCCAATAAGTTTGTAAAACGCGTCCACGTCTTGTTGCCCGGCACCCGAGCCGCCGCCACGCCGGGATCACACACTGCGCCACCCCCCCTCCCCCGGTTAATGGCAGCCGCCTGGTACGTGGCCCCGCAGCCTTCCCATTATAGTAATAGTCCTCTTAAAAGAAATATTTCTGAAGTTGGTGATACTTGATTAAAATGCACTGCATTTTGTTAGGTGGAACAAAATAAACCCATATTGTACTGCATTTATTGTGGCGCATATATATGATACCCAAACTAGAATGCCCCATGCAGGCATTTTAGCTAATTAGAATTTCAATTTATTTTTGTTCTGCTTCTTTAGATCTGCTACGTAATTCTAGTTTGTAATGTGGGACTTGTAAAATTAAAATGTTGTTGAACTGAGAACCAACCTCGGTTTGTACATGTTCATACAGAATTTTTTATTTTGTGATGTGAGCTTTACCCTCTCTACTTTAAAATACATTCTATAGAGAGCAACGTTTAACAAGCCATTTGTCTGAATAAAAAGTGATTTCATTGGTTAAACCGATGGTCTGATGATTAGGGCATAGTTTTATTAGGAGCTACGTAAAGTTATGCACCATCTGTGCACATACATTTTAGGGGTATGTTTACTAAACCATCTTAATGTGCGCTCTGTGACGCTATCGCGCGATAAGGGTGCTTTATCAGGTGCACAGGTACCTTATCGCGCAATAAAGTGCGCAGCGGCGCAAACGAGCGCTGAAGGCGGGGAAAGGCTCCCGGAGGGCGGAGGAAGGCTCCCCAGGGGCACAGAGAAGGAGTCAATGGGTGGAGAGTGAGAGGGGAGAGGCTCCCCGCACACTAACACTGTGAAATCCGAGGCTCAAAACTAACGCTAGTGAAACCCTGGCGTTAGAGCTGATTTAAAGGGAAAAGAAACCATTTCCGTCAGCAATGTACAGCAAAACCAGGGAAACCTACAAAAAGTGATAAGTGTGATACATGTGCATGGAACAAAGGGCAAATAAACCTTGAAAATGTACAGAGGAAAATGTAAAAATAAAATAACCAAGCTGGCCAATAGTGATATCAATGGGAAACATCACAAAACACTCCCAAGAGAGCTCCAAAAAAAAAGATATGAATTTTGGAAGGGTCTATGCTCCATCCCCATACAAGGTGAATGAGCCCACAGTGTAATTGCGCTGAGCAGGGTTTCTGACTCCATTTACTAGGTTTCCTATGGCGTGCACATGTTCCACAACAGCAGGGCGGGCATGTCGGAACGGGCAACTGGACAGATGCTGGAAAAGGGGACACAGAGGGCTGCAGGCAGCACATGCTGTGGTGCAGCTGGCCCACAGTGTGGACTAGGGTGATGCCTAGCTGGCCCATGGGAATGCTGAAACAGTAGAGCAGCCAGACAGCAACTGCTGAGGGCCCAACATGGGCACGAGTGTGCTTCCCACAGTGTCACAGGGGATAGTACCCAGCAGGTACCCAGAAGGGCACGGAGCATTGGCATGCAGTGCTGGGGGGAAGCATGGACAGCTATGCAGGCACCCCTACCCCAGAACCCGCACCATAGGCAGCCACCTACCCGCACACTGG
This sequence comes from Ichthyophis bannanicus, assembly GCA_033557465.1. NCBI lineage: Eukaryota > Metazoa > Chordata > Amphibia > Gymnophiona > Ichthyophiidae > Ichthyophis > Ichthyophis bannanicus. The sequence continues at coordinate 163,815,385 of CM066036.1, read as the reverse complement.
ATGGCCTGAGACTGCGCTCCACCAGCACCACCAGCAGAAGGGCATGTCAGGAGATAGAGCAGCTTTTAAACTAGAAATTAGGGGAAAGCCGACAGTCGCCCAAGAGCGGATGGTTCGAAAGAATGTATCTTTGAAGGATACTACCAAAAGCAGAGAGGTTCCACAAAAGAGTAAATTAGCCCAAATGCCCTCAAGTATGGAGCAGACAGAGCTTAAAGATCCCAAATTACCCATGTCTAAGAATAGCCAAATTAATATGAATAAAATACATTCTCTAAAATGCTTGTATGCATATGCTAGATGTCTAAAAAATAAGATGGGAGAGTTAGAATATATAGCACTAAATGAAAGGTCAGATATGATTGGAATATCAGAGAAATGGTGGAAGGAGGACAACCAGTGGGACACTGTGATACCTGGGTACAAACTATATCGTAAAGATAGAGCTGATCAAATTGGTGGAGGGGTTGCTCTCTATGTTAGAGAGGGCATTGAGTCAGAAAGGATTAAAGTTTTACAGGAAACAAAATCTGCTGTAGAATCTATATGGATTGAAATTCCATGTAAAAGGGGGAAGCGGATGGCAGTGGGGGTGTACTATCGACCACCTGGCCAGAATGACCAAATGGATGATGAAATGTTCAAAGAAATCAAGGAAGCTAATAAAAGTTACAGCGCAGTAATAATAATGGGTGATTTCAACTACCCCGGTATCGACTGGGTCAGTGTCACGTCAAGACATGCTAGGGAGATAAAGTTCCTAGATGAAATAAATGACTGCTTCTTGGAGCAGCTGGTTCATGAACCGACCGGAGGGGAAGCCCTATTAGACCTAGTCCTTACTGGAACACCAGATCTAGTGCAAGAGATAAGGTTGTTGGGGCCACTTGGCAATAGTGATCATAGCATGATTGCCTTTGATTTAATTAGTGGAGGAGGGATAGTAAGGAAATCCACAGTACTACCTTTTAACTTTCGCAAGGGAGACTATGATAAAATGAGGAAAACAGTTAAGAAAAAACTAAAAGGAGCAGTTGCAAAGGTTAAAGACGTACATCAGGCTTGGCTGTTGTTGAAAAATACTATCTTGGAAGCCCAGACCAGCTGTATTCCATGCTTTAAGAAAAGTGGAAGGAAGTCCAAAAAACTGCCAGCATGGTTTAAAGGTGAGGTCAGAGAGGCTGTTGTTGCCAAAAAAGCATCTTTCAGGAAATGGAAAAAAGAGCCAAACGACGAAACCTGGAAACAGCACAAGCACTGGCAAGTCAAATGCAAGGCATTGATAAGGCAGGCAAAGGGAGAATTTGAGAAGAAGCTTGCTGCGGAAGCAAAAACGCGAAGTAAAGACCTTTTCAAGTACATTCGTAGCAAAAAACCTGTGAGAGAGTCAGTTGGTCCATTAGACGATAAAGGGGTTAAAGGAGCACTAAGAGGCGACAAGGCGATAGCGGAGAGACTGAATGAATTCTTTGCTTCGGTCTTTACTGAGGAAGATGTAGGGATGTTACCCATGACTGAAGTGGTATTTAAAGGTGCGGAAGAATTGAAGGAAATATCGATACATCGAGAGGATGTATTACAACTATTAGATAAACTGAAGAATAGCAAATCACCTGGGCCAGATGGTATACATCCAAGGGTGTTGAAAGAACTGAAATATGAGATTGCAGACCTGCTATTAGTAATCTATGAACTATCATTAAAATCATCTCTAATACCTGAAGATTGGAGGATCGCCAATGTAACACCAATTTTTAAAAAAGGTTCCAGGGGTGATCCGGGAAACTACAGACTGGTGAGCCTGACGTCAGTACCGGAAAAAATGGTAGAAACCATCATAAAGAATAAAATTACTCAGCATGTAGATAGTCATGACCTAATGGGAGACAGCCAACATGGCTTTAGACAAGGAAGATCTTGTCTTACTAATCTGTTATGTTTTTTTGAAGGAGTGAATAATCAGGTGGACAAAGGTGAGTCGGTTGATATTGTGTATCTGGACTTTCAGAAAGCCTTTGACAAGGTCCCTCATGAGAGACTTTTGGCAAAACTAAAGAGTCATGGGATAGGAGGCAGTGTACTATTGTGGATCAGGAACTGGTTAAAAGATAGAAAGCAGAGGGTAGGGCTAAATGGCCAATTTTCCCAATGGAGAAAGGTGAATAGTGGTGTACCCCAAGGATCTGTGCTGGGTCCGCTGCTTTTTGACATATTCATAAATGACCTGGAAAGTGGAATAACGAGTGAGGTTATAAAATTTGCAGATGACACAAACCTATTTAAAGTTGTTAAAACCCAAGAGGATTGTGGAAAATTGCAAGAGGATCTTGATAAATTGGAAGACGGGGCATCAAAATGGCAGATGAAATTTAATGTGGACAAGTGCAAGGTTATGCACCTAGGGAAGAACAACCCAAACTATGGTTACACGATGCAAGGTTCCACATTAGGAACTACCACCCAGGAAAAAGATTTAGGCGTCATTGTGGATACCATGTTAAAACCCTCGGCCCAGTGTGCAGCAGCGGCCAAGAGAGCAAATAGAATGCTAGGTATGATAAGGAAAGGAATGGAAATTAAAACAAAAGATATTATAATGCCTCTATATCGTTCCATGGTGAGACCGCACCTTGAATATTGTGTGCAATTCTGGTCGCCGTATCTTAAAAAGGATATAGCGATTTTAGAAAAGGTTCAGAGAAGAGCCACCAAAATGGTAAAGGGGATGGAAGAATACTCCTATGAAGAAAGGCTAAAAAGGTTAGGGCTCTTTAACCTGGAAAAGAGACGGATGAGGGGAGATATAATAGAAGTCTATAAACTAATGAACGGAGTGGAACGGGTAAACGTAGATCGATTGTTTACCTTATCAGAATATAGAAAGACTAGGGGACATGCAATGAAGCTACAGGGTAAACTACTTAAGACTAATAAAAGAAAATATTTGTTTCACTCAACGTGTAATCAAACTCTGGAATTTGTTACCGGAGGATGTAGTAAAGGCTGTTAGTGTAGCTGGGTTTAAAAAAGGTTTGGACAAGTTCCTGGAGGAAAGGTCCATAAACCATTATTAAGAAGGGACCCAGGATATCAATGCTTGAACCAATACAAGCATTGTGGAACCTGTGTCCCTTGGGGAAACTGCTAGGTACATATGACCTAGATTGGCCACTGTTGGAAACAGAATACTGGGCTTGATGGACCTTGGTCTGACCCAGTATGGCATATCTTATGTTCTTATGTTCAGCATGGTGGCAGAGGGATACTGGTGGTGGAGGGGGCAGTGGCAGCTGCCCAGAGCTGACTGTGGCCTAGTCCTGTGTAGGTGGGTGCTATGCACTGCAACAGACAAGCCTTGTCTGACGAACAGTCATGGTATCACCAGGGAATGCACTGTCTCCATGGCAACACAGTGGTGCAGTGCACACAGCCAGTATGTTCAGAAGCAGAAGGTCACAGGTTCAAGTCCCAGCTGTGGTTCCTGCCAACCCAGTCCCCATATTTTACCCACTACTAAAACGTGCTAATACAGACAGCACCTTTATTGCAGATGACGTAAACATGCCCAAAACACCTACATTTTACCCTACAGACCACAGACATCATAAACATGCGCATTACCTAGAGCAGAGTCTCCCAAATGCAGTCCTGGAGGGCCAAACACCATTCAGGGTTCCATGCTGTCTCTAATAAAGATGCCTGTGCTGTATTTCTATGCGCCGCCCCCATGGTATGCAGATGTATCTCATGCATATTCATGAGGGACAGCATGAAAACCCAAACAGTGTCTGGCCCACCAGGACTGGAGTCAGGAACCTCTGCCCTAAAGCAGCGGCCAACAGGGGCAGACACACCCGCACCCACAGGGTCCATTATCCAATGCCTCCTGGAGAGGCAGGATGTTGGGCCCTGCATGCATCTCCCAATACTAGCACTTGCATACCTTAGCTGTGTACCGTATTACCAGGTTTAGGGTGGCATTGCTATCAAAAGGTTGCTATAATTACTGGCAGATAGTAATTCCGAGGTTAAGTACAATTTTCTGAGTGACCTGCAGCATAGCAACCTTTCTGATGTCTGTGGAGTGTGCTACAGGTCTTGTGTCTGACAGTGTTTACCACCCTGGGGGGTGACCCCAACAGTATTGCGTACCATAGCCATGCCTGCACTGTGCCCAGGACTGCTGCGGTGGCCAGGGCTGCCAAACACCTCTATAGTTGCACGATGCTGGCATAGGTGTGGGGAGTGTGTATCTGTCTAGCCAGTGTGTGGTGGCTGCAAACACCCTCCACAGCCCACACTGCTAGCACTGTTGCCAGTATTGGCCTGCCAATGTGCATAATGAGGAGCAAGGTACTGTGGGAATAGCCAGGATAGGGTGGCCTGGTCTGGATTCATCTGTTCATAGAATAGGGCAATGGCTCGGACATTGTAGTGGCCGGCCACCACCTGCACGGACAGGGTGGCCACAGCATGTCCTGCTGGGAGGTCACTCTCACCCTGACGGAGCAGTGGCCACGGCATGGCTAGGTTCCCCCATAGTGCTATATAGTGTTTCTCTCATGTGGTATTTATGGGTTCTCTTTTGGGGCCCGATCACTGACTTATCTGCTAGGTGTGTATGTTGACATCCCAGTTCTGGGTACACGCATCTCCTCCAGGACCATGCACTATGGACTAGCTAGAGGACTGTCTGCAGCTAGTATGTGTCTTGCTGGAACACCTTGCAGGGTGCAGTGGCTGGAGGCTTGCTGCTGGAGAATGTCAGATAGTGGTGGGGGACAGCTGTGCATTTCCAGGCCTACTGTCTGTCTGCTATTGCTTTATGGATGTGTACAGCTCTGCATTGCCTGCCCTGTAGCGTGTCTGTTCCCCAGCAGGGCTGGGGTTGATGGTCCTCTCTACTGCCACCATTGCAGGGAGGTAGAATATGGATCTGTTGGTAGGTGATCCTGTTTCCCACCCTGAGCCCCAGTGGGTGTGTTGTGGGGTGGTACATAATCCGCTTATGGGTCCAAACACCCCCCCTTCACCTACATCATGTAACCATAGCACCAACACAGGATATGCACTATTCTGGGTGCATCATAGCCCACAAGGGCTAGACATGATTGAGAAATACAGGACACGGATGTATCCTAAGTGTGTTTGCAGAAATTACCTATCACACACAATAGCACTGATGGGAACCTGCATCATGGCGTATTTCAACCATGAAAGGTGCCGTGGACCTGGTGCTGGTCGCCCCACCTCACCCTCAGGGTGAGCACAGTATCCGCACAATGTGACGGTCTGTGGCTACTCTGTGCCAGTACCACACATAGTCAGTTCCCCCCTACCAGGCCGAGGTGCTGTGGGGGTGCATACCCCATCTTGTGCCCATCTGTCGACTGCTGATTTGCATGTGCAGTGCATCATGGGTACGGGTGGGTTAACCCTATCCTGGTAACCACAGCAGACAGTTTGTGTGGTGACATGCAGTCCTTCTGCAGCCAGCCAGGGGTTTGTTGGCAGCTGTAGCCCACTGGTTACTTCACTGTTTGTGAAGCCAGAGGTCATGGGTTCAAACCCATTGTGGGGTTATTTGATAGGACTGTCTGAGGCATTGTCTATTTTTAATGTACATTAGGGCTGCCAGCAAAAACACCCTCAGAGTACTGTAACCTCAAGGTACCTTATAGGGTGCCCTATAAGGCGCCTTATAGGGCACCTTATAGGGTGCCCTATAAGGTGCTTTATGGGACGCCTTATAAGGTATCCTATAGGGGACATTATAGGGTGCCTTGGCAGACAGTGCACTTTATAATGTGCCCTATGGAGTGCGTTATGGGGTGCCTTATGCGGCACCTTAGGTTACGTCACTGTGAGGGTGTGTTTGCTGACAGCACTAATTAAAATAAAAGTAAAATGCCTCAAAAAGCACTACTTAAACATAAAGGGTGATGCCTCAACCAGCCTTATGCATTAGGCACACTGGGGGATTGAACTCATGGCCCCCTATACCATCAGGCAGTGTATTAACCATTGTGCTAAACCTCTGTGTCTATATTTGCATGTCTGCACGCCTACTTAAGATTATCGCGCATTAATGTGCTTAGCGGCGTTTTGCCCGATAATGTGCACAGCACGCGTTATCTCGCGATAATCCCGTTTTGCTGTGTTAGGACCGAAACGCCCACTCCTTTTATGGCATCCTGCACACTATCGCTGGGTGCACGTTAAGACGGTTTAGTAAACATACCCCTTAGTTTTTTAGTGATTTATGCACATTAATGAACATTTACTTGCGTCTTTCTTTAGACATAAGGCTTTCGCTGCCTTAGGCAGCAGCACCATGCCATTTCCCCCACCTTACTTGGGAGAGGGGGCAGCACAGCAGTCCCTCCATGCTGTTTTTTTATGTATTTATTTTTCTTTTAAAGCTGTGGCTTTCTAGCGCTGTGGTGGGCTTTAAAGTGTGTATGAGTGCCCCCACTGCCTGCCGTTTTTACTCCCCTTTTGACACAACTTCCGTTGCATCGGGAAGCAGGATCGGCAGACCGTGAGAGCACATGTGGGCATCTTAAGGCCCATCGTAGTGACAGAAAACCACGATTTTAAAGTTTAGAGGAGCTGGGGGTCACCATGCCACCACCAGGGTTGGCTGTCCTATACTGCCACTTAGTCCTCCAAGTGGACAGGCTGGCCCTGTTTAGACACTTACTATTACCTAAGTACACGTGTAAGCCCGATGGCATGCACTTTCACTGTGCATAGGTGAAATATGGGCAGAGTGCACAAGTATGTATGTAAATTATAAAATATTAGAATTTGTGTATTCATTAGAAATCCAGACGCAGGCCTAGGGCTGATATAAGTGCTTGTGCCTTAAATTAATATGCATTTTTACCCATTTATGCCTGTATGCTATAAAGTATGTGTACTTGACTTTACAAAATAGGCACGCAATGCACACATAAAAATGTGCGTTAACTATGCAGGACTTTATAAAATTACTCTCTATGAGTACAGGACAGGCTCATCCACTGCGAGAGACTAGGCTACCACCTAGGGTGGCAGCCCTTGGTGGGTGGCACAACAGTTTTCTGCCGCCTTTTTGGAGCCATGGCAGTCCATGGACTTTGGCACAAATGGCCTGCTGCTTCTGACCCCCACTCTGATGCAACTTCCTGTTGGAGGGGGTCAGAAGTGACAGGACATGTGTGCCAAACCACAAGGCCTGTCGTGGGCACCAAAGTGGTGGCACAAAGCCACCACTTTTAAACTGCTGCTGCCACCACCACAGCCCCCCAGATGATGGAATCGGCAGTGGCGGCGGCACAGATTGTCACAGGAGGAGGCTCACTGTGGCACAGCATGGGAGCAGCGCAGCCAGTGCTCCTACCTGGGGTGGAAAAAACCTTTGGGCCAGCCCTATAATGGGACCTTTAATCTATCTAATAGAATGCACAGTCTTTCATAGCCTGGTTGCTTTTACCCGTATTATGAGAGTGTAGTCTCAGATGCACGTTTAGGTCAGGGGAGGAAAATCCAATGCATGGACTGTATTTTGAAATCTGAATTTCACCGGTAAAAACAACAGGTACACAATAGAGGTGAACAGTTTTCTAAAGGAAATAATGTGTATATTTTGCTGTTGAAAATTGTTTAGGGTCCTTTGATATAAAGTATCTAATGGAATTTGCTGTTAGGCATGGTTTTGAAAAGTTCCTCTATAAAGTACATGCTATCATAAAAATGTGTTTTTAATGATTAAACATTATTCTGGGCCCTATTTATGAATCTTTTTTTCATTCTTTTGGTTACTATTTAAACATTACAATTGGTGTTTTTCTATAAATGGTGGCCGCATCCTTTGAGAATCTGAATATTCACCACCACTATCCAGATGACGGGAGGTGCTGAATGTCCATATAAAGAGGTCAACATGAGAACTATCTGGTTAGCAGTGACATTGACCACTGAATATATCCACGGGCAGTGACAGCAAAAGCACTTACCAGATAATGGATGCCATTTTCCAGATACATGACTTTCAACGTCAACCCGCCCTAGATACAGAATGAAAGAAAATCCTCAGACCTTTTAGCCAGGGAGCAGGCAAAGTTCAAAGCTGTTGCAGCTGTTAGCTCCCCACCACATCATGGATAATTTTATATGTGTCCAAAAAATGGGATGGAGTCAGAATAGAGAGACCAGTGGAAGGATAGCTCACATGGGCGCTTTCTATGGCTGTATTTATATCTTCTTTAAAGCTGATGAAACTGTGCATGGGTTCATTGCACCTACTGTTTACCCCCGCCCCCCGCCCCCCTCCATGCTAGAGTTTGGCAGGGAAACCCAGTATCGTGTACCTTTGAAAGGCGTTGGTAGGCCAGCTCATGCAACTCCCACAAGCTTCCTAAAAATTTCCAAACAAATGTATAAACTATTGAGTAGCTTATGTTTTATTTTTTTAAATGCTGTAGTTTTCCCATTAGATAAAGAATGCTAAATCATTTCATTTATTGTCAGTATTGCTCTGATTTTCCTAATTTTATAAACCGGATATGGATTTAGATTACAAAATATTTTGTTCAAACAGCACATCCAGAAACCCATTCAGGCTCATTTTTAAACACCATGGCAGTCCATGACACCTAAATATTGGCAGCATATTAAGCAACAATATCTGGGTTTTATGCCACTATCTGTAATACAGACTTTAACAAGATAGCAGCAAATTTCAGCCAGCACTTATCTGGATAGTAACTTAGGGGTATGTTTACTAAATCGTCTTAATGTTACCGGCGTTAGTTGCAGTCTTACTGTGACGAATGCCATATAAGGTAGTGGGCGTTCCGGTCTTAAGGTAGCATTTCGGGTTATCGCGCGATATAGTCCGTTATCGCGCGATAGAGGGAGCCGTAGCATGTTAACACGCGTTAGCCTTAATTAGGCGCGCTGACCTGCAACTGCAGCAACAGAGGTGTAGCACACTGGTTAATACAATGACGGCTGAAACAGGGATCATGCATTCAATCCCCCAGTGGGCTTGATGAGTAAGGCCGTCTGAAGCATTACCCTTTACTTTAAATCAGTGCTGTCTGAGGCATTTTCTTTCTTAATTTAAAATAGTGCTGCCAGCAAATACACCCTCACAGTGCCGTAACCTAAGGTGCCGCATAAGGCGCCCTATAAGGCACTCCAGAGGGCACATAATAAAGTGCACTGTCCACCAAGGCACCTTATAATGTTCCCTATAGGGCACCTTAAAGGGTGCCTTATGAGGCACCTTAAAGTTACAGCACTGTGAGGGTGTCTTTGCTGGCAGTACTAATTTAAATTAAAAAAAGGAAATGCCTTGGACAGCCCTATCAAATAACACCACTGTGGGATCAAACCCATGACCTCTATCTACCTCCACAGTCAGTGAAGTAACCAGTGGGCTACATCTCTATAGCTACTAACAAACCTCTGGCTGGCTACAGAAGGACTGCAGGTCACCACACAAACTGTCTGCTGTGGTTACCAGGATAGGGTTAACCCACCCGTACCCATGATGCACTGCACATGAAGATCGGCAGTCTACAGATGATCACAAGATGGGGTATGCACCCCCACAGCACCTCGGCCTGTTAGGAGGAACTTACCATGTGTGTCACTGGCACAGAGTAGCTACAGACCGACACATTGTGGGGTACTGTGCTCACCCTGAGGGTGAGGTGGGGCGCCCAGCACCAGGTCCGCCACACCTTGCTTAGCTGAGATAGGCTATGCTGCAGGTTGCCATCAGTGCCAGTGTGTGATAGGTAGTCCTTGCAGACACACCTAGGATACACCTGTGTCCATCTCTATTTCCCAGTCACGTCTAGCCCTTGTGGACTATGATGCACCCGGACTAGTGCATATCCTGTGTGGGTGCCATGGTCACAGGATTTAAGTGAAGGGGGTGTTTGGACCCATAGGTGGATTATGTAGCACCACCCAACCCACCCTCTCAGGACTCAGGGTAGGGGAACAGGATCTCCACCAACAGATCCACATTCTACATCCCTGCAATGGTAGCAGTAGAGGGGACCATCAAACCCAGTCCTGCCTGGGAACAGGCACCCTACAGGGCAGTCAGTACAGATCTGTACACATCCATAAGACAATGGCAGACAGACAGTAGGCCTGGAAATGCTCAGCTGCTCCCCCACCACTATCTGACACACACACACACACACACACACACACACACACACGGAGAACCCATACATATCACTTGTGCGAATTACTACATAGCACTATGGGGGAACCTAGCCATGCCGTGGTCACTGCTCAGTCAGGGTGAGAGTGACCTCCCAGCAGGACATGCTGTGGCCACCCTGTCCATGCAGGTGGTGGCCAGGCACTACAATGTCCCAGCCATTGCCCTGTGCAGATGCATCCTGCCCAGGCCACCCTGTCCGGGCCATACCCACAGTACCTTGCTCTCATTATGCACATTGGCAGGCTCACACTGGAAACAGTGTAGGCCAGGAGGGCCGCAATCCTGTCCTGTCCTGGAGGGCCGCAATCTTGCAGATTTTTGGGATAGCCCTAATGAATATGCATGAGATATATATGCATTAGAGATATCCTCCCAACCTGACTGGTTTGTGGCCCTCCAGTACTGGATTGGGAGACCCTGCCTTACACCTCTGTCATTTAAGATTGTGAGTGCGCAAGGTACAGATGTCCTAGACATCAAAAGGGTAGATAGACAACTTTTTGGTGGTGGTGAGAATCGAGGAGGAATGTGACAAATTCTGGATAGACAGACACACACTCCCACCCTATGCCAGCATTGTGCAAATATAGAGGCTTTTGGCAGCCCTGGCCACCACACCAGTCTTGGGCACAGTGCAGGCATGGCTATGATACGCAATATTGTTGGGGTCACTCCCCGGGGTGGTAAACACTGTCAGAAACCAAAACTGAAACACACTCCATAGATATCAGAAAGGCTGCTATGATGCAGCTTTGTCAGCAAATTGTGCTTAACTTAGGAATTATTATCTGCCATTAATCAAAGCAAACTTTTGATATATGTGTAATGTATTCCCAAGTTTAGGGCGGCATTGCTAAGGTATGCAAGTGCTAGTATTGTGAGATACTGCTGCGCACAGGGCCCAACAGCCTGACTCTCCATGAGGCTTTGGATAGTGGAGCCTGTGGGTGTGGGTGTTTATGCCCCTGTTGGCCGCTGCTCTAGGGCAGAGGTTCCCAACTCCGGTCCTGGTGGGCCAAACACTGTTCAGGTTTTCATGCTGTCCCTAATGAATATGCATGAGATACATTTGTATACAATGGGGCGGCGCATACTAATGCAGCACAGGCATATTTATTAGGGACAGCATGAAACCTGAATGGTGTTTGGCCCTCCAGGACTGCAGTTGGGAAACTCTGCTCTAGGGACTGCACATGTTTATGGTGTCTGTGCTCTGTAGGTTAAAATATAGGCATTTCAGGCATGTTTATTTTATCTGCAATAAAGGTTACGTCTTTATTGCCATGGTTTAATACTGCGGAAAATATGGGGAAAGGGTTGTCAGGAGCCACAGCTGGGACTTGAAGTTGTGACTTTCTGCTCCTGAACACACTGGCTGTGTGTACTGCACCACACTGTTGCCACAGGGACAGTTCATTCCCTGGGGATACCATGACTGTTCGTCAGAGAGACCCTGTTGTTGCGTTGCATGGCACCCACCTAAGCGGGGCTAGGCCATGGTCTGCTGTGAGAAGATGCCACTGCCCCATCTGCCACCAGCACCCCTCCGCCACCATGCTGCCATGCCATTATGCCAGTGCTGCTGGTGGTGTGCAGTCTCAGGTGATCCAGTATGCCGGTAGGCAGCTGCCTATGGTGTGGGTTCTCGGGTAGGGGTGCCTACATGGACATGTGCGCTTTCTCCACCCGCACCGCCTTCCAATGTTATGTGCCCTTGGGGGTACCTGCTGGGTAATCGACACTGTGGGACACACACTTATGCCCATGTTGGACCCTCGTCAGTTACTGTCTTGCTGCTTTACAGTTTCGGCATTACTATGTGCCACCTAGGCATCTGCCTAGCCCGTACTGTGCCCCAGCTGGACCACAGCATGTGCCACCTGCAGACCCCTGTATCCCATTTACAACATCAGTACAGTTGCCCTTTCCTACGTGCCCACTCTGCTGTTGCTGCACATGTGCACGCCAAAACAAACCTGCCCAATCTAAACGACAGAAACCCTGATCAGCGCTATTTCAATGTGGGATCATTCACTTTGTAGGGGGACAGAGCATAGACCCTTCCGAACATGATATCTTAATTTATACGCTTTTCCAGTAGTGTTGCTTTATGTTTATCATTAATATCACTATTGGCCAGCTTGGTTATTGGGATTTTAGATGTGGTTCTGGTCCTTTTATATGTTTATTTGCCTTTTTGGTCCCTGCACATTTATCACAACTATCACCTTTTTGGATTTTCCTGCCTTTGCTGCACATTGCTGAGTGAAATGGTTTCTCTTTCCTGCAAATGTGCCTTAACGCGAGGGTTTCACTGGTGTTAGTGTTCAGACACGGATTTCACAGCGTTAGTGTGCCTTAACGCAGCGGCGACGTTATCGCGCCATAAGTGACGTTATCATGCGATAATGTCACTTATCGTGAGATAATACCACCGCTGCGACGTTAAGACAGTTTAGTAAACATACCCCTTAGGCTTGCTTTTTACTCATTCTATGCTATATAGATAACTGCTGGCTGAAGTAGTGCCATCCAGGTGAGGGTTTTGAATACTGGTGCCAATTTTTAACTAAGAAGCGTTCGTAATAAACTGCAGTAAGAAATCTGCAGTTACCATGCATTAGGTGAAAAAAATAATAATTCTAGGCAACTAAAAAGCCCCTGTGTTAACTGTTGGGGATGTATCCGGTATCTTCCCATTCAGTTACTTCAGAGAAAAAAACTTTTAGTGCATGTAACACGGAGGTGCTGAGCACCATCTATTGAAATGACCTTAGGTGATCTACACTGTATGCTGCAGTAACAGTTAATGAGGCGCTTTTACTAAGCCCCCACTCTAGTAATGTCAGTTTGGGCTGCATTACTAGTGCAGGACACTGTGCTAGATGGAGGGGGGGGAGGTAGAAGCCAACCCCCTGAATTTATTGTGGCTCACTGCATTAAAACCATCACTTGGGGCTACCACTTCCACTCATTGTATTAAGAACATAAGATATGCCATACTGGGTCAGACCAAGGTCCATCAAGCCCAGTATCCTGTTTCCAACAGTGGGCAATCTAGGTCATAAGTACCTAGCAGTCTCCCCAAAAGACACAGGTTCCTCAATACTTGTATTGAGTCAGGCAGTGATATCTTGGGTCCCTTTTAAATGGTTTATGGACCTTTCCTCCAGGAATTCTGCAAACCTTTTTTAAACCCAGCTACACTAACAGCTTTTACTACATCCTCCGGTAACAAATTGAGCTTAATTACACGTTCAATGAAAAAATTATTTTCTCTTATTTGCTTAAATAGGTTACTCTGTAGCTTCATTGCATGTCCCCTAGTTTTTTATATTCTGATAATGTAAACAATCAATCTACATTTACCCGTTCCATTCCATAAATTAATTTATAGACCTTTATCATATCTCCCCTCAGCCGTCTCTTTTCCAGGTCGAAGAGCCCTAACCTTTTTAGCCTTTCTTCATAGGAGTATCCTTCCATCCCCTTTACCATTTTGATGGCTCTTCTCTGTACCTTTTCTAATAACGCTACATCCTTTTTAAGATACGGCGACCAGAATTGCACACAATATTCAAGGTGCGTTTGCACCATGGAACGATACAGAGGCATCATAATATCCTTTGTTTTGTTTTCCATTCCTTTCCCTATGATACTTAACATTCTATTTGCTCTCTTGGCTGCCGCTGCACACTGGGCGGAGGGTTTTAACATCTTATCCACGATGACACCTAAATCTTTTTCCCGGTTGGTGGTTCCCAATGTGGAACCTTGCATCGTGTAACCATAGTTTGGGTTGTTCTTTCCTAGGTGCATAACTTTGCTCTTGTCCACATTAAATTTAATTTGCAATTTGGATGCCCAGTCTCCGCCCACATCTCACCCAGTCGCTGCCCATGTGTGTGCTACCTGGGCAGTGTGGGTTTATTAGCACAGGGCTCCGTGATATTTTTTAGTGTGGCATTGATAACACGCCCTTACCCAGCACTACTCAGGTAGTGCCCTTTAGTAAATATGCCCCAATGAGCAGTAAATTACTGTGTAGGAGCTGCAAGATGCAGTCCTTGCCCATTCCCTGCCTCATTCCACAGTATATACTTAGGGGTATGTTTACTAAACTGTCTTAATGTGCGGCGACGTTATCGCGCAATAAGGTACCTTATCGCGCAATAATGGCGCTTTATCAGGTGAAAAGGTACCTTAGCGCTCGATAACGCGCACAGCGGCACAAATGAGCACTGCGGGTGGAGATAGGCTCACGGAGGGTGGAGGAAGGCTCCCTAGGGGCAGAGAGAGAGGGTCAATGGGCGGAGAGTGGGAGGGGAGAGGCTCCCTGCACAGTAACGCTGTGGAATCCAGGGCTGAAAACGAACGCCAGTGAAACCCTGGCATTAGAGCAGATTTAAAGGGAAAAGAAACCATTTCCGTCAGCAATGTACAGCAAAACCAGGGAACCCTACCCAAAGTGATAAGTGTGATACATGTGCACGAAACAAAAGGGCAAATAAACATTGAAAAGGACCAGAAGAAAATATATAAAAACATAACCAAGCTGGGCAATAGTGATATTAATGGGAAACATCCAAAAACACTCCCGAGAAAGCTCCAAAAAAAAGATATGAATATATGCTCTGTCCCCATACAAGGTGAATGAGCCCAGAGTGAAATAGCGCAGATCAGGGTTTTCCCTCCCCATCGGACAGGTTTCCTATGGCGCGCACATGTTCCGCAACAGCAGGGCGGGCATGTCGGAATGGGCAACTGGACAGATGCTGGAAAAGGGGACACAGAGAGCTGCAGGCGGCACATGCTGTGGTGCAGCTGGGCCACAGTGCAGACTAGGGTGATGCCTAGGTGGCCCATAGGAATGCTGAAACAGTAGAGCAGCCAGACAGCAACTGATGAGGGCCCAACATGGGCATGAGTGTGTTTCCCACAGTGTCACAGGGGATACTACCCAGCAGGTACCCCCAAGGGCACAGAACATTGGCAGGCGGTGCTGGGGGGAAGCGTGGACAGCTATGCAGGCACCCCTACCCCAGAACCCGCACCATATGCAGCCGCCTACCCACACAATGGATGGCCTGAGACAGCGCACCACCAGCAGAAGGGTATGTCAGCATGGTGGCAGAGGGGTACTGGTTGTGGAGGGGGCAGTGGCAGCTGCCCACAGCAGACCATGGCCTAGCCCTGTTTAGGTGGGTGCCATGCACTGCAACAGACAGGCCCTGTCTGACAAACAGTCATGCTATCCCCAGGGAATGCACTGTCACTATGGCAACGCGGTGGTGCAGTGCAGACAGCCAGTGTGTTCAGGAGCAGAAGGTCACAGGTTCAAGTCCCAGCTGTGGCTCCCACTAACCCAGTCCCCATATTTTACTCAGTACTAAACCGTGGTAATAAAGAGGGAACCTTTATTGCAGATAACATAAACATGCCTGAAATGCCTATATTTTACCCTACAGAGCACAGACACCGTAGATATGTGCAGTACCTAGAGCAGAGTTTCCCAAATGCAGTCCTGGAGGGCCAAAAACATTCAGATTTCATGCTGTCTTTAATATAAGGACATGTTAGCATGGTGGCGGAGGGGTACTGGTGGTGGAGGGGGCAGTGGCAGCTGCCCAGAGCAGACCATGGCCTAGCCCTGTGTAGGTGGGTGCCGTGCACTGCAACAGACAGGCACTGTCTAATGAACAGTCATGGTATCCCCAGGGAATGCAGTGTCTCTGTGGCAACATGGTGGTGCAGTACACACAGCCAGTGTGTTCAGGAGCAGATGGTCACACGTTCAAGCCCCAGCTGTGGTTCCTGCCAACCCAGTCCCCATATTTTACCCACTACTTAAACGTGGTAATACAGACAGAACCTTTATTGCAGATAACGTAAACATGCCCAAAACGCCTACATTTTACCCTACAGAGCACAGACACCATAAACATGCACATTACCTAGAGCAGAGTTTCCCAAATGCAGTCCTAGAGGGCCAAACACCATTCAGGTTCCATGCTGCCTCTAATAAATACGGCTGTGCTGCATTTCTATGCACCACCCCCATGGTATGCAGCTGTATCTCATGCATATTCATTAGGGATAGCATGAAAACCCGAACAGTGTTTGGCCCTCCAGGACTGGAGTTGGGAACCTCTGCCCTAAAGCAGCGGCCAACAGGGGCAGACACACCCGCACCCACAGGCTCCATTATCCAAAGCCTCCCAGATAGCAATTCCTAAGTTAAGCACAATTTGCTGATTGAGCTGCATCATTGCAACCTTTCTGATGTCTGTGGAGTGTGCTTCAGGTCTGGTGTCTGACAGTGTTTACCACCCTGGGGAGTGACCCCAACAGTATTGCGTACCATAGCCATGCCTGCACTGTGCCCAGGACTGGTGCTGTGGCCAGGGCTGCCAAACACCTCTATAGTTGCACATTTCTGGCATAGGTGTGGGAGTGTGTGGCTGCCAACACCTTCCTCAGCCCACACTGCTTGCACTGTTGCCAGTGTTAGCCTGCCAATGTACATAATGAGGAGCAAGGTACCATGGGTATAGCCCGGACAGGGTGGCCTGCCCAGGATGCATCTGCACAGGGCATAGGGCAATGGCTCGGAAATTGTAGTGGCTGGCCACCACCTGCACAGGCAGGGTGGCCACAGCATGTCCTGCTGGGAGGTCACTCTCACCCTGACTGACCAGTGACCATGACATGGCTGGGCTCCCCATAGTGCTATCTTGTATTTTTTTCAAGTGAAATGTATGGGTTCTCTCTTTTGAAGCCCAGTCACTGATCTATCTGCTTGGTGGGTGTGCTCACATCCCAGTTTTGGGTGCAAACATCTTCTCCAGGAACATGCACTGTGGAGTAGTTGGCACACTGTTTGCAGTTATGTGTGTATGGCTGAATCACTTTGCAGGGTGCAGTGGCTGGTGGCTCAATGTGCTTGTTGCTGGAGAATGTCAGATGGTTTGGGGGGGGGGGGGGGGCAGCTGAGCATTCCCAGGCCTACTGTCTGTTTGCCATTGCTTTATGGATATGTACAGCTCTGTATTGGCTGCCCTGTAGGGTGTCTGGTCCCTCGCAGGACTGGGGTTGATGGCCCCCTCCACTGCCACCATTGCAGAGAAGAAGAATGTGGATCTGTTGGTGGGAGATCCTGTCTCCCACCCTGAGCCACAGAGAGTGGGTTGGGTGGTGGTACATGAACTGCCTATGGGTCCAAACCCCATCCCCCCCTTCATGTACATCATGTTACCATGGCACCCACACAGAATATGCACTACTCTGGGTACATCATAGCCCATAAGGACTAGACCTGATTGACAACTACAGATGGACACTGATGTATCCTAGGTGTGCCTGCAGGAACTACCTATCTCACACACACTGATGGGGACCTATAACATGGCCTACTCTTGCCATCAAAGGTGCTGCAGACCTGGTGCTGGCCGCCCCACCTCCACTCAGGGTGAGCATAATACCCACACAATGTGATGGTGTGTAGCTACTCTGTGCCACTAACACACACTGCCGGCACCTCCTTATAGGCTGATGTGCTGTGGGGGTGCACTCGGTCAATTTCCCCTACCAGGATGAGGTGCTGTGGGGTGCATACCCCATCCTGTGATCATCTGTAGACTGCTGATTTGCATGTGCTGTGCATCATGGGTACGGGCCGGTTGACCCTTTCCTGGTAGCCACAGTAGACAGTTTGTGTGGTGACCTGCAGTCCTTCTGTAGCCAGCTAGGGGCTTGTTAGCAAATGTAGAAATGTAGCCCACTGGTTACTTCACTGCCTGTAGAGCCAGAGGTCATGGGTTTGATCCCACTGAGGTGTTATTTGGTAGGGCTGTCTGAGACATTTTCTTTTTTAATTTAAATTAGTGCTGCCATCAAAAACACACTCACAGTGCTGTAACCTTAAGGTGCCTCATAAGGCGCCCCATAAAGCGCCTTATAAGGCGTCCTCTAGGGGACATTCTAGGATGCCTTGGCAGACAGTGCACCTTATAATGTGTGCTCTGGAGTGCCCTATAGGGCGCCTTATGCAGCACCTTAGGTTACGACACTGTGAGGGTGTGTTTGCTGGCAGCACTAATTAAAATAAAAATAAAATGCCTCAAAAAGCACTGCTTAAACATAAAGGGTGATGCCTCAGGCAGCCTTATTCATTAGCACACTGGGGGATTGAACTCATGACCCCTATGCCATCAGTCAGTGTATTGACCATTGTGCTACACCTCTACTTCTGTGTTTGCATGTCTGCGCGCCTACTTAAGATTACCGCGCGTTAACATGCTTAGCGGCTTCTCGCACGATGTGTGCATCTCACGTTATCGTGCGATAATCCCGTTTTGCTACGTTAAGACCGAAACGCCCACTCCTTTTATGGCAGCCTGCACACTAGCGCCGGGCGCACATTAAGACTGCTTAGTAAACATACCCCTTAGTATGTGTTAAATGTGAAGCCAGGATGATGTTAGTGAAGCAAAGCACTAAATGCACAGTTTAGTGGCTTAACATACTTTAGTAAATGGGCCCACAAGTTATCTTGAATTAACTTCGTATTGAATAAAGGTTTAGTAAGAGCAAGGGCCTGATATTCAAAGGGTACTGCTAACTGAATAAACCCTGTTAAGAGGGATGTTTAGTGGCACTAACTGGACAGGTCTGCTGAATATCCCATCTAGCTGCCACGGCACTGTCTTTGGGACACTCTTCTAAATGGCTGTGCCTGCATAAAGTTAGGTCATTTCAATACTGTTCTAACTGTATGTAATTTAGCTATCATGAGAGCAGCGGGATATTGCCGCTGCCTGAAGGTCAGTGCTGAAACCAGTTATTCAACGCTTGAGGATAGCTGAATTCTGATGCTCGATATCTGGTTTCACTTTTGTCCTTGGTAGCCCTGTGCTATAAAAATACTAACTGTCCTGGACTGAATATCAGCCCCTAAATACAAGACCATGCAGAGATAGAATGAGCAGTTATGATATACGTAAGAACATAAGATATGCCATACTGAATCAGACCATAAATCCATTAAGCCCAGTATCCTTTTTCCAACACCGGCCAATCCAGGTCACAAGTACCTGTCAGATTCCCAAAAGATAAACAGATTCCATGCTGCATATTTCAAGGGTAAGCAGTGAATTTCCCCAGTCCACTTTAATAAATGTTTATGGACTTTTCCTCCAGGAACTTATCCAAATCTCTTTTAAACACAGCTACAGTAACAGTTTTTACTATGTTGTTGTTAAGTGCCATCAAGTCGGTGTCGACTCATGGCGACCCTCTGGATAGTTGTCCAAAATTGTGTTCAGTCATCAGTTAGGCAGCTCATTGTTGACAGACTGGCACCCGTAGCTGCTCTTATTGTATCAATCCATCTCCTTGCTGGCCTTTCTCTTTTGCATTGACCTTCTACCTTGCCAAGCATGTCGTCTTTATCTAATGATCTTTCTCTTCGCGTGATGCGTCCAAAGTATAAAAGTTGAAGTCTTGTCATCTGAGCTTCTAAAGAAAGCTTAGGTTTGATCTCCTCTAGTACTGACTGGTTTGTTCTTCGGGCAGTCCATGGTATTCATAGTATTCGTCGTCAGCACCATAATTCAAAGGCATCAATTTTCTTCCTGTCTATCTTTTCCACTGTTCAACTTTCGCATTGATATGACATTATTGAAAATGTCATGGCTTGAACAAGTTGAATCTTTGTGTGGAGAGAGACATCTCTGCTCTTGAGAATCTTGTCTAGGTCCTTCATAACCATTCTGCCAAGAGCAATGCATCATCGGATTTCTTGCCTGCATGTTGCTTCTTTATTGATTGATCCAAGTAGGTTAAAGTTGTTCACTATTTCCATTTCTTCTCCATCAGCGATGAACTTATTGATTTTGCCAGTTATCATGATCTTTGAAACATAGAAATATAGAAACATAGAAATATGATGACAGAAAAAGACCACATGGCCTATCTAGTCTGTCCTTCCATATCAACAACTACAACAGTCCCCTTTTTACCTTTAGAGATCCTCTGTGTTTGTCCCATACTTTCTGGGAGACTATTCCACGGATGCACTACTCTTTCCGTAAAGAAATATTTCCGCATATCACTCCTGAATCTATCTCCCTTCACCCTCATCCCATGTCCCCTCGTAGCAGAACTTGCTTTCAATTCAAAGAGGCTCTCTCCCTGAACATTTATGCCATGGAGGTATTTAAACATCTCAATCATATCACCTCTATCCCGCCTTTCCTCTAAGGTATACATATTAAGATCCTTCAGTCTGTCCTCATATGCTTTATAATGAAGACCACTAATCATTTTAATAGCCACCCTCTGCACCGACTCCATCCTGTTCACATCCTTTTGAAGGTGCGGTCTCCAGAATTGCACACTATACTCCAAATGAGGTTGCACCAAAGACTTATACAGAGGCACTATCACCTCCTTTTTTCTGCTAGCCATTCCTCTCCGTATGCACCCAAACATCCTTCTAGCTTTTGCCACCGCCTTTTCTACCTGTTTAGCTACTTTAAGATCATCAGACACAACCACGCCTAGGTCCCGCTCTTCTTTAGTGGACAAAAGTACTTCACCCCCTATACTATATTGCTCCCTTGGATTGCTGCAGCCCAAATGCATGACCTTACATTTTTTAACCTTAAATTTCAGCTGCCAAATTCTAGACCATTCTTCAAGCTTAGCTAGATCCCTCATGTTATCTACACCTTCCTGGGTGTCTACTCTATTGCAGATTTTGGTATCGTCCGCAAAGAGGCAAACCTTACCCAACAGCCCTTCCGCTATATCACTAACAAAGATGTTAAAAAGAATCGGACCAAGGACAGATCCCTGGGGCACACCACTGGTAACATCCTTCTCCTCAGAGTGAGCTCCATTTACTTGTACTCTTTGTCGCCTCCCACCCAACCAATTTCTAACCCAAGGAGTAACTTTAGGGTCTATCCCTAGGGTGCTCAGTTTGTTTATAAGTCGCCTGTGAGGAACAGTGTCAAAGGCTTTACTGAAATCTAAATACACCACATCTAGGGCTCTCCCTCGGTCCAACTCCCTGATCACCCAGTCAAAGAAATCAATCAGATTTGTCTGACAAGACCTGCCTCTGGTGAATCCTTGCTGCCTCGGATCCTGTAATCCGCTGGACTCCAGAAACTTCACTATTTTCTCTTTCAGCAGCGTTTCCAATAATTTACTCACCACCGAAGTTAAACTAACCGGCCTGTAGTTTTCAACCACATCCTTACTTCCGCTTTTGTGTAAAGGCACCACATGAGCCTCTCTCCAGTCCTTTGGCACTACTCCCGACTCCATCGAGGCATTGAAAAGGTCAGTCAGTGGAGCTGCTGGAACGTCCCCAAGTTCCCTCAGTATTCTAGGGTATATCCCATCCGGTCCCATCGCTTTGTCTACTTTAAGTTGAGCTAGTTTCTCACTAACACAGTCTTCTGAAAATTGTTCAAGATGTCCCTCACTTCTGTTCCTGTTTGTGGGTGTTTTCTGAGGTCCTGCTCCTGGTTCTTCATCTGTGAACACAGAACAGAAATATTTGTTAAGCAATTCCGCTTTATCCTTATCAGCTTCTACATATTCCTCCCCTGCACCCTTGAGTCTGACAATACCACTTTTGCCCTTCCTCTTAAATATATCTGAAAAAATGTCTTATCCCCCCATTTTATTGCATTGGCTATTTCCTCCTCCTTTTGAATCTTTGCCTTCCTGACTACTTTGCTAGCTTCTCTAAGTTTTTCCAAATACAGATGCCTGTCTTCCTCTCTCTGTGATCTCTTGTATTTCATGAAGGCCTCCCTCTTTTTCTTCTCATTTTCAGTTACTTCTTTCAAAAACCATTGCGGTCTCCTTTTCCTTTTACCTTTATTTACCAATTTAACAAAAAGGTTGGTTACCCTTAAAATATCCCCTTTCAGTTGTGCCCACTGTTTTTCTACATCCCCAGCTGTTCCCATCCCACTAACGACTCCCTGAGATATTGGCCCATCTTGGCAAAGTTAGTCTTCCTAAAGTCTAAGATCCTCACCTTTGAATGGGTTCTAACAGCCCTAGTCCTAATACTGAACCACACCATCTGGTGATCACTGGATGCAAAATGATCTCCCACTACAACATCAGAAACACTTTCACCATTGGTAAGCACCAAGTCCAGTATGGCCCCTTCACGTGTGGGGTCTGTTACCGATTGCCTGAATAGTTCTCCCTGTAGAGAATCCAGGATCTCCTTACGTCTAGATGATACTGCAGCAGGAATGTGCCAATCAACTTCTGGCATATTGAAATCTCCTATCAGTAGCACTTCCCCTTTCCTAGCAATGCTGCGTATTTCTTCAATTAACTCTCTGTCCACCTCTTCCTCTTGTGAGGGAAGTCTGTATATCACACCAATGCAAATAGATTTCTCTTTCCCTCTTTCTAGTTTAACCCACAATGCCTCCTCTCTCCCTTTTAAGCTCTGTAATTCCAAAGCTTTAATAGTAGTTTTTGCATATAGTGCCACTCCTCCTCCCCTTCTTCCTACCCTGTCCTTTCTGAATAAAGTATAGCCAGGTATAGTTACATCCCAATCATGGTTTTCTGTGAACCATGTTTCTGTAACTGCCACTAAATCCAAGGCAGCCACTCCCACCAAAGCTTCAACATCAGGGATCTTATTTCCCATGTTACGGCATTTATACACACTGCTTTCCATATGTTACCCCTGTTACACATTTCCATAAAGTTATTTAATGTATCACCTACCTGGGGGCTTTCACCTACCTGGGGGCTTTCCTCACCCATCCCCAACGAATCTAGTTTAAAGCCCTCTACAGTAGATTAGCCAGTCTACTACCTAAGACGCGTTGACCTTTCTTCTTTATATTAAAGTGCAGGCCCATTTTAAGACTATGCTCTTTGATCTTAGTAAGAAAATGTTTCAATCATCTTCATTTTCAGCCAGTAATGTGGTAATCATCAGCATAACAAAGGTTGTTGATGAGCCTTCCACTAATCTTCACACCTCTATTGTCTTCATAAAAATCCTGCTTCTCTGATGATACATATGTTCTGCATATATATTAAACAGGTAGAGGGAAAGTATGCAGCCTTGTCGTACACCTTTGCTGATTTTAAACCATTCTTTCTCCTTGTTCCGTTTGAACTGTTGCTTCTTGATCAATATTTACTATAGCCTCCAGTAACAAATTCCAGAGTTTAATTACAAGCTGAGAGAAAAAATATTTTTCACAGATTATGTGCTACATTGTGGTTACTTTCTGTGTCCCCTAGTTTTTCTACTTCTTGAAGGAATAAACGACTGATCTACATTTACTCATTCCACTCCACTCATTATTTTATAGATCTCTATCTTATCTCCCCTCAGCCATCTGTTTTCCAAACTGAAGTGCCATAACCGTTTAAGCCTTTCCTCGTAGGTGTATCCGTCCATCCCCTGTATCATTTTGGTCACTCTTTATACCTTTTCTAATTCCACTATATCCTTTTCACAAAATATTTGCAGTGCAATTGCACTATGGAGTGTTATAGAGACATTATACTATCCTTTGTTTTATTATTCATTCCTTTCCTTATGATTCCAAGATTCTATTGCAATCTTGAACTGTACTGCACACTGAGCAGATGGTTTTAATGTATTATCCACAATGATGCCTAAATGTTATTCCTAGGTGGTGGTTCCTAATGTGAAACCTTGCATCATGTAACTAGTTTAGGCTGTTCTTCCCTAAGTACACAACTCTGTACTTGTCCACATTAAATTTCATCTGACTTTTGGAATTCCACTTTCCCAAGTCTTGTTCACCATCCACTTGTGTTTCAACAACTTTGAATAATTTTGTGCTATCTGCAACTTTGATCACTTCACTCGTTGTTCTCATTTCCAGGTCATTTATGAATGTTAATAAGCAGCAGGCCCAGCACAGATCCCTGGGGTACTCCACTATTCACCTTTCTGCATTGAGAAAATTGCCCATTTAGCCCTACACTGTTTGCTCTCTTTTAGCCACTTCCCAATCCATAATAGTAAACTACCTCCTATCCTATAACTTTTTTCATTTTCTCATGAGTCTGTCATGAGAGACCTTGTCAAAGGCATTCGGAAAATCCAGATATATTATATGAACCACCTTACCTTTATCCACCTGTTTTTCATGCCTTCAAAATAATATAGCAGATTAGTGAAACAAAACTTTCTTTGCTTGAATTATCGTTTTTTCAAGATGGGAAATTGCTTTGCATTTAATTTGTTTAATTTGTTTATAATTATTGAGCTTGACCTCTGGAAAATCTACCATATGTTACAAACCAGAGAACTAATTTCACTTTTTTGCTCATTTGGCACATGAGTTGAGGAGTGGCCTAGTGGTTGGGGCAAGGTACCTTAGGCCTGAAGGGCAGGGGTTCAAATCTCACTAGAGGACATCAACCTTGGGCTGGAAAGACTAGGGTCTCTAGTCCCACAGCTGCTCCTTGTGGTTTTGGGCAAGCCACTTAAACATTTTACAGGGAACATGGGCAATGGAGGGTTATCTCCAAGGGATATGCTTACTAAACTGCGGTAACATTACATAACACATGTTACGTAACGTTAACGATCGTTAATGTCTCATAACGCGCGTTATCGTTACTTAACGATCGTTAACGTCTCATAACACGCGTTATCATTACTTAACGATCGTTGATGTTCCGCGGCACGGTAAACACCGCAGAAGGTGGAGAGAAGGCGGAGAGAAGGGGGTCAATGGGCGTAGTGTGGGCGGAGAGAGGCTCCATTCACACTAATGCGCTGATCTGAAGAGCTGAATCCTAACGCGATTGAAAACCTGCCATTAGATGCACATATGCAGGAGAGAGAAACGTGTCAGCAATGTACAGCCCAGGCAGGGAGCCCAAAATCTGTGATAGTAGTGCTCCATGTACAGCAATACCATAGTGCCAAAGTATGAATGGCCACTATGGCGATGCTGCAAATGGGGCATAGGGGGCCGCAGGCGGGATATGTAGCATGGGCAGCTGGGGCACAGGGTGGACCAGGCGGGCGCCTAGGTGGCACATAGGAACATAGACACCGGAGATCAGCAAGACAGCAGTTGACCAAGGCCAAACACAATCCACCAATATCTACCTGGTCCACCCTAGCCAATAGTCGCTAGGGCACAGACCTGACAACCCCCCAGCCATCCCGCACCCATGTGGAGGGGACATAATAGTGGTAGGCAGTGATGGGGGGATGTGAGGATGTCTATGTATGCCCCCCCACCCTGGAACCCGCTCCCTAGGTGGGCGCCTACCTACACAGTGGATGGCCTGGGACTGCGCACTACCAGCACCGACAGCAAATGGCCATGTCAGCTTGGCAGGGGGGCGTGTGCCCAGACTGGAGGGGGCAGTGCCACCTCCCTGCAGTGGACCCAGGCCATGCTCTGCATCAGTACGTGGTGTGCAGTGCAACATAAAAGGTCTGGCTGACGAAAAGTGCAGGTAGCCCCAGGGACTACCATGCATCTGTGGCAACAATGTGGTACAGTACACCCAGCCAGTGTGTCCAGGAGCAGAGTGTCACAGGTGCAGGTCCCAGCTGTGGTTCCTGCAGAGCATGTCCCTATATTTTACCCTACAATGCAGATACAACAGCAACATGTGCAAAGCCCAAAGCAGCGGCGAACAGGGGTGCAAACACCCACTCACACAGGCTCCACAATCCAATGATGCATGGAGCGGCAGGCTGTTGGCCCCAGCATTGGGATGATGTTATCACCAAAGCACTACTAAGAACATAAGAACATAAGAACATAAGAAATGCCATACTGGGTCAGACCGAGGTCCATCAAGCCCAGTATCCTGTTTCCAACAGTGGCCAATCTAGGTCATACGTACCTAGCAGTTTCCCCAAAAGACACAGGTTCTGCAGTGCTTGTACTAGGCCAAGCATTGATATCCTGGGTCCCTTTTTAATAGTGGTTTATGGACCTTTCCTCCAGGAACTTGTCCAAACCTTTTTTAAACCCAGCTATACTAACAGCCCTTACTACATCCTCCGGTAACAGATTCCAGAGTTTGATTACACGTTGAGAGAAGAAATATTTTCTCCTATTTGTCTTAAATAGTTTACCCTGTAGCTTCATTACATGCCCCCTAGTCCTTCTATATTCTGATAGCGTAAACAATTTATCCACGTTTATCCGTTCCACTCCATTCATTAATTTATACACCTCTATCATATCTCCCCTCAGCCGCCTCTTTTCTAGGTTAAAGAGCCCTAACCTTTTTAGCCTCTCTTCATAGGAGTAGCCTTCCATCCCCTTCACCAATTTGGTGGCTCTTCTCTGTACTTTTTCTAATAACTCTATGTCCTTTTTAAGATACGGTGACCAGAATTGCACACAATATTCAAGGTGCGGTCGTACCATGGAGCGATACAGAGGCATTATAATATCCTTTGTTTTATTCTCCATCCCTTTCCTTAGGATACCTAGCATTCTATTTGCTTTCTTGGCCGCCGCTGCACACTGGGCGGAGGGTTTTAACATGTTATCCACGATGACTCCTAAATCTTTTTCCTGGGTGGTGGTTTCTAATGTGGAGCCTTGCATCTTGTAACTATAGTGTGGGTTGTTCTTTCCTAGGTGCATAACTTTGCACTTGTCCACATTAAATTTCATCTGCCATTTGGATGCCCAGTCTTCCAATTTATCCAGATCCTCCTGCAGTTTTCCACAATCCTCTTGGGTTTTAACAACTTTAAACAGTTTTGTGTCATCTGCAAATTTGATTACCTCACTAGTTATTCCCTTTTCCAGGTCATTTATGAATATGTCAAAAAGTAGCGGACCCAGTACAGATCCCTGGGGTACTCCACTATTCACCTTTTTCCATTGGGAATATTGGCCATTTAGCCCTACCCTCTGCTTTCTATCTTTTAACCAGTTCCCGATCCACAATAGTACACTGCCTCCTATCCCATGACTTTTTAGCTTCGCCAAAAGTCTCTGATGGGGGACCTTGTCAAAAGCTTTCTGAAAGTCCAGATACACTATATCAACCGACTCACCTTTGTCTACCTGTTTATGCACACCTTCAAAAAAACAGATCAGATTAGTAAGACAAGATCTGCCTTGTCTAAAGCCATGTTGGCTGTCTCCCATTAGGCCATGACTATCTACATGCTGTGTAATTTTGTTCTTTATGATGGCTTCTACCATTTTCCCTGGTACTGACGTCAGGCTCACCGGTCTGTAATTTCCCGGGTCACCCCTGGAACCCTTTTTAAAAATTGGTGTTACGTTGGCGACCCTCCAATCTTCAGGTATTACAGATGATTTTAATGAAAGTTCACAGATTACCAATAACAGGTCTGCAATCTCATATTTCAGTTCTTTCAACACTCTGGGATGTATACCATCCGGTCCAGGTGATTTGCTACTATTCAGTTTATCAAATAGTTGTAATATATCTTCCCGGTGTAGCGATATTTCTCTCAATTCCTCTGCAGTATCACCTTTAAATACCACTTCAGTCTTGGGTAACACCCCTACATCTTCCTCAGTAAAGACCGAAGCAAAGAATTCATTCAGTCTCTCTGCTATAGCCTTGTCTCCTCTTACTGCCCCTTTTACCCCTCTATCATCTAATGGTCCAATTGACTCTCTCACAGGCCTTTTGCTACGAATGTACTTGAAAAAGTCTTTATTTCGTGTTTTTGCTTCCGTAGCAAGTTTCTTCTCAAATTCCCGCTTTGCCTGCCTTATCAATGCTTTGCATTTAACTTGCCAGTGCTTGTGCTGTTTCCAGTTTTCATCATTTGGCTCTTTTTTCCATTTTCTGAAGGTTGCTCTTTTGGCAGCAACAGCCTCTCTGACCTCACCTTTAAACCATGCTGGCAGTTTTTGGACTTTCTTCCACTTTTCTTAATGCGTGGAATACAGCTGGTCTGGGCTTCGAGGATAGTATTTTTAAATAACACCCAAGCTTGCTGTAAGTCTTTAACCTTTGGAACCGCTCCTTTTAGTTTTTTCCGAACTATATTCCTCATTCTATCATAGTCACCCTTTTGAAAGTTAAAAGGTAGTACTGTGGATTCCTTTACTATCTGTCCTCCACTGATTAAATCAAACATGATCATACTATGATCACTATTGCCAAGTGGTCCCAACACCCTTATTTCTTGCACCAGATCTGGCGTTCCACTAAAGACTAGGTCCAGTATGGCTTCCCCTCTGGTCGGTTCATGAACCAGCTGCTCCAAGAAGCAGTCATTTATTTCATCTAGAAACTTTATCTCTTTAGCTTGTCCTGCTGTGACACTGTCCCAGTCGATACCGGGGTACTACCCCCTGCACAGTTTAGCAATGTCGGCACTGTGCTCAGGACTAGTGTGGCGGGCAGGGCTGCAAACCACTTCTAACTTTGTATAATGCTGCAAAAGGAGTGAGCGTGTTTGTATGTCTATCCATTGTTCTGGGCTGCCCACACTTCACTGGGCCCAAAATGTCCCACTGTTACCAGCGTTAGATGCATAATGAGGAGCAAGGTATTCTGGGTATGGCCCGGACAGGGCAGATTGGCCAGGATGCATCTTCACAGGGTGTGGGGCAATGGCTAGGACACTGTAGTGCCTGACCACCGCCTGCATGGACAGGGTGGCCACCGCATGGCATGCTGGGAGGGCACTCACTCTGAACGAGCAGTGACCATGGCAGGTCTAGGTTCCCACATAGCGCTCTACACTATTTGTTTCTAGTGATATATTTGTGTTCCCCAGTGCTAGGGTCCCAATCACTGAGCTGCCTGCTTGCTGCACATAGTTCCTGGTGGACTGTCTGCAGTTAGACTGTGTATGGTCGGAACATTTTTAAGGTACAGTCTGACTGTGCCATCTGCTGATGACTGGCAAACAGTGGTGGGAGGCAATTGGGGTTTCCAGACCTAACCCCAGCATTGCTGCTGATCTGCCACTGTCCCAGTCATAGGTATGGCTCTGGCCCACCAACCCTGGAGGGCTGTCTTGTACAAACAGGATGGAGGTTGCTTCCCTGAGGTGGGGGCACTGTTCTTTACCTACAGAAGGGTGATGTGGGCCTTTTGGGGTATGTAGTGTATACCACTGTGACCTATACAGGCACTGCTACACATACCTCATGCAATTCAATGAACCTCTCTGCCCTGATAACAGCTGCCCATGTCAGCCAGACCCTCACACGGGGTACACACTAATCTGGCTGGTGTCTGGTCCCACAGGGCCACATGTGACTGCAGGATACAGATGGACACCAAATTACCTTCGGCTGCACTGCACGGAACACCTGTCACACACTGGCAGTGATGGGGATGTACAGCAGTACCTATCTCTAGCACCACATGTACTGCGGACCTAGTGCTGGGCACCAATCCTATCCCTCAGGGTGACCACAGAACCTGCACAATGGCATGGTCTGCAGCTACTCTGTGCCAGTATCACACACTATCAGTTCGTCTTTCCCAGCTGAGGTACTGGAGAGTTGCAGACCCCATTTGGTGATCAGCTGTAGACAGCTATTCAGCATGTGCATTGCATCATGGGTACTGCTGTGACATACACCATGGGGGTATAGCCTACTGGTTAATACATTGCCATTCTTGCCAGTGTTCATTGGTTCAGTTCCTCATTGTTCCCTCCTCTCATGCCTGTCCTACTCAAATAGTGTGCATACCTGTAGAGGTCATATTTTTGCAGTTCTGCGCTTCCAGCCCATAATACCCTCGCCACAAATGCCAACATTCCCTCGGTCCGTCTATCTGCATCTGTCAGCTGTGTAGAGTCCTGTCTGCCTGTGCAGGCTGCCAGCCCATGTCCTGCACTGCTACCCTTTCCTGCATTGCGCCTCATCGTGCTTGCTTCGCCTGTGCCTGAGCTGCATGGCACCACCACTCCTCTCTCCACCCATCATTGTAACTATCCTGCCACCTCTGCCTCCACTGGAGGACACGTATTCCCATCATCTGCCACCAACTGTTTTTCTGGTACTTTACCTTGCCAACACCCTGTGCTATGGTAGAGCTGCCCCACCATGTTTGTCATCAGTACTGGCAGGCACATGGGATGCCTGCAGATATGGCAGGTCCAGCGGCTCCCACTTCTCTCTCCTTCACTCACCTGTTCATTGCCTTTCCTGAGTGCTCTATCTAGTGTTAGGGCTACATCTGTCTCCGTTCTGCACAGGTCATGCATGTCATCCTGAGGCACCTTGCAGTCCCTTGGGCACACTAACCTAGGACACCATAACCTTGTTAGGCCACCTTAACCTATGGTTCCATAGCCCAGGGTGCCTTCTGCGGTGCCTTGTCCAAGGGTGCCTAATATGGTGCTTAGCCTAGGAAGCCCTATAGGGTGCCTTCTGAGACACCTTATAAGGCACCTTACAAGGCACCTTATAAGGCATCTTACAAGGCGCCCCATAAGGCGCCTTGCAAGGCGCTTTACAAGGCGTCTTGTAACGCTCGTTATTCTAAGGCGCCTTGTAATGCGCGTTCTCTGTCAGCTTGCTGTAATGATGCACCACCCATGCATTTATATGGGCATCTCTACCTTTACCACGGAACCTACCGCGAATGACATTACCGCAGTTTAGTAAACATACCCCCAAGTTATAATGCCCTGTTCAATGTAATTTCAGTTTGTTCAATGTAAACCACCTTGATATCATGAAAGGCAGTATATAAGAAATGTTAAATAAATAAATGTGTTCACTAGAAAATTTTAGATGCATATTAAAAAATTGTAATTCAGTCATTAATGGCATAGGTTATCATATCAAATTGATTTAGCACACATTAAGAGGTCCTTGGAGTAAAGTTCAGTAATAGCTTAGAACAGGAATGAGCATGTGCTGATTCGCACGGTAACTTCATATCATGGAATGGGGTGGGGCATGGATGCAGATCACATGTTACTGTGAGCATACAGAAACATACTGCACTAGTACCGCAGCAGAGAGCAGGGAGGTGCTTAGTACTTTCTTAATAGGTGGTGGTAAGTGTATCTATTCTATCGGTCAATGCACTTGGAAGTGTGTGGTGTAGAAGGTCCCTCAGATCCCTTAGAGAGTGATAAAGTGCAGGATTTAGCTTCAGTTAAGGGAAGTAAACAAGTGCACATGGTTCCTGGTTTCCAGGGAAACCACAGACAGAGCAGATTAGAGGAGAGGAAAACACGCCCCTGCTGCAGTTCAGCTCAGCAATCACGAGCTAAGGCTGGACACCTGTTGAAAGGAGTGGTCAGGTTAAACCCAGAAAACCAGAGATTTAAGAGAAGCTCATTAGGAAGGGAGCAAGCACATGAGCAGGCAGATCTGGAAGCACATGGGGAAGCAGAGTTGGAAGGCCAGCTGAGAGCACAGCCACGAGGAAAGCAGTCACGAGAAACAGAGGATTTGCTTGGGAGTGAAGACACAGAGGAATTCATGGTAACAGAGGATTCTCTGACCTTTAACTCAGAAGGGGAAGTCAGCACAGGAGACGAGCAGAGAGTCTGTGCAAAGGAGCAAGGTACAAACAGCCCAGGTTTGTTGCCGTGGGTAAAAGGCAGCCATAAGGGGAATGTACCAAGAAGGCAGACTTGTGTGCACGTAGAAACTCCAAGGCTTACAGCTGTAGCTGATCCTGGAAAGCAGAAGGAATTTCTCATAAGGGAGCCAAGAGGTAGGCTGAGTGACTGGTATAAAAGCAAAGCTGTTTTTAAGAAGTGCTCTGCTATTAACCCAGAAGGGTGGGGCTTTCCATGTGGTGAACACTGTGGCAATTACAAGCCGTGTGTAGCAGAAAGCTATGGGGAAAATTCTATTGCTGAAGGAACAGGTGTGTGCCTGGAAACACCTTGTAAGCAATTGCAGACATTTCCAACTGAGAGTCAGTATGAACCGATGGAAACTGAGCCATCTGTAGAATATCTGCCTATTGAGTCAATGGACTGTACAATGTCTGTGTCTGAGAAGATAAAACCTGTATAATAAGTTTAAGCTGTGCAGAGAGAGAGAACTGCCGGTAGCAGCCAAAGGGAACAGCACCAAAGGTTTTGGAACAGAAGTGCTCTTTATGTTGGATTATAGTGATGCTGATATAAGAAGCTGTTTGAGTTACATTCTTATATTATTTCATGCCAGAAGTTGTATGGCCTTGTTCTTTATTTTCCATTTGTAAAACCGTGTGGGAAGGGGAATTAAAATCCTGTTATTTGCCTGAACACTTGAGCTCCACAACTCGCCTTATTTCAAATAGTGAAAAAAACTTCAACTCCCAGAAGGCAGTGCTTTCCCCAAGCACCATTTTACTAACTGAATAAGGAATCAGGCTGCTTAAATCCACAAGCTCAGGCTGTGGAGTAATAGCAACATTACAAGTGGCAAGGGTTTTTTCTCTGTGGTAACTGTATTGGAAGATTCCCCCAACAGTTGCCACTTGACTTTGCAGCTACTGCGCTGTAATTGGACATTGCAAAGCTTTAGCATCATTTTCATAGAAGAGACTCTAAAGGATCCCTTTTACTAAAGCCTAGCTACCAGTTAATGTGTGTTTTAATTTGTGGCAACTGGCAGGAGTGAATCTACCATGGGGGCATGCCAGCAATTGTGTGGTAAAGCGCACTGTAATCGGCCATCACTTGATAGGGTGGGGAATGGGTGCAGTGAGGGCATAGAGAGCACTTTGCCACTAGCATGAGGGAATTGTCATGCACTCTGTAACAAGCTGGTAATTAGCACCTGGAAGCATGTCGTAGGTGTACCTGCGTTAATTATGCTGCAAGCATTACCTGCCAGCATTGTGCTGGTCATGACCTCAGCAGTCAACATAGAGGTTTTGAACTTATCATGTGTTTGCATCATACATCAAATATAGAACATTAGCGGGCTTTAGTAATATGAGTCCTAAATTTTTAAGATGTGCTAATGAACCAAAAGTGCACTAATTTATGCACAGCCCTAATTTGTATAGCAATTTTTGTTTCATCAGTGTTCGTCCTATTCCTTGTATTTTAGGTCATTCACTGTCTCAAGCCTGCTTCTTGCATCAACATTACTCAAAACAAGCCAGTACTAAAACAAGAAATTTGTTTGCAGAAAAGAGCAATCCACAAAAACATGCAAAATGTACAGAAATGTGGAAAATCACCAAAATTGCAATATTTTTCATGTTTTCTATATATTCCATCCTTTTGCAAAATTTCAGCCTCTCTCTGTAGTAAAGTCCCATGTGACCCTATGAAGTCTGATAAATTCTACTACTAATCATTTGTATAGTGCTACAAGGTGTATGCAGCGTTGTAGAGAATTCCTGCTCGAACAGGCACAGAATAACATCAGTGTGTGCTAACATTTGCTTATTAAATTACCATCTGCCCAACCAATTCTGAACGCCAGAAGTTCAAGCTGATCCTAAAGCTTTATCCCATATTGTTTTTGTTCTTTCCTTTGCTTGAAACCACATTCATCTTCCTACGCCACATAGTATATTTTGCTATTACAATTATTATACTAATCTACTTCTACTCTAAGTAACTTGTAACAGATCTACTTCACGCCACTCTGTTAACTCAGGCTGTCTATTGTAATTATCACAACATAAGTACTCTATGGGGTATGTTTACTAAACCGTCTTAATGTCGCAGTGGTGGTATTATTGCATGATAAGTGACATTATTGCGCGATAATGTAACATTATCGCACAATAATGTCACTTATCGTGCGATAATGCGGCGGCGGCATTCAGGCACACTAACGCTGTGAAATCCGGGTCTGAAGGGTGGAGTAAGGCTTCCCAGAGGGCGGAGAGAAGGGGTAAATGGGTGGAGAGTGGGCGGGGAGAGGCTCCAGGCACACTAACGCTGTGAAATCCGGGTCTTAACACTAACGCCAGTGAAACCTTCGCGTTAGGCATATTTGAAGGAAAGAGAAACCATTTAAGTCAGCAATGTGCAGAAAAGGCAGGGAAACCCAGAAAAGTGACAGTTGTGATACATGTGCAGGAACCAAAAAGGCAAATAAACATATAAAATGACCAGAACCACAATTAAAATCCCAATAACCAAGCTGGCCAATAGTGATATTAATGATAAACATAAAGCAACACTACTGACAAATTGTATAAATTAAGATATCATGTTTGGAAGGGTCTATGCTCTGTCCCCATAACATTGGCAGGCGGTGCCGGGGGAAAGCACGCATGTCCATGTAGGCAACCCTACCCGAGAACCCACACCATAGGCAGCTGTCCACCGGCACACTGGATGGCCTGGGACTGCGCACCACCGCCATAATTGTATGGCAGCATGGTGGCGGAGGGGTGCCGGTGGCGGAGGGGACAGTGGCATCTGCCCACAGCAGACAATGGCCAAGCTCCGTTTAGGTGGGTGCCGTGCACTGCAACAGACAGGGTCTGTCTGACAAACAGTCATGGTATCCCCAGGGAATGATCTGCCCCTGTGGCAACAGTGTGGTGCAGTACACACAGCCAGTGTGTTCAGGAGCAGAAGGTCACAAGTTCAAGTGACAGCTGTGGCTCCTGCCAACCCCATCCCCATATTTTACCCAGTAGTAAACCGTGGTAATAAAGACGTAACCTTTATTGCAAATAAAATAAACATGCCTGAAACGCCTATATTTTACCCTACAGAGCACAGACACCATAAACATGTGCAATCCCTAGAGCAGAGTTTCCCAACTGCAGTCCTGGAGGGCCATACACCATTCAGGTTTCATGCTATCCCTAATAAATATGCCTGTGCTGCATTTGTATGCGCCACCCCCATTGTATGCAAATGTATCTCATGCATATTCATTAGGGACAGCATGAAAACCTGGACAGTGTTTGGCCTACCAGGACTGGAGTTGGGAACCTCTGCCCAAGAGCAGCGGCCAACAACAACAAACAATGTGTGCCTTCGAGTCAGTCCTGACTCCTGGCGACCCAGAAGCTCCTGGGTTTTCTTGGCAGTGTCACCAGAAGTAGATTGCCAGGCCTTTCTTCTGAGGCAATGGAGGGTTAAGTGACTTGCCCAAGCAGCGGCCAACAGGGGTATAAACACCCACACCCACAGGCTCCACTATCCAAAGCCTCATAGAGAGTCAGGCTGTTGGGCCCTGTGCGGAGCAGCATCTTCCAATACTAGCACCTGCATACCTTAGCAATGCCGTCCTGAACTTGGGAACACATTCCACATATATCAAAAGATTGCTATAGTTAATGTCAGCTAACAAGTCCTAAGTTAAACACAATTTGTTTATAGAGATTCATCATAGCAACCTTTCTGATATCTGTGGAGTGTGTTTCAGTTATTGATTCTGACAGTGTTTACCACCCCGGGGAGTGACCCTAACAGTATTGAGTACCATAGCAATGCCCGCACTGTGCCCAGGACTGGTGTGGCGGCCAGGACTGCCACAAACCTCTATATTTGCACAATGCTGGCATAGGTATGGGAGTGTGTTTCTGTCTATCCAGTGTGTTGTGGCTGCCTACACCTTACTCAGCCCACATTTCTTGCACTGTTTCCAGTGTTAGCCTGCCAATGTGCATAATGAGGAGCAAGGTACTGTGGGTATGGCCCGGACAGGGTGGCATAGGCAGGATGCATTTGCACAGGGTATAGGGCAATGGCTGGGACATTGTAGTGCCCGACCACCACCTGTACGGACAGGGTGGCCACAGCATGTCATGCTGGGAGGTTGCTCTCACCCTGACTGAGCAGTGACAACGGCATGGCTAGGTTCACCCATAGTGCTATATAGTGTTTCTCTCAAGTAATGTTTATGGGTTCTCTTGTCTGGGTCCTAATCACTGACATACCTGTGTGGTGTGTATGCTGATATCCCAGTTTTGGGTGCACACAGTTTCTACAGGAATGTGCACTATGTACTAGCTAGCAGACTGTCTACAGTTAGCATCTGTATGGCTGCATTACCTTGCAGAGTACAGCAGGTGCACACTGACAGTCCTTTGCTGGTGAATGTCAGATTGTAGTTGGGGGGCAGCTGCGCTGACTGTGCCCACTACCTATCTGCCAGTGTCCCTGTCCCAAGTGCAGATCTTCAGCAGCTGTCTGTTTGCCATCAGGACTGGGGTTGCTGGCCTCACAGCCTGTCTTTCCACTGCCCCCCTTGCAAAGGGTGAGATTGTGGGTCTGTTTGGGGCAGATCATGTCCCCCCACCCTGACCCAGAGAGGGTGGGTTGCTAAGTACATTGTTGCCATGTGAGCCCTGACACACCCCTGCTCCCTAAACAGGTGACCGTAGCAAGCCCAGTAGATATGCACTATGTTGTGTGCATCATGGTCCACAAGGGCCAAACATGACTGGCAAGTACAAGTGGACACAGATAACTCCTAAAGGTGTCTGCAACAAATACCTGTCACACACACTGGCACTTATAGAGACTTGCAGCACAGCCCACATCAACCAACCCGGGTACTGCGGACCTGGTGCTGGCCACTCCACCTCACCCTCAGAGTAAGCATAGAACACGCACATTGGCATGGCCTGTGGGTACTCTGTGCCAATAATACACACGGTCATTCCCCCCTACCAAGCTGACATGCTGTAGAGGTGCATACCCCATCTGGTGAGCAGATGTAGTCTGCTGTTCTGCATGTGAATTGCATTATGGGTACTGTTGGTTCTATTCTATCCTGGTAGCCACAGCAGACAGTTTATGGTGACGTGCACTCTTTCTGTAGCCAGCCATTGGTATGATAACTCCCATAGTGATGTAGAACAATGGTCAATACAATGACTTTAATAGCAGAGGTCATGGGTTCAATTCCTCTCTGTTCCCCTTTTTTTTTTTTATGGCTGTCCTACACAACTACATTTCATTCGTGTAACAGTCATATCTGTGCAGATCTGTGCTGCCGCCACATTATACCCTCATCACTGTTGCCATCCATCCTTCTGTCCATCTATGTGTGTGTGCCAGCTGTGTGGCATCCTGCCCTAATGTGCAAGCTGCTACCCCATGTCCTGCACTGGCACACTTTTCTGCATTGCGGCTCTTCATGCTTGCCTCTCCTGTGTCTGCTCTGCATGGCACTGCTCTCCTCTGTCCTCCTGTCATTGCACTTATCCTGCCACCTCTACTCCTCTGGTGGACACGTATCCCCATCCTCTGCCACACACTGTCATTGTTGCACTATACATTACCATCACCCTGTACATCGGTAGAGCTGCCCCCAATATCTTTGTCCACTTTACCTGCTGCATGCAGATTTGGCTGGTCCATGAGCTTCATCATCTACTTCCTTCCATCACTTGTTCATTGCCTTTCCTTGGTGCTCTGTGCAGTGTTATGGTTACATCTCTGTTTGAGCCATACATTTCATGCTTGTGACTTTGGGGCACCTTTGTGCCCCTGGGCACCATCGCCTGTGTCACCTTGGCATCCCTGGGGCATCTTTTGCAGCACCTTAGGTTTGGCCAGCTTATGGGGCACCTTATATGCTGCCTTGGAGGGTGCCAACCTTTCCTGCCACTCTCTGGGGCACATTATGACCTGCCTTGGATGACGTGGTGCTTTATGATGTGCCTTATGGTGCGCCCTAAAATGTGCATTAGTTTGTGGCACTGGGGTGAGGCTTTTTTGGCTGGCAGTGCAAATTGTTGGGATGTGTCTGACTGTTACAAGCAGGAAAAGGGATTGCCTCAGACAGTCTTTTAACTGAGCCCACTGGAGGATCAAACTCATGACCACTGTATCAGCAGTCAATGTATTAACCAGTGTGCTACATCTCTATTGCTGTGATTGTAGGTCAGCACGCCTAATTAAGGCTAACGCGTGTTAACGTGCCACGGCTCCCTCTATCGTGCGATAACGGACTTTATCATGCGATAACCCGAAATGCTACCTTAAGACCGGAACGCCCACTACCTTATATGGCATTTGTCACAGTAAGACTGCAACTAACGCCGGTAACATTAAGACGGTTTAGTAAACATACCCCTATGTAACATTGTTATGTCTTGTGCACATTGGTTACATTATAATTTTTCTGTTACTGCAAACTACACAAAAAGGCTCAGCTTTTAACTCTAGCTCTCCCTTCATCCCTTCGGATTATCCCGCTTCTAGTAAATCAAAATGAAGCTCATCTATGAAATCTTAATTGTCCTTTACCTTATAGCAATTTTCCTAGCTCCTTTAAACTCACTTCTACTCTATCAGGAAATTGCACTCATTCCTTCAATTCCCCACATCTACCTACGCATATAGTACACCCAACGTACAATAACCAACAGACATGGACTCTAAATTGAAGCTCATCCATATAGAAGCAAAGTACACCGCAAGCTAACCCATATTAACATCATCTGCACTACACATCCTGAGACATCAACTGAATTATTCTCCACTTTAAGTGGTCAGCTGATAAATGCTCACTCCTTTAGAAATAAAATTCCATTAATCAGAGACATCCTCACTGATGAATCACTAGACTTCCTCTGTATCACAGATACCTGGCTTACTGAGCATGACTCCATTCTACTAAACCAACTAAACACAAATAACTACTGCCTGTTTAACTGTCCCAGAGACTCCAAGAGGGGTAGTGGAGTACTGATACTCGCAAAACCTAAACTCAATCTATTCACCAGCCTATGTACAAACTGCAATGGCATTGACCTGATAAAAATCGAAAATAAAAACCTAGCTATTTGCCTCATTTACAGACCCCCTACCAATAATCACCTCAATCTCCCTACCATACTGTAATCTGCCTGTACATCCCCATCAAAGAAACCTCACATTATATTTGGAGATTTCAATATAGCCAGCCTCACTCCTCAACAATCATCTTGTAATAGCAAAGTGTCCGCAACCAATAAATTCAAACCTGTTTAATGTGCACAGACTCAGACAATGATACATACAAAATGGCTGAGCCCTGAGCTCAGAAAAACGACAGATTATATACCTTTCTTTCCCAATCTAATA
Organism: Ichthyophis bannanicus; assembly: GCA_033557465.1. Taxonomy (NCBI): domain Eukaryota; kingdom Metazoa; phylum Chordata; class Amphibia; order Gymnophiona; family Ichthyophiidae; genus Ichthyophis; species Ichthyophis bannanicus. Next base: position 163,776,164 of record CM066036.1, on the reverse strand, counting down.
CAGGCAAAACTCCTCATTGGTCTTGGTGGCCCAGTTACTTTCATCCAATAGCCATCTGTGACGGGGTTTACCCCCCCCCCCCCCCCCCGTGTTCCCCCTGTGCAAATCTCTCTAGCCAAGGCTCAAAGCACTAGTCATAATATTCTGCTTTCTCATTTTACTTGCAAGGTCGCAGCACATCTAGCAGAGAAGCATAACACTGAAAAGACATCTGTGCTTATCAAAACAGTAAACAAAGGGAAAGTTTTATTCTCTTATCAAAGGCAGCGTAGAGCGGTTTTTTGCTAACAGCTACAGGCCATTTCTGTAAATTCCAAAGTCAGCAATACTATTCTAAAGTAGGGGAGAGGGCTTCAGGCCTAGCTGACAGGCCTCAGCTGCATACTAGGCCATCGCCTATCACATTCCCTCCTTTTGATTATTCACACCCGCAAGTGAAAAAGGGTGCGAATCAAATCACACATATATATGGCAGTACTTTAAACTATAGTAGAAGGATCACTTCGGGGTATACGGTAGTAGTCCCATGTTGCTAATATTTGTGCTGCTTCCCTGCGGTCAAGACTACTGTCAATAATGGAGCGTAGCATACCCAAGCATAGGGGAAGGAAACATGGGATACATATGCAAACAATTACAATCAAGAATACAAGTATGACAAGTGTCTTCAGGCTGCCTAGGCCTGAAAACCAAGAACCAAACCAGCCATCTAGTTGCAAGCCATGCCACGTTGGGACTGGGACATTATTTTGTTTTCTCATGTGATTGGCTATGTCTTCTACAAACTGTCCTTCATTATCTATTTGCAAGCAGCAATTAGTTAAATTCAGTTTGCCACAAACTCCTCCTTCAGCTGCAAGCAGATAATCTAAAGCTAAGCGGTTCTGGTAAATGGCTGTACGCATCTGTGTGGCTTGTTTAGCTAACAAGGTTAGTGCTCTACTAGTTTCATTGGTTATAATTTCAACAACAGCTTGCAAACGTATAATACGATCTAACATATATACAGGGGTGCGGTAGCCCCAAGAACCATCTTGCGCCCAGGTAGCAGGTCCATAGTAAGAAACAATTCTCTCTGGTGGCCATTCTTCAGAGGTTGCATCCCATTTGTCCCACTGGCCAATTCTGAGAGCTTCTCGTTTCTGTCGACTTTTATATACAGGGAACCCCAATTGTTCTCCGTGGGAAAGGGGCAAAAGAAAGAAAGATGGCCGTATTGGTTCCAAGAACACACGCTCCTCCCCAATTGGCAGGGAGTTTAGCATATGCTCTGGTGCCACAAATCCAATATAGTCCAGGTGGAGCTTGCCAAGTGCTGTGTGTAGCCAGATTTGTCCATATCCTGGCCAAATAAGGAAAAATGATCAGAGGATTAGAAGGTTCTGGAGTATTGGCACCTGACCACCAAGAAGTCTTCCCAGTTGTGGCATTGTAATATTTTTGGTTGAAACAGACTAGTTGTCCTATCAATGCAGTCAATTGTGGTCCTGCTCGTACAAAACACAGTCTACCCACTATGGAGTGGGCTAGGACCCATTCATTGGTAGTGTTATGCACATCAGTTTGGTTATATGGTACAGAATAGTTCAGTTCTTGTGCTTCCCAAGGCCACTGGTCTCCCATTTGAGTTTATTTATTTACAAAAGAGACAGTCCGAGATCTGGAGGCTGGATGCCACAGCTCCAGCTAGTTCGATGAACAAATTCTGCGAGGTGTGGGGAAGAACAAATTCTGCCTTCATGGCCTCGTAGAAGGTATGATGTATGCGATATGGTGAAGAAACATGAGTCTTTACATTCAGCTGGATGAATATAATGGTTCCAGGATCAGTTCCACCTCCTGCTATGCGCAGGCCAAATCGAAATCCTTGCTTCCACTGGCTGGGGTCGAAGATCTGAAGTCGTAGGGGATTGCAGGCGCTTTTCTTGCACTGTTCAGGTTTCAGTAAGGGTAATCTTTCCAGCAGCGCCTTGCGATCATCTCCGGTCTGTCCTGTAGGGCTACCAGACCAGGTGGCATAGTATACACAATCCCATTTCGGACAGAAATAATCTGCTTCTGATGATTTGCTATATGTTGTTGAGGAATGTATCCCAGTGCATATTCCCCAGTTGTATGCCCCTTCATGACACATATACTTCTCATCATAATAGTAGGCTTGCTCCCATGATCCACACCTGTAATAATTATTTCTATTAATCAAGTCACAAGCATCAAAATACAGGTAAGCAGGTTATTTATTTATTTTATTTATTTACATTCTCTTATATACCGCACTATTCGGCATCAGCGCGGTTCACATAGAACAAAAAGTCTCAGTACAATAACATGCATGAGTTTACAGATAACAAGGGAAGGAACTTGGATAACAGGGGAAACTATTTACAGTCTATTTACAGATATAATACTACAGCATGGCTACAAGTTATTAGGAACAGGTGCTAATAATATGTTCAATAAACAAAGCGATTCGTCCTATTTCTGTTATTGAGATACCATGGAACTGACTAGCTGGGAGGAATCACTGAAGTCGATGGGTGTAAATGGCTCAATAAGATGTTTGTTAAAGAGGTGGAATTTGAGGGCTTTCCTGAATTGTGTTAAGCTGTCAATGGCCCGTATGCCAGGAGGTAGTGTATTCCAGCACCTAGGGGCACAGAGGGTAAAGGCTCTATTGGCTGTGGAAGAAGAGCAGCTTGTAAGGGCCTTTGGGAGTTTTAAGGAGTTGATGGCTGATGATCTTCTTGCTCTGTTTGGTGAAGTGGTATGGATAAGGTCAGATAAGGAAGGAGCAGAGAGCTTATTGAGTGCTTTGAACGTGAGAAGTAGCGTTTTGAAGATAATTCTGGCCTGAACGGGTAGCCAATGTAATTGAATCAGCAAAGGAGTGACATGGTCAGTCCTGGCAGCCCCCTGGAGTATCCTTGCTGCGGCATTCATAGCCAGCTGTAATGGGTTTAAAGTGGATTGAGGAAGACCTTGGAGAATGACATTGGCGTAATCGAAGTGTGGTATTATCAGTGCCTGGTATATAGTCCTGAAATCTTTTGGTTCTAGCATGGAGCGTAGGTGTCTCAGGGAACGGATCTTGTAATATATTGTTCTGACTGTGTTTCCTATGTGGGACTTCATATCCAGGCGTTGATCCAGAGTGACACCTAGATAGCGTATTGAGGGTTTGGATTGCAGTTCCGCTTCCTTAGTTCTGATAGATTGTGGTGGGGTGAAGTTGGGGTTCCTTGTGATAAAGAGAACTTCAGTTTTCTTATGTTGAATACGAAGGTTTTGAGAGAGCAACCACTCAGAAACTGCGTTGAAGCAGTTTATTAGGGGGGAGAGATCCAAGCGATCAGTGGAGATGGGAGTGTAAAGTAGAACATCATCGGCATACAGCATACAGTCGACATTAAATGACCGTATGATCTTACAGATTGGTTGCATGTAGACGTTAAATAGAAGGGCAGAGAGTGAAGAACCTTGAGGGACTCCGTGATCTAGGCGGAAGGGTTCTGAGGTTCTGCCTCCTGAGCGGACATGCTGCCATCTTCCGGATAAGTAGGACCTGCACCATTCAAGCGCTGTTCCAGTGATGCCCTTCTCAGTTAACCTCATTAAGAGGAGATCATGATTCACTGAATCAAACGCTGCTGCGATGTCCAGAAAGATGAGGGCAAATCCTTGGCGGATGTTGTCTATGCCAGTGATTAACTTGCTGAGGAGTATGGTGAGGAGAGTTTCGACTCCGTGATATTCCCTGAAGCCATGTTGGCAGGGGTCAAGCGGAGCAGTGGTGTCAATATGGTCCTGTAACTGTCGTTGGACCTCCTTTTCGATGATCTTAGCAAGTAGAGGTATGCTAGAGATAGGCCTATAGGACTCGACCTTTAGGGGGTCGAGTTTGCAGTTTTTCAACAGGGGTCTAATTGAAGTGTGTTTAAGGGCTGAAGGGAAAGATCCTGTTGAAAAGGAGAGGTTCATTATGGAGGCAATAACTGGGCTGAAGTGGCTGCGGAGCTCCTTGATCCAGAAGGCAGGGCATGGATCAGACTGAGATGTAGTGATGTTGAGTGCAGTAATGGTGTCTTCGATTCCTTTCTTAGAAGGAATAGAGAATGTAGAAAGAGCTCCAGGGGTGACCTGCCCAAGGGTGGTAGTTGTTGTAGTGGTTCTGTTAATAAGGCACATCTTAGATTGTAAGTATGCTGCAAAATCTTGAGGGTGTATTTCAACTTGCGGCCCGGAGGATGGTTCCTTAGATAGGGACTTAACTAGGTCAAAAAGGTCGTGTGGCTTATTGAGTGATCTCATCAAGGTGTCCGAGTGGTGTCGTTTCATTGCCTCAGAAATTGCCTTACGGTGAGCAGCTAAGTGGTTATTGAATGCTGTCAGGTCCACCATAGCATGGGAGCGGCGCCAGCGTTTTTCAAGTTTACGTAATAGGATGAGGGAATCTCTAAGGTCCGCAGTGTACCAGGGGGCATTCACTCTTTTCCTTGAATACTTTTTTGCTGGGGGACGCACGGCAATAGCACTGAGACTATTGTTCCAGAGAGAGATTAGGTCCTCAAGATCTGTAATAGTGGTATTTATGAGTTGCTGAGTTTCCTCGATGATGAGCTCTTTGTTAAATGGCTTAAAAGATCTAGTGGATGGTCTTGCTGCGTTAGCTGGCGTATTGAAGATTTTGGAGAAGGTTTTGCTAGAAGGAATCTGAAGGATGATCAATTTGTGATCGGACCAGGGAACAGGGGTAATGGATGTAATAGGATCAAGAGATGTATTAAGGGATGACTGTGGGGCGAATATCAGATCTAGGGTGTTGCCCTTAGTGTGCGTGGGGGCTTTCACTAGTTGCGTGAAGCCGAGGTTTTCAAGGGCTTCTAGGAATGGGACCGCTTGATTATCTTGTAAAGTTGCTAGGTTGAAGTCACCTAGGATCCACATTGGGGAATGTGGGCTATGGGAGTTGGAGGCGAGCTCGATGATAGAGGCGAGCTCATCCGGTGACGTGGAGGGAGCTCTGTAGAGCAAGCTGATGGAGCAGCGTCTATTGGAGATGGTAATGGTTTCCATGTGACTTGTGCTGGTGGAGTGCTTTGTCTGGAACTGGAGGTCTGATCTAGAGAGGATGAGGACACCACCACCTCTTTTATCTTGCCTGTGACTGGTATGTACTGTAAATCTTGGTGGGAGGAGCTGGTTTATTATGACGTTGTCTTCCTCGGATAACCAAGTCTCTGTGACCAAGAGTAGGTCAAGGTCATGAGTGGAAATTAAGTCAGTGACAGCTGGCCATTTCTTCCGGATGGAGCGTGCATTGATGAGAGCACATTTGAGGCTGTCAGGGTAAGTTTTGTCAGGTTGTTTGCTTCTGTTGAGATGTTGAGGGGTAATATGGAGGAGATGAGGGTGGCGAGGGCGTGTGTCCCAGTGTAGGTTGCTGTGGGATGTACCAGACCATCTCCTTCCGTGGCTCTGCAGTATTGGGATTTGTTTGATGGATGAGGTTAAGGCTAGAGAGCAGGAGAACCAGTTAGTAAGGATGATGTAGCATCCAAGGATGGTGGTAATGAGGGGACCCATCTTTGTAAGAATGGGATAAAGGTTGGCTGGGATCAGAGAGTTGACTTATAGCATTGATAAGGGTTCCATCTTCATCATTCCATCTCAATTCCAGGACATAGTAAGATGGATTCTGGCGAGGTCTGAAGAAAGTACGAGTCTTTCCCTTTGTGCAAACATTCAGTTCTGTACCATTTTAGATACACCGGCTGACTACACCGGTACAAGTGTAGTAAGAGTAATAAAGCAAAGTCTGGGTAACTTGCATACCAGTTCGGGTAGTAGTTATACAGGCTGCACAAGGGGGCAAGGCAAGAGTGGTTCTCAAGAGTCCTAGGGCTACCGCAAGAAGGAAATAGCAGCAATTGGTAATCATCGTGATTATAGTCTTTGATGATTACTGAGGTAGATAATGGTTGATTGAGGTAGATAGATAAGGACTGATAGGGTGATACAAAACTGAAGGACGTCTCTTTCAGGAGCAGGGTAGCAAAGTCTTTATGATGACGGATCTTTTCTTCGCAGCGTGAGGCACAATGGTGCTGTAGGATTAGCGATCGAAGTCCAGGGGCGACTCTCAGGAATTGTTGCTGACTTCACTCGGCCACTTTAACGGCTGTTGGGGTGGATAGCAAAACGATGTATGGCCCTTTCCAATGAGGCGCCAGTGGTGTCTTCTTCCACTCCTTTACCCACACCGAGGCTCCTGGCTTGAAAGGATGCAAGGGCTCTGTTAGATTGATAGGCAACTGGTCCTGCACCCAGGTATGAAGGCTCTGCAAAACAGAACTCAGAGCCAACAATTCTTGCCTAGTGATTTCTGATCCAATCTGATTCATATCCCCTCTTATCCCCTGTATTATAGGCGGGGGCCTCCCATACAAAATCTCAAATGGGGATACTCCTAATGGCGTGATGGGCGCTGAACGTATTCGGAGAAGGGCAATGGGGAGAGCTTGGGGCCACTTCAGGTGGGCTTCCTGACAAAGTTTGGATATCTGAGACTTCAGGGTACGATTCATTCTCTCTACTTTTCCTGAACTCTGGGGCCTATAGGCTGTGTGTAACTTCCATTGTATCTGCAGGGCATGGGATAACTGTATACATTGCCAGGGGACTAGTAAGGAGGTAGAGACATAAGGTAGAGGTATTCCTATTAGTAATGCCCCGGAGACGGCTAGCAGCAAAAGTCATTTTCCTATGAATAATGCCCTGTTGAGGGCTAGCATCTTGAGGTTCTTGGGGTAACGTGCACACAATCTGTTTCATTGTTGGTGGCTATGAGCAAACAAATGCTGACTGGCCTTTTCCAGGCATATACAGAAAAAGGCATCTTTTAAGTCCAAAACAGTGAAATGTGTGGCTTCTGCTGGAATCAGTCCCAGGAGGGTGTAGGGATTTGATATTACTGGATGTATGGTTTCAACTGCACTGTTCACTCGACGTAGATCCTGCACTGGGCGGTAGTCACCTGTCCCAGGCTTCTTGATTGGGAGAAGGGGAGTGTTCCAGGGTGATTGGCATTCTCTAAGAAGTCCATACTGCAGTAATTTCTTCAGGTGGCGATGAATACCTTCAATTGCTGGTCGTGGGAGGGGATACTGACGCACATGCACTGGTTCTGCTCCTGGCTTAAGGGTAACAAGTACAGGAGCTATATTCTTTGCTAGGCTAGGTGGATTATTCTCTGCCCATACTCCAGGTGGGGCGGAACTTGGAGCCCGGTCTGGCCTAGTCCTCATCATCCATGAAATCTGCTTCGGTGACTGCCACTCCCTGCACGGCAGTCTCATTCTGCTGGAACTGTTGAAACTGTGCACGCTGCATCCCCCCTTGCTGCTGGAATCGCCCCCTCCTCTCCTAGCGCTCCCGTGTCCCCTCCAGGGGGCGGAGTTCATGTTCGGGCATGTATCCTTCCAATGTCCTTCCTCTTTATAATAAGCACACTGATTTGCACCTAAGGGGGGCCGAGAGCTCACTCGGCCCCTTCCCCGTCCTCTGGCTCTTCGGTTAGGATATCCTCCTCCGCGTCCTTCAACTAGTGCTGCAGCAAGCAGATCCACTTTTCTCCTCATCCTTCTTTCACTTTCCCTTTTGCATTCTTCATCACGATTCACATATACCTTTTGTGCGACTTCCATTAGTTGTGCTGAGTTCATGCCCGCAAATCCTTCTAATTTCTGCAGTTTCCGTCTTATGTCTCCCTGGGACTGACTCACAAAAGCGCTATTCACCATGCGTAAATTCTCCTCGGCTGCTGGGTCATAGGGGGTGTAAAGTCTATAAGCTTCAGTTAATCGCTCATAGAAAGCAGCCGGACTCTCATCTGGACGCTGAAGAACTTTGGCTACTTTCCCAATATTCATAGCTTTCTGGCCTCCCTTCTTTAGGCCCTGCAGTAGAGCCTGGTGAAACCGGGTGAGGGCTTTTTCTCCTACATCACTATTTGGGTCCCACCCGGGATCTTCATTGGGGAAATCTGCAGCTGCTGCCTGCCGGGGATCTAGATCTAGGTTTCTTCCAACTTCAGGGTTCTCTTCCAACCATTTAGTGGTTGCTCGCACTATCCGTGCCCGCTCTTCAGTAGTAAAGAGGGTAGCCAAGAGCTGGCGACAGTCAGACCAGGTGGGCTGATGAGTTTGCATAATACTAGTCATTAACTCTGTCAAATCTTGGGGCTTATCAGTATAGGAGGCATAATGCGTTTTCCAGTTTAATAAATCTGTTGTGGAGAAAGGCACATAAACTAGACTGGTCGGTCCGGTCACAACCTGACCCTCGTCATTTTGAATGGGTAATCCTGGGACCTGCCACAGTTGGGCGGACTTCTTTCGGGCCCGCTACTTTTCTGCTTCTAAGGACGTAACGCAGATTAGCGGACCTGGGGGTGGCTCTACTACCAGTGTCTGAACTAGTGGATGGCCCTGGACTGGCATCTGACCCTCCACTAGCGGATTCTTTGGGGGATGATTGTTCGGCGTCAGAGCACTGCTCAGGACTAGGGCTCCAACTTCTGCGGGGAGGGGTCTGCTCTTCAAGTTTTGGAGATGGTTGCTCGGGTGGAGGCACCTCGGCTGGAGGTACTCTCACTACCTCCGGCTCTACTCGGGGTACTAATGGGGGTACTTGGGGTGGTGCTGACGGGACTGGAGTATACAGAAAGGCGGGTGGATACCTTGGGATCCCTAGAGACTCTTGGGCCACATAAATAGGGGGCTTCTCTTTCTTGGCAGGGACTCTCGTGGCAGTTGCTAACATAATTTGACTCTGTCCCTCACTGCAACTCTTCATCCAGGAGGGCTGTTTCTCACATATACCTAACCAGGAGTCTATGTAGGGAAACTGTTCGGGACCATAGCTGCGCACTACCTTGTGCACACGGGTCACAATTTGGATATCAAAAGTACCTTCTGGTGGCCACCCGGCGTCCAGCGCCGGCCACACCCTACTACACAATATATCTAAGCGGGTCGCTGTCATTTTTATCCCATAATCACCACTAAAACCTTTCTTAAAATTCTTGATCATACAGTTCAGCGGAGTTTGTACGGACTCCGCCCCTCCCATTATAACGTATCACGTACAAGACAGCAAACAGAAAGGGTAGGTAGGATGGCTACTGGTAAGGGGTACGCGTAGCCCACAAAACAATGAGGGGGACAAACAACAAACGCTTCCTCCTGTTTGCGACCTGGACGCGGTCGCCCGGCCAGGAACTGCGCTAGTAAGGAGTCCGCTCTCGCTTGGCCTGTATTGCAAGGCCTCTCAAGCACACTTCACACAACCAAACATGCTAGCATTTCCCAAATTCCAAAATTCCCGGGTTAACTGACTAAACCAAAATTACCAAACCAAAAGGGTCAGCAGTTTCGCCTCGCGCATACTCATGCAAGGGTACTAGTGCCGCCCTGGAAGTTGATCAGACTTCCTTTACCTGTTACTGTACCAAATTGGTCTCGAGACTTTCCCAAAGCTATCTAACTAAGAACCAGAAAAATCAATACTCACTGGATCCGGTAGCTAATGCGCTGCGCAACCAGTTTCACCTTGGGTTGAATCCTGGACTCCCCTGGGTTCGAGGTGTTGGCCAGCTGGACCCAGCAGGCCGCCGAGGCAGGGCGGAACCCTCCGATACAAGGGACCAGTCGGCGCCTGGGATCCTCTCCACGTCAGTCGGCTGTGGTTCCAGCCGGACCAAACCTTGAGGCGGTAATACGGGGTAATATTTCTTGCGCACTATTCGCGTATTACGCCTTCCCGGTCAAGGAACCAAGTATATGTAAAAGCGAAGTGTCCACAACCAATAAAACCCGGAGTCTATTGACTAGAATTCAAACCTGTTTAATGTGCACAGACTCAGACAATGATACATACAAAATGGCTGAGCCCTGAGCTCAGAAAAACGACAGATTATATACCTTTCTTTCCCAATCTAATACAGGCAAAACTCCTCATTGGTCTTGGTGGCCCAGTTACTTTCATCCAATAGCCATCTGTGACTGGGCTTACCCCCCCCCCCTTGTTCCCCCTGTGCAAATCTCTCTAGCCAAGGCTCAAAGCACTAGACATAATATTCTGCTTTCTCATTCTACTTGCAAGGTCGCAGCACATCTAGCAGAGAAGCATAACACTGAAAAGACATCTGTGCTTATCAAAACAGTAAACAAAGGGAAAGTTTTATTCTCTTATCAAAGGCAGCGTAGAGCGGTTTTTTGCTAACAGCTACAGGCCATTTCTGTAAATTCCAAAGTCAACAATACTATTCTAAAGTAGGGGAGAGGGCTTCAGGCCTAGCTGACAGGCCTCAGCTGCATACTAGGCCATCGCCTATCACATTCTGACTTTATCGACTTTATGGAAGACATGGGCTTCCATCAAATAGTTAGACAGCCTACCCATACAAAAGGAAACATACTAGATCTGATCTTTGTCCCTAGAGCCTTAATCCTATAACCTAACTTTACATACCCTTCCTCCATGCATGTCCCGTAGTCAGATCACTACATCGTAAAAACCAGCCTCCCAATATGAATCTCCCCAAAAGCTTTTACCGACCAAGCCCAGCAAAGACCACACTTTAAAAAATTTGACAAAGACACCTTCTTCGCAGACATCACTCCTAAACTCACCAACACTATTCAAAACCTAGATGACACCATAAAAAACTGGGATGCTGTAATCAATGAAGCTGCTACACCAAGCTACCCCACCAACAAACACTTCAAAAAAAATCCAAAGAATGGTACACCCAAGACTTATGCAACCTTAAAAAAAATACAACTTTGAAAACTCTAGAAGAGGTCTCCCAAACCCCAGGAAAACAAAGAACTCTATAACGCCACATAAAACATCTATAAGGAAGCCATTCATAATTCTAAGAGAAAACACCACTCCTTCTTACTCCAAAAGGCCATCAACCACCCTAGGGAACTTTTTGAATTAGTGAAGATCCTAGCCAAGATTCATACAAACCTGTCAAATGCCATCCCTATCAAGCCCCAAGCTATAGCAGACTACCTAGCCATTAGGCTGACAAGCAAACAACTCACCCGTCCTTACCTGTAATGGCTCCCAAAATCATACTAATAAATAGTCCGCATTGCACCCCGTAAGTGAAAAAACAACTTCTTGAAACAATAAGCAAGATCAGTACCACAACATCTCACCTCAATCCTTGTCCATTCTCCTGGATAAAGGCAACAAAGACTGAACTAGCCCCTATAATTCTTAACATCGTCAACCATTCACTCTCCCATGGAATTGTGCCAGATTTGCTTAAATTATCTGTCATTTGCCCTTTACTTAAAAACACATCTCTCAACAAGGATGACCCTGCCTCATACCACCCCATAGCAAGCATTCATTTCCTAGCTAAAATAATTGAAAAATTAGTCAAAATACAATCACAGGACTTCATTGACCTCAATGCACCCCTAGATGCCCACTAATACGATTTCCACCCCTATCATGGCTTTTAAACCCTTATCTTAGTATTATTTGACACACTCATCTGTGGTCTGGACAACCCTATCCAAGCCTTCATCATGATATTTCTGGATATCACTGCTGCATTTGACAGTGTCGCCCACACCATCTTCCTGTCCAGACTGGCAAACATAGGTATTCTGGAACAGCATTAAATTGGTTCAAATCCTACATATCTAACCACCATCATTTCATAAAAATCAACTAGGAATCATCTACAACATTCCCCCAAGAACAGGGTCTCCCAAAAGGCTCTGCTCTATGAGCACTATTATTTAATCTGTACCTGCATAATCTTCAAAAAATACAACATCAAATACCATATATATGCTGATGACATAATGGTATATGCCCCATTTGACATCAACAATCCCCAATTCAGCAACATCACTGCATAACTGAAGCAGAATCACGGTTAAATGCAAACATGCAAATAAACCTTAAGTAAACCGAAATCTTATTCACAACTAGAAGTCAGAACTTTACACCCCCCTCTTCCTTTAAACTCCATAATATTGAACTTCCAGTCAAACAGGAAGTAAAATATCTAGGGGTCATTATCAACATAGCACTCACTATGACTGCCCAAGTCAAGCAAACTGCTATAATAGTATTCTTTAAATTAAAAGCTTTACAGCACCTCAAATCAATCCTTGACATTCAAGACTTCAGATCAGTAGTCCAAACGTTGATTACCCCTCACTTTGCAATAGTCTCTTACTGGGTCTACCTAAAAATAAAAAACAATCCACCTGCTACAACTAGCACAAAATGTAACTGTTAGGTCAGCCTCTCTCTGTAGTAGAGTCCCTTGTGGCCCTGTGAAGTCTGATAAATTCTACTACAGATCATTTGTATAGCGCTACAAATCAAATCAAACATCACCCCTATACTCTATAACCTCCATTGGCTCCCCATCTCATCCAGAACAACATAAAGGGGTATGTTTACTAAACTGTGTTAGTGTGATTCGCGTTAGGAGCCGCGGTAGAGACAGAAATCCCAAATAAGGACATGGGCGGTACATCGTTACCGAGAACGCGCCGAGAATGCGCGTTACAAGGCGCCATAAATGAACGAGCACTACAGGACACGTTACCGCGTGTTAATCTTAAGAGGGCGTGCAGGCATACAAGCACAGCAACAGAGCTGTAGCACAATGGTTACAACAATGACTGATGGTACAGGGGTCATGGGTTCGATTCCCCAGTGGGCCTAATGTATAAGGTTGGCTGAGGCAGCACCCTTTACATTTAGGTAGTGATTGTTGAAGCATTTGACGTGTATTTTAATTAGTGCTGCCAGCAAACACACCCTCACGGTGGCATAACCTAAGGTGCCGCATAAGGCACCCCATAAAGCACTCCATAGGGCACATTATAAAGTGTACTGTCTGCCAAGGCACCCTATAATGTCCCCTATAGGACACCTTATAAGGCTGTGAACAAAGCCCTGGCTGGCTGCAGAAGGACTGCACGTCACCCCACAAACTGGCTGCTGTGGTTACCAGGATAGGGTTAACCCACTCGTACCCATGATGCACTGCACATGCAAATCAGCAGTCGAGAGATGGGCACAAGATTGGGTATGCACCCCCACAGCACCTCGGCCTGGTAGGGGCAACAGACCATGTGTGGCACTGCCACAGAGTAGCCACAGACAGTCACATTGTGCGGGTACTGTGCCCACCCTGAGGTTGAGGTGGGGCGCCCAGCACCAGGTCCACAGCACCTTTCATGGCTGAAATACACCATGCTGCAGGTCCCCATCAGTGTGTGATAAGTAGTTCCATTAGACACACCTAGGATACATCTGTGTCCTGCTGTATGTCTCGGTCATGTCTAGTCCTTATGGGCGATGATGCATCCAGAATAGTGCATATCCTGTGTTGATGCCATGGTTACCTGCTGTAGGTGGGGAGAGGAGGAGGGAGGGGAGAGGGGAGAGGGAGGGAGGGGAGAGGGGAGAGGGGAGAGGGGAGAGGGGGAGAGGGGAGAGGGAGGGAGGGGCGAGAGGGAGAGAGAGGGGAGAGGGGAGAGGGGAGAGGGGAGAGGGGAGAGGGGAGGGGAGGGGGAGGGGGAGAGGGGAGGGGGGAGACGGGGAGGGGGGGGAGGGGGGGAGAGGGGGGGAGACGGGGAGGGGGGGAGGGAGACAGGAGGGGGGAGGGGGGGAGGGGGGGAGGGGGAGGGGAGGGAGGGAGGGAGGGAGAGGGAGAGAGAGAGGGGAGGGGAGGGGGAGGGGGAAGAGGGGGGAGGGGGGAAGGGAGAGGGGAGGGGGGAGAGGGGGAAGGGGGGAGAGGGGGAAGGGGGAGGGGGGGAGGGGGGGAGAGGAGAGGGGGAGGGGGAGAGGAGAAGGGAGGGGAGGGGGAGGGGGGAGAGGAGAGGGGGGAGAGGAGAGGGGGAGAGGAGAGGGGGAGGGGGAGAGGGGGGAGGGGGGAGAGAGGGGAGGGGGGAGAGGAGAGGGGGGAGGGGAGGGGGGGTGTATGGACCCATAGGCAGATTATGTACCACCACACAACCCACCCTCTGGGGCTCAGGGTGGGAAACAGGACCACCCACCAATAGATCCACAGTCTACCTCCCTGCAATGGTAGCAGTAGAGGGGACCAGCAACCCCAGTCCTGTTGGGGAACAGACAGAGTGGTACACATCCATAACACAATAGCAGACAGACGGCAGGCCTGGAAATGCTCAGCTGCCCCCCACCATTATCTGACATTTTCCAACAGCAAACCTCCAGCCGCTGCACCCTGCAAGGTGTTCCAGCAAGACACATACTAGCTGCAGACAGTCTGCCAGCTAGTCCATAGTGCATGGTCCTGGAGGAGAGGCATGCACCCAGAACAGAGATGTCAGCATACACACCAAGCAGATAAGTCAGTGATTGAGCCCCCCCAAAAAAAACATAAATATCACATGAGAAAAATGCTATATAGCACTATGGGGGAACCTAGCCATGCCATGGTCACTGCTCAGTCAGGGTGAGAGTGACCTCCCAGCAGGACATGCTATGGCCACCCTGTCTGTGCAGGTGGTACCGGGCACTACAATGTCCGAGCCATTGCCCTATGCCCTGTGCAGGCCACCCTATCCAGGCTATTCCCACGGTACCTTGCTACTCATTATGCACATTGGCAGGCCAATACTGGCAACAGTGCTAGCAGTGTGGGCTGTGGAGGGTGTTGGCAGCTACCACACACTGGATAGACAGACACACACTCCCCACACGTATGCCAGCATTGTGCAACTATAGAGGTGTTGGGCAGCCCAGGCCACCACACAAGTCCTGGGCACAGTGCAGGCATGGCTATGGTACGCAATACTGTAGGAGTCACTCCCCAGGTTGGTAAACACTGTCAGACACAAGACCTGTAGCACACTCCACAAACATCAGAAAGGTTGCTATGATGCAGCTCAATCAGAAAATTGTACTTAACCTAGGAATTGCTATCTGCCAGTAATCATAGCAACCTTTTGATAGATGTGTACCATATTCCCAGGTTTAGGGTGGCGTTACTAAGGTATGCAAGTGCTAGTATTGGAAGATGCACGTAGTGCCCAAAGTCCTGCATCTCCAGGAGGCTTTGGATAATGGGGCCTGTGGGTGCGGGTGTGTCTGCCCCTGTTGGCTGCTGCTTTACGGCAGAGGATCCCAACTCCAGTCCTGCGGTGCCAAACACTGTTCGGGTTTTCATGCTGTCCCTCATGAATATGCATGAGATACATCTGCATACCATGGGGGTGGCGCATAGGTAATGTGCATGTGTATGGTGTCTGTGCTCTGTAGGGTAAAATGTAGGTGTCTTGGGCATGTTTACGTCATCTGCAATAAAGGTGCTGTCTGTATTAGCACATTGTAGCAGTGGGTAAAATATGGGGACTGGGTTGGCAGGGACCACAGCTGGGACTTGAACCTGTGACTCTCTGCTTCTGAATACACTGGTTTTGTGCACTGCACCACCTTGTTGTCACAGAGTCAGTACATTCCTTGGTGATACCATGACTGTTCTTCAGACAGGGCCCGTCTGTTGCAGTACACGGCACCCACCTACACAGGGCTAGGCCACGGTCTGCTCTGGGCAGCTGCCACTGCCCCCTCCACCACCAGTATCCCTCAGCCACCATGCTGACATGCTCCTCTGCTGGTGGTGCTGGTGGTGCGCAGTCTCAGGCCATCCAGTGTGCAGGTAGGCGGCTGCCTATGGTGCGGGTTCTGGGGTAGGGGTACCTGCATAGACGTCCACGCTCCCCCCAGCCCCGCCTGCCAATGTTCCGTGCCCTTTGGGGGTAGCTGTTGGGTACTATCCCCTGTGACACTGTGGGAGACACACTCGTACCCATGTTGGGCCTTCAGCAGTTGCTGTCTGGCTGCTCTGCTGTTTCAGCATTCGTATGGGACACCTAGGCATCACCCTAGTCCGCACTGTGGCCCAGCTCCACCACAGCATGTGCCGCCTGCGGCCCTCTGTATCCCCTTCTCCGGCATCTGTCCAGTTGCCGTTCCGACATGCCCGCCCTGATGTTGCGGGACATGTGCACGCCATAGGAAACCTGTCCGATGATGGGGAAAACCCTGAGCAGCGCTATTTCACTGTGGGCTCATTCACCTTGTATGTGGACGGAGTATAGACCCTTCTACGATTTATATCTGTTCTATGAAGCTTACTCGGGGGGGGAGGGGTTGATGTTTCTGATTGATACCACTATTGGCCAGCTTGGTTATGGTTGTTTTCCAGTTTGTTGGGGTCATTTTCAGTGTTTATGTGCCCTTTTGTTTTGTGCACATGTATCACACTTATCACTTTTGTTAGGTTTCACTGCCTGGGCTGTACATTGCTGACTCTGAAATGGTTTCTCTCCCCTGTAATCTGCATTTAACGGCAGGTTTTCAATCGCGTTTGGATTCAGCTCTTCAGATCAGCGCGTTAGGGTGAAGGGAGCCTCTCCCCGCCCACTCTCCGCCCACTGACCCCTTCTCTCCGCCCTCTCTCCACCTTCTGCGGTGTTTTACTGCGCCGCGGAGCTTTACGATCATTAATGTTGGTTAACGCGCGTTATGTAACGTTAACGATCGTAAGCGCATCATAACGCGCGTTATGATGCGCTTACGATCGTTAACATTACATAACGTGCGTTATGTACCGTTACCGCAGTTTAGTAAACATATCCCAAAATGTTACTCTCAGATTTTAAACTTCACAATAATATCGCCCCTTCCTACCTATCCACCCTGATCCAATCTCAACCTGATACTAGAATAAAAAGAGCAAGTACAAAGGACCTCCTAGCCCTACCCCCCTCAATAAGAAAAAACAAAAAAAGTGACCAGCAACAGAGCCTTCAGGTATTCTGCTCCTACCCTCTGGAACTTCCTCCCAGACTTCATCAGATCAACTAAGGACCTACAGACATTTTGAAAACTCCTAAAAACAGTTCTTTTCTCAGAATATTACAACCCTTCAATTCCCCCCAACCCCTCTCCCACCTCGCTAATCAACACATCCCCACCCTGGTACAATTGCATCTCTATAACCTGTTCTGTAATAATATACTATGTATATGACCTCTTCATCATATTGATATACCATGTATATGACCTCTTCATATACCATGTATATGACCTCTTCAACATAGTGAAGACCCTGACACAAGACCCTTCGCCCCCCCCCCCCAACCAACTATACTAATCTCTCAGGAATACACAGACTACTTACAAGCCAAATCCAGCAATGTCAGTGCCGTCACGTAGTCCACTCCTAGTCACAACCCACACCAACTAATGCCGCTCACCTCACTCATACCACCATCAGACAGAGGCATCGAGGACACCATAGCAGCCATCAACTCCACCACAGCTCCAAACGACCCGTGCCCAGCATTCTGGATAAGATCACTGCGCAAGGAACTCAGCCCAATATTAGCCAAGATCATGGACCTGTCCTTCTCCACAAGACACTTCCCATCATGCCTCAAACAGATGTCAATCCAGCCCCTTCTAAAAAACAACAAACTGAACCCCCAGAATGTAGAATCCTATCGACCAATCTCAAGCATCCCGCTGCTAGCCAGGATAATTGAGAAGGTAGTCCAACGTCAAAACCAGGACTACATCGATTCCACTGTCCCCCTCGACCCATGCCAGCATGGCTTCAGAGAATTGCATGGCGTCAAGACACTACTCACCACGCTTCTCAGCACCTTAATCACAGGGATTGACAACATCAGACAAGGATATGCCCTTTTCTTCTTGGACATTGCCGCTGCATTCAACTCCATCAACCATGAACAACTCCTGATATGTCTCCAGGAGAAGGGAATCCATGGTTCAGTCTGGAGCTGGTGCAAATCATATCTAACAGACAGATGGCAGCAGGTACAAACAGGCTCTAAGACCTCCGAGCCCTTTCAACAAAAACATGGCATTCCCCAGGGCTCCTCACTCTCTGCCCTCTTGTTCAATATATATATGCAGCCCATATGTGCAATCATCTGCTCCTTCAACATCTCCTGCCTGATTTATGCAGATGATGTACTACTCTTCACCCCATTCACTATCGACCAGACTTCTCATCACTAGTAAAATGCTTTGATGCCGTCACTGACTGGCTCCACTCACAGAGTCTCAGGATTAACTTCAACAAGACAGATGTTCTATTCATCACAAGAAATCAATCCTTTTCCCCACCCGCATCACTGAAGATGAGAGATGCCGAGCTCCTAAGTAGATCCACCATCTGCTACCTAGGCGTCACGCTAGACCAGCACCTCGACATGAAAGCGCACATAGGCAACACCATCAAGGCAATCTACCATAAGATGCGGACAATTCGACATCTCAGACCCTTGCTGCAACCAGATGACTTCCGAACAGTTTTCCAGGCACTGGTAATCCCCCACTTCGACTACGCCAATGTGATCCTGCATGGACTCCCCAAGAACACACTAAACCCACTACAGCTAGCAATGAATGCCGCTGCCTGCTTCCTACATGGGGCCTCTAGAAGAGACCACATCACCCCAATCCTAAAAGGACCTGCACTGGCTGCCAATCTACTGCTGGCTCACCTACAAAGTAGTACTGATGACCTTAAAAGCCATCAAGAAAATACCCTCCACCTCCCTAATGGACCTTCTCCACCCCACTCCTGCAAACAGCTCAAGAACGACCTTCGCCACCAACACACTAATAACCCCCCGTGAAATAACAAAATGCACTCAGGCAACAAAGAACAGAGCCTTTATGTTCTACGCACCCACTTGCTGGAACGAGCTCCCAACTACCATCCGAGCGATCACTGACCTCGCCCAATTCAGAAAGGCACTAAAGCACCACCTTTTTCTCCTACACTACTCACAGGCCAACAATACAAATTCGCCCGCCATACCCCCACCCATCAGTCCAACCATCTAATTTAACTGACAATCCTGTAAATAACTTACAACCCTATACATAGTTCTTAGGACATGCCATGTCGCTACAACTGCTCAGTGACATCCTGCTCATACTGTATATAGTTACCCCAGTTGTAAATCCAAGTTACATTACCCATTCAATGTAACTATGAAGCAGGCTCCCCCTGCTTTGTACAAAAATGTTATTTGTAAACCACACTGATTTTAAAGAGCGTGGTATAGAAAAGTGTTAAATAAATAAATAAATAAATACAGTTCAGATGCAGCTTCGACGATTCTTCTGTATTAGCCCCTAGCTGATCTGTATATAGTTTTATTGTACTATAGTTCAAATGTTCTCTGAAACCAGGTTTCTGAAAATTTGTTCAATGTAAACCGTCCCTAATCGATGGAAGGGGCGGTATATAAGAAATGTTAAATAAATAAATAAAATAAATAAAAACTAGAGATATGTAAGAAATTGCACGTGAAATCCCATGGGTTAGTACATTAGCTTTTAAGAGGCTTTGAATGTGATTGTTTCTGAAAATTAAAACAAGTATTCCATTAAACCTTACAGTACGTATCACTATTAAGTAATTATGGGCATGTCTGCTAGAGGTATTTAATGTGCGTTAATAGTTAATGTGTGTTAAGTGCCAGAATTGTTTTATTTTTATGAGTGCAGTGGCACTTAATGCACGTTAACTTCATTAACGCACATTAACCTTTTGTAAATATGCCCCTTAGTGTGAATTTCAATCTCATGCACCTAAAAGAATTTTAAAAGATATTTTTTAGAAAAATGTGAAAGCAGCTTGGGATACTTCTGGTTGCCTGTGATTAAGGGAGTTCCTGGGTCTGCAAACCATGCTTACTGAGGGTTGTGGGGTGGGGCTGGTGGCTGAGATGGTGGATTGTTAACTTTGTAATGGGATGGTGGGTAGAACTATTAGGTTGGTAGCCAGGGGAGATTTTGGAATAGTTGTTTGGTTCCTTAAATATAATTTGGTAGGCAGATGAAGGGGGGGGGGCATGCTGTATGCTATTCAGTGTCAGTTCTGGGCAGGCTGGGTGCCAGGTGTGGCTGCAGAGTGAGTAGGGGTTGTGCATGTATTCTCCATAGGTGAAACCATGCCAAACTATAAGGGCTGTCATTGCCATGAAGGAAGGCCTCGTAAATGTTCCTCAGACACTTCAAATGGATCTGGTGCAGGAGTGAGAGCAGGTGCTATGAGGCAGCAGTAGCATAGTCAAAGCCTCTACAGGATCATATTATGAGGTGCACGATGAGTTTCAGTCTGAGTCTTGGAAGTCCACTGAGGGGGTCGCAGCTGAGTTGAAGGCCTCTTTACCCCTTTGCTGATCTGTGGGTGATCACATACAGTTCGAGGTTGCTGTAGTTGGGGGAGTCGCTGTACAGGGCACCATGGTGACTAACCTGTGCCACAGTGACTAACCTGCGGTGCGATGTGTCCAAGAGCAGGGGGAGAGGTAAAGATCATGGGGCTACACAAGGTTGCTGCTAAAGGATCCATGGACCGGTACACATTTCAGGATAAGAGGTTTGCTTTTACTGGAGCTTTGGTGGCTGGTGAATCGGGTACAAGTGCTGAAGTTGAAACTGCAATTTCAGGTCTGGTCATGGGTCTCATCTCAGAGGCACAGTTACCTCACTTGGATTGGTCCAGATGCATGGGGAGTGCCAGCGATTCTGCCATTTATCATCAGTATTACAGTGATCCAAGTGGGTGCTGATGCAGTGGTGGTTGACCCCAGCTGGATTTGACCTGGACATCCTCCCTAGATTCAATGGGGCTTTGCAGGGCTATTCAGGTTTAATTGGTTCCCATGCCCCAATACCTGGCCTACTGGTTGGCCTTCTAGCTCTGAACTGCCATACTCATGGGTTGGTGTTGTGCCTTTGCTTGGTTCTGCTTTAGCATTGCAGGACCCTGATTCTCCTGGTCAGTCCTGCAGTAGGAGGAACTTCCTGATATATCACAGTGAGAGAGCTGAAGGAGTAACCGTGGTGGGGGAATGAATCCTAATCACAGTGCATCAGTTCTGGTTGGCTCCGTCCCTGGAGTTGGTGAATGTGTTGCTGATGTGCTGCTCCTGATGAGGGTGGCTACTTCCTTGGCAGTTGCTGATGAAAGGTTAGTCAGGCAGGAGGGTGGTGATGAGGGCATTGCTGTGTTTAAAGGTCCCTGCAAGCGCAAGTGTAGCAAGGGGAGAAGATCTGAGTTACCTTCCTCTTCCTCTTCATCCTCTTCTTCCTTGACCTCCTCCTCTTTTTCTGGTTCATAGGCCTGATCGGCCACTAAGGAATATGGAGAGAGGGAATCCTGCTTCAATGGTCCTTACTGAACTTTCAGAGGGCATATCCCATGCTTATCAGAGCAAGATTAGGAGGTGCAGGTACATTGATATTTTTAAACTGTTGGAGAGACACTAGGGTCATAGGAAGGGAAATAAAAAGAAGAGAAAGAGGGATGGTTCTAGGGGTACTGAGCATAGGTTCTCTCATATCTTTCTGAATTGGATTAGGTGTTGTTTGTGTTTAGTTAGCACAGTAGGCTATGACAAGCTAGCTCAGTATGGTCCTTTGTTGGCTGACACTGATTTATTGTGGAGTCTCACAGGGACTTTAAAGGTTGTGCATGGCTCGGATATGATGAGCCCTTTTGGGATAAAATGGAGGAGAACAAGTTCATGATCGGGGGGACATGGGGTGTGAACTTAGGGCTTACATAGATAACAAATAAAGCTTCATCATCATTTTCAGGCTCCAGAACTGCTGAGGGTAAAGCAGCTTCTTTTGTGCCAGTGAGAAGTGTCAAGTCATTGTGTGGGGTTTCAGATGTCTGCTGGCATTTCAATAGGATGGCCTGCTACTTCCAGGATTGTTGCTTCAAATACCTGTGTTCCTCTTGTTCAGGCAGTCGCCCAGTCTGTTAATATTCAAAGCAGGTGGACGGGGTAGTAGAGCCAAGCAATATTATTTTTAGCAGAGCCATACTGAGCTGGAACATCTGTAAATGATGCTGTCTTGGTTTCAGTGTTACCTGTATCAGGAAAGGCTTTGCAGATTTTTGAGGGCTTTCAGAGTGGTTTTGTCATTCCTTACAAAGGTCCTTTGAGAGGTGGGTGCTTACGTAATTCATCCTCTGTACTGAGACTTGAGCAAGTGATGAAAGAAAAATTGGTAACTGAATTAGATTTGGGTAGAATAGCTGGTCCTTTTTGTCTGCCTTCTGCAGATTCGATTGTGTCCCAGCTGATGGTTGTTCTTTAGAAGAAACCAGATAAGTATCAATCCATACACAATTTATCTTTTCCATTGGGTTCTTTGGTCAATGATTTTGTACCTTGAAAGTTCTGTTTTGGTCCATTATTCATAGATTGACTGTGTTGCCGGTGGTTCAGAATTATGTCAGGGGTTTTTGATATCAAAACTGGACATTGAATCCCCTTGATGCCTATTTATCCCGATTGCTTTTTATTGCTGGGTTTTCATTTTCAAGGCAAATTTTATTTTGACAGAGGTACTGCATATCTATGGGTTGTTCTATTGCTTCTATTTAGTTAATTTTTTTAAATTATGTAACTTTTACAGTTTAAACAGAAGAACACCTCTTGTTACAGAAAAAGGTATTATAGCAGCTATTTGAAACAAAGTCAAATAGAATTATATTCACTTTCAGAACATAAGAACATAAGATATGCCATACTGGGTCAGACCAAGGTCCATCAAGCCCAGTATCCTGTTTCCAACAGTGGCCAATCTAGGTCATACGTACCTAGCAGTTTTCCCAAAAGACACAGGTTCCGCAATGCTTGTACTGGGTCAAGCATTGATATCCTGGGTCCCTTCTTAATGGTTTATGGACCTTTCCTCCAGGAACTTGTCCAAACTGGCATTCAGTGGCAGTGTATGCCATGACAGCTCCTTGTATAGCTGGGCTTCGGGAGGGTTTGGTCACGGCACTGGAGGAAAGGTCATTCTATGTTAATTTGGGGGACACTGAGGATCAGCTGCTTGGCAAAATACAGTCCTCTTTGACCATGGGTGTCCTTTCCGGACTCACCTAGGTACCTGTGTTCCTGATTGGCCACTATTGAACAAAGAATAGTGAGCTTGGAGGACCTTGGTCTGACACAGTATGGCATATATTCTGAACTTATGTTCTTATGCCCCTCTGTGCCACCCAGGCAGCTGCTTAGTCCAACATGTCTGCCAGCACCCCCCACTGCATGACCACCATGCCACCCCCAGTGCCCCACTTGCACCATCAGCATGGTGCCCTTTTCTACATGAGCACCATTCTGTTGCTGCTAATGGAACATTACTATCACTAACTTGGCCTCCTTTGTCAGTGCATCACATTGTGGATGCTTGAATAGTTCCTCTCCTGTCTACAGACACCTTTTCCGCAAGGTTTTAATCGGCGATCGGGTTCCCAGCGTTAAAGGGCTTTTCAAGCCATTGCGCAATCAGTGGTGTTGGGAGCATACACTTTAACCACCTACTCCCCACCCAAGTCACATCCATTCTGCCCTCTGTGTCCTTAACAGTGCCGGTGCCTTTACCGCACCTTAAAATCACATTTTTTCGGCGTTAAAGGAGCAAGTGTGCTGATAGCCTGCATGAACGGCACACATACTTTCTTACCACCATTTAGTAAACATACCCCTTAGTTCTTACTCACCCGCTACTTGACCAGTCCCATTTTCCCCCCTTTTACCTGGCTCTCTGGCTTCCATAAATTTCTGGCTCCAACATCCATCCAGCTTCCATTGCCCTGTGGTTGTTCATGGTTTTGTGGCTTCCATAGCTCGCTTGCTTTTGGGTCTCTCACATAAATGCTAAAGCCTTCATCTCTGCTGAATCTTTGGAGTGTCTGCTAAGAGACACACTGCTTCTAGTAGCAAACACATAGGGGGCTACCCTGTGCCATGAATAGGGGGGATGGATGTCCCAATGGGACATCCATCCCCACTATTCATGCCTTCCCCCGCTGTGTCTAACCTCCCCTCCGGTTGTGCGGGGAAGTTAAAGGAAGTCAGAGAAGGGATGGCTCGGGTGCAGAGTCTGGGCGGGCGGTGGGTGGTGTCCGGCCCTGGACATAAAGGGCCGATTCTAATGTTGGCCTTGTATGTCCAGGATTGTCGAGATGTGTCCATCAAGGTCCATCAAGCCCAGTATCCTGTTTCCAACAGTGGCCGATCTAGGTCATATGTACCTAGCAGTTTCCCCAAAAGACACAGGTTCCGCAATGCTTGTACTGGCTCAAGCATTGATATCCTGGGTCCCTTCTTAATAATGGTTTATGGACCTTTCCTCCAGGAACTTGTCCAAACCTTTTTTAAACCCAGCTACACTAACAGCCTTTACTACATCCTCCGGTAACAAATACCAGAGTTTGATTACACGTTGAGTGAAAAAATATTTTCTTTTATTAGTCTTAAATAATTTACCCTGTAGCTTCATTGCATGTCCCCTAGTCTTTCTATATTCTGATAACGTAAACAATCGATCTACGTTTACACCTTCCAGTATGTTCATTAATTTATAGACTTCTATCATATCTCCCCTCAGCCGTCTCTTTTCCAGGTTAAAGAGCCCTAACCTTTTTAGCCTTTCTTCATAGGAGTATCCTTCCATCCCCTTTACCATTTTGGTGGCTCTTCTCTGAACCTTTTCTAATAACGCTATATCCTTTTTAAGATACGGCGACCAGAATTGCACACAATATTCAAGGTGCGGTCTCACCATGGAACAATATAGAAGCATTATAATATCTTTTGTTTTATTTTCCATTCCTTTCCTTATGATACCTAGCATTCTATTTGCTCTCTTGGCCGCCGCAGCACACTGGGCCGAGGGTTTTAACATGTTATCCACAATGACGCCTAAATCTTTTTCCTGGGTGGTGGTTCCTAATGTGGAACCTTGCATCATGTAACCATAGTTTGGGTTGTTCTTCACTAGGTGCATAACTTTGCACTTGTCCACATTAAATTTCATCTGCCATTTTGATGCCCAGTCTTCCAATTTATCAAGATCCTCTTGCAATTTTCCACAATCCTCTTGGGTTTTAACAACTTTAAATAGTTTTGTGTCATCTGCAAATTTGACATGTGTGGGGAAGTTATTCCACCTCCGAGGTGGAATAACTTCCCTGGACGTGTTTTTTATATGGCCCGGGGCGCGGATAGGGCAGGAGGGGCCAGGGGACATTCCCCACAGCCCGACCCTGGCCTTAGGAGGTCAAATCGTGGGTTAGGCTGTGGGGAATAAGCATTTGTTACCGGCAGCCAGCATCGTGGCTTTAAAATTGAGCTGCGGTGCCATGGCAACAGGATGTCATGGTGCTGCAGCTCCGTTTAAAAGCCCTGACTGAGTTAGTTGGGCAGATCATGTACATGCAGGCCAGACTGAATCACAGTCCCAGCCTGCATGTACATGACTGATTGCAATTCTGATCCTGCGTGACTAGACTTGCCCCGCGGGAGCAGAATCACAACCCCCCTCTGTACATCCAGTCAAAGTGGACGTATAGAGAGGGCGTACGTCCAGAACAGAATGAGCCCTATAATGAGGTTGACATTCAAATGCTCTTATGAGGTTAATGGCAGTACCAACTGTGTAAATGCTTTATTTTATTTATTTAGACAGTTTTTGTATACTGCCTTATCCTTCAATCAAAGCGGTCACAACACAATTGGGGGATACATTTAACACGCGGGGATATGAGACACATACACTAATACTTACAGGGAACATGGGCTATGGAGGGTTAAGTGGCTTGCCCAAGACCACAAGGAGCATCTGTGGGACTAGAAACCCCAGTCCTTCCGGCCCAAGGTTGCTGTCCTCTAGTGGGATTTGAACCCCCGACCTTCCGGCCTGAAGTACCTTGCCCCAAACACTAGGCTACTCCTCCCTCTTTAAAATGACCCTCCCCCCCCACCCGAGAAAGTATTTTTATAAGGGGACATGTACTTTCAGGCACCAAGTATGCACCTGGTGGAGGTTATTTTAGTCATTAATGTGTATTTGTGACCACATACGTTGTCAGACGGCTGCCTAGGGTGAGAACTTACACAATCTTGACGATGCATATATTCATATGATTCTTGCAAGGTATTGTGGGTATTGTAGTTCATTCACTCCCAAACACAGCTGATGACAATAATTTGAGTTGTGAAACCAAGTGGTAAGATCAATAAAATACTTCTTTTATTGATGGGGTTTAATTCACCCAGCACATGTATGCTTGATAGCACTATAAATGAGGTTACTTGCTTGCAGTGTTTAAAATGGATAACAAAAAGTCACAAAGTAAACCAGAAAACAACCTTCAGCTTGTCAGGCAATTAGCTAATGTTTTCTTAGCAAGTAATTACCAAATACAAAGGCACAAAGTAAAGAATAAACTTTGCTGGTTAGGTTAACTTCTGCTTATTTTCCACGCCGATCTCAGCAGTGATTCTCCCTTGCTCACACACACAATCAGGTGCAGCCCTAATTACTATCAATGGACCAGCTGAAAGCCTTTAGCTGGCTGGCTGCTACTGTGTGAGCCCAAATCCTGCTTTAAGAGCTGTTTGCAGTGGAAATAAAGAACAAAGTTAGGTTTCTTTGTGATGGCTGATGTGTTTGCTCAGAGAAAGCTAGCAATAGCATTTAGATAGAGAACAGTCCATATAAACTGTACTTTCATCTGCTGTATCAATCAGCATAGGGTCATTATCATACATTGGCACAGACGAGTCTTTCATTAAGGCACTATCATGAGAATGCTCATTCCCTTGCTGCCATTCTCTACTATAGATAGGGTCTGGATCAGTGTTCATCCCTGAGCCTCTCCTGCTATCATTATTCCTCTCTGTATAGCCTGGCCAATATGTAATCCAATTCTGATGTCCAGCCTTCCAATCTTGATCCCTGGACACTGGATCTCCTCTCACATACCTTCTGGCCTTGGTCTGAAAGTCCCTTCCACATGCAGTCTTCTCTCTTCCAGGTAGCCACTGGTGATTCCTATCTCTGCCACTCCATTCCTCTGGCTGAAACCAGTCCAATGGACTCTGCTGGCTTTTGGAATACCTCCCAGTATGAGTATTGCCTTGGAATCTCCCAGACCTTCCAATGGCCTTTCTTCTCTTCCTTCCAGAGAGTTTCCTTCTCTCTCTATCTGCGTGGCTTTTGCTGAAGCTGTTCTTCCAACTGTTGCTGAAACTGTTTCCTGAAGAATAAGCTCTACTCTTATCCTGTTCTAATGTGTGCTGCTCCCTAACACAGCGCAGCTGTCTTGAATCAGGCCCTGCCCTTTGAGATGAGTGCTTAGGGATTACCTCATAGCTCTCTTGATTGCACACACATTTTCTCACTTCAGCCCCTCTCATGGCTGCTGGAAACCTGGTGCATTCTGGGACTGGTAGTCTTTTATGTGAAAACTCTGTTTTCTCACTTCTACCAGAACTGACAGGTTGCTTGTTCAGAGTCACATCATCTTTTCTATAGCTCCTACCTGAGCTATGATAAGCTTCCTTATCACATACCCCCCTGCTTAAGTTATTACGGACTGGTTTTACTGGTGAAACTTCTTCTCTACAGTCCGTAATACGGGAAAGTGCATCCACATTCTTGTGTAACTTCCCGGCACGATGTTCAACCTGAAAATCAAACGCCTGTAAGGCCATGTACCAGCGTGTCAACCTGGCATTGTGGTTCTTCATTTGCTGCAACCACTTAAGTGGGGCATGGTCCGTGACCAACTGGAACTTTCTCCCTGTAAGGTAAAACCTTAACGCCTCCACTGACCACTTGATAGCCAAACACTCTTTTTCTATCGTGGAATACTTTGTTCAGCCAGTGACAACTTCCTGCTCAGGTACATCACAGGATGCTCCTCTCCATCATGGCACTGGGATAGGACTGCTCCTAGCCCTACATCCGATGCATCGGTTTGAACCAGAAAGGGTTTCTTGAAGTCTACTCCTTTCAGTACCGGTCCTGTACACAATTTTTCTTTTTAATACTGAAAACGCTTTTTCAGCTTCTGGTGTCCACTTTATCTGGTTTGGACAATTCTTTCGCAGCATATCCGTGAAAATGGCACTTTTCTCTGCGAATTGCGGTATAAACCGGCGGTAGTATCCAATAAGTCCTAAGAAACTTCTTAGTTGTTTCTTGGTTGTTGGAGGAGGAAAATTCCTGATGCTATCTATTTTACTTAATAGAGGTTTAATTTTTCCTCTTCCCACTAGGTGGCCTAGGTATTTTACCTCCCTATTTGCAAAGGCACACTTCTTCGGGTTTAAAGTGATTCCCGCTTGCTTCATAGAGCACAAGACTGCCCTGATCCTCTTCAAATGCTCCGCCCAGGTGTTACTATGGATTATGACATCATCCATGTATGCAAAAGCATAACTTTGGTGGGGTCGAAGTACCTGATCCACTAACCTTTGGCAGGTAGCCGCTGCTCCATGCAGTCCGAAAGGCATCCTCTTGAACTGGAAAAGGCCAACGGGGGTGCTGAACGCAGTTTTCGGCTTCGACTCCCTGGTGAGCGGGATTTGCCAATATCCTTTTGTCATATCAAGGGTGGTTAAGTATTGAGCCTGTCCCAGCTGGTCTAGCAGCTCCTCAATTCTTGGCATTGGATATGCATCAAAAACTGATATGGCGTTTACCTGCCGGAAGTCAATACAAAATCTTAAGGATCCATCAGGCTTCGGCACCAGGACTATGGGGCTATTCCAGGGACTCTTTGACTCCTCTATTACCCCCATGTCCAACATCTCCTGGACTTGTGCCACTACCTCCTGTCTTTTGGCTTCAGGCAAGCGGTATGGCCTTTGACGAACCACTTTCCCAGGTGGAGTTATTATTTCATGGGCCACCAAATGGGTCTCCCCAGGTATGGGTGTCAACACATCTGGGAATTCCTTAAGCAACTTCCTAATTTCTTCCTGTTGTACCATTGTCAGGTCCTCACCTATTTGGGGCTCTGATTTTTCTTTACAATCAGATACCTGGGGTCCCAAATCTTCCTCTTCACTCACCTCCCTCTCTTGGGCACAGGTGGCAGCTAAGCTTTTAACCCCTTTGACATCAGTAGAACCAAAACCTTTGGCTCCACGTTCAGAATTCTCTAGGGATGTGACCTCCTCCACAGGTGGAAAACCCAGCCTCTCACAAATCAATTGGGCAATTTTGTCTCCTGTCTTCACATGATACTCATTCTGTCCAAAGTTAAACAACAGAACTTTAATATTGCCCCTGTAATCGGGATCAATTACTCCCGCACCCACATCGATGAAATATTTAAGGGCTAATCCGGACCTTGGGGCTACTCTCCCATAACATCCAATTGGTATTTCCACTTGGAGACTGGTGTCAACCAGGGCTCTCCCTTGGCTAGGTACAGTCACATTTTCTATGCTGCATAGGTCAAACCCAGCAGACTGAGGGGTTGCCCGCTTAGGAGCTTGGGCCTTCTCAGAGACCTTGTTTATGTTTATGTTTATGTTTATGTTTATTTAAACTTGTTATACCGCTCAATACCATAGGCGTCTGAGCGGTTTACAATAGCTAAAATCAAGCAAGTTAATTAAAACAAGCTCTTGGCTGCAGAAAAGAAAAAGGAAAAGAACGCCATTAAAAGTGAGAAAAGTGAGGAGAGAAAGAAAAGAAAGCTGGGAGCAGAGTAGAAGTTTAAAATAGGAAAGAGCATTACACGCATACTATCAAGGCGGAGAGGGAAGGGGGAGCAGACATTCACGAGAGACATGGAGGGAAGGAGGGGGGGGAAGGATAGGCTAGGGAGGGGGATCAAACGCAAGGCAGAAAAGGTGGTTTTTGAGTTGGGTTTTAAATGAGGGTTATGAGTATTCTGCACGTTTGTAGGGAGGGAGTGAGTTCCAGAGACTTGGAGCCAAAAAATAGAATGCAGAGGAGCGGGTTTGTTCTAGACGAGCATGTGCGGGGGAGGGGAGGACCATACGGTTTATATGTATGGAACGGAGGAGACGGTGAGAGGTACGGAATTGTATCTGATTCGCCAGGTAGAGGGGAGTGCCAGTGTGGATAACTTTGAATGTGAGAATGAGAAGTTTATACCGAATGCGGAAAGAGATAGGTAACCAGTGATGCTGGTAGAGAAGGGGAGTAACGTGGTCGAAACGTGATGCATGGGTCAACAAACGGATGGCAGCATTTTGGACATGTTGGAGACGGGACAATTGGGACTGGGATAGGCCGGCGAAAGAAACATTACAGTAGTCGAGACGAGACAGCACAAGGGTAAGCAGGAGAGTGGTAAGGGCAGAGGCAGAGAGAAAGGGACGGACTGCTCTGAGTTGGCGAAGAGAGAAAAAGGAGCGCTGTACAATTGAGGAGATATGGTCCTTGAAAGTAAGGTTGGAATCAAGAATAACGCCTAGGTAGCGGAGTGATGATACCAGGGGGATAGGCTGGGAGGATAGAGAAGGGGCACAGGTAGGGGAAGGGCTGCCAAAGGTGAACCAGATTGCAAAGGACTTTGCCGGATTGATGTGTAGAAAATTAGAGGAGAACCAGGAAGTCACAGCAGTGAGACAGAGGTTAAGAGGGGTGATATCAGGAGAGAGCGGGTCGGTGTGGTGGAGAAGAATGATGTCATCTGCATAATAATATGCAGAGATACTGAATTGTTGGACTAGAAGGGCAAGAGGGGCTAGGAAAATATTAAAGAGGAGTGGGGCAAGAACAGACCCCTGGGGGACTCCACAGGGAAGGGGGGTAGGGGCAGAGGAGGAAGATGCGGAGATGACAGAGAAGGAACGGCAGGATAGGAAGGAATGAAACCAGCGGAGAACCGCACCTGAGAGGCCGGCTTCCTGAAGACGGATGAGAAGGGTATGGTGATCCACTAGATCAAAAGCCGCAGATAGATCAAGAGAGACAGCCAAGGTGATGAGACCGCGATCATGAGCAGTGTGAAGATCGTTGAGGAGAGAGTGGAGGACAGATTCAGTACTATGGCAAGGGCTGATAGCTGATTGACGGGGGTGAAGAGTGAGAGAAAGTTCAAGATGGGAGGAGAGTTGAGAGAAAACCATTTTTTCAAGGAGTTTTGAGAGAAATGATAGATTAGAGACGGGACGCCAGTTGGAGAGGACAGAGGGATCGGAAGAGTGAGATTTCAGGATGGGACGGACTGTTGCATGCTTCCAGGTAGAGGGGAAGGAGCCGGAGGATAGACTTGTGTTAAAAAGAGAAAGGATGAATGGGGATAGGGCTAGGGAAGGTTCTAGGAGCCATTGAGAGGGGATAGGGTCAGCTGGCATGTTGTTTTGCGGACAGTAGAGAAGGTTTTATTCAGAACCGCAAGTGTAATGGGGTCGAAAGAGGACCAGGAGTGTGACAGTACAGGGAGTAGGGATGGTGAGGAAGGGGAAGGGGGAAGGGGAGGCTCAGAGGGAGGGGAGAGGGGTGGAGGACATTGGGGAAATGCTTGACGGAGAGTATTAACTTTGGAAGCAAAGAAAGAGGCGAGGGAGGAGGGGTCCGGGGAGGTAGAGCTGATGGCGAGAGAGGGGATAGACGCAGAGTGTGAGGCTGTGAGAGAGCGAAGAACTGAGTATAGTTGACGGGACGAGTTTGAGGAGGAGGAAATGAGGTCAGCATAATAGTTACGCTTCTCGGTGTGGAGAAGAGTGCGATAGTGACGGTGGCAGGTATGAAAGTTAGCAAGAGTAACAGGAGATGGTACTTTAGGACGAATATCTGCTTTGGGGTAGCTTGGTCTTCTGGACGCTTAACCATCTTTTTAGCTGGGGTCTGAGGACTTCCAAATAAAGGCCCGGGAGCTACTACCATTAAACCTTCTCCCTCCTTCTTTCCTAGTCCTTCCACTAGACCCTGCTTAAATCTTGGCCAGTCTCTTCCTAGAACCAAATCAAAGGGTAGCCTAGGCACCACTGCTAAAAGGACTTCCTCTTGTTCCCCCAGGCACTTAACCTTAAGCCTATAGGTGGGATATGATGTTGCAGCACCATGAATGCATCTGATGTAAACTTGGCTTTCAGGGGTTCTAGGCACAAATCTTTCTTGGGCCTCTATCCTCTTCCAAAGCCTTTTTGACATCATACTCTGGTCTGCCCCAGAGTCTAATAATGCATTTGTGGTAATTCCTTGCACATCAACCATCAAAAGAAATCCTTCCTTGGGTTGTTTTAAATCCAGACCCATTAAACTAGTGTGTGTCTGGCATCTCTTCTCAAAATGTCCCAATTTTCCACACTTGAAACATTTCTTTCTATTCCACTGTGTCATCTGGTTTGAGACAGTACATTCATTTTTAGAAACATTCCTAATTATTCCTTTTTCTGATACAGCACATCTAGCCTCAGCATCCATCTTTAGAGGGCCACCCATTCTATGGCAAGCCTGCGTGGCTTCCAAGAATCTCTCTGCTAGCATGGTTGCCTCTCCAAGATTTTGGCAATTTTGCTGTATAAGAAAAACATTCAAATCTTTAGGTATGCCAAGCATAAATTGTTCCAGCATTATAATATCTAATAACATTTCTACTGTCTTTTGCTCAGGCTCCAACCATTTTACAGCTAAACTTCTGATTCTCTGACTCAGAGCCCTGGGTGTCTCACCCACTTTCAATGTAACAGCTCTAAACATTCGCCTATACTCTGAAATTGACAACCCTAGGCGATCTCTAATAGCTGCCTTTACATCCTTATAAATCAAAGCCTGGACTGCTGGCATTGCTCTGTAAGCTGCTAGTGCCTCACCAGTTAATGAGGCTGCCAGCCTTACTGCCCACTGGGTCTCTGGCCATGCTAAAGCCTGTGCCACTCTTTCAAAAGACTCTAGAAAATCATCAACATTATCTTCTGGAGTTAATTTCCCAAAATTAAATGCCCCAATCCCTTGATTGAGTCCCACAGTGTCCACATGTGGTGCACCAGTACTAACTGCTGGTCTTGCATCTGTTCCACTTTGGCTCTGCAGCTGAACTAGAGCTTGCACCAGATCAAGCACTGGTTTCTGCTGTTCCATTAAGGCCTTCATAGCAGTGTCCTGGGCCTGCTGTGATAGCTCCTGCTGCTTGCAAAATTGGGCTGCCATCCACTGAGCCATCTCCCTCGGATCCATCTTGACCCCTGCAAGAAAAGAGAAAAAAAAACCAAAGAGCAGCACCTTCCAACCAGGTGTGTTTTTTTTTTCAACTTTTTTTTTTTTTCAATTACCCCCTGTGCTTACACACATCCACCACTAGACATGCCCAGGTACATATTACCTTGCCTCAGTGATGAATCCAGCTTTGCACAGGGTCTTTTCCTCTGGGACAGCTTCCTGGAACAACCACTTTTCCTCCAAAGTGCAGACGAGGGAAAAAAATCTTCTTACAGCTTTAAACTTGACTTTTATTTGTAATCCACAACAAGTAAATCCTCTTGGTGCAAGAGCAATCCGAAAAACTACGCCATTTGTCAGATGGCTGCCTAGGGTGAGAACTTACACAATCTTGATGATGCATATATTCATATGATTCTTGCAAGGTATTGTGGGTATTGTAGTTCATTCACTCCCAAACACAGCTGATGACAATAATTTGAGTTGTGAAACCAAGTGGTAAGATCAATAAAATACTTCTTTTATTGATGGGGTTTAATTCACCCAGCACATGTATGCTTGATAGCACTATAAATGAGGTTACTTGCTTGCAGTGTTTAAAATGGATAACAAAAAGTCACAAAGTAAACCAGAAAACAACCTTCAGCTTGTCAGGCAATTAGCTAATGTTTTCTTAGCAAGTAATTACCAAATACAAAGGCACAAAGTAAAGAATAAACTTTGCTGGTTAGGTTAACTTCTGCTTATTTTCCACGCCGATCTCAGCAGTGATTCTCCCTTGCTCACACACACAATCAGGTGCAGCCCTAATTACTATCAATGGACCAGCTGAAAGCCTTTAGCTGGCTGGCTGCTACTGTGTGAGCCCAAATCCTGCTTTAAGAGCTGTTTGCAGTGGAAATAAAGAACAAAGTTAGGTTTCTTTGTGATGGCTGATGTGTTTGCTCAGAGAAAGCTAGCAATAGCATTTAGATAGAGAACAGTCCATATAAACTGTACTTTCATCTGCTGTATCAATCAGCATAGGGTCATTATCATACATTGGCACAGACGAGTCTTTCATTAAGGCACTATCATGAGAATGCTCATTCCCTTGCTGCCATTCTCTATTATAGATAGGGTCTGGATCAGTGTTCATCCCTGAGCCTCTCCTGCTATCATTATTCCTCTCTGTATAGCCTGGCCAATATGTAATCCAATTCTGATGTCCAGCCTTCCAATCTTGATCCCTGGACACTGGATCTCCTCTCACATACCTTCTGGCCTTGGTCTGAAAGTCCCTTCCACATGCAGTCTTCTCTCTTCCAGGTAGCCACTGGTGATTCCTATCTCTGCCACTCCATTCCTCTGGCTGAAACCAGTCCAATGGACTCTGCTGGCTTTTGGAATACCTCCCAGTATGAGTATTGCCTTGGAATCTCCCAGACCTTCCAATGGCCTTTCTTCTCTTCCTTCCAGAGAGTTTCCTTCTCTCTCTATCTGCGTGGCTTTTGCTGAAGCTGTTCTTCCAACTGTTGCTGAAACTGTTTCCTGAAGAATAAGCTCTACTCTTATCCTGTTCTAATGTGTGCTGCTCCCTAACACAGCGCAGCTGTCTTGAATCAGGCCCTGCCCTTTGAGATGAGTGCTTAGGGATTACCTCATAGCTCTCTTGATTGCACACACATTTTCTCACTTCAGCCCCTCTCATGGCTGCTGGAAACCTGGTGCATTCTGGGACTGGTAGTCTTTTATGTGAAAACTCTGTTTTCTCACTTCTACCAGAACTGACAGGTTGCTTGTTCAGAGTCACATCATCTTTTCTATAGCTCCTACCTGAGCTATGATAAGCTTCCTTATCACAACGTGCATTAATTAATAAAATAACCTCCAGATAGGTGTATATTTAGTGCCTAAAAGTATTACAGTGTAGCGAAAGGACACAGGAATTTGCAATAGACCCTGCATTTCTTTCTTACATTTTTGAAATATAGTACCATTACAGTTTGCAAAGTTGAATTTTGAAACCTGAACTGTTTTTGATCCTGAGATGGAAAATGAGGAGCTTCGCTGAATAATTTTGCTTAATACATTTTGCTTGAAGGAGGAAAATGATTCTTTAGCAAGATTACCTTCTGGATTATTGATCTCAGTTTTTCTGGGCACCAGGCCAGTCATTTGGACTAACATTCTTAATCCTAGCTAATGGGAAAGTAGATTAATGAGTTTCCTTCCTTGCCTTTCTGTTCCTCTTGGTTGAGAAGAAAGAATCATTGGCACGGGATCACCTTGGAAGAAATCAGTTTGAAACAGAGCAGATGCAGAACAAGCGAAGGAGGATTTTATAAATGGGGAATAGAAGCAAAATATTCAGTTAACAAAGTTTTAAAATATGAACTGCCGTGTCGCATGTTTTGCTATTGAGATTAGGGAAAAAGGCATCCATCTCATAATAGCTGGCATTTGCATAAATGCCAACTACACTTCATTTATTCCATAGTACATTCATTTCATTGAATTGCCTTTAGGTTTTCTGTGGCTTTCATCAACCTGCCTTTTGTCTGTACTACATTACAAATATCATAGCTTGCTTAGAGCTTAGCAGGCTCCCGTTTGACAATATTTTAACAGCGGATTCAGTGCAGATTTGTTTGAGGTATTATCCAAATTCTACAGTGTAATTTTATAAAAGGAATAACTGGAGTGCTTATTGAGGTGTTCCAGGAACTAATAATTAATTTATTGGGTTTCCACTTATTTTAACAAATCCATGAGGCCTGTATGCTAAAGTGAGGAAACGTTTTGTGGTTACAGAGTGTTAGGTGCAAAAATTAATGTAAAGTAGTTGCAAAGCTTGTTCAGGGTATGGCTAGCATCTGCCTATACAGGTATCGCATACTACAGTACATACTTTTACAACATGATAAGTGTATTGCTGATAATTAGATGCATCTGCGTTATTGGTAATGAACTTACAGTACCACTGTCTGTGCAGCTAAGATTCCCCCACACCTCAAACATCCCGGTTTTATTTCTCCTGACTGCATGTACTGTAACCCCAACCCCTGACAACTCTCTTCACAGTATATAGTGAACCCTCCCAAACACTCCCCTGACACTCCCTTGCAGGCCCCCTCCAGGACTTATCAGAAAGTGCTCTGATGGGTAGTAGAGAAGCAGGAGTGATCCCCATATCATGTTCCTGTCATGTTGGTGCCTAGTTCAAAATGGCATCTCTGATCCCTAGCAATACTGTTGCAGGATGGTTGTTAGAGGTCAAGCTGTCAAATAAGGAGGGCATCCATTACAGCTGGTTTCAGGGGAGGATATTGATACTAGGCTATAAGAACATAAGATATGCCATACTGGGTCAGACCAAGGTCCATCAAGCTCAGTATCCTGTTTCCAACAGTGGCCAATCTAGGTCATACGTACCTAGCAGTTTCCCCAAAAGACACAGGTTCCACAATGCTTGTACTGGATCAAGCATTGATATCTTTGGTCACTTCTTAATAATGGTTTATGGACCTTTCCTCCAGGAACTTGTCCAAACCTTTTTTAAACCCAGCTACACTAACAGACTTTACTACATCCTCCGGTAACAAATACCAGAGTTTGATTACACATTGAGTGAAAAAATATTTTCTTTTATTAGTCTTAAATAGTTTACCCTGTAGCTTCATTGCATGTCCCCTAGTCTTTCTATATTCTGATAACATAAACAATCGATCTACGTTTACCCGTTCCACTCCGTTCATTATTTTATTAACTTCTATCATATCTCCCCTCAGCCATCTCTTTTCCAGGTTAAAGAGCCCTAACCATTTTAGCCTTCCTTCATAGGAGAATCCTTCCATCCCCTTTACCATTTTGGTGGCTCTTCTCTGAACCTTTTCTAATAACGCTATATATTCAAGGTGCAGTCTCACCATGGAACGAAATAGAGGCATTATAATATCTTTTGTTTTATTTTCCATTCCTTTCCTTATGATACCTAGCATTCTATTTGCTCTCTTGGCCGCCGCTGCACACTGGGCCGAGGGTTTTAACATGGCTAGGAGGCTAGGAGTCAATTAGCAGTTTCAAGAAAGCTAAAGCAAGGAGGAAGGCCATCTCTCACACATTAGAATCCTATTGTCCCAGAGGTTACATTTGATAATGGACAATAGTAGCTTCCGTGTGATAGGGGAACAGTACAGATGAAACTTTAAACTGCATTCCAATCTTCCATTTAAAGTAGGGGCTCTAAGTCCTTCCCTGTGCTCTTTCTGTCAGCACAACAAAAAGTAGGCTCTCATCTCAAATTCTCCCATGTGTCTACTTCTTCATGCATCGCTCAAATGAACTTACTTCCCCACAAAACTCTGACATTAACATTCTTTGTCTCATACCCAGAGGATTTGGGGTGTTAATGATGGTGATATTTTACCCCACTCTTGGTCCTTGGGGTCTTCCTGCAAATGTTGGTTGTCACTTTATCCCTCTTCCAATGCTCTGTGGACTTTATCTCAAAGTTGGTACTGGTTTTCTGGTTACACAAGTTCTTGGACAAAAAAACCTGTGTCCTCTGGAAGTTTGACCACATCACCTCCTCACTACAGCAACTTCACTGGCTCCTGATAGGTTACTATATACAATTTAAAATGCTATGTTTTAAAAGTGCGTTCAGGGGCTGGTACAGAGTACCTTCACCATAAATTGAGGGATATTGTCTCCTCATTTATTTATTTAAAAGGTCTTTTATACTACTTTATCTTCCATTCAAGGTGGTTTACATTATAACAAGGTTACAATGAACAAGGATAATTAACTTGGACAATTAAACATAAACATTTGAGAACTTGGGTATACTATTGTGCAATAATGCTGTACAGTGGAGTTAAGTTAGACCCTTAGAGAATTATTCTGGGATGTCCATCCCCACTATTCATGGGCCTCCCCGCTGGCATCTAATTTCCCCACCAGTTGTATGGGGAAGTTAGACAGGGGCGGATCTGGGGCGGAGTTAGGGCGGACGGTGCATGGTCGCCGCCCTGGATGTACAGGGCTGATTCTAATGTTGGTCCTGTATGTCCAGGGCTGTTGACTTGTATGGGGAAGTTATTCCACCTCCAAGGTGGAATAACTTCCCTGCACGTAGTGGATCGGTGGGCCTGGGGCACGGATGGGGCAGAGGGGGGGTCCGAGGACATTTCCCACAGCCTGACCCTAGCCGTAGGTAGCCGGATTAGGGTTCGGGCTGTGGGGAATTAGCTGCAGGAGCCGGCGGCCAGGATCGCGGCTTTTAAATGGAGCTGTTGTGCCATGGCAACCGGATGCCATGGTGCCGCGGCTCCATATAAAAGCCCTGACTGAGTTAGTCAGGCACATCCTATACATGCAGGCTGGGTTGAATTGCTGTCCTGGCCTGCATGTACAGGACTTCGCGATTCTGATCCTGTGGAGCTAGACATGCCCCGTGAGATCAGAATCGTGATGCTCTCAATACGTCCGGTTCAGACCGGACATACAGAGGGTCTCTACATCTGGAACAGAATCGGGCTATTAGTATTTACATTGTGGGAGGGACATACTAGAGACTTAGTAGGGAGGTAGGGAGCTCATGATCGGTGTCCTCTCTGTATGTAGAATATTTGGGATCTATTTCCTAGGAAGAAATAAGGTTAGTTAGTTACCATCTCTGTGAAGGCATTCGAGTAGTAGAACTCCTTTCCAGTAGAGCTGCCTCAAGAGGCGAGTTTAATAACATTTCAAAAGAAGATGAAAATATATTTATTTCAGGCCGCTTATCTTGTGAGGTATTTTAGAAGCCCTTTTCTTGAGCTACTGTTGATGTCTGAAAACAGGTACTTAGACATGCAAAGCATGGAGATATCCCTGGGGCCATTTTAGAAGCCAGGTATATAGATGTTCCCAGAATTTTAATACAATTAGTCCTAACAATGAAAAACGTAAGGCACAATAAGGCCTAAGTAGCGCAGCACAGATATATATGAGACTGTCCTTGCTCACAATAGATTATAAAACTCCTAGTCTAATTTAGATGAGATGGGATACCGCTTGGGTGTCCATAGGTGTTGAAGTCATTTCAATTTATAAATGAAGTAGGCACTTCAATTCACTCTCAACAAAAAGACAGGTGCTCGAGTTTAAAAGTGGCTCATTGATCTGGTGGTGACTAAAGAGAAGCGTTGAGACCTGTGGCGTGTGGTTCATCGCTGGATTGCAGCCTAATATCTTAGGTTGATTTTTATATGCTGTTTGCCACCTCCCTCTCAGCCAGCAGGAGCCAAGGAGAAGCACCCGGAACAGTCTCTGATTCACGCGGCAGCGCTGAATTGGCACAGGCGGCTATTGATCTGGTCTGGTAGTCTTCTGGGGACAATGGTGCTGGGAGCACAACAGCAGCCGGTGAGTACAGCACAGATCACTGGGAGCTGGCATGGCCGATCGGTACTGAGCGGCTAGGGCAGAGAGCGACTGAGGCAGAGAGAGGAGCCCTCCACCGACGGACTAGCCGCGGATCATCGGAGCCTGCAAGACAATAATTAAGTCCTGTGTGCACATAGTGCTCTTTTATAAGCTTTGCTGATGCCAGTAGTGATTGGTCATAAGTTGATGATAATGGGTTCAAATAATTTCAGGGTAATGCCACTAAAACATTCGTCCCCACAGCAGCAAAAAAAGCTGCCACTTGTAAATACAGAGCCAAATCCACTCTCTCGGCAGGGTCTCCTCACATGGGTTGCTTGTGTGACAGTAGGCCAGCTCACCTTTGCAGCCAGTTCCAGCTTACTTGCTATTAATGGACCAGCAACTTTACCCGTGAGAAAAGCTACAGATTAGATGAGTCCTGTAATCCTCAGGCAGCTCAGAGATAAAGTGACCAACCATCCCATATTACAAGGGACAGTTCCGTATTTTAAGGATTTGTCCCTGGAATCATATGGGGCACCTAACTGTCCTCTATTTTAAAACATGTGTCCCATTCCTACATTCCTCCACATTTGTACCAGTGGACTTCTCCACTCCAGCTGAAATTTTCAAAGGGAAACTCTATTTATATGTGACTATTTTCATTTGAGACACAGAAACATATACATATGCATGCACTCTGTTGCACTTCAGCCACACACAAATGTGCATGCATTGATCCCCACCCCCACACACCCCAAATAAGGTACAGACATGCAGACTGGCACTTTCCAAACAGACAGATTCTCACTCACTACTGGTGCTGTGCTGCTTCTGCACTCCTCTACTTCAATGCCCGCGGTTCTTGCTTTTGTTACCAGTTCTTTTTCTCAGCCTGCAATAGCTGCCTCACAGAAAATCCACCCATCATTCCTGTGACTAGTACAACCTTTCCATTGGCTGAAACCTACCACTTACTCTGCACAGTGAGAAGGGAGCACTGGCGAGTTATAGAGCTAAACTCTAAAAAATACCCAGATGATTTAGACATCATTCTGACTAAGACAGCTACTTTACAAAGTTGTGGAATCCTAAAATAATTTAGATGGTTGGCAGTCCTAAACTTCTGAGTCCTCAGCACACCTGACAAATCTGGCTCCGCTTCCTCCCCAGGGCCCAGGCAACCATTAATCAGACACAGCCAGACACGGCCAATCAATAGGCTGTGGCAGACACAGCCAGCCAATAGAGAACAGGGGGAGGTGGGAGCAGTAGCTAGGATTCAGGATTTTTTTATGTTTGCCAGGTTCCAATGCTCCAACTGAAAGGTGCTTATCAATCATGAACAAAGTATGGTCTACAGAAAAAAACCCAACTACATGTAGAGATTCTCAAATGTCTAATGATTGTAAAGTACAATTTTGAATTGAGTTGCCCAGAAATTTTTTTTATTATCTTAGTGGAAATGTTGCTATTTTGAAGACCATTCACTCTGTAGAGAAGTACAGTAAGTAGGCCTGATTGGCACATTTGTAAGTAAATTTATAAACCTAGCAAACTGATTAAAATTTTGTGTTAAAATTCAAATTGTAATTATAAACATATTTTTTATTTTCCTTGACTAGCACACTCACAGCCTACCACTCCTGCCCCCCTCTGACATAACTTCCTGTTGGAAAGGGCAAGAGTGGCTGGAAGTTGCATCAAAGTGGGGCAGGAACGGCAAGCTTTGAGCACACTAGCGTGGGCATTTTAAAGCCCGACACAGTGGAGGCATCCCTGTGCCAACCCCCTCCCCCAGGTGAGAAGATAGATGCCGGGAGGGAGGACAGCATGACGGGCCAGGCGGCAATAAACTGCCGCTTCGCTGTGAGGAGGGGAGCCGATGCTACCCATCAGGGCCTACCCCCCAGGCAGCCAGCTAGTTCTCCTATGGACAGACCGGCCCTGCCGCATACATTCCATTCTATCTCCACCATCTTGCACGCCCAAACTGAACATATGCACGATGGGACTTATGTGCACACTTACAGAATAGTAACCACCTAAAGTGCTTACGCAAGTGCCCTTTCATTCACCTATGCCCTTTAAAATAGGGACTTATGTGCATTGTTAGCTCATAACTTTCCATACGCCTCCTATAAAATTACTTCCTTTATGTTCTTGTGCTGTTCTGAGGAACAGAATATTTCTATTGATAAGCAATTTCAAGATAGGACAAGAATCTATCAATCCTCATCCTTATATGGAATCAAAACTATTAACATTTTAAATAATTCCTTCAAAGTATGTTCAGCAATCATAATCTGAGATGAAAAATTATTTTTCTTAGCTAATTTAGGGAAATGTTTACTAAAATGCAGTAAGTTATCAGACACTCAGGCCTGTTTTTTAGCACAAGGGAAGAGCTGGACCCTGATTGCTGAGGGAGAGGCATGCCCAACATATCCCCATGCATTTAGTGTGGGTTCGGTTCTGCCTCCGTGCAAAGCCATTTGATGTGATTAATGCAGATGTACTTACTGCCATCATTTGAGGTAGAGGTATGTTCACTCACGTTAAATGAAACACGGCCAATTAGCATGCAACAAAGATTCCTGTGCTAAGCAGTAATATTGCATTTAGCACGACTATACTTACCGCCATCTCAATGTGTGGCAGTATGTGCACCCGCCTTAATCACAGCAAACGGCTTAGCATGGGGGCAGAACAAAACCCACTCTGCGTTAACCACAATGTGCATACTCCACCTCTGAACTACCCAGTCTCTGCCCCAACCAGTGCGAAGGTGTTAGCGTGGGGATTTTTTCTATGGCATGTTTAGTGTGGAGAAATGGTTATCACAGCAGGCTTAGCACATGCTAAACCCCTTCCTAACAGTGCACTTTAATAAACATGCCTCGTAAGTGCTTGTTTGAACAAATTTAAATGTGCAATGGAGTTATCCCTATCAGATTTCAATTATTATGGGCCTTCATCATGAATTAATTGCCCTTGGAAGTGAGGTTACAGAAAATTATTTGAGATATTGCAAATTGGTAAACGCTTTGCATTTTAAAAGGCCTTTAAAATATGATTCTATATGTTCAGATAACCTAGGAGTATTGGAATGTATTTTAAATATTGTACATTGTAAATTATTCTTTATTTTAATGTATCTGCTTAGATATAATTGGATGGAAAAGCAGAAAAGCAAGTGTATGTAAACAAAATAAATAAATACAATTTTCCTTGGACATTTCTTTTCTAGGCTTCTATCCTGACATTTCACAGGGTGAATCAACGTGCAGACTTACCCTTTTCATGGACCAAACAGGTCGGACGTTTGATGCAATTTATCATTCCTTAGATGTATAAGCATTTGAATGGAGTAGAGCAGATCATTTAAAGGGAGCACCTGCAAAGCATCCTCAGAGTTAGAGGAGCACTATTCCCCCCAAGTATATCCTCTTAAGAAGAAAACAAGTAAAAAAAAAAAATCACATCAAATAATCAGTTCAAGTTACGGGAGTTATAGAAATACTTCAGACAGTCCAATTCAAATGGACAATGGAATAAAACAATATTTCAATAGTCTTATTCAAGATTTAAAAGATGTATAATCAGCTATATACCTGTTTAAATCTACATGAAAATAAGCATTTTAGAAAGGATGGATGACCACACCATGTCAAAAATAAACCATGGAGCGTTGGAGGCTCGGCATGGGCAAAAACAAAATGAGCATGTACAGTATATTACCCATTTCATATAGGAATGCATATACAAGCCCAACATTGTCTGGATTTACACCTGCTGGACATAAATGGGTGGAGAATATGTATAGATTTCACACTGCAGTAGTATGTGGGAATTGGCGCAAGCTGTCACTTTTGCAGTTGGCGTGGGTGCACCTCATGAAGTGGCATTAAGTGCACCCGCGCTAACTGCAAATTAACCTTATGCATGGTAAGGAACATTTCAGTGTAGTAACTGTGGGAGATA
The DNA here is from genome assembly GCA_033557465.1 of Ichthyophis bannanicus. NCBI lineage: Eukaryota > Metazoa > Chordata > Amphibia > Gymnophiona > Ichthyophiidae > Ichthyophis > Ichthyophis bannanicus. The sequence continues at coordinate 163,732,700 of CM066036.1, read as the reverse complement.
CACTGGCTACTCTCCTGGCATTTACCACATGCCTTTTACACTGACCACGTGTTGGCTTTCACTCCTAATGTATGGAAAGTGCAAAAGCTTACTGCACTTTATTAAAAGATTCTCTAAGTCTAAAATATGTCTTGCCTCATGTATCACATAGGGCTTGATTCTGCATGGCGAATAGTGGGGCTGTACGTTGTCTGAGCAGAATTCAAAGAGGCAGTCTCCCCACATGCACAGAGGCTGAGTGTGGGGGAGATCGGACCGGGGGCGGTACGAGGACGGGGAGTGGGCGGGCGTGGATGGGCCATGCACCCAGACGTACAGGGCCGATTCAGGTCATGGTGCTGTACGTCCTGCGTTTGAGTGGAGGACGCGCTGCTTATTCCACCTTGGAGGCGGAAAAAGCAGCAGGAAGTGGCGATCGGACCTGGAATCTCCCCCCCCCCTTCCCCCAAGGCTGGGATCAGCCAAAAGTAGTTCCCCGCTGCCCGATCCGGGACCCAGCCGGCCCCACTGAGGGTCGAGTGGCAGGGAATCGTGAGGTCATCACTGTGGCGGGCTGACTGTCATGTGAGGAGGATGTCCCCCGCAGGGATGCAGGGGCATGACGGGCCATCTCAGGGCCTGATCCTGCACACACGTAATGTCTGGGATCATGGGAACTTCGGGGATCAGGCTCATAATGAATTCCATTACACCACAGAGGTAATAAACTAAATGGTTGCAATTTTTAAAGCCATTTTGGCAGGTAAAACAATATTTTACCTATGGAAATGGACTATTACAACATTGTTCACACTGGCGGTCATTCTGTGCCATGAACAGTAGGGATGTATTTCCAGGCAGGCTATGCATCCCCCTGTTCATTCCCCTGCTGCTCCCGGTGCAAAGGCTCCCTGTACAAACAGTGCTGTAGTACGGGGATCCTTAGATGGGGCAGGAGGGGGCGGCCCAGAGGCAAAGTGAGGGCAGAGCATAGGCAGGCTGTGACCCCAAATGTACAGGGCCAATTCTGAGGTTGGCTCTGTACGTCCGGGGCCTTCAATGTAGATGGGGGACTTAATCCTCCTCAAAGGTGGAATAAGTCCCCCTGGACGGTGGGGGATCACAGTGCGGGAACTGGAGGAGCAGGTGAAGTGGCGCAGGGGGTTCCCCACAGTCCAACTCAAGCCTTGGAAGGTCAGATCGGGGGTCAGGATGCGGGGAAAGAGGTTTGTTTTTGGTGGTCGCGGATCACGGCTCCTGAATAGATCCATGGTGCCATGGCGATGGGATGCCATGGCACTGTAGCTTCATTCAGGAGCATGGCCGAGTTAGCTTATTGTCTGGCTGGGTGTGCGGCCAATCAGAATTGGGGCCGGCCTGCATGTCCAGGCCGGTAGACCCGATTCTGATCCCGTGGGCACGTCTAGCCCCGGCTGCACAAGGGGTTGGACGGCCAGAATAGAATTAGCCTCATTGTGCGAAGATAAAAGTTTGCACATTGTGGAACAACATGTGCGCTTTTACTGCAATTGTAATGGAATGTATTCTTAATGGGCTTAACCTAAGGGCATACTTGGCAAGTTATTTGCTCTGATTGACTAATGTCAAGCACCTTAAAGTTCTAAGAGAATCCTTAAAACAAGAGGTTTGTTGTTGAGTCAATGCCATCTTCTAGTGATCCACCCTCTGAGTTTTCTTGGCAAGATGTGAACAGAAGTAGATTGTCAGGGCTTTTTTCCCTGTGGTAAACCTACAACACCTGCTATTCCAAGGTGGTTGCCCATCCAAGTACTAACCAGGCCCAACCCTGCTTAGTTTTCAAGATCAGTTGAGGGCAGACTAATTCAAGGTGGCATGGCCCATCATGCCAAAGCTATCTCCAAGAAATGTTCATTCTCACTAAAAACACCCACTACAATATAAGTAAAGAACAACCATGGAGCATGTACCACTTGAAATAACATATAATGCAGAACTAGAAAATTATAAAAGATCTTTGTCCCCTATTTCTGGATGGTGAATTACTGGAAGAAATATTCTGTCCTTCCTCTCCTCCCGATCCAGTTCCTCTCCCCCCGCTAGCAAACACCTATCCTGAATCTAAAATGTACAAGAAATGAACTCCAAACAGAATTCCAAATAGAAAAAAAAATGACAAAAAAGTCCTGCAAGACACCAAAAGATGTGGCAGCACATGTCACTGGACCCCCAGCTACCATATGGGAAAGACATTCAAAATAAAAGGCTAAATTCATGCTTTTCTGTGAATATAGTGTACATGATCCAGTGGAAAAACATGAAGACAGGTGCTACATTGGTGAAACAAGCCAAAAATAAAGGACGCATATCAATCTTCACTGACATATCAAAAACTGTTACAGAAAAAAAAGAAAAAAAGAAGAGCAACCCATAATGACAGGTTGGTTGGTGAACATTACTCAGTGGAAGATAACTCCATGACTGACTTTACGATAATGATAGTGGTACTTTAATGAAACTTCAGGCATAAACAAGAATGGACAGCAGTTGAAATTAGAATGATGAAGGGCTTTGAAACTAAAGCAACAGGATTCAACAGTTAAATTGGCTTTCTCATCCATTATCAGATATACAGTAAGAGGTTTAGCTTTTTATCTGTACACTGTTACACTCATCACCTATGTCTACCCTCCCACTCCCTAATTTAATTGCAACTCAACAAATGAATGACTCCAGATCCACTCCACATGAGGGTCAGTTGAACTACATCAATGAAATGCCTCTATTGAAGGGGGGGATATTTTTATGAATAGCACATGAATACAGTCAGCTATTGGCTTTATTGTTCAGGCAATTTTTGGCTTTTCACGATGTCTTTTATGGTTTTAGGCCCTTTTACTGTGTGTATCAGAGCAGTTTAGAGATATATTATAACAGGCACTTTTTATTCCCTCGTCCCCGAAGAAGTGGCCATGGGACTAGAGACCCCGTTCCCTCCGGCCTGAGGTTACATGTCCCTAAATGGGAAATGAACCCCCAGCCCTCTGGCTTCTTCTTATTGGCTTTCTTTGCCATGTGACCTACAATATTGTTTTGTTTGGGAATTTTTTAAACAAGGGGTGTATTTAAACATAGACACAATGCCATATTTTTGGAGCATATGTAGACATTAGTTACCTTAGAAGTAAGTTTCTGTGAAGCATATATAAGTGTTAGCAATAGTTACCTTTGAGAAGCAGGTTGATACAAATACGTTTCTGTGAAATATATGAATTCATATTGAAATATATGAATTCATATTGAAAGGTATTTTAAACAAATTTAAAAAATTTAATTTAAAAAAGAAATGGTGTTGCATTTATAAGAAAGAAGAAACTTGCAAGAACTGTAATGAAATACAATGCAGTCAGCGAACGCTTAATCTCTATTCGTCTACGAGGAATGCCTATCAACACAACTATAATTCAAGTATATGCCCCAACAACAGCTGCAGAAGAGAATGAAATTGAAGAGTTCTATGAACAAGTACAAGCTGAAATTGACAGAACATGCAAACAGGATATCCTGATAGTCATGGGTGATTGGAATGCAAAGGTTGGCAACAAAGAAGAAGACAAAGTACTTGGAAAATATGGACTTGGCAACAGAAATGAAGCTGGAGAAAGACTGATAGAATTCTGCAAGACCAATGATCTATTCATCTCAAACACCTTCTTCCAGCAACACAAGGGGCGACTGTATACATGGACTTCACCCAATGGATTGTATAAAAATCAAATTGACTACATCTGTGGAAGTCAACGATGGAAAAGCTCTATAACATCAACAAAGACAAAACCTGGAGCTGACTGTGGTACAGATCATCAACTACTAGTATGCAAACTCAAGCTAAAGCTGAAAAAGAGCAAACCACGCATGAATGCAGCAAAATATGACCTTGAGAATATACCACTTGAATTTAAAGACTGCCTGCAAAATCGATTTGCTGCTTTAGATACAAATGATAGAGTTCCAGAAGAGTTATGGAATGACATCAAGAAGGTTGTGTTGGAAGAAAGTGAGAAGCCTCTACAAAAGGTAAAAAAGAAAAAACGGCCAAAATGGATGACGGAAGAAACTCTGAAAATTGCCCAGAAGCGCAGAGAAGCTAAAGCCAGAGGAGAAAGAAAGCCAATAACAGAACTCAACAGAGATTTCCAACGTGCAGCAAGACAGGACAAGGAAAAGTACTACAATGACGCATGCAAGGAAATAGAAGCAGAAACTATTAGAGGAAGAACAAGATCAGCTTTCCTAAAGCTACGAGAGTTAAAGAAAAAGTTCCAGTCTCGAATTGGAATGTTACAAGATGCTCAAGGTTCTATGTTGAATGATGCTGAGAAGATCAAGAAAAGATGGAAGGAATATACAAAGTTTTTATATGATAAAGATCAAGTGGACCAACAGCCGTTTCAACCCGTACCTTATGATCTGGAACCATTGGTGATGAAAGAAGAAGTTGAAGCAGCATTGAAAGCCTTATCAAAGAACAAAGCACCAGGCATTGATTGCATTCCCATAGAGGTATTACAGCAATCTGATGCAGCTGTTACCGTACTTACAAGGCTCTGCCAAGAAATATGGAAGACAGCATCATGGCCAACTGACTGGAAAAGATCTGTGTTTATACCAATAATAAAGAAAGGTGATCCAACTGACTGTGGAAATTATCGCACAATCGTTCTGATCCCACATGCCAGCAATATTCTACTGAAGATTATTCAAAAGAGACTACAATCATACCTGGAAGAAGAACTACCTGAAGTGCAAGCAGGGTTCAGAAAAGGGCGAGGAACGAGAGACATCATTGCGGATGTGAGATGGATCCTTGAAAAGACTAAAGAATACCAAAAGGATATCTATTTGTGCTTTATCGACTATAGCAAAGCTTTTGACTGTGTAAACCATGAGAAACTCTGGGCCACATTAAGAAGCATGGGTATACCAGAACACCTGATCGTTCTCTTGCACAATCTGTACATTAATCAAGAAGCAACAGTTCGAACGGAACAAGGAGAAACAGAATGGTTTAAAATAAGCAAAGGTGTAAGACAAGGCTGCATACTTTCCCCCTGCCTGTTTAATTTATATGCAGAACAAATCATCAGAGAAGCAGGATTGTATGAAGACAACAGAGGTGTGAAGATTGGTGGAAGACTCATCAACAACCTTTGCTATGCTGATGATACCACATTACTGGCGGAAAGTGAAGATGATCTGAAACATTTGCTTCTCACAATCAAAGAACATAGTCTCAAAATGGTCCTGCACCTTAATGTAAAGAAGACAAAGATCATGACAACTGGCATAATCAACAGGTTCATCGTCGAAGGAGAAGAATTGAAATCGTGAATAACTTTAACCTACTTGGATCAACTATCAATAAAGAAGAAACAAGCAGTCAAGAAATCAGACGACGCATTGCTCTTGGCAGAATGGCTATGAAAGACCTAGATAAGATTCTCAAGAGCAGAGATGTCTCTCTCCATACAAAGATTCGACTTGTTCAAGCCATGGTATTTTCAATAACATCATATGGATGTGAAAGCTGGACAGTGAAAAAGATAGACAGGAAGAAAATTGATGCCTTTGAATTATGATGCTGGCGGCGAATACTGTGTATACCATGGACTGCCCGAAGAACAAACCAGTCTGTACTAGAGGAGATCAAACCTAAGCTTTCTTTAGAAGCTCAGATGACAAGACTTCGACTTTCATACTTTGGACACATCATGCGGAGAGAGATCATTAGAGAAAGACATCATGCTTGGCAAGATAGAAGGTCAACGCAAAAGAGGAAGGCAATGAGATGGATCAATACAATAACAGCAGCTACGGGTACCAGTCTGTCAACAATGAGCCGCCTGACTGAAGACCGAACACAATTTAGGATAGCTATCCAGAGGGTCGCCATGAGTCGACTCTGACTCGACGGCACTTAACAACAACAACATTTTGTTTTTTTTAATCTACCATTCCTACCCTTGGAGAAGCTTTACGGTGACCTGCTTAGCAGTGTCAGATTTTTACAATTTGCATGTAAGGTACATTTTTCTCACTCTTAAGCTGGTGTTTTAGAATGTGCATTGACATTCTGGTAAATATTTAACACCAGGAAGCCATACTACGGCTCTGTTGTATTGAAATAATATCTAGAACTGAAGAATAAAAATCCAAAACAGAAGAGCCCATATTCAGCCGTGTCAGCAAGGCTTTTAAAAGCGCCTAGCCGCCACCACTACTCTAAAAAACCCCCACAAAGATTTAGTGCCAAAACTTATTTGGCATCTGGTGCTGAATATCCAGGGTTGGCAGTCAGCACATCATTATCTGGTCAGCAGCGATTCAGCCACTAATCTGGTAGTGATAACTGGTTAAAGTTAGGACGGCCATTGAACTGTCCTAACTTTAACCAGTTATCCACTTACTGTCTCAATGTCACTGCTGACATCATAGCAACCAGCCGCACCCCTGATCCACCCATAGACCACGCTGGTTTTAACTGGGTATTTTGTTACTTGATCTGTGGTGATATTTAGCAGCACTAACCAAGTGTCTTCAAGTCAATGCTGATTCTTGGTGCTCCAGCGGCCCCTGGGTTTTCTTGGCAAGGTATGACCTGAAAGCGTAGTTACTCACCTGTAACAGGTGATCTCCAGGAACAGCATGAATTTAGTCTTAACATATGGGTATCATCGGTACCGACGGAGCCTGCGCGGGAACGCTCCCCAGCGTCCAATAGGAATGCTTTTGGGAGCATCCCTCAGCACATGCGCGCTGCCTTCCCGCCTTTCCAACTGTCTCTCTTCAGTTAAGTTTGTAGCTGAGTGAAAGGATAGAGGGAGAGAGGAAAGAGACAAAGAGATAGAGAGACAACTCCTAGGGGAGGTGGGTGGGTTGTGAAAACAAAATTCCTGCTGTTCTCGGAGATCACCTGCCGGGCGCACATTAAGACGGTTTGGTAAACGTACCCCCTAGTGTAAGGAGGATCAGCCACTAAGGCTGGGGGTACAGGCTTTCTGTTGTCTCCCTCCTGTCACTTCCAGACCCTCATGCCACCTCACTCTCATTCCCCTCTCTCCTTTGAATTCTACTCCATCCGCCTCTTCTCTCCTCTTCCACTCCGAGTCGCTGTTATCTATCGTCCTCCTGACATTTCCGTCTCTACTTTTCTTTCTGATTTTGATTCTTGGCTTTCTACCTTTCTTCACCCTTCCTTCGCCACTCTTATTCTTGCTGACTTCAACATTCATGTTGACAGCCCTTCTGATCCCCCTGCTTTAAAGCTTCTCTCCCTTACCTCCTCACATAACCTTCATCTCTGTTCCACTGCCCCCACTCACCGACATGGTCACTGCCTTGACTTAATTTTCTTCTCTTACTGCTCACCTTCCAATTTCTGTAACTCTGTCCTTCCCTTATCTGACCACCACCTTTTAAGCCTTACTATTCATCATCCCCCACCCCAGCCTTGTCCTGTCTGTACTAACCTATTTAGAAACCTTCTTGCCATTGATACTTTAGCTCTCTCCTCCTCTCTCTCCTTATCTCTTTCATCCACTCTGCTTTCCAATTCTATTGATGAGGCTGTGACCTCTTATAACACTGCACTCTCCTCCACCCTTGATACTTTCCCCCCCTCATCCCCCATCCTGTTAGACGTTCTTCTCCTCAGCCCTGGCTCTCCCCTATTGCCCACTTTCTGCGCTCTTGTTCCCGCTCTGTTGAGCGTGCCTGGCTCAAACCCTGCTCTTATCCTGACTTTCTCCACTTTAAATTCATGCTCTCCTCCTTCCAATCAGCCATTGCACTTTTCAAACAAATTTTCTTCCTCAATATGACTAACTCTCTTTCCTCTAATCCTCGTCGTCTCTTTAGCACACTCAATTCTCTCCTCAGTGTGCCTCCACCCCTGATTCCTCCCTCCCTTTCTGCCCAAACCTTGGCTGACTACTTCCATGACAAAATCCACACAATCACCCTCCAGGTCCCATCCTCCTCCCCCCCCCATTTCCCCATTTCTCCCCTCCCCAAACTTCTGCCACTCTTTCTTCCTTCCCTATGGTCTCTGACGAGGAAACGTCGCTCCTTCTCTCTTCTTCCAAACCTATTACCTGCTCTTCTGACCCCTTCCCCACCCACCTCCTTAGCTCCATCTTTTCATCTCTCAACCCTTTATTTCTCATATTCTTAACCTCTCTCTCTCCACTGCAACCTTCCCTTCTGTTTTCAAGCATGCTGTGGTTACAGCCCTCCTCAAAAAACCTTCACTTGATCCCACTTGTCCTTCTAACTATCGTCCCATCTCTCTCCTTCCTTTCGTCTCTAAACTACTTGAGCGTGCAGTCTATCACCGTTGTCTTGATTTCCTTTCCTCTCATACCCTTTTGGATCCTTTACAATTTGGCTTCCATCCCCTACACTCCACTGAAACTGCTCTTACTAAGGTATCAAATGATTTGTTCTTGGCAAAGTCCAAAGGCTTTTACTCTGTCCTCATTCTTCTTGATCTCTCTGCTGCCTTCAACAATGTTGACCATAACCTTCTTCTAATCACCCTATCCTCACTTGTATTCAAAGACTCTGTACTATCTTGGTTCTCTTCTTATCTATCCCATCGCTCTTTCAATGTGTGCTTCGATGGCTTATCCTCCTCTTCAACCCCACTACCTGTAGGAGTTCCTCAGGGTTCCGCCTTAGGTCCACTCCTCTTCTCTCTCTATACCCAATCCCTTGGCACCCTTATCTCTTCCCATGGCTTTCACTATCATCTCTATGCCGACGATACTCAAATCTATCTTTCTGCACCCGTTATCTCTCCTGATATCCAGTCTAAGATCTCACTCTGCCTCTCTGACATTGCTACCTGGATGTCCCACCGCCGCTTAAAACTGAACATGGCCAAAACTGAGCTTCTTATCTTTCCCCCGAATGCTTCCCCTCCTCTTTCCCCTTTCTCTCTTTCTGTTGATAACTCTGTACTCCTCCCTGTTTCTTCAGCATGTAACCTTGGTGTTATCTTCGATTCCTCTCTCTCTTTCTCTTCACATATCCAGCTCATTGCTAAAACTTGTCCTTTCTTTCTATACAATATTTCCAAAATGTGCCCCTTCCTCTCTGTTGACACCACTAAATTGATTGTCCACTCCTTAATCACCTCCTGTCTTGATTATTGTAACGTTCTCCTTGCCGGCCTCCCTGCAAGCCACCTCTTTCCTCTTCAGTCAATTCAACACTCCGCTGCTCGACTCATTTTCCGCCAGTCTCGTTTTTCCCACATCACTCCTCTCCTCATGTTGCTTCATTGGCTTCCCATCCGTCTCCGTATCCAATTTAAACTTCTCCTCCTGACCTATAAATGTATTCACTCTTCTGCCCCCCAGTACCTTTCATCTCTCATCTCTCCTCTCGGTTGCTTCACTCTTCTAACAGTCTTTGTTTATCTGTGCCCTTTACTCATACTGCCAATTCCAGACTTCGCTCCTTCCAACTGGCAGCACCCTTTGCTTGGAATAGTCTTCCTATCTCTATGCGCCAGGCATCCTCCCTGGCCATTTTCAAGTCCAGACTAAAATCCCATCTCTTCACTATTGCTTCCCGTTCCCGTCTTACCTTCTCTCTATCAACATTTGCTTACTTTGTCCCGTAAATTTTTGTTATTTCTACTATGTAACTTATTTCGTTTTCTGTCTTATTAGATTGTGAGCTCTGATGAGCAGGGACTGTCTCTCTTCTATGTTTGTACAGCGCTTCGTATGTTGTGGTGCTTTATAAGTCTTTAATAATAATAATAATAATAATAATACTTGCAATTCACTAATGCGACGTGCAGAGGTGATTGTAATTAGGAAGATGACCTTCCAGGACAAAAACTTCAGGGTAGTAGTGGTTAAAGGTTCAAAAGGCAGTTTCATGAGCTGCTCGAGAACTAGATTTAAATCCCATGCCACCGGTGGTGGTTTGATGGGAGGCTTTATTAATAGAAGACCTCTCATAAATCTGGATATTAGAGGATGAGAGGAAATTGGTTGTCCATTTAGAGGCTTATAGGAAGCTGTAATTTTGCTAAGATGGACTCTTACTGAATTGGTCTTTAGACCAGAATTTGATAAATGAAGTAGATACTCTAATATCGACTCCAAAGGTATCACCAGGGGGTTTAACCCCTTCTGGGAATACCATATAGTGGAGTGGAGAAGTAGTCTAGCTGTTGGGGCAAGGTACTTCAGGCTGGAAGGTTGGGGGTTCAAATCCCACTAGAGGACAGCAACCTTGGGCCGGAAGGACTGGGGTTTCTAGTCCCACAGGTGCTCCTTGTGGTCTTGGGCAAGCCACTTAACCCTCCATAGCCCATGTTCCCTGTAAAATAGTTATCTCCAAGTTATAATGCCCTGTTCAATGTAATTTCAGTTTGTTCAATGTAAACTGCACTGATGCAGAATAGCACGGTATATAAGAGAATGTAAATAAAAATAAAATATAGTGAAACGTTTCCACTTGAAGGCGAAAGATTGTCTTGTGGAAGGTTTTCTAGAAGCCTGAAGGATATCCTTTACCTGATGAGAAAGGTTGAGATCCTGAAGATTTAAGTTCTCAGTAACCAGGAGGTGAGATGCAGGGACTGGGGATTTGGGTGCCATAGCGTTCCGCTCTCTTGGGAAAGGAGATCTGGAGCATACCCTAACTCCAGAGGTGCAGCTTGAGAGAGATGTAGAAGCAGGGGATACCACGTTTGGAGTGGCCACCGTGGCTCTATGAGGATCATACGACCTCTGTCTCTCTGAAGCTTGAAGAGTGTTTTGTGGATAAGGGGAATGGGTGGGAAGGCATAGAGGAAGTCCTGACCACAGTGAAGGAGGAAGGCATCCCTTGCCTGGCAATTGTGAGCCAGAATTCTGGAACAGAACCGGGGAAGTTTGGCATTCAGTGGACTTGCAAAGAGGTCTATGTCTGGAGTCCCCCAGATGTGAAATATCTTTGTCACCTGGTCTAGGTGGAGAGACCATTTGTGAGGCAGCAATACTCGGCTGAGTTTGTCTGCCCAAAGGTTTTTAATGCCTGGAAGATATACCACGAGAAGATGGATTTGATGCTCTCTGGCGAGGGCCCAAAGTCGTAAAGCTTCGTTGCATAACGACAGAGAGCCTGCTCCGCTCTGCTTGTTCATATAGAACATGGCTACTTGATTGTCCGTTTGGACTAGGACTGTCTTGTAGCTGAGCTGGGCATGGAATACTCGAAGAGCTAAATAGATTGCTCTTAATTCCAGGAGGTTTATGTGAAGACAAGCCTCCTGTGGAGTCCAGGTGCCCTGGGTAGAGAGATGATGCAGGTGTGCTCCTCAACCCACCTGTGATGCATCTGTTGTTAAGGTGGCCTGGAATAGGGGTTGTTGGAAAGGAGACCCCACTAAAAGATTCTCCAGTGATTGCCACCACTGGAGGGACAAGATCAGTCGATGAGAGTTTGCTATCTTGTCTGACAAACGTCCTGTGGCCTGTGTCCACTGTGTGGATAGGGTCCACTGGGCTGCTCGCATGTGGAGGCTAGCATAGGGAACTACGTGAACTGTGGATGCCATGTGTCCCAGTAACTGTAGCAGTTCTCGAGCAGTTAGGGAGTATTTTCCCGCTGCTTGAGAAGCTAGTTGCACTATGCGAAGACACCGGGCCTGTGGAAGGAAAGCCCTTGACTGTCTGGCATCTAGACAGGTTCCTATGAACTCCAGAGACTGGGAAGGAACAAGTTAGGATTTTGGGAAGTTTATTACCAATCCCAAGTATTGGAGGATTTGCATTGTGCGAGACAGTGCAGAGCTGGCCTCTGCAACCGTGGGGGCTCGAATGAGCCAGTCATCCATGTAAGGGAAGACGAAAATCCCTAATGTTCGCAGGAATGCAGCTACTACTGCCATGCATTTCGTGAATACTCTTGGTGCGGAAGCCAGACCAAAGGGAAGAACCCTGTATTGGAAGTGTTTTCCCTTGAAAAGGAATCATAAGAATTTCCTGTGATCTGGATGGATCAGAATATGAGTATATGCATCCTTTAAGTCTAGAGAGCAAAGCCAATCCTGACTTTGAAGGTATGGCAGAAAAGTTCCTAGAGAAATCATTTTGAACTTCTCTCGGAACAGGTATTTGTTCAATTCTCTGAGGTCTAGAATGGGTCTGTGTCCCCCTGTTTTCTTTGGAATAAGAAAATAGGGGGAGTAGAACCCTGTACCCTGCTGGAGAATGGGTACTTCCTCTATTGCCCCTTGGGCAAGAAGTGTTGAGACCTCGTGATCCAACAGATTGTCTGCAGATGTCTGGGAATTGAACTTCTTTAAGATTGTAGGAGGGGGCATGCAGGGCCAGCCCGTCCATTGAGCAAGAATGTTGTTTGCACAGGGCCCCGCATTTCAGGGGGCCCTGCGCAAACAACATTCTGCCCATCAGTCACTTTAAAAGAAAAAAGAAACTTGCTGCTGCTGCCGTGGCAGCGGCAGAATGAAGTATCTCCCGCGGAACCCCCCCCCCCCACCCCCGGCTGCCCGGCAGAGCCCGCCTCAATCATTCTCCTTGGCACGGCTTTCAAAGCCGCGAAGAGAGAGTTTCCCTCTCCTCACGGCTCTGTTTGTTAAGCTCACTGGGGCTGATGGGAATTTTCCCATCAGCCCCGGCAAGCTTAACAGAACCACGAGAGGGAAACTCTCCCTTCGCGGCTCTGAAAGCCGTGCCAAGGAGAGTGATTGAGGTGGGCTCTGCCGGGCAGCTGGAGGTTGGGGGGCCCTGTGGGAGACACTTCATTCTGCCGCGGCCACGGCGGCAGCAGCAGCAGCAAGTTTCTTTTTTCTTTTAAGGTTTTCCTGGGCTGATGGGGGGGAGGGGGGTTAGGATTGATAATTGGCTATGGGGAGGGGGTTAGGACTAGAAATAGGATGATGGAGGGTTAGGACTGGACTGGTAATGGGCTATGGGGGGGTTAGGACTGGTAATGGGCTATGGGGGGGCTAGGACTAGAAATAGGGTGATGGGGGTTAGGACTGGAAATAGGGTGATGGGGGGCTAAGACTGGTAATGGGCTGATGGGGGGTTAGGACTGGAGGTGGGCTGATGGGGGCTTAGGACTGGTAATAGGCTATGGGGGGCTAGGACTGGTAATGGGCTGGGGGGTTGCTAGTACTGGGACATGGGCTGAGTGGAAGGGGGGACTTGAACTGCAAATAGCTGATGGGAATGGGGGCTTGGAATGGAAATGGGCTATGGAGGGGCTAGGACTGGAAATGGGGTGATGGGGGGTTAGGACTGGTAATGGGCTATAGGGGGGGCTAGGACTGGAAATAGGGTGATAGGGGGGGTTAGGGCTGGTAATGGGCTATGGGGGCGGTTAGGACTGGTAATGGGCTATGGGGGGGCTAGGACTGGAGGTGGGCTGATGGGGAGTTAGGACTGGTAATGGGCTATGGGGGGGCTAAGACTGAAAATGGGGTGATGGGGAGCTTAGGACTGGTAATAGACTATGGGGGGCTAGGACTGGTAATGGGCTGGGGGTTGCTAGTACTGGAAATTGGCTGAGTGGAAGGGGGGACTTGAACTGCAAATAGCTGTTGGGGAGGGAGGCTTGGAATGGAAATGGAAATCTAGGTCTAACAAAACAGACACTAAGACCATTTCAACTGGCACAAAACACTGCAGCACGCATAATTGCTGGCACCACAAGACAAGAACACATCACACCCACCCTAAAAGAGCTCCACTGGCTGCCTATCAGTGCCCGCATTAGATACAAGACAATCATAAACATTTTCAAAATCAAACATCAATCATCAGCTTTCAGCCTACACCCACTCATACAACCAGACAACAGCACAAGACTGAGAAGAAGAGGCACATCCAACCGTGTCAACACACCTAAAGATATCAACAGGGTACGCAAGGACACCGAAAAACGAGCCTTATCAAAGGCGGCACCAACAATCTGGAACGCCCTCCCTGACGAACTGCGTTCAACAACAGACCTTAAGGAGTTCAGGAAACTACTGAAGACAACCCTCTTCGTAGAACACTATGGTGACATTACTTAAACCATGCAACAGACACCTCAATTCCCCCCACATGTCACTATAATTGTAATTAAGCAAGGAACTGATACCCATAGCATTGTAAATAGTGCATGCTGTAAATAGCACCACAAGAATCAACATCCAGACACGCTCATACGCATACACTACTCACTGCATGTACACACTATACACTGTATCTTATTGATTGTTTGCTGTTCAGACCGCCTTGATTGCAGGATAAGGCGGTATAGAAATACATTTAAATAAAATAAATAAATAAAATGGGTTGAGTGGAAGGGGGGCTTGAACTGCAAATAGCTGATAGGGAGGGGGGCTTCGAATGGAAATGGGCTGAGTGGAGGGGGGCTTGAACTGCAAATAGCTGATGGGGAGGGGGGCTTCGAATGGAAATAGGCTGAGTGGAGGGGCTTGAACTGCAAATAGCTGATGGGGAGGGGGCTTCGAATGGAAATGGGCTGTGAGAGAAGGGAGCTAGGACTGGAAATGGGCTGAGTGGTGGGGGAGAGCTAGGACAGGAAATGAGCTGATGGAGGGGCTAGGATAGGACTGGAAATGGGCTGTTGAGGGGTGCTAAGATTGGAAATGGGCTGTGGTGGGGGCTTGGATTGAAATGGACTCATGGAGGGGCTAGAACTGAAAGTAGGCTCATGGGGGCTTGGATTGGAAATGGGCTGAGTGGAGGGGAGCTAGGATTTGACAGGCTGATGGTGGGGCTAGGAAAGGACTAGAAATGGGCTGATGGGGGCTGGGATTGGAAATGAGCTGATGGAGGGACTCGGATAGGACTGGAAATGGATGGGGGAGCTAGGACTGGAAATGGGCTGATGGTGGGGCTAGGATAGGATTGGAAATGGGCTGATGGGAGGGTTAGGACTGGAAATGGGCTGATGCGGGGACTAGAAGGGAGTGGATGCTGGGTGGGGCTGGAACTAGAAGGGAGCTGATGTTGAGGGAGGATTAGAATGGGATGGAGCTGGGAGAGTGAAATGGAGAGGGGAAAAATATTTTGTGTGGGAGGGAAGAAAAATCTCCAATTGGCCGGGTATTGGGAGAGTAAGTGGGGATTGAGGATGGAGGGGTAAATTTTGAGTGGATGAAAAAAGAATGAGGAAAGAGCAAAAGGAGAAAGATTAGTATATTAAAGCAGATGTAGAGAGAGAATGGAAAAAAAAACTAGAAGAGAGAAGAAAGGACAAATGGACAGCAGACGAAGGAGAGTTAGCAGAAGACATGAAGAAACTAGAAGAAAGTGGCTGGAGCAATTGCAACTGAAAAAGAAATGCACAAAAGGTAGAAAAATATCTTTATTTTGAATTTATTATTATGTCAGCTCTGGGAAATGTGCATCATTGACATCTGCGCTTTGTTTAGTACAAGAGGAAATTAATTTATAGTTTTATTTCTACAGTGTTGTTGTACATTCCAAGTTTGGCTTTTGGGGTTCCCAGTTTAATTATTATCTTCCTGTTTCTAAATTGTGATTCCTTGTTTGGTGATGGTCTATATTCTGCAGGTGTAACTGAGCTGAGGTATTCTGTTTATGTAATTCCTATTTGACATTGCCACTTGTTCTCTTTCCCCAGTAGGTCATGTATTGTTATTCTCTGAAATGTATTGGTTTAATATTTGCAGTGTTGCCTTTTGATAGGTAGAGTATGGTGCTTTGTGAGTCCTGGTAGTGCTGTTAGGATACGGCAGGTTTGCTATGGGTTCTAAATGGGCAGTGTTTGTAGTAGTTCCTAATGTGCCTGGCGGTTGGCACTGGATTATACTAATGTAGAAATCTTTTAGTCTTTCTTTATCCATACACTCATTAAGAGGCATGTTTACTAAAAGTTAGTGTATGGTAACATTATGCAAATATTTATGCAAAAGAGGCCCCACGCCGAGTCTCCGCACATGGCCCCACTCCCCCATTGGGCCGCCCCTGGGGGCATGCTGTGAAAATGAAGCTTGTACCCCTCTCCTACAATGGACAGAGTCCAATTTTCTGCTGTTATTTGGTGTCATCTGTTAACAAAATGACACAGCCTGCCTGGAATATTTAGGGGTTTTGGACCCCTCAGAGGCAGGAAGGCTAAGCTCTCTAGGAAGGAGTCAAAGCCCTTGAGGGGCTGAACCTGCGGAGCTGGTTGAGCTCTCGGGCCTTTTGGCTTCTTCTGCTGTTTGAATTGCTGTTGTTGTCCCTTTTGGGCAACTTTACTGTGAGCTTGGCTTTGCTGGGTATAGGATGGATAAAACTTCCTCTTTTTGCTGAAAGAGGGTTTCTTATAGGGTTTCTTTTTGTCTGGAGTGGCTGCAGATTTTGACAATCTATCTAAGGTGATATTGTCAGCATCTATCTCATTAGCCTTTTCCTGCCATTTCTTCCCAAAGAGGTTTTCTCCTGTGCAAGGGATGTTGCCTAATTTATCCAGTACCCAAATCTCCAGGTCTGATGCCTGAAGCCAGGCAATCCGTCGTGCACCAATGGCAATAGCAGAGGTTCTGCTAATGCATTCAAAGCAGTCAGAGGCTGCACGATTCACAAACTTAGAGACATCTTGAGCATGCCTGACAAGAGTAAGGAAGTCTTGTCATCTGTCATCTGGGAGAAATGGGCTCAAAAGCTCCAAATCTCCTGTGACATCCTTGAGGACCATACCCATATATAAAATATATGAGCTGATCCTAGCTGAAAGCATGGAAGCTTGAAAAGTTTGACGCCCAAAAGCATCAAGAGTCCTGCATTCACGACCTGGAGGATTGAATGCATGTCTCTTTGCACTTTTCATCCTACACATGGCTGACTCCACTACCATTGAATAGTGTGGCAGCTGAGTCTTTTGAAATCCAGGACATGGTGGAACTCGATACATGGTATCAAGTCTCCTAGAATGAGGAGATGTGGACAAAGGTGTCTCCCACATTCTGAGCATCAAATCCTGAAGAATTTCATGAATGGGCAGAGTGGCTGCCTCCTTTGGAGCCTTAGGATATTGGAGAATTTCCAATTCCTTGCTCTAGGTTCCTTTTCAGGAGCTGCCATAATTGAAAGGCCTTTGGCGACATCACAAATAAAATCCTGAAAAGACATGTCCTCCGGAGGCGACATTCTGCGTTGGGGAGAAGAAGAGTCTTCCAGGAGAAACACTCTGGTACTGGCAGAATTATCAGAGAAACACTCTGGTACTGGCAGAATTATCAGAGTCATCGGAATCAGAGGATTTGAAGTATCTCTGATCATGATATTCATGTAAGGCACGGTCCCGGTATCGATTGAAGTCGATACCAAGTTGATCCGGTACCGATCTTTCGATGGCAGCCAAAGATGGCATGGTAAGAATTCCCACTTGGGCCGGTACCATCAGTGCTAGTACCGGTATCTGTACCGGTGTCGGTACCAGCATCGGTAGCAGTGCCGGTGCCCATTGAACCATTGGTGTCAACGGTACCGCAGCTGTAAGGAGAGCTGCTATACTACGCTCGATAGCGAGAAATCTCTGGTTTATCGATGCTGCCGATGCCTGGGTATCGGTACCGGTGAAGGCGGACGGGACCCCTGAGCATGGCACCAGTAGTTCTGTCGAGGCTGAGGCCTCGAGAACATCCTGGAATCCCGTTAATGCTTTGGAGGCCGAAGCCTCCTGCCGGGGCTGTTTTGCCAGTGTTGTTCCCTCAAGGGCAATGCCAATGGTCTCTCGATGCTTTGTAGGAGAGCTACCCTTTGACGACAGCCTTTATGTTTAGTTACCTGAGATCCATAGGAGGAAGAAGAGGCTCTTGAAGACGTCAATGCAATGGACCTGGCATCCGAAGAAAAGAGGGTACCGAGCTTTGCAGCCCGGTTCTGTCTTCCTCTTTTAGTCATTCCCATACAAGAGAGACACTCAGATGGAGAATGGTTAGGGCCTAAACATTTAAGACACCAGTCATGGGTGTCAGTGATGGAAATGGTACCGCCACACTTAGTGCATTTTTTAAAACCACTAGCTGGTTTTTCCATCTTTAAGGAAAAATGGGGCCTAATGCCCAAAATGGCGCCTAGAGACAAAAAGAAAAGTTTCTGAAGAGAAACAATTCAGAGTTTTTTGGGGGCTTTTTAAAGAAAAAAAGAACCGGCGGTACCAGTAGGCATCATGTGGAAGCAAACGCGACCACAAGAAAACAAGATTAAAGAAGAAATTTTCTGCGGTGACAGGGTATGTGTCCTGTCGGCTCTGCAGAAAATGAAGAACTGAAGAGGGACAGTTGGAAAGGTGGGAAGGCAGCACGCATGTGCTGAGGGATGCTCCCAAAAGCATTCCTATTGGACGCTGGGGAGAGTTCCCGCGCAGGCTCCGCCGGTACTGACGATACCCATTTGTGAAGACTACATTCCTGTTTGTTCCTGGAGATGTAAATTGCCAGGTGTTTTTTTCTGATCAAGAGTGCACTCCAGGTAAGGTATTTTGTGTGGTTGCTGTATCAACTCTGAGGCACTTTTCCTCCTATTTTTCATTTAATTAAATAAAAAATTGGCCGAACTGAGCTACTGACCCTCCTGGATGGCTTTTGATATTATTTTATATGCATATAAAACTGAGCAGAGACATTCCTGCAATCAGAACTGGAGAGAGGTTTAAAATATATGCAAGCGTGTGAAATAAGCTGAAAAATAGGGGCATAGAAAAGAACAGGAATAAATGTGTGGAAGACAAATTCTATGGAGGTAGTTTTCAAAAGGGAAGTATACAATTTGCTTTAGCTTTATGTGTATCCTTCCACACAAGTTACTGTAAGTGGCTCTTAAAGCATGACTTTCCAATTATCATCAAGATGAAACCGCAAATCTCCTCTACCTGCAATATCTTGAAAAATGCAATATTCTTAGTCTTTCAGACAGATTAGTGTTTTTTCCAATTATACAGAATTTTCTACTAAAAGGCAATCAAAACCTATGAAAATGAAGCTGGCGATATGCCCGTACTATTTTCTATGAAAGCCTGCACTGTACCTTTTTAGGTTCATACTTTATTTCATATGGGTTTCTCGGAAAAACGTTGAGTAGGCAAAATGAATGAATCAGTCACAGAAATCCTTAACAGAATATTTATCCAATCAACATTTTGGAACATATATCCAAATACTGTGGGAATAACTCATGAATATATTTTCACAGATGATAAACAACTCCTATTATAAAGTCTAAAAATACATTTCATCATTCTTAACAAGGATTAATTCTGTGCAAATCAGATTTACAAGGCACAGGGTGAGTTTTCTGCCCTTTAGCTAGGCTAAGGCATAAGGTATTTGAAAGAACAATTATGATAGTCACTTTGCTGTCATGGGTTTGAGATTCCTATTACTGTAATATTAAAATGGTACTCTGAGTTACCATTCTGAAGGTATGTTTCTAAAAGCTTGCACCACATATCTAAACCAACGCAAATGCTGCAAATTATATATGTAGTATCTAATATTTTTTTACCCACAAAGAATGATTAATTTCTTTTTGATAGGTCATATTTAGGAAAAATTGAGCACACAAATATTTGGAGTGAGTGTTTAAGTTGGCCAAGTGTTAGAGCAAGTTAAATTTACCGACATTTGTAGAATGTATCTTAGACTCCAGAAGCTGCAGTAGCTCCCCCTCCCCCGCACACCGATATGCACACTTCTTACCAACAAAGGGCTTATTTATGAAACGTTTAGTAAAGCTTTGCAGTTACATGTATTAATTACCAAAAAGAACATGCGGTAACTGCAAAGCCTCCAAGTTATCTGTGGGAGGAATGCCCAGAACCTTCCCATATAGTTAACGCAGAGACAATATACTTATCATGCTTTAATTCATTGCAGGTAATGCACATGCAGTTAACACCACCTAGTGAGGTTGCAGATCTTCTGCATAATCATCCCAGCTTCCTCTCTGGTGAATCCCAAGTTCACCTTGACCTTGCGCTTCTGTTGCTGTTATCCTGTGTTCCAACCAGATGTTTGCTAGGCACTGGGGAGGTTGCATTTCATTCATATACTCCTTCCATCTTCCTCCATGATGAATTTCGAGTCTACTATGACCCACCTAGGCCTTTGGTGCCGATATTCTCTGCCCCATCCAACCTCTTGCCGGGGGCTGAAGTCAATTTATTTACTCCTCCCAGCTTCCTCTATGGTGATTCCTAAGCCCTCCACAAACCACTTGGGCTTTTGCTGTTCATACTGTACCTGATGCTTTATTCAACTGCTTATTGGGTGCTAGTGAGGTTGCAGCCTATTTGCATACTCCTTCCATTTTCCTACTTGGTGACTTCCAAGTCAACCATGATTCACTATGACTTCTGCTGTTGATACCCTAGAAATGGCTCTCCTCCAGAATTCACTTCCTACATTCTCATGCCTATTTTGCAGCATGACTCCTGCTAAAAACTCAAGCCTAAACAGACCTCAGATTCATATGACCTCCTTCCAATTAAAAAGGCCTTGCGTTAACCCTTGCCACCTCTTTACAACACTCAACTCCCTCCTCAAAGTGCCTATACCTCCAGCTCCCCCTGTACTCTTTTGCTAGACTATGACTTACTGTTTCCATGACAAGGTTCACTGGTTTAAGCTTTAGTTTTCCATCACATCACCTCCATCTCACCTCACTGCACTTCATTCCTGCTACCTTCTCTTTGACCCCACCACCTTTTTACCTTTTCTAAAATTACAGAGGAGGAAACTGCACATCTCTCCTCCTCCAAACTCCCTCCTATCCCATACCCATTCAGCTATTCAGTTCTACCTCCCCTGCTTCGATGTGTATCAGTCGTAGAGATGGTGTACATTTCAGTGCCTACTTTTTGCAAGTATGTCTAAAAATTATAGTATTTTATAATCAACATGTGCACTTGCATACCTTGTCTATGGTCCACCAATCCACAGGCATGCCCACAGTAAAAGCACATGTGATGCAGATAATGTGTGCACTTTTATCCTGGCTGGTATTTTAGAAGAGGTCATCTACACATTTTAAGTGGATGCTTACGTGCAAAAATGACAAAAATACCAACATTTAGGTTTGTCGTTGGTGCCTAAAAATAGGCAGCTCCTTATGAATTTGCCTCTTGGTTTGAGGAAAATAGATTGGTCCTGAAACCTTGAAAGACTGAAGCACTCTGGATCTCACCTCTTGAGAGATCCCTTCCTTTGTTACCTCCATTTAAGGGTATCCATATCTCAATTAAGAATAATATAAAATCCTTAGGAGTCACCTGGGACAGCAAGTTAACTTTTCCACCACAAATTTCACATATTGTTAACCTTTTGTATGCAACACCTAGGCACATCAGGTCCTTGAAGCCCTATCTTGATTCAAGAGCCTTAAAAACTCTTCTCCATGTACTAATCATTAATTGAACAGATTATTGGAATTTGCTAGTGTCTGGAGTGCCCCAAGTCCAACAAAAGAGACTCCAGAATATGGTTGTGAAGCTTATTTATAATGCAAAGAAATATGACCACATGACACCTCTTCTTGCTGAGCAATACTGGCTTCCGATTGCCAGTTGAATCCAGTTCAAATCCTTGATATTCATCCATCACACATTTTACTCTATGCACTACTCTTTGTCTCAGTTCCCTCTTAATTCTGTATTGTCCAACATGATCTTTGAAGTCTTCCCAGGCAAATTATTTAACTAAATATAAGGCTATCCTTCTCCCAAAGGGCTGCTTTTAGCTATCAGGAACCCCAGCTCTGGAATTTTCTCCACTTGGAAAGCTCCTATAAGAAATGCAAAAGAAGAGTAAAGGTGTGGTTATACTTCCAGGACTTTGACTAATTTTGATGGTTTTTAGCTATAAGTACATAAGAACATAAGAAATGCCTTACTGGGTCAAACCAAGGTCAATCAAGCCCAGTATCATGTTTCCAACAGTGACCAATCCAGGCCACAAGTACCTGGCAGGTTCCCAAAGAGGCACACAGGCTCCACAATGCTTGCCCAGGGGCAAGCAGTGGATTTCCCGGGTCCTCTTTAATAATGGTTTATGGACCTTTGCTCCAGGAATTTGTCCAAACCTTTTTTAAACCCAGCAACACTAACAGATTTTACTATATCCTCCGGTAATGAATTCAAGAGTTTGATTACGCGTTGAGTAAAAAAATATTTTCTCATTAGTCTTAAATCAGTTGTATTGTAGCTTCATTGTGTGCACTCTAGTCTTTCTACTCTTTGATGGTGTAAACAATCGATCTACATTTACCCATTCCACTCCATTCATTAATTTATAGACCTCTATCATATCCCCCCTCAGCTGTCTCTTTTCCAAGTTGAAGAGCCCCAACTTTTTAAACCTCTCCTCATAGGAGTATTCTTCCATTCCATTTCCATTTCCCATTTTTGTTGCTCTTGTTTGTACTTTTTCTAATTCAGTTATATCCTTTTTACGATATGGCGACCAAAATTGCACACAAAATTCAAGGTGTGGTTGCACCATGGAATCATACAGAAGCATTATAATAGCCTTTGTTTTATTCTCCATTCCTTTCCTTATGATTCCTAGCATTCTATTTGCCTTCTTGGCTGCCACTGTACACTGTATTATTTCAATGTATTATCCACAATGACACCTAAATCTTTTTCCTGGATGGTGATTTCTAAGGTGGTACCTTGCATCATGTAACCATAGTTGGGGTTGTTCTTTCCTAGGTGCATAACTTTGCACTTGTCCATATTAAATTTCTTCTGCCATTTGGACATCCAGTCCTCCAATTTTTCAAGGTCCTCTTGCAATTTTTCACAATCCTTTTGCATTTTAACATCTTTTGTTATCTGCAAAATTGATCACCTCACTCATTATTCCCATTGCCAAGTCATTTATGGACATGTTAAAAAGTAGTGGGCTCCACACAGATCCCTGAGGGATTCTATTATTCACCTTTCTCCATTGAGAAAATTGAATATATAACGCTATTGTCTGCTTTCTATCTTTTAATCAGTTCCTGATATGCAATAGTATACTGCCTCTTATCCCAAGATTTTTTTATCGACCTCTCACCTTTGTCTACATGTTTATTCACACCTTCAAATAAATATAAGATTTGCTAGACAAGACTTTTCTTGGCTAAATCCATGTTGGCTTTCTCCCATTAAACCATAACATAGAAACGTAGAAAAATGACAGCTGACAAAGACGACAGAGCCCATCCAGTCTGCTCATCCATACCCACCAAGGCTCTGCAATCCCTTTTACCTCTAGAAATCCTTTGTATTTGTCCCATGCTTTCTTAACTTTTATTCTTTATAATGGTATAGGATGCTGCGAGTGGGTCAGGACACAAACTCTCATGGAGCTAGGTGGAGGGTTAAAGGAAAATACGTTATTTACAGGGAGTTCACAGCAGTGGTAGCAGAGACACATTTCTCCCCTCCCACAAAGTTCTTTCACTCTGGGCTTCACAGAAGTAGCACCACAAGCCTGTTGACCAATATGGAAACACCCCAGCTCCTACCTTCCTGTGAGATCTCTTTAAACATAGGTGGTCACTCCACACTGTGAGATTCCCAAATGTTGTTTTGGTTTTTGGATTCTGATTGACTTATTGTTTACTTCTTTTATGATAAATTAGCTACTCAATACAGTTTTTTGTTTGAGTCCTAGTCTGTGGCAGGCCTATGCCATCCCTGAGCCTCATGGATCCTATTCCGAATGGCTGCCAAAGCCCTGGTTGAGGATCCATGATGACAACTCTAAAAGGAGTTTTGGATCGTTTCAGACAAATGTATGCCAGAGTGTAAATGTACAGAACACCGCCCCTATTCGACATAACAGGACAAAAAAAAAAGAATAAAGTCATTGTTTCTTTAACTATGTCTGGTCACTTAGTTATTTGGATTATCTGGCAGCCTTCCAGAACAGGACACAGTCAGTATCCCGTCACATTGCTATAAAGTAATATGGCATGTTTTGTTACCTGTTCTTGGTCTGTTGAGATAATAGGAGAGGACTGATAGTGTACTATGTTTATTTACCATTTCAGATGGACTCAAAATTTCTTGGGCATGAACCAGTTGGGATTAAATTTGAACCCCTCAGAACTAGAAAGGGACAGAATCAGTTCAGTTTGGCTCGTGTGACACAAAAAGCTCCATTTTGCATCTAGGTCAGGATGTGCACAATTCTGCTGGTATTTAACAAAAGGCTCCGCCAAAAAGCAGAGCCTTTTGACAAATGCCTGTGTGGACACCCATAAATACACATGTGTTTGCCAGGATGCTAAGCAAGAGGAGAAGTTTTACAAATGTACACACTGTTAAAATGAGTAACTTCAGTTGGGGCTTTACGCATGTAGAAACTGGCATGTAAATGTGTATATGCTGAATTTAAAACATATGTGTGTGCTTTCTGGTATCTACACGCAGAAGTGGCAGATTTTAGACACCTGCAGCGCCAGTTAAGGAGAGGTCTGAAATAACTATTACCCAGGTCCTGAGGTGGTGACAGTGTGGCCCTATTGCTGCATGGTTCACTGGTAGCTGGCACTTGTGCATCACTTGGAACAGTTGCTAAAGCCGACACAGAGATATTTCTAAAAGTCTACAAGTATTTCCACTGTCATTTGAGAAGTACATGCATACTTTTTAGACAAGCTCAAACCATGCCCACAACATACACATTTGAAATCTTTGCATCCCGGTCATCTGTAAGCGGAGATATCAGCTTTCTAAAATCATCATGCACATGTGTAGACACATATAAAAGCCTATATTTCCATGTACAAATGCTTCTAAAATGACCTCCAAAGTGTCCAATAGTAAATGTGTGCTTCAGTAGATAAATATGAAAGTTGGACAATGAGGAAGAAAGACAATAAGAAATTGATGACTTTGAATTATGGTGCTGGCGAAGAATACCGTGTACAGAAGAACAAATAGTCAGTACTAGAAGACTGGGCTGTACCAAAGTCTGTGTGAGTGGTGTGGCTGCAAAGTGAGTTTCTACATGCAGCTAGGTCGGGTGGGGGGTACATGGTGTGGGAGTCACACAGAGTACATTTCTAGCTTGGTACAGTCCTGCTAGAAGAGATCTAACCTAAGGTTCCTTTAGAAGCTTAAATGAGATTTTGGCTATCATACTTTGGACACATTATGCCAAGACAGAGATCATTAGAGAAAGACATCATACTTGGCAAGGTTGAAGGTCAGTGCAAAAGAGGAAGGCCATCAACGCTATGGATCAATACAATAACAGCAGCTATGGATGCCACTCTATCAACAATCAGCTGCCTGATCGAAGACCAAACATGGTTTAGGGCTGCTCGATGGCCCTTATCAACAGCAACATATCCATTGTGTTATCCTATTCTGTGTGATTGTTGAAGCAAGGATACTGCTTGCCTTTGCCTGTATGTGAGATGTAATAAAAACGAGGAGGGATTCCTCACTGGGAATAGCCAGAGGAGGAGATGACCAGGTCAGAAGGGCTATAAAGTGAAAGATTTTTGAGGGAAACTTGTTATTGCCTCTTTTCTGCCATATTGACAAGAAGGGAGCACGGGACTTTTGAGTCTGTGAAGTCTGGGATGCTGAACAAAGCCTTGGACCAAATGAAGTGAGGGGGGGCTGCCTCCCTTTTGCCTGAATAAGTTAAAGGAGTTGGCTGAAGGGCTATGATTAGTGCAGGACTGTACAAGAGAAGAGGGCTGCACTTGTGAGGCTTTTTTTTGCTAGCAGCCTGTGAGCAATAGTGAAATTACCCAGAGGGACAGGATTTCAGCCTGTGAGTGGTGAGCTGGTAGCCTAGAACCAGTGGTGAATGCACTGGAGAAAGTATGTGGAGCATTTTTGTAACATGCAAGAGGAATTTACCAGAAGGAATGTAGTTTCTGAGAGATTACCAAAGTGGAATTCTGCTCGATTCAGGGAAACCACTGAAAAGGATAGCAAGAATGATGATTGGAAGCATGCCTGCAAGATTCAGGAAGAGTTGTCTACCAAAGAACGGTGAAACAAGGAAGAGGAGTCCTTGTGGAGGACCCCAGAGTTCAACGAAAAGAAGAGAAAGAAAAGCCCAGGAAAGGAGACCAAAAAAAAAAAGTTAGACAAGGTGTTTCTATATATTTTATGGCGATATGTATTCATTAGCATGGACTTAATTTGTTAGTGTGACTTAAGAAATCTAATACTGTTCACCATGCATTAATCTACATACTAATGTGTGTACAATCCATTTGCATGCATTAAAATATTGTTAAGGAGAAATGAGATGTTCAGGTCAGGACATACTCAATTCCCCTGTGTTTTATAAAAGGCTATGCTGAACCCAGAGCCTTTTGTAAAATCCCTATATGGATGCCTGCAAATGCACAGGGGCAATAGCAATTTTATAAATAAAAATGTGCAGAGAAGAGCGTGGTCTTGCAGGGCTTTACAGGTATAAGCACCGACAACTGCACTTATAAATGCAGATTTTGTACACTTATTGCTGGCATTTACACCATGTTATGGGGTACAGATAGCCCCCCATCTCCCCAACCACCACCATTAGCACTCTCTAACCCCCTCCCCCAGATCCACTTGAACATCATGACTACCCTTCACTGCAAGACTAC
This sequence comes from Ichthyophis bannanicus, assembly GCA_033557465.1. Lineage (NCBI taxonomy): Eukaryota > Metazoa > Chordata > Amphibia > Gymnophiona > Ichthyophiidae > Ichthyophis > Ichthyophis bannanicus. Next base: position 163,706,076 of record CM066036.1, on the reverse strand, counting down.
TGCTAAGGGTCAGAGGCACCATTTTGAACCCATCCACCTTGCAGAACAGGAGCAACTGGAAAATGTGGGAATGAGGTTCTGGAATCCAGATTTAGGCTTTTAGGTAGAAAGCTGAAATCCAGGACTTCCAGGATAGCATTCTCAGAACTGTTCCCTGTTCTACACACAGGAACCAAGAGGCAGGCAGAGCCCCAAAATCATAATGCATGGGTGAGACAATGATCCACAGAAGAGGGCTTTAGATTTGTTAGGAACTGGGCAATATTCTGGAGAAGAGGGGCCCTTTTATGGAAGGATGCACGCCAACTTAATCAGGGTAGAACCAAGAAGATGGCACTTTTATAAAGGAGATAGAGCAGCTTCTAAACTAGAACAATTGCCCAGGAGTACACGGTTTGGAATAATGTATCTTTGAAAGATACTACCAAAAAAGGGAGGTTAGGGTATCCTGACAGAGAGGTTGCAATAAAAGTAAAAGTAGTCAAGGTGCTTTCAATTGAAAAGCAAAAAGAGTTGAAAGATTCCAAATTGACCATGTCAACTGACAAGCAAGTTGCCAATATGAACAAAAGACCTACTTGGAAATGCCTGAATAGAAATGCTACAAGTATAATAAACTGGAATTTGTTGCCAGAAGATGTAGGAAACGTTGTTAGTACAGAGTTTAAAAGAGATTAGGATACGTTCCTGAAGGAAAGGCCTATAAATCATTATTAGAGTAGACTGGGGAAATCCACTGCTTATCCCTGGGATAAGCAGCATAAAATCTGTCTATCTTTTGGGAACCTGGATTGGCCACTGTTGGAAACGGGATGCTGGGCTTGATGAACCTTTGGACCGACCCAGTATGGCATATTTTATGTTCTTATGTTTCATCTCTCTCCATAGGTAAATTTTGTAAGTAATTTTTTGCATGTTGCCTCATCCAGGAGCTTTGCATGCTCCCAGCTGTGGCAGCACCCAATTTATAAAAAACAAAACAAAAACATTTTGTGTGGTGACATGGTATGATTCAAAGTACCCCGATGACCCACTTCAGAGGCTCTCTGGATGACCACATGGACCTCTGATTCCTTGTATGTCAGCAACCATCATAACCCTTCTTCCCAGCACTAACAATGGGCATATAGGGAATAATTTTATAAAGGATTTTCACAGGCCTTTTTAGAAATATAAAAAGACTTTAATGCACATAAAGGTATATTTGGTCCTAGAAGATCCATTCTTTTATTTGAACTCATGTAGGCCTATTCAGGAGCAGAGTTTGGGCAGAGCATGGGCAAAGTTGAGATTTGCATATCTTGTTTATAAAAGACATGTGTAAGTTAGTGCTTCAAATACTAACATTTATGTCTGGACCCTCCCCCGAGCGGGACTATCCAGTCCTGGTATCAATCCCCTCTGCATAAGAGATCTTTACAGCTGAGCGGATGGCTTTCAAATTTTAACATGGAACTTCCTGAAGATAAATATTAATGGGTCTGATTTTCATCTGGGCAGGGCTAAGCGGCGTAACCGCTTAGCCCTGTCCGCCGACCCCTTAACCCCGGACTTTCATTTCCGTGGCGACAGAAATGAAAATTCGGGTCATGCCACACAGGCCAGCAGCTGCCGAGGCTAAGCGGGTAGCAGCAATTTTCGATGCTGCCCATTTTGCCCTAGTGCTTTAAAGATAGGCAATGGTTTTCCCTGTCTATTTTTAAGGTAAGAGCGCTAAGCGGGCAGCATCGAAAATCACTGTTACCCGCTTTGTGTCATTCCCCACCTCCGTTCCACCCTGGAATTATCCCAACACTCCCCAATGCTAAGCGGATAGCATCTGGGCGTGTTAGGGACTTAACTGGGATTTTCCAAAGGCTGTTACCCATGTAACTGCCTTCGAAAATTGGGACCAATATCTTTCTCTGAGGCAGGATTGATATAATCTGAAACAATGCTATGTTGGATGTATCTTTTGAAATGAGTGAAATTTGGTAACCTTGAAAAAAGAGCCCCTGCCTTTCTCATAGGCCCAAAGATGGCCATGATCTTGTGGTGCTGCCCCCTAGTGAGAAGTTAGAGGGCAGCACCTCAGGATGGCAACCATTTTGATTTGACCGCTGGATGGGATGGGAACATATAGGATTGCTCCTGCCCCATTTCTACCCCAGACCTCCACGGATTGTAAAGTTAACGTGAGGGCGGGGGACCACCGGACCCACCTTGCTGGTTAGCTAGCCAGGATTTACTTTTTCTTAAGGAAAGGTGGGAGGATGAGGATGGGGGGGGGGCATGGCCCCCCCACCCTTTTACATTTGCATCGGGGGGGGGGGGGCAAGGAGTTTAGTCAACTGTCTAGTTGGGACTTTTTCTAAATCAGGGGTTGCACCATTTCCAGCTGGGCAGTTCCCCATGGGGGATGGGAGTATCCAAGGGGAATTAGTGCTTAAGGGGGGACAGACACTTAACTTTTCTATATTATCAGTGCCGCAGATAGCTGCATGGCTCTGACATTATTGGAGGGATACCTAATCACAGCACAGGGAAGCCTGATCACTTCCATAACATTATCGAGCCTCCCAGTAGATAATGCTACCTCTTGAGGTGATGTTATCTGCCATCACAATTAGGCCCAATTTTGGCAGCCAGTACATAAAATCATTTTTGCACGGTGGCTGCCAACCATGATTAACGGCACTCCCCAGCCTGATCCTACCCCTAGGGTGTTGCACCATGGGAAAATCAGATATCCCAGGAAATTGCCTGCGATATATGATTTTTCCATGGGTTAGCTGCTGCCACAGGGCTAACTCTGGATTAATGGCCCACGGTAGCACCTAACATGTTTTAGAAACATACCCCTAAGATTTGTGCTTATAGTGCCCGATCAGCATCAAAAATGACTAAAGGTTTCATAGCACTCCACACTCTCACTGTTTGTTGCAATCAGCACAAGTGCACTTAATACCACCCATTGAGATGACGGTAAATGAACCTATGCTAATTGCAACATTGCCTGCGAGCATGTCAAAAATGCCCATGCTACCCGCGATGTACACGTTCTACCCATGAACCACCAGTCTCTGCCCAACCTACTCAACTCGGTTAGTATGAAATTTTTAGAACAGCAGTATTTTTAATTGTAGCATCTCTGGCAGTCCCACAGTAGCACTAGCGGGTGGGTCCAGTCCTGCCTTCTGCCGCCATCCCATAAGGTCCAGGCAAGCAACACACTCAGTCCTGTTGCCTCACCTCCAGTTCCTGGGCTCCCTTTTTGCTTCAGGGCCAAGCGTGGCCATTCCTCTCCTGACTCCGGCCAGTGTGGAAAGGCATACAAAGCTACAGGTACTGCAATCCTATCAACAGGACAAACCTTAGCATCCTTCTCAAAGCACAATAAGGCAATTCAGCTGAGCAGTCAAGGGCTGAGCAGCTGCCCCTTTAAACTCAGGTTCCAAGTCACAGTCTTTCTGAGAATCAACTCTGTAGCTCAGCTGCACAGTCACATGCTATACAGCTGCATCATGTTACTCATGTTTAAAACACAATGGGGTATGTTTACTAAAGTGCGTTATTGCGATTCGCGTTAGGAGCCGCGGTAGAGACAGAAACCCCAAATAAGGACATAGGCGGTACATCGTTACCCGCAACGCGCGTTCCAAAAACTAACAAGCGTGACAGGGCGCCATGGCGCGTTACTGTGCGTTACCGAGCGTTAATCCCAAGAAGGCGTACAGATACAAATCACAGAAACAGAGCTGTTGCACAATGGTTACCTCACTGACGGCTGTCACAGGCAGCATGGGTTTGAATCCTCTGGGTTCCCCAGTGTGCCCAATGCAGAAGGCTGGGCCAGGCACCATCCTGTACATTACATAGGGAATGAGGAGGCAAGTTTTTCTTTACATCCAGTAGTGTTGCCAGCAAACACACCCTCACAGTGGTGCAACCAAAGGTGCTGCAGATGGCACCCCATAATGCACCACACAGGCCACATTATAAAGTGCACTGTCCACAGAGGCACACCAAAATGTCCCCTATAGAACACCATATTAGGCAACTTAAAGGGCGCCAGATAAGGTGCCGCATGGGGCGCCTTATGAGGCACTGTAAGGTTATATTATGCTGAGGGGGTTTCGCTGGCAGCACTAATGTGCATTAAAAATATACAGTGCTGCAGACAGCCCGATAAAAGAAGCCCACTGTGGGTCTGAGCCCATGACCACTGGCCCCACAGGCCGTGAAGGAACCACCGGGCTGCAGCCCCATAGCTGCCAACAACCCCCTGGCTGGCAACTGAAGGGCATCAGGACACCACCCAAATGGCCCGCTGTGTTGGCTAGGATCTGTCCCAATGCAAACATACCCATGGTGCAATGCACATGCAGATCAGCAGTCCAGAGATGAACACAACAAGGGTTATGTACCCACACAGCCCCCTGGGACGGTAGGGCAAAATGACTGTGTGTGTCACTGTCACATAGTAGCAACAGACAGTAGCCCAACAGGGTGCCCCATAAGAAGTTAGAAAAGGTGTCCCCTAAGGCAGCTTGATCCGTAGCACAATGGTTAAGACACTGGAAGATGGTGCAAGGTCTGTGAGTTCAAATCCCCTGTGGCCCCAAGAACAAAAGCTGCCTGCAACATTACCCTCTGCAAACCATAGTCAGTGATGTGGATAACCAGTCAGCACTCTGTTGAAACCATAGTTATTCCCCATTTTTTGTCGGCCATAACCAACCTGAGAGGTGGGAGAAAATGCCCACCTCCCCTCATTGGGAGGGCCCGTTTAATCAAGAGAGCCTCATCCCTCAAAAGAAGAAAATAGTGTGAATTCGCATCCAGAACCGTGTTTGAGATATGTACAAAGTCAAATATATCCACAAATCATGTAATTAAGGAAATAAAACCTCAAACCGTGCTGGAAACAAGGCAGGTAAGAACCGAATTGTCTTGCCATCATACCCCTGCAGGAAACCCCACCACGCCATGCATTGGTCGGCCCAACTCTGGGCCCTGTATCATGTGAATGTGTACCTGTCAGGCGGGTGTATCTGTGGATGAGTCTGCGACATTACCCTTACACCAATTTAGTGATGTCAGAAGCAGCTTGTTTTGTAAGTCTAACAGGTTCTGCTGTCAAACACACACTCACAGGGCTATACCCTGAGGGTGCTGCATAGGGCACCCTACAAGACACACCAGAGGGTAAAGGTAAATGTGCACTGTCTGCTAGGGCACCCTATAGGGCGTGTTACAGAGAGCCCCATAGGTCATGCCATAGGGTTCCCGATGAGGCACCATGAGGATTCTGCACTGTGAGGGTGGTGCTGCTGTCAGCACCAATGTAAAGTAAAACAACAAGATGCCCCCCAAAGGGCCACCAAACAATCCATCTGTGGGCTGAAACCCATGACATAGGGGCCCCCACAGATAATGAAGTAGCTAGTCGCCCATTTTGTCAGTGCAAATTACACAGTCCCAATAATGAGGTGGCCAGCCCATGGAGCAGAACTGTGAAATGCTACAAACCCCCACACTAGATCCACAGCAATTGCACTATGCACATACAAAGAATGTCTGTCAATGAAACAAACCAAGGTCTCAGCAAACAAGGGCATATGGCAAACACAATCAAGACCAAGGCCAAGATCATTACCAAATATAAAAGGCCCAATAACATCACAGACCTGTTTCAGAAACCGAAAGCCACTGGCAAAAGCAAAAGCAAACACGAACATACTATGAATATGTGGAGAAAGAATATGCAGATGGCTGTACCACCAGAACCAATAACCCCCTGACTGGGCAAAGAAAGGGCGCCATGTCACCACCCAAAGTGCCTGCTGGGGGGTAAGGATATGGGTGTAAGCAACAACACTCATGGTGCACTGCACATGTACATCAGCAGTCCCGAGATGAACATAGGAGGGGGTAGGCACCCCCACAGCGCCTGCCCCTGAAGGGAGAAATGAATTTGTGCGTCACTGCCATAGAACAGCAAAAGACAGTAGCCCAACAGTGTGTCCAAGAAGAAGTTTGAAAAAGGTGACCAGTATGGTCCCGAGAAGGGTGCCCCATGCTAAGTGCAATATGAGGTACACAGGGATAAGAGAGTGCAGATGGAACCCTGGCCCATTGAACCATATTTATTTATTTATTTATTTATTTATTTTATTTAACAGTATTTCTAAACCGCCTTATCTTAATAATCAAGGTGGTATCACAGCAAGCAATCAGGTAAAGTGTGTGTGTTGTACATGCAGTGAGGATAAAACTTAGTTGTGTGAGGGATGTGTTGGGTGCTTGATTTGTTTGAGCTATATACAGGGTGGGCTATTTACAGTGGTGCTAGAATCATATTTTATATTTATTCAGTTGTTTGGGAGGATTGGCACGGTGCCCCAAAAAGGGTATGTGGGCCAAGGTCAGTGTGCCCTAGGGACTGCAAGTGGTGTCTGCAGGACCTGCGTGGAACAGAGACAGATGTACTAACACCACACAGAACCCACAGTAAAGACAATGAACAGGTGATTGACGGAGGGAGAGTAGGGAGTCACTGGACTCTCACCCCTGTGGACATCCCATGTGTCTGGAAGCAGCGCAGACAAACATGGTGCTGGCAACAGCAACACACCAAAGGTTGTTGGCACCCTAGAGTACTAGAAAAAAAGTGTGTTGCAGCTGAGAAGAAAATGTGTCACCCAGTGGAGGTGGAGGTGGCCAGAGGAGTGGGCCTGCCACGCAGAACAGGCACAGGCCCACCAAGAACACAGAGATGCAATGCAGACAAGTGTAGCAGTGTAGGATACGGGGTGACAGTGCACAGCAACATACAGGACATGTCACATCACACTGATGCAGATAGATGGACCAAAGGATGGTCCCCAACTGTGATGAGGATGATAAGAGCGGCCAGGACCTAAAAGCCAAGAGATGACTGTTACAGCGACCACAGGTACCAGTGCAGGAAAGGCATCAAAACAGGGGAACAGAGAGAGTGAAAAGCCATGAACACTAGGATGGAAAGTGCTGCAGAAAAAGAATAACTACAGTAACACCAGTAGGCATACAAAAATGGATGCAGACAGGACCACAGAATGTCACCATACAAAACTACAGCTGTGTGCCAGGTGAGGGCACCCCAAAGACTAACCAAGATGCAGTACACATTCTGAGCAGGGGTCTATAGCCAACATCACAGTCCACAGGTGGGATGGGAGGCACATATGAACAGGTCCACACATGCCCCAGGAAATATAATGCAGTGTAAACCAAATGCAATATATCAGGGGAGCGATACATGAGGGCTGGAAGGGTCCAGGCCAATGGAAAGCCATGTGGATGGGCTGTGGTCAAGGACAATCGACCGTAAGAGGAGCATGTGCATGACCAACCAGTTCAGTGATGTCGCCTGGACCAACCGGCAGCAGCGGTCCCAGTAAACAGGCAACCCAGTCACATGCCCCACCACAGGAGGGAAACTAGGAAGAGTCAAGACAATGTGGCACACAGGCCGCAAAAAGGCCACACTGACATGCACAGCTCAACCATGGAAGGGTGGGCGTAGATGTGATGGGGCTGCACACAGCATATGGGCAAATAAGCATCTAACAAGGAAGGAAACGATCAATGCCAGGTGTTCCCCAAACTAGCAACCCCCGAGTGGCAATGAAACTGGGTGACCAACACCCCAATTATCCAAAACATCAAAAGTGCAAACAGTCGTCCACAAAAGGCAGTCACCAGACTCAAGCAGCCAATGTATCCTGCATCCCGGTGCACCATATGACCTGTAGAAAGACATGGGTCCTGTGTCGCTGCCCCCGTTGCCAGCACACACCCAATCCATTTTGAGAGTCCACCCAACTGTTGCTGCCTGTGGAGCCTACACACCCTGAGCACCCCCCACTGGTGCAAACCCAAATCCTATGCCGCATCTCATCAGCAGTCGCTAACATACAGTAATATGTGATGTAAAGGGCTCCAAAATGACATGTCCCCACAGTGTCTGCACCCACCGTATGCACAGCAGTCACCATCCCCAGCCACCAAAAGAACATGGTGAAAGCATGCAGAGTGACAAGGCAACATGCCATGTTGACAGTTATGTATCAGGGCTACATATGCATGTACAGCTCACCCCCCCCCCCCTTTACTGCAAGAAACGAAATACCCAGACAGTCCATGGCAGCAACGGGGGCCCAGTCCCCCCAGTGACATTCAAAATAGGCCAGCAATGAGTTTGAGGAGAAGGCCTGTGTCCAAATTGCAGAGGCCCTTATCCCTGTGGCAACAACAACCAGGAACAGTCTCACAGGGGTGCTGTGTCCACGCACATATGGATGACGGGATCGCCAGATGCAGTGTAGCAGATGTGTCATGTATGTTGTCTGTATCCTGTGTGAAGATATGTAGATATCAGGAAATGGAATGGCACACCAACCCACGGCCCCTGTAGGTCTGAAAGGAGACAGTCAGATAGAAAGAGGTCACCCCAGAATGCATACATACCACCACATGACATGGCCACAACACTGGGCACAGTGCACATGAACCACTGCAGGAGATGTCTCTGAAGACCAGAACACCATCCCAATATGTTCATGTAAATGCACATGACACACAGGCACCACTGGGGTCCAGAGCATGTCCAGCAGTGGTGTCGCACACAGACAACAACCAAAAACATGATGATAGCAACAGGCCAAATGCAGCGCCAGCACGTGGTGTATGCCCCAGAGTCTGGAAGCTGAGGCCTACCTGAAAGGTAGAGCTGTGACCTGACTGGGAATGTCCGTGTCACGTAAAAGCACAAAGAGCCCCAATAGAGGCTGCAGACATCAATGGAGTGCGGATATTACCATGTGTGCATGGGTAGCTGTGAGTGCAGCATGTCCAAGGTGTGTTGTGTTGTGTGGAACCAAAATGTTGACGTACATCGGTCCACCAGCAAACCTGAGACACGCCAGAAAAGAATATATAACAAATGCCCACAATGTACAGTAGTCCACAGGCAGAAGGGAAAAGAGGGATGAGGAAACATCACTGGAACGGTGGCCATACACATCCCTGAAACACACATAGGCAGCGAGGCGTAGAATGATCGGTCATGTAGACAGGTCAAGCAGACACAGAGACATACACTGTGATTCAAGGTATGCATGCCAGAAGGTGCAGATGGCAGGACCTCCGACAATCACCGACAAGTGGAGACCCCCATCACAGTACATGCATGAGTGCCACGCATCCTGCTAATGCCACAATGGCAGTGAGTGATCCACATGCTCTCAAACAATACGATGCCCTGTCTCTGTAGACGCACACAGCCTGTCATTATGTGCATCAGAAACGCCATTAACACGCTCAAGATGTGCACAGGTAATGGCCACATGTGTGACAAACGGAAGCTAAGGGTGATGGGGTAGTGGCCCATAGACATGTGCAGCACCATAGGATCAGTGGAGAGAAATCAACATATTTGTGTCAGACCATGACGACAGCAATGCAAACCGCACTGTATGCCAACTCACCCGAGTCACCTGCCTGTTGCAGTGATGTACACACACTCCCCACATGCAGCACAGCATCGGGCAGTATGGTCAGCCAATCCCTGGGGGCCCGGAAAGCAGAAGCTCATCCTGGGGAGGCAAAAACACATCAGACATATCGAGACATGTCACGGTAGTGCTGCACAATCCATACACCTGCTCACACATGGTCAACCCAGATAAACATCCCCAGCACAAGCAGAACTTACAGGAGAAGAGCTCCTCAATTAGATGTTGCCTGGCCGCCATCCCAGCACGTGTGTCAACATGGCCAGGTGCAGGAGGGCACACAGGATCCACCCCGAGATCCTCATTAATATCGACTGGAACATTGTGCCTGAGAGCAATGTTGTGGAGGATGCAACAGGCTAGTATGATCTTTGCCACAGTCAAGGGCCCGTACTGTAAGGCCCCGCCAGTCCTATCCAGACACCTGAAGCGACTTTTGAGAACGCCAAAGGTGCGCTCAATGACTGAGCGGCTGGAGGCATGGGCCTCATTGTACCACATCTCTGCACCTGTCTGAGGGAGACGCACAGGGGTCAGCAGCCTGGCATGACACCCATATCCTGCATCACCTGCAAACAGAAATGGCAGTAAGGTACACATGAGAAGATGAACCTATGGAACCCATGATGTAGCAATGCACAAATGGACAGCAGAGAAGCATGGTCACACACATCTGACGGCACAGCATTGCACACGATGGGGGTGCACCAGAGTCTGCATCCGGGAGCTCAAAACCACACTGGCCGGGACACAAATGCTCAGTTGTGCAAGTCGCAGGTAAATCATGATATATGGCACACAGGATATGTCAGTGGACCACAACCCGGGGGGGGGGGGCAGGTGGGAGTGTCAGTGCAGACAGGCCAAAGCAAACAGTCATGCAGCAGACATGTGTGATAGCAGGTTCGCACATAGCCCATGACACGTGCCACCCCCTACATGGCGAATGAGGAGGCCCCATACACACTGTACAGCAGGTCTATGGTCCTGTGCCCCTAATTCTCCAATGCCCCCCCCCGGATGGCACATGCACAATCCCGTGGCACATGGGGCGGGAGATGGACACAACACACAGGCAGACATATGTCAAACCTCCAAAGGTGTATGAGCCACATCCATGGTGGGGACACACCATGCATGTCCAGAATGCCCCTGTACATGGATGTTTGCGAAGTGAACAGCAAAGGCAGGGTACAGCCGATACCACATGGGTGCGGGGTGACCCAGATGAGCAAGAACAGGCACATGGTAGGCAGGGGGATGTGTGGTGCCGCACAGAGGTATGTGACCACATTCCAGGTGACAGGGTGTGCTGTAGTCACAGGTCCAGAATAGGCTGCACCAGGACACAACAGCACAATGTCATGCATGCAGAGGACACAGGTGACAATGGTGCCCCTGTGAAACACATATGGTAGGTACACACAGGATGTGGGGAATACCTACCCAGCAGGACATAGTCCTCATATTGCCCGGCCTCAAACAGGCTGAACAGTGCTGAGTTCTGCAGGATCTAGGAGTCATGGGCTGACCCCGGGAACCGTGGGACCACATTCAGGATACGCATACCTGCATCACAGACAAGCTGCACATTGAGGGAATGGAAGTGTTTGCAGTTGCGGTACACAACCTCCCTGTCGCGTGGCGGGACAAGGGCAACATGTGTGCAATCTATTGCGCCCATCACGTGTGGTATCCCTGCAATATGCTGGAATGCATGTCCCAGGGCCACCCAATGTTGCCTACTGTTGGGAATGGCAATGTAATTCCCAACCCGGCTGACCATGGCCCACAGTACCTGGTGGAGGCAGCGAGAGAACGTTGGCCGACTCATCCCACCCACTGCGGTCACTGAGGATTGGAAACAGCCAGAGGCAAAGAAATGTAGGGCAGCAAGGAGCTTGGCCAATCCCGGTATAGCATGTGACCGGGCAGTCAGGGGCTCGAGGTCAGGTCATAGATCCTCATAGAGCACCCTAATAGCCCCTGTGTCCAGCCGGTAGAGGGAGATCACCTGGTCCTCCCTGATGTTCTGGAGCATGGCCCTGGGCCTGTAGAGGTGTTGCAGGCATGGCCGCCCCTCAGGACGCCTACGGCGCCGTTGTTCCACCACACCTGCCTGTGGACCCTCCACAGCTGCAGGCCTGTGTTGCATCGGGTTAGGACCCATGCCCAGTGCCTCAGCCCCAGGATCATCATCGCCCTCTGCCGGAAAGCGCAGCCCAGCTAGCTCCAGCAATGCAATGACTGCACCACTTGCATTCACAGTCTGAGCCATGATAGACACAGGATGGGGGACAGGTGGCTGGGAAATAGGGTACAGGGCGGGCACACAAATCACACAAACAATACACACCTGGTCAACCAGGAACATCCATCACAGCCAACACCCTGTAGTCAGCAATGTCCTGTAGTCGGCAACGTAGCGCGCGCAGGAGCGCGCGTACCCCCGCATTGCACCCGACAAAAGCCATTCCGATAATAGCCAATGACGTGTCCCCCTGTGACGCAGCATGGTGTAAAGCTACTGCGAGGTATACACCTTCCCAAATATGGAAGACGCCAAGATGTTACAGAGACGTAAACCGCGTTCACACGTGCGTACATGCAACGCACGTCCCACGTAATGTGCATCACAAAAACATAACCATCACCCAACGCATGTGGTAACGCGCTGAACAAAAATACACGGGTACCACGACAGAAAACATATGTCGTACTTACCATCACAACATTGATTGTAGGAGGAGGGCACGTGTATTGTGTACACCCAGGGCTGAATCGCGGGAATACTGAAAAGCTGAAAACCAAGCACAGTACGTCATGTAGGGCACATAATCACGTCACATCCATACGTGTGCAGGAGGAGAGCGCATTGTTATGCGTGTACACAACCCACGTAGGCAACGCGCCCAGAGCCACACCCAAACGATACCTATATATAGCTAGGGAGGACAAAATGGCACGCACCTCAGCACACAGTCGGGATGGAGACCACTAACCAGATGTCTGAGAATGCCAGACCACAGCAAGTACCAGCAATGGACACACGTAATGATGACGGTGAGAGGCCAGGCCCATCTGGCCTACAGCAAACCCCATGTCCACAGGGCACTGTCACAATGGGGCAAAGGCCGCGCCGGCCCACCCTCCCAGAGACATTTCGCAAGAGGGCAGTGAGGTTCAGCCAGGAGGAGAATGATCTCCTCCTGGAAGGCATCCTGGAGCGCTATGAAATACTCTTTGGTTAACAGAGCTCCACAACATCCGGTGCCACACATGCCAGGGCATGGGCGGAGGTACAGGCAGAGGTGGCAACCGCAGATGGGCCACACAGGGATGTCGAGAGCCTAAGGAAAAGATATTGCGACATCAAACGTAACATACGCAACGAGCTTGCAAGAGAGAGGAGAGGGGCCCAGAGCACAGGAGGAGGCCCAGCACAGGTCGCCAACCTGACTGCACTGGAGCGGCGCCTGGCAGAGAGACTCGGGTCCATGTACATCCATGGCCTTCCCCCTGAGTTGGACACAGTGCACCCAGGTGCTGGTAAGTATGAGAGTGATCTGCACCAGTGGGAGCCTGCAAGCGCATATGTGTGGGGGTGGCCAATGGTGGAGTGTGGTGTAGGTGGCATGATTTTGCAAAATGAGGACCCAGAGGGCAGCACAGGCATACAACCAGCCTCTGGGCCATGACCCATTGGGGGAGACATGTCCATGGTGGGCAGGGAGTGGCATACCAAAGTGGATGGGTGCGGTGGCAAGCAGAAGGGTCCCACAGTACCAGCAGAGGCTGCCAATGTGTTTCAGGGGAGAGGGTGCAGGGCTGGTGGAGGCAGCATGGCCACACAGGTGTTAACCTGGCCGACGGGACAGCACAATGCACCTGTGTCGAACAAGGACTGTGTTTTCAGGGCTGATAGCGGTAACGGGGCTGCATGGGGTATGTGGTAGCATGCAAGGGGGAGAGGGTCAGTGGAACTTGCAGGGCAAGGGCCCCCTCAGCATTGGTAGATAGGTAAGGGGGGGTGGGAGGGTGGGGCCCCCACCAGGACCCATGTGGCTCACCCACACACATGTGCTCTTAGGGGAGTGGGACGGGTGCAGACAGGCAGTCATGCTGCATATGACCTATATGATATTGTGTCCCACAGGTGACATAGGTGCTATAGATGCAGCAGAGGAGGCGCAAGGGGACAGTCAGCCCTGGCCATGCACCCCCATTGACCCTGTGCTGGAGGTGTCCCAGGTAGAAGCAGGAGTACCCCCAACCCCCCCCCCCCCCAGGGGAGGACATTGGGACCATCACACAGCCTGCATGTGGAGGAGAAACAAACTCCAATGACACCATGGGGGAGGTGTCTGCTGAGGCGGACCAGCGAACCAGGGATGCGGCGCTGTCTGCTGTGTCTGATGTCATTCAGCAAATGCAGGCGCACACCGCAGCGGCACACAGGGATGCAGAGGTTGAGTGTCAAACTGTGTTCTGTTGTCAATGCGTCTGCATAGGTGTTTTTTTATTTTCATTCTGACAATGCACTACCTGCTGTCCCCACAGGTATACGGCATTTACTGCGGGTGGGGCTGAGGGAGCAGCGCCGGCAAAGGTGTGCGCAACGCCGACACCATCGCACGATGTCCGGGGTCCTGGTGGGGGTCCAGAAACTGGTCACAGCTGCGGAAAGCATGGCTGCGAGCCTAGAAATAATAGCGGCACACATGGGGGCGATGCCACCACCACCACCTCCACCAGCACCAGCGGAAGCAGCAGCAGCGGTAGCAACGGTGGCAGCAGAGCCATCGTCATCACAGGGTGGGAGGGGCCATGCAAGGTGTGGAGGGGCAGGGGGAGGGGGAAATAAACCACAAAACATGCGGCTGTAGCACATGTCATGTCTCCTGTGTTGCTTGTGGGGGGCAATATTACGCACAGCCCACCCGTGCCTGACCCTGGGGCCTGCCCGATGCAAACTATTCTGCCAGACGGTGTAGCCACCGACACTGCTGTGGCCAGCATGGGATGCCCCACCTGCTCTTGGGCGCACACCAGCAGGCACACACTACCCAGCAGCTGCAGCCAACATCTGTTTACCTCATCTGTTCCCCGTGAGCCGGGGGGGGGGGGGGGTACAACTGGTCATGGGCTATGGAGGGGGAAAGGGCATGGCATTAGGTGGGCTGCGGGTGATGGGGGGATGTTGGACTGGTAATGTGCAGTGGGATGCTTGCGGGGGGGGGGGGGGAGGTCTGCCAATGGCCTACTCGGGGCTCCTTGGAAATTGCCTGATGGGGTTAGTACCGGATCTGGGCTGTTTGCATTGGCTCTGATTGAAGATGCGTGGTGGTGGTGTTTGACATACAGTGCACACATGATGGTGCAGGGCCGGTACATGGGCTCATGGGGGTGGGGGGGGGGGTAGACTGATATCTTGGTGGGTGGAGGGGAGCTAGGATATGGCATGGGCCCAAGTTGCTTCCACAAAATGAATAGTTCTGGCATCAGAGGGTCCTCAGAGGAGGACATGAGCTGCTGAGGGCACCAGTACATAGATGGGGTGGCTATGCCCCACTCACCTTGCTTTGCCATCTTCTATGTGAAGAGGATAGGACTCCACATATCCAGGTCTCGGGAAACACCAATGAGATCAGAGCACAGCAGATACACTTACCCAGACTGCGACCATAGCTTTGAGGTATGTACTGCATACCCTCAGTCATAGACAGGCACTACTGAGTCTACAAGCTGTCCTCTGATGACCATAGACTGTAGCACAGGCACATTTGGGATGACAGTCTATCTGCCAGTCTCCTCTGTTATATATCGTACTGTGTCCGATACCTGTCCCTGTGGCTTCTGGTCAACCCTCAGTATAGCACACATGACAGCACATGTTTAGGTTTCCCCACATGCCAACTACATGTTAGTCTCCTCCCTTGCCACTAACAGCTGGCAATTTGCATACTATCCTGACCCTTCGGAGATGCCCCACAAGCACATGTTTGGAGGGACAGTCCATGTGGTAGCAGGGGTCAGTGACCGAACTGCTGTCCTGTGTTCTGTTTAATCCTATGTATTTGCTATAGACGACTGACAACAGTCACCCTTGATGCAGTGGAACCCCCTGTGCCTCATTTGTAAAAAGCCTCACAACACCATGACATACACAACGAATGGACCAAATTAGTGCCCCAGCCCATGTCCCCTTGCGGCCATGTCCACTCTGTCCACCCCTAGCCCTGTGCACTTTAAGGCTCAGTGTCCATTAGCCCCCTTGCTGTGTCCATGCCATCATCCACCCTGGTCTGAGCCCATCACAGATGCTGCACATAGCCTTGCATGTTCCACCACCGCTGACCCCTAGGCACTGTTAGATGTGTGTGCTTTTGGCCATGTGTGGCACTGGCCCATGTAATGCCCGTAATATCGCTAAACGCATGACACGTGTAAAGTACCCTGCATCCACCCATTGTATCTCACACTGACACACGTGTGTGGCCACATGTGTCGCTCACACAACACTGACCCATAGCAAAGAGGGATATCTGGACAGCACAGTTAACCTGTAACAATGTAAAACTTTATTCACATTAACATTTTTTGGAACATTTGGCATTGCCCATCATGCCGCCATTGCTGTCATCCAGCCCTGCTGCCCGCCGTGAGTGTGGCAGGCCATTGCATGGGCTGTCACAGAGAGGGTGTGTAATGCATATCCGCACGCTACACACCCCGGGGACCCCTGTCACATGGTGGCTGATCCGGCGCGCCCCCAGCTACACGCTCCTCCAGCAAGCGCAGCCGGTCAGCCACAATGGTCAGGGTTGCCAGGACCTGCCCCATGATGAGGGCGTGCTGCCTCTGGGCGTGTGCATGCGCACGCACAGCCGCGGCCACGTGCAGCCCGCACATGCAGCCACACAGACACAGGTCTCCCCGTGTCTGTGTGGCTGCATCCACGGTGCGCCTGTCAGCGGCTATGTGTGACATGCCCACGTCCAGGAGGGGCGCATCGCCATCACCATGGTGCAGGTGGCTGGTGCCCCCGTAACCCTGTGACAGCCCATGAAGATGGGCACATGGCACACGTGCCACCACCACCCCCCACCCACCCCATCCCCATCCAGCTCCACGTTGGCCAGGTCACCTCCCTCCGGCCCCTGTCCCACCACAGCAGGGCCCCTACCCTCCCAAGCCACCTGCACCTGCCCCTCCTCCCCCTGCCCTCCCAGCACCTCTGCCCTCTCCCCCTCCCCCACCTCATCCCCCGCCGTAGCCACACGAGGCAGCTCCATTTCCTCCTCACCCGGACCCCCCCCCCTCCCCCACTTCCTCCTCCTCCCCCTCGGCGTCAGATGCTGCATCGCCCCCATATGGCGGTGTGCCGTGCTCCTCCCCCATGGCCACTGGGTCGGGCAACACCTCCTGGCCATCATCTCTCTGCAGCTCCCCGGGCCCCGCATCTTGCACCACTGGCTCCTCCACAGCACATGCATCCGCTGTGGGAGAGGGGAACAAGTGTCATCTCCATGTTCACACATCAGCAACAGCAGTCACATACATCCTGTGGTCATGACAGCCAGTGCCCCACAGGGCCATGTCACATCACTCACCGTCCTGTTGGGCCATCCGCTCCCTCTGCACGCGACGTACAAAACGGGGGTACCTTGCCCTCAGCTCCCGCGCCTTCTTGCGGAGATCCTCGACCTATTGGAGTGACAACACATATTGACATTAGGGGACAGACACCCTTTTGGGGCCTCTGCCGCAACACATATATTTATCAGTGTGCAATATAGTTTGTCCCTAGGATCATAGACTGGGGCATTCCCACAGCACCAGGATGAGGGGCAGGGCTCTGAGGTGAGGCCTACGGCATCCTGGGGATCTGGTTTGCCCTTGTGTTCACAGACTGGGGCATTCCCCACACCACCAGGATTGGTTATGGAGACCTGTGGTGAGGCCTACTGCATCCTGGGGATCTGGTTTGCCCTTGTGTTCACAGACTGGGGCATTCCCCACACCACCAGGATGAGGGGTAGGGCTCTGAGGTGAGGCCTACTGCATCCTGGGGATCTGGTCTGCCCTTGTGTTCACAGACTGGGGCATTCCCCACAGCACCAGGATGGGTTATGGAGACCTGTGGTGAGGCCTACTGCATCCTGGGGATCTGGTTTGCCCTTGTGTTCACAGACTGGGGCATTCCCCACAGCACCAGGATGGGTTATGGAGACCTGTGGTGAGGCCTACTGCATCCTGGGGATCTGGTTTGCCCTTGTGTTCACAGACTGGGGCATTCCCCACAGCACCAGGATGAGGGGTAGGGCTCTGAGGTGAGGACTACTGCATCCTTGGGATCTGGTCTGCCCTTGTGTTCACAGACTGGGGCATTCCCCACAGCACCAGGATGGGTTATGGAGACCTGTGGTGAGGCCTACTGCATCCTGGGGATCTGGTTTGCCCTTGTGTTCACAGACTGGGGCATTCCCCACAGCACCATGATGAGGGGTAGGACTCTGAGGTGAGGCCTACTGCATCCTGGGGATCTGGTTTGCCCTTGTGTTCACAGACTGGGGCATTCCCCACACCACCAGGATGAGGGGTAGGGCTCTGAGGTGAGGCCTACTGCATCCTGGGGATCTGGTTTGCCCTTGTGTTCACAGACTGGGGCATTCCCCACAGCACCAGGATGGGTTATGGAGACCTGTGGTGAGGCCTACTGCATCCTGGGGATCTGGTTTGCCCTTGTGTTCACTGACTGGGGCATTCCCCACAGCACCTGGATGAGGGGTAGGGCTCTGAGGTGAGGCCTACTGCATCCTGGGGATATGTGTTTTTACTGTACTCACAAACAGGCCCAGCTACCATGGCACAGGGACAGGGGATGGGCTCCTCATTTGGGATCTTCAGCATCCAGGGGCTATGGTCTGTTTCCTGTACTCACAAACAGGGCCAGATACCATGGCACAGGGACAGGGGATGGGCTCCTCATTTGGGATCTTCAGCATCCTGGGGCTATGGTCTGTTTCCTGTATTCACAAAAAGGCCCAGCTACCATAGCACAAGGACAGGGGATGGAATCCTCATTTGGGGCCCTCTGCATCCTGGGGCTATGGTCTGTTTCTTGTGAGCACAAATGAGGCCTTTATCCATAGCACCAGGACAGGGGGTGGACCCCCTTTAGGGGCCTGCAGCATCCTGGGATGTCTTTGTGCTTTGTGCTAGCTGACAGGGGCATGTGACAGACCCCTGTGTGTCTCTTGGCCTTGGTGGTGGGCCTGTGGTTTTCTGTAGATTGGGCACATCACTGAGGATGCAACAGCGCCCCGTAGCATACCAATGTGGTCATTAGTTCACCTCTGCCATGGTTGCAGCTACCCCCTGTGGGCTTGGGGGTTCTGATATTGGGTGAGTGGATGACCTAGCTACAAGCTGGACGCGACAACACCAGACATTCTCCAGCAGTGCAGATTTTATTAGTGCTTTGGTTACAGGCTGTTCTTCACCACATCCTCATTTGGGGTGCCTGTCCCCAAACACTTACCTCACGTGGGTAATCAGAGTTCCTGTTATATCTGTTGGTGAGGCGGTCCCAGGCCCTCCTCACCCTTGTTAGGTTCTGCCTCCTGGATGAGCCAGGGAAGAGGCGTTGCTGGCAGAGGCAGAAGAGCTCTGTCAGCAGGTAAAGGTCGCTGTGTGTAAAGGCAGGCTTCCTCGACATGGCTGCCATCTGCTCTGAGTGTATCTCAGCTGCATAGCCCCGTGCATTCATGAGTGCGTAGCTACGTGCATTGGTGAAGGCGTGGCCACGCGCACAAATACATCTTGTTGGGGCCATGACACGGCGCGTGCTTATGTGCGTTGCTGTCGGCGGAAGGGCCTGCTTACGTACGTGCGGCAGTGCGTTGGCTCGTGCGTTGGCATGTTTGATTACAGATCCTCATGGTGTACTGCAACTCACATTAACGCTACCATCTATACGTGTGATGGCCTATGGCTTATCCTAGCCTGTGGGCAGCAGCTGGATTTTGAATCCCCCACATTTTTGTCCTACTGCTATATATTGCAGGGTCTGCAGCATGTGTTCTAACACCTTCTTCTTCTGACATCTCACATTAGGAAAATTTCACATTCCTTTGTCGAGGACTGTCCTTGATGTGGAGATGTCTCTCACATTTGTAATGTCCCTTTTGTTTACATGGATTGAGGGGGGTGGATGGAGACCAGGGCACAGAGAGTGTCCCTGATTGGCAAACTGTGGAGGTGGCATCGGGACCAATGTAGAGCTTCTGTGTATCTGTCTGTTTTGAAATGTATAGCATTAGTTGTATCCTTCTCAAGCGTGCTCTTTCACCCTTTCTCTCGTTCTTCCTGGGTTTTTGATGACAAACATAGGCTTGCAGTCTGTACTTTACCTCTGCTATTATTGGGTTACAGACACCACTACTCCAGATGCAGATGCACCTGGCAGCCCTGCCATGTATCACCACAGTGGGCTCAAACCCATAAATTCTGGCTGCACAGTCAGTGCATTTGCCAGTGGAGTAAATCTCTGTAGCTCCTTCTACATGCCTAGCTGGCTACAGAGCGACTTCAGTTCACCACACAGTCCATCTGCTGTGGTTCACAGGGTTTGATTGGAGCAGTCACAACCATGATGCACTACACATGCAAATCAGCTGTCCACTGATTAACACAAGATGGGGAATGCAACCCTACAGCACCTCGGCCTGGTAGGGGGAACTGACCATGTGCACCCCCACAGCACCTCGGCCTGGTAGGGGGTACTGACCGTGTGTTTTACTGGCACACAGTAGCTACACACCGTCACATTGTGCGGTTACTGTGCTCACCCTGAGGGTGCGGTGAGGTGCCCAGCACCAGGTCCACAGCACCATCCATGGCAGACATAGGCCATGGTGGAGGTCCAAAGCAGTATTAATGTGTGAGATAGGTAGTTTCTGCACAAACACCTTGGATATATTTGTCTGTCTCAGTCAGGTGTAGTCTCTATGGACCCCTAGGAGGATAATGGTGGTAAACAGGGTCTCCCATCAACAGATCCACATTCTACCTCCCTGCAATGGGGGCAGTAGGGGGGGACCATCAACCTCAGTTCTGCTGTGGAAATAACACCCTTCAGGGCAGTCAATGCAGCGCTCTACATATCCATAGCACAAGAGCAGACAAACAGTAGGCCTGTATATGCTAGGCTGCACCCAAACACTATCCGATATTTTCTGCAGCAAGCCTTCAGCCGCTGCACTCTGCAATGCGCTCCATCGAGACACATACCAGCTGCAAACAGTCTGCTAGTTGGTCCATAATGCATGTTCCTGTTGGACATGCATGCACCCAGACATGGGATGGCAGCAAACACAACAAGCAGATAAGTCAGTGACTGGCCCCCAAAAGGAGACACATAAATATCACATAACAGAAATACTATATGGCACTATGGGGATGCCTGGCCATGCCGTGGTCACTGCACAGTCAGGGTGAGATTGATCACCCTCCAGGACATACAGTGGTCACCCTGTCTGTGTAGGTGGTGGCCAGGCACTAATATGTCACAGTCAGTGCCCTATGCACTGTGCAGATGCAGCCTGGCCAGGCCACCCTGTCTGGGCTATACCCATGGTACCTTGCTCCTCATTATGCACATTGGCAGGCCAATACTGGCAACAGTGCTGGCAGTGTGGGCTGTGGAAGGTGTTTGCAGCCTCCACACACTGTATAGACAGACACACACTCCGACAACTATGCCAGCATTGTGCAACTTGTGATAAGGAAGCTTATCATAGCTCAGGTAGGAGCTATAGAAAAGATGATGTGACTCTGAACAAGCAACCTGTCAGTTCTGGTAGAAGCAAGAAAACAGAGTTTTCACATAAAAGACTACCAGTCCCAGAATGCACCAGGTTTCCAGCAGCCATGAGAGGGGCTGAAGTGAGAGAATGTGTGTGCAATCAAGAGAGCTATGAGGTAATCCCTAAGCACTCATCTCAAAGGGCAGGGCTTGATTCAACACAGCTGCGCTGTGTTAGGGAGCAGCACACATTAGGAAAGAATAAGAATAGAGATTATTCTTCAGATAACAGCTTGAGGGAGAGCTTCAGCAACTGCTACAGAGGGAGGAAGAGATACAGAGACAGCAACGGCTACAAGCTCAAGCACCAGTATCACCTGGAGAAACAGAAGCCAAGCCAAGCAGATAGAGAGAGAAGGAAACTCTCTGGAAGGAAGAGAAGAAAGGCCATTGGAAGGTCTGGGAGATTCCAAGGCAGTACTCATACTGGGAGGTATTCCAAAAGCCAGCAGAGTCCATTGGACTGGATTCAGCCAGAGGAATGGAGTGGCAGAGATAGGAATCACCAGTGGCTACCTGGAAGAGAGAAGACTGCATGTGGAAGGGACTTTCAGACCAAGGCCAGAAGGTATGTGAGAGGAGATCCAGTGTCCAGGGATCAAGATTGGAAGGCTGGACATCAGAATTGGATTACATATTGGCCAGGCTTTACAGAGAGGAATTATGATGGCAGGAGAGGCTCAGGTATGAACACTGATCCAGACCCTATCTATAATAGAGAATGGCAGCAAGGGAATAAGCATTCTCATGATAGTGCCTTAATGAAAGACTCATCTGTGCCAATGTATGATATTGACCCTATGATAATTGATACAGCAGATGAAAATACAGTTTATATGGACTGTTCTCTATCTAAATGCTATTGCTAGTTTTCTATGAGCAAACACATCAGCCATCACAAAGAAACCTAACTTTGTTCTTTATTTCCACTGCAAACAGCTCTTAAAGCAGGATTTGGGCTCACACAGTAGCAGCCAGCCAGCTAAAGGCTTTCAGCTGGTCCATTGATAGTAATTAGGGCTGCACCTGATTGTGTGTGTGAGCAAGGGAGAATCACTGCTGAGATTGGCGTGGAAAAATAAGCAGAAGTTAACCTAACCAGCAAAGTTTATTCTTTACTTTGTGCCTTTGTATTTGGTAATTATTTGCTAAGAAAACATTAGCTAATTGCCTGACAAGCTGAAGGTTGTTTTCTGGTTTATTTTGTGATTTTTGTTATCCATTTTAAACACTGCAAGCAAGTAACCTCATTTATAGTGCTATCAAGCATACATGTGCTGGGTGAATTAAACCCCATCAATAATATAAGTATTTTATTGATCTTACCACTTGGTTTCACAACTCAAATTATTGTCATCAGCTGTGTTTGGGAGTGAATGAACTACAATACCCACAATACCTTGCAAGAATCATATGAATATATGCATCGTCAAGATTGTGTAAGTTCTCACCCTAGGCAGCCGTCTGACAAACTATAGAGGGGTTCAGCAGCCCTGCCCACCACAACAGTCCTGGGCACAGTAAAGGTATGGATATGGTACGCAATACTGTTGGGGGTCACTCCCCAGGGTGGTAAAACACTGTCAGAGACCAGACCTGTAGCACACAACGCAGACATCAGAAAGATTGTTATGATGGGGCTCAATGAGCAAACTGTGCTTAACGTAGGACTTGCTATCTGCCAGTAATCATAGGACACGTTTGATAGGTGTGTACCGCATACCCAGGTGTGAGGTGGTATTGCTAAGGCATGCACATGCTAGTATTGGGAGATGCACACAGGGCCCAATGTCTTGCCTCACCAGGAGGCATTAGCCAATGGGGCCTGGGTGTGTGGGTGTGGGTGTGTCTGCCCCCTGTTGGCTCCTGCTTTACGGCAGAGGTTCCCAACACCAGTCCTGGTGTGCCAAACACTGTTCGGATTTTCATGCTGTCGCTCATTAATATTCATGAGCTACATCTGCATGCCATGGGGGTGGTGCATAGATATGCAGCACAGGCATCTTTATTAGAGGCAGCATTGAACCTGACTGGTGTGTGGCCCTCCAGGACTGCATTTTGGAGACTCTGCTCTAGGTAATGCACCTGTTTATGGTGTCTGTGCTCGGTGGGGTAAGATATAGGCGTATTAACCAAGCATATGTTCTCAGCAATGAAGGTTTGACAGTACAATCACGGTTTAGTTGTGGGAAAAATATGTGGACTGTATTGCCAGTAGCCCCAGCTGGGCTTTAAACCTGTGACCTTCTGTTCTTGCACACACTGTCTGTGTGCACTGCACCACTGTGTTGCCACAGATAGGCTGCATTCCCTAGGGAGTCCATGACTGTACATCCGACAGGGCCTGTCTGTTGTGGTGGACGTGCCAGCCTGCACATGGCTAGGCCACTGTCTGCTGTGGCTAAAAGCCACTGCCCCCTCCACCACCTGTACCCTTTCGCCAACATGCTGACATGTCCTTATCTTGGAAAATGCCTATGATCTGATTGAGGTGTGGCACTCCAGGACTGCATTTGTGGGTCTCGGCTGTGGGTAATGCCCATTGTTATGGGGGGGGGGGGGTGTAGAGTAAAATATAGGTGTTTGACCCATGCTTATGTTCTCTGCAATAAAGGGGTGTCTTTACTATCTCTGTTTAGTGGTGGGTAAAATATGGGGACTGGGTTGGTAGGAGCCCCAGCTGGGATTTGAACCTGTGACCCTCTGGCTGTGTCCGCTTCACCACACTGTGGCCACAGAGACAGTGCAGTCCCTGGAGATAGAAAACCTGGCAGAGTGAGTCAGAGACCCTGCTCTGCACATTTTTACTGTCGGCTCATTCACCTTGTATGGAGACAAAAGTGCACATAAACCCCGAAAATGACCTCGGAAACAGGAGATAGAACCTAACCAAACTGGCCAATGGTGATATTAATGAGCAACCATAGCAGACACTCCCAGGAGAGCTCAGGGAAAAACGAACTAGGGAATGAGATCTCCCCGCCTGCTAGCTCAACCATCTTAACTCTGGTGAATGCAAACTGTGGCAAATCCGTGGTCTTGCCATGAGTAGCCATCCTCCACACTTCAGAGCACACTTACACACCTCTCCTCTCAGATAGTGCCCAGGGAGTACAATATGCCCACTATACATTAGTTAATGAAGGCAAGGGGAAAGGAGTGCTTAACTGAAATCATGCATTCAGGATGCTGACATCACTTCCTCCCCAGCACTTTCCACTAAGTGATTTTCTAATGATATACATTTTGGGACCCTTTTACTAAAATGCATTAAGCACTTAGCAAGTGAATTAACACATTGTTAGCTTATCACAGTGCTAACCATTGCTGCTCTCACTTTGACATTTAGCACATCCTAATCATGCACTAAGGTAGTAATTCTATAAAGGGCATGTAGAAAGTTACATGCTAGAAATGCACGTAAATTCCTAAATGACTTATGCACATGAACGGCCATCCAAAGGGGGGTGGACAGGATATTTTGGGAGTGGGGTACCCCATGATAGATCTTGTTACCACTTCGCAGAATGCCCAGGTGTGCTGGTTCTGCTCCAGGAGGATGTCCAGCGAGCAGCTGGCCTCGGACGCCTTTCTTCTCCACAGGGGGATGGGTTTGTTTTATACTTATCCTCTGATTCTACTCAATGTCAGAACTCTGCTGAAACTTCAGGCCAGCAGGGGCACTGTGATCCTTATTGCCCCATACTGGCCATGGGAGCCATGGTTCCCCATGCTTCTCCAGCGCTCTTGGAAGGAGCCTCTCTGTCTGGGCTCTGCTGCAGATCTCATCTCCCAGGATAGTAGAACCCTGCTGCATCCCATCATTTGCTCCTGGAACCTCACAGCATGGATGTTGAGCGGGTCATCCTCTCAGAGCTAAATTTGCCTGAGAATATCACAAATGTCCTCCTGGCTTCACACAAGGACTCAACGTGTTCAAGTGGCAGAGGTTTGCCTCTTTGTACGTGGACAGGGCACTGGATCCCTTTTCCTGCATCGGGCTTGAGCCTGAAATCCATCTCCATTTGGGTTCACCTCAGCTTAATTGGAGCCTACCATCACTGCTCGGGGAACAAGCCCATTTCAGCTCACTCTCTGGTGGTTCACTTCATGTGGGGCTTGGTCCTCTCAAAGCCTCCTCTCATACCTCCCATGGTGGCTTGGGATCTCAACATGGTCCTGGCTCAGCTCATGTGGGCTCCTTTGAACTGCTTGGCACTTGCCCGCTGAAGTTCCTAACCTGGAAGGAGGGAGGAGTGGCTCAGTGGTTGGGACAGGTTACCTCAGGCCGGAGGGCCAGGGGTTCAATTCCCACATGCGGACAAGTAACCTCAAGCCAGAGGGACTGAGGTCTCTAGTCCCATGGCTGCTCCTTGTGGCCTTGGGCAAGCCACTTAACCCTTCATTGCCTCAGGTACACTTAGATTGTGAGCCCTTCAGGGACAAGGGAATAAAAAAAAAAGTACCTGTTAGTATATACATGTAAACCACTCTGATAAGAACATAAGAACATAAGATATGCCATACTGGGTCAGACCAAGGTCCATCAAGCCCAGCATTCTGTTTCCAACAGTGGCCAATCTAGGTCATACGTACCTAGCAGTTTCCCCAAGGGACACAGGTTCCACAATGCTTGTACTGGTTCAAGCATTGATATCCTGGGTCCCTTCTTAATAATGGTTTATGGACCTTTCCTCCAGGAACTTGTCCAAACCTTTTTTAAACCCAGCTACACTAACAGCCTTTACTACATCCTCCGGCAACAAATTCCAGAGTTTGATTACACGTTGAGTAATGCATAAGTAAAGGGCGGTATATCAAATGCCTAAACCAAAAAAAAAAAAAAATACTCACATTGGTATGACACATCAGTGAGCTTCAGACCTTGGTTGCTCACCTACCTTACATTCAATTCCATCAGAATAGGGTGGTCCTGCAAGCACACCAACATTTTCTGCCAAAGGTGGTCTCCTCATTCCACCTCAACCAGTTGATAGTTCTGCCAACATTCTTCCTGAGGCCACATGCCAACTGGGGTGAGGCGGCATTGTACATGCTGGACTGCAAGCAAGCCTTGGCCTTCTACCTTGAGTGTATGAAGGCTCACTTATGGTCCACGCAGCTCTTTGTCTCTTTTGACCCCAGTAAGCTGGGTGCTGCCATCTCTAAATGCAAGCTATCCCTGTGGCTGGCTGACTGCAGATTTTTGGCGTATTCCCAAGCAGGCCTGAGTCTTGATGGCCATATCACAGCTCATAATGTCTGAGCCATAGTTGTGTCAGTCGCTGACCTGCACTCAGTCTCCATGGAGGAAATCTGCAAGACTGCTACATGGTCATTGGTCCACATGTTCAAAGCCTATTACTATCTGGATGGGGATTCCCGACAGGACAACAACTTTGGCCAGGCCGTGCTTTGGCACCTCTTTGAGTCTTAGGTCCAACTCCTATCCACCAGCCCTTCTGTCTGTCCAGGCTACCTGCTAACGTGAGATTACCTTGGTGCTGCTCTATGTGGAGGATACTGAATCTGTGGAGTCTCTAGAAGGGACCACTGTTCCCTCTAAGCTTTGTGCATGTGCGTGCGCACACACACCTCGCCGAGCGAGCGCACATACTTTACAACAGAGCGCACAAAAATTACGGCTCTGATTCTGATAGAAAACAACACAGACGTCTTAAAATCTAAAAGTTATGATTGTAATTACTAGAAATTTCCCGCTTCATTTAGTAATCGTCTATTTTCATTTAATTTGATTAAAATCAATGTGGTGTACATACTGTATTCTGACGTGTAGTCAAATTTTAAAGTATATAACTCCGAGTGTCGTTATGTGGCCCACAAAAATTTAACCTTCCTTCAAAAGCTGCACACACCTGATATTTTATGCGCCCGCAGCCTACAGAAAATTAGAGGGAACATTGGAAATGACTACCCTTATTGTTCTTCCTGTTCTCCAGTTTTATTGCCCCTGTGAGATTTTGCCTCCTCGGTGCCTGTAGCTTTGGAGTTCCATACATGAGGACTTCATTCCTGCTTATCCACAGAAAAAGATGTAGTTATTCACCTGTAGTGGGTGTCCTCCATGGACAGCATGAATAAGTCCTCACAACCCTCCCACCTCCTCGCAGAGTTGCTTTTTAGGCTATGGCTTTTCATTTGACTGGAGAAGATGGCGCTGTGACAGGAGGGAAGGTAGGCATGCATGCGCGGTGCTGATCCCAAAAGTTTCCTAACGGATGCTAGCGAACATTCCGCATAGGGCTCCGTCAATGATGTCACCCATACATGAGGACTTATTCCTGCTGTCCATAGAGAACACCTTCTACAGGTGAGTAAATATGCTTTTTCTGTGTGGAAGACATTCTCTACACATTGGATAATACTTTACTAAATTACCCCTTTATAGAAAAGGTTTTTGCCATCAGATCTTGATGCTTTTCTGATAATTACTGCTTTGACTCACCCATGCACCCATATTAGCCTATTCGACATATCTGCAACCTCCACAATCTGGTGATGCTCCTAGTTTTTCCTGCATTTGCTTTCATCTAATTCCTGCTTTCACACCCAGTCACAACTAATACACTCATATTTAAATTTCTTACATTTTTCATGTATATTAACATCCATTTACATATACACTTATCTGCCCAAATATACAGCCGCCAGTCATGCAAAAATATTTAAAAATATATATACAGTATTAGTAAGAAGCAATGCTAACTACAGTAAGAAATCAGGATATATTCATACTGGCTACCATTAAGCCTTCCTATTATTACTGGGTCCGATATTCAAAGGCATTTACATGTCGTAAATGCCACTTAGCGGGATATTCAGTGGCACTAATATCCCCAATTATCTCCATTACATGCTCCAGTGCTAACCACTTAGCATTTGGACACGTTGTGGGCATTCTGGGAGCAGCGACAGTCGCTAACCAGGTAGCGGCGATATTGCACCGCTGCCCAGTTAGCGGCCTGTGGGTAAAGATAGGCAGAGCAAGAGCTGGCCTATCTTTAACTTGTAAGAGCTAACTGGGCAGCGGTGATGTTGAGCCACTGTTCAGTTAGCTTCTGCGGCTGTGAAGACTGTGCAGCGACTCCGGATATTCAATGCCGGGGCTGCAGATCTGGGGTTAAAGGTTGGCGGCGATGGCTATGCGCCATAGCAGCAGATAGATGTCCCAGAAGAACACTGGGCCCATTATGACTAGTACATAGCCATGTTTAAATCACAGAGTGGGCATGGACTACACAATACAGTTAGTGCACGATACTTATCATGAACTGTCAATGTTGCAATTAGAGCAGGTGGACTTAAGGCACCTCAGTAAGTGGTATTAAGTGCATCTGCGTAAATTGTGAACAGCTTTAACATGCCTGACAGTGCAGGGCGGTTACACTCATCATGAGTCAGTTTTTGCTCCTAAAATTTGGTTAGTGCTAAAAGTCTTACTATACTTTACTAAAATTGACCCATATATAAGTAATGCTCTCAGACATATCATTCACAGAACACCAGCTGATGACTTCGAAGATCAGGTTTTCTGAGTTTTGCTCTAATGACAATTTTTTAAAGCATAATCCACTGTATGGTAATAATCCTTGGGATGACATTCTGCTGGGTAAATGTTGCAAAGATTAAGCCCTTATGCATATAGCATGTCGTGGAGGAGTGGCCTAGTGGTTGGGGCAAGGTACTTCAGGCCAGAAGGTCAGGGATTCAAATCCCACTAGAGGACAGCAACCTTGGGCCGGAAGGACTGGTGTTTCTAGTCCCACAGGTGCTCCTTGTGGTCTTGGGCAAGCCACTTAACCCTCCATAGCCCATGTTCCCTGTAAAATAGTTATCTCCAAGTTATAATGCCCTGTTCAATGTAATTTCAGTTTGTTCAATGTAAACAGCACTGATGCAGAATAGCACGGTATATAAAAGAGAATGTAAATAAATAAATATTCTTCTTTTGCGCTTGTAGATAGTATTCTTCTTCTTAACATGACTGTTAACTTCTTTCCTACAAGCATAAGCTAACTTATATGAAGGCATTTAAGGACAATTTTTTTAAACACTGAGTTTACATCATTTTTTTCAGCCAAAGTCAATGAATAAAAGTTTTCTGCGATCCCATATATGAATGAACTTAGTACCTCATCTTATTGCCTCTGTCTTATTTTTGACTGGCACAGTATCATCTGGTTACAATCAGATCGTTTTATGTCTTACAAAAGGAGACTGGGGACATGAAAATGATTTCCATATGTAAATTGATTCTTTCCTGATGCACACAGATATGTATATTAGCCTTTTCCATTTTGTTCTCCTACATGCCTGGTAATTGTACACTCTTTCTTATTTTATTTGGAATCCAAATGTCGCTGGTATCCTGATTTATCATGCAAACTGTTCTGTAAGCCATAGGTGGCTCAACAGCTTACACAGAAGAACAGCTGGATACGAGCAACTCAGCTATTCATCAACTGCCATTCATCTCTCTCAGATTTATTCAGTGCTGTATGAATGAACTGTGCTTCTTTTTAAAATTTCATAAGCCGAGAAGAAGGATATCAGAATTATTAAGCCCATGAAACAGGTTCTAATTTAAGCAGTGCCGAAACAAATGATATTAATATAACAAATCTAAACTAATTACAGTAATTCCTTTATTTGATAAAATTAAATTTCTAGATTAAGGTACGCAGAATAGTCTAGATCACAGATCCAATCGTAATGTTTTTCTTTTATTGGCGTACAATTAGAGTAAAACCTAGTAATATACCAATCCACATTGCATTCGACTCTTGACAGAATGAGGCCATTATGATTCAGAGACTCTATCCACATTTGGTAGAGTTTGTAATAGAGCGTAGGTACGTTGGCACAGTCTGCAGTTCTGGTTTTAGGCTAGACATGGAAAAAGAAATGAAAGGAAGCCAGGTAGAATCCAGACGATGAAGATGGAAATACCTCAGAATGAGAAGGTGGAAATAAAATGCAAGACTAATTGATATAATTAGTTTATAATTTCTCATTACTTCTACTTACTAAAATTAAGGGGATGGAGTCAAGTTTTATATTCACCATGTTGGTGCCCTAAGCCACTAGTAAATTATAAATGCAATTAAACTGTAGATTCCACATACTTTTTTCTGTTGTCTGTATTTCTTGTCCTTATAGTCTTACTGCATCATTAGCACTCCATTCACCATATCAGACAGTTGCATTCAGCATTTTTTATTTAATGCATGCCTTCATTTTTTACCTCATAGAGATATTATCTTTGAAAAAAAGGGCATCAGTAAAAAACTAAAATTGTATGTATAACAGTGCTGGAAAATGTCCAGGCATCAGGACAACCAGGTGACAAAAATAGGAGGTCTGGAGCCTAATGGAAAGCACATGCATTGGGCTAGGCCCAAGAGAGTTAACAGAAGCAGTCGTCAGTGAGGCCTGGACTGCAGAGAGTTGTGGAGATCGGGATTCTAATATTGAGATGTGAGGAAGCAGAAGGGTGCACAAATGAAATTGGTGGTAGAGCAAAGCTTGGCAAACCCCAGATGCCAGGTCGCCATGGTAACTGAAAAATCGGATCTGGCACCTGGGGCTTGGAACACCTACAGAATGTCCAGCCCTGGATGCTCACGGGGATCTGATCGCTCGTGGGCAGAAGAGAAGGGGATAGCCGTGATTGCAGCACAGATGCAAGCTATTTGCGGGAAATGGGATCTCCACAGGCAGACAGCTTGCGATAGTAGCCCTCCCCTTCTTTTCTGACTGGTATGGGGATACGAGCTGGTCGGGGGCTGCACAGTGTAGGAACTCTGGCACTGGTCTCACAAGACTTGAGAACATGAGGCCAGTATGAGAGAACCGGGAGGGGGCACGAGGAGGTCATGAGCGCTGGCTCCTAAGATGTTGGTCTGGATCCTAAATCGGCACAAAATTTGTCAAGGTCTGTGGTAGAGTATCTGGAAGAAGGCAGAGAGGGGAAAAATATTGGAAGCAGGGGAAGGGGGAAGAGGGAAAGAAGAAGGAGCAAGTGCTTCTATTTGGCAGATTGACCCCTAGTAGTAGTAGTTATGCAAAAATACTGCTTGGGTTCTTGGGTTAAGAGCTCTATTTTGAACCCAGGTGGAAGTGGGGCAGGAGCAGAGAAGGATCACTTTTGTTCCATTCACTAGACTACCAGGGATATCCTGGAAAGTTCAGGGCAGGGGGTGGGGGGCGTTCTGGGATGGAGAAGGGTCATCCAATTGCCTCCAGGGGGTAGGTTGTTTTTGTGGTTTTTTTTAGTTTCAAAATATCTTTATTATATAATAAAAAGGAATTACAATCAAGTCCACATCAAGGAGAGAGCTAGTGAAGCCTTTAAAGTACCACAATCTTTAAACATAATTACAAAAAGCGTATAAACAGGGCCCATGCATTATACTATAACAGCCCTATTTTACTTGGAAAGGAAGACAAAACCATTAACCAGATTCTTTACTAAGCAAGAACACTTCCAACTGCTCCGAATTCATAAAAACATATTTAGTCCTCTCATAAATCAAAATACATTTACAGGGGTGTTTCAACAGGAAAGAGGCACCTATTGCCAAGGACCTAGATTTTAATAAAAGAAAAGCTTTCCTACGCTTCTGAGTAAGTCTACAAACATCAGGGAAAATTTGAATTGGGCTACCACAAAAAGCCTGATCTTTCATAGCAAAATACAATCACATAATCAAATTTTTATCCATCATAGATAGAAAAGAAGCAATTAAGGTAGCACACTGAGTAATCTCATCGTTAGAGGACTCCAAAAAAGCCGAAACATCCAAAGACTGAGAAAGAGAATTAGCTCCATCCTTGAAAATAGGAAAAGAGGTCTCCATAGTAGGTAAGATAGGAACATAATATATAGAAGAAAATGTTATTACATTAACATCTTCAATTAATAGAACCTCCTTAAAATACTTTTGCAACAATATAATTGGAGAGAGGTAATGAGTACAAGGAAAATTCAAAAAATGTAAATGTTTTGAACGGACAGAATTTTCCAGAGACTCTATTTGATGATGCATAATAACATTATCATGTATAGAAGAAGAGACTGCAGCCTGAGCCACAGCGACCTGACCCTCTAATTTATTCAAAGACAATTTACATGTATTAATAGATTCATCCTGAACAGAAAACTTCTGCACTACTTGCTTAGAAAACTGTGAGACGCGGGAAAGAGATGCACCCAAAGATACTTCAATGTGTGCAAGCACTTCCCACACATCACACAGTGAAACATCTGCCAGTGAAATAACCGTTGAAGTAGAAGCAGGGAAGTCCAGCACAGATGGAAGTATCCACATCCGACAACAAAGATGGCAGTTCTAACTCAGCCAGAAGGGGCTCACTCCCATGTTTCCCAACACTAGGGGACGGCACACCAACTGAAACTTCTTCCTGACCAGGTAGAGCAAACCCTTGCGCATTTAAGGAGAGGTCATGCTTGGCAAGATAGAAGGTCAGCGCAAAAGAGGAAGGCCAGCAATGAGATGGATCGATACAATAACAGCAGCTACGGGTACCAGTCTGTCAACAATGAGACGCCTAACTCAAGACCGAACACAATTTAGGATAGCTATAAAGAGGGTCGCCATGAGTCGACTCCGACTCGATGGCACCTAACAACAACAACAGAAATAGTACTCACAGATCCCAGGGAAACATTCTGTTCCATGGAGGGCCTCTGTAGACGTTGATCCATGGGGCCCACGATTTTAATGGCCTTAGCACCAGAAGCAACAAACACCTTCTTCCTCCGTTTACCCATGGATTCTCTGAGTACTCCTCACCACTCCTCCATACTCCGAAGGGGCTCCACGCCCCTTCGGGCATGTGACCACGGGTGCGCGCCCGTGGGACACGTTCTGCAGTGGGCCCGGCATTTAAATACAGCCCAGGGAGGGCAAGACTTCAGGCTCCTCCTCTTGCCGTGAGCACACAGGCCCCAGCAACTCCACAGCTCTCCCCCAGGGGGTAGAATTTTGATTGAGTGGGGGAAGTCAATCTTGAGGGCTATCAGCCTTGACCAATTGCCTCCAGGGGGAGGAATTTTGATTGTGTGGGGGAAGTCAAACTTGGGGGCCTATCAGCCTTAAGGTCCTTGTGATTGGGTAGGGGGGGCTCACACGATGGGGGCTCGTGATTGCATGGGGGTGATGTGATCATGGCCAAAAAGTGTGGCTTTTTTTAGGTTAGTGCTGGGCCTACATTACATGCCTCAGCAGATTGGGTGGATGCATCTGCTGATACATTTAACATGGGCCCATGTGATAAGTGTGTGTCATGTACAGTACCACTTCAACCCCATATGCAGCCCTGCATAAATTTCAGAGAACGGGCTCCCTCTCCCCCATTCTTGCCCCCTCCCCCAGTTTTCAGCAGCCCCCCAGCAGCAGTAGAAGAGAAGGGCATAGCCGCAACTGCGACCCAGATGCAAGCTGTCTGCCGGCAGGCATTCCCTCTCCTGCAGGCAGACATAAGAGATCTTTGCCATGATCACAGCTTCCCTTTCTCTTCTGTCCATGGGAGAGGGGATCCCCGCAGGCAGAAGAGAAGGGCATGGCCACGATTTGTGGCTCAGATGCAAACTGTCTGACTGTGATCAGGGTGGATTTTACCTATGAGCAGCAGGTCATCTGGGCCTCCAATGTGCAGGGGCCTGAGGCAGCTGCCCCTTTTGCCAATAGGTAAAAGTGGCACTGACCTTGTATGCTAACTGCAGGGTATTTACTGACCATAGTGGCGTTCCTAGTCCCCTTGACCTCTTGCAGCCAGCATCCCTTCATGACATAATACATACTTCCCACCAGGCCACACTCCTGTGGCAGTATGGAAAGCTTACATTATTGAAAAGTGTCTTGCTACACTGTCTCCAATCCAGGGCCATTGGCTCTCTCTCCCAGCTGGAGTGTCATGATTCTCGAGACTTTGGAGTGTCATGATTCTCAAGACTTTAGCCACGAGAGAGAGCCAATGGCCGTGGAGTGAAGACAGCGTGGCAAATTAACCGATGTTTAAGTAAGCTTGCTCTGCTGCAATGGAAGTGTGGGCTTGGCAGGATTGTACCTCCCTCCCAGCTGACACCAGGGGTGGGCTGCACCCAATGCCCCGCCCTTGGCTGACCACACACCCCCTGTACTTCACAACCATTGTACTTCATGTTAGTATTTGCTTCTTGCAAATAGTGAGTGCAAAAACTTACCACACGTTATTAAACATCCCCTGAATGAATAAAAGTATCCAAATAGTGTCTGAATATTTTGTCCCATTCTTAAAATGTCACTGAACCTTCATCTACTAAATGGATACATTTTGGACAGACATCGAATTGTCTATCCAAAATTTATCTATTTGGTGGCTCAGATTAAAAAAACATAAACAAAAAAACATATGTACATACATAGTCATCACCTGATACTGACCACATAAGTGCTTTTGAATATTAATCTCAGTGTAAAATGCAGACCATTCTTTTTTAAATACCTACCTTGCTTGCACATTCATGGAAATTCTCACTGAAAATTTTGGGTTGGCTGGTGCTGTGGCTACTTCCATGTCTATGTAATCTGCATCTGCCCCATACGTTAGATGCCGTCCCTTCCCTCCCCCATTTTTTTTTTTGCACCTAGATAAAGATAAAGCACCCATGCTGGGAAACAGTAGGAATACCAGTATCAGCAAAAGGGGAGATTTTTAGCTGCTGATTCTACCCATGTAACTAGATGCCCAGGCAAAATCATTTTAGAAATGCCCTCAATTCATCTATGAATATTAATCGTGAGCATCTGATTTTTATAACATAATACAAAATGCAGAACCGAGTGACAGAAAGAACCTCAATACTCTCTGATCTTGCAAGGTCATTGTCTCCAAATGGGTTTGCTTTACTCATACCATGAGAAAAAAGGACCTTAGCCTACAGCCAGGGTATGCTTTAGCATCATCTCAATCTCTCACATTGCGTGCACTTTCTAATACTTGCATTTTACTATAAACAGTTTATGTCATCAGCTCTTAATGGCTTAATATGTACAACCGATATTTAAAGGAAGCATGGAAGTTCTTTTTAATCAGGGTAGCATCCAAGATGATTCAGACTTCTTAAATATCTTTCTGCTACTTTTTCTTGGTGTCTCATTGCATTTCTTGGTCCTTCACACAGTCATGTTTGCTAATGCTTAGTGTGCCATAAGTGCTGCCACAACCCATTTAGTTCCTTTGGCCGTGAAAGCACTTAGCGTATACTAATGTCCATTAGTGTGCACAACGCATTAGTAACCATGGCCCAAAGTTATTCAAGATGGTCAAAACTCGAACTGTAGAATTTGAGGGGGAGTTTGCGAGATTGAGGAATTTAATGTGGTCAATTGCAAAGTAAAGCACATTTGTTTTTTTAAATGAATAAGTTTCAGTCTCATTGCATCATTTGGTACAGCTACTTCTCTTAGCATTACTGTTCTTGTGTTTTAACTCTGTACCTCTAGATCTGGTTTTCAAGTGTCAAGTTTTTTATTGGTTAGTATAGGAACGTCCCATATGATCACAACTGCTTTATTCTCTGCTGTTTTGTCAGAGTTGCCATCCTAGTGTTTTTCTAGTGCCATCACATTAGTTTGCAGTGGATGAGTTGTGTTACCTTATTCTGTATACAGGTCTGATATCACAATGCGGTCTGCCATGAGATGCGAAACGTCTCCAGTTCTGTGCAACAAAATCAGCATCTGCCCATTTTTCTAAACATTCTAAGCCTTCTGTGAGCCGCAGCTCACTCTTGCTGTTCTAAAATGCTATGCTCTAAATGCTAAATGCTATGCTCTAAAAGCTAAATGCTATGCTCTAAATGCTAAATGCTATGCTCTAAAAGCTAAATGCTATGCTCTAAATGCTAAATGCTATGCTCTAAAAGCTCCATATGCCTTGACGGTGAAAACTGAGATGACTCTCCAAAAAAAAAAAATAAATAAAACCACTAAAAATATAATCATTAAGAAAATAATTTTCAAAGCCACTTGTGCGAATAAGTATTTACCTGGGTAATTTGTCCATATGAAAATTGTTCCCCTTAGCCTAGATGAGAGTTCATTTCAACTTTCATAGTTCATGTCCTTTTTAGCCAGACTGTGAGGGAGAATTCCTGGAGGAGTGTAGTTTGGCCCTCTTTTGCAGCCAAAAATATACTGCATATGTGTCTGGGTCCTTATAACTCATGGGGCCTTGTAGATAGTTTTCAAAGGGAAACTACACAGGCAGTTTTCCTTTGAACATTTGCTACAAGGTACATATGGACTATTTTCTATGCTACATTCATTTCCAATAACATGGGATATCCAGAGTGCCACTTTCATAGGAATAGCTTTCCAGTGTCTCTTACAACTTTAAAAGTAGCAAAGACTGTAGTTAAAAAAAGAGTAAGTCATCGTAACCTAAGATAAAAAGAAACTTTTTCAAGCATGAAAATGAGAAGGCATTCCTAGAGCTGAGAAAATGCATTTTAAAGGCATTTACCTAGGTGGTGATTTACTTGAGAAAAATGGCCTGACGGAAAACTGCTCACTTCTGCCCAAATAAAAGTGCATATGAGCTTCCATAGCCTGGATGGGAGGCCTCATGTTAGGGTGGGGTAGGGAACAAATTCCAGGCTCCTCAGCTCTGGAGCATGTTAATCCGGGGACAAGCAAATCCTCTTTGTCCTTCTCTGTGAGAGTTGGTCTTCTCCTGGGCTGTACCAGTTTCCACCTGCATGCACTCAATGAAGTCCACTGTGCAGACCTGACTTTGAATAAAAGCACATGAGCTGGTAAATATATAAACCTACTGTCCTATTCCCCCTCCTGCTCTTCCCACATGGCTAGAGCCACGGGATGGGGAGAGCTGGCAGGGTCAGAAGGCTTGCTGCTTATTCCACCTTGAAGGAGGAATAAGCAGCATTGACCCGGCATCGGGCTGGGGATCTTCCCCTGGGTTGGGTCCAGCTGCATGGGGGTCCTTGCCGTACAATCCAGGTCCCGACTGGCCAGCCATGGGTCGGGCAGTGGGGAAGAGGGATGTAAGTCACAGGAATTGGGGGAATCTGCGGGGAGGACATCCCCGCAGGCAAGCAGGGGCATGCCAGGTGGTCCTCGGACCAAATTCTGTGTACCGCAGGAACGTTTTATTCCCCTGGTCCAGAATCGAGTCCTAATGGGCCCATCTTGCGCGGGGCCATCTGGACAACCCGGATGTGCTCCTTCGTGTATTGGGCTCCACATGAATGACATTGGGCTGAAACTTCCTCTAACCATCTTGATTCTATTTGTATAGTGAAGGGGCAGAAGGAGGACAGATGGAGGATGCAGAGGCAAAATTGTGTGAAGAGCAATGATTTCCAGCGGCTGTCAGGATCATTCCATGGGCCCGATTCTGTGCAGAATCAGGTCCAAATGGGTCCATCTTTCTTGGACGGGTTCCACATATCTCAAAAAAAAAAAAATTCTAAACAATTTACGATAAATGGGGCCATTGTATCCCAAAACCAAAAAGTCATCCAAATAAAAAAACACAAAAGACAGGAACAGATAATAGACTTTCCTGTTTTTCTATTGATGTTAGAGTGGCATTGGAAAGAAGAATTGTTTAGAGCCCTTAAAGGTTTTCTTTTCTTTTTCTTCGTTTTCTATAAGTTAGCACTGCTGCAGGAGGCAAAAATCACCAATCAATCCTCAAATGTTCCCCCCATGCTGTTATTAAGTACAGGGAATGTTTGGAAGGGAGGAAGAGGGAACAGTGTCTTTGAACTTCAGTTTCATTTTTTGGTGTCTCTGCTATGGATTCCCTGGAACAATGTAGAGAAGGGGAACACATTGGTCATAACACTAGACTCTCAGAGGCACAGATAATAGTGCAGGTGAAAAGATCAAATGGTGGAAGTCCTAGCAATGATAGAAATTTTAACATTTGGCTACATTAAGGTCATCCAGGATGAACTATGTGCAAAGTAGGATGTGATTTTAAATTGTATTCTTAGTGAGAATTCTGATATAGAAAGGCGTACCCAAGAGTCATCTGCAGGACATCAGATTGTCAAGTCCTGAGATGCACCAACAGATAATGAGATATCAGTGGAGAAGAAATTAACTAGATGAAACACTAAAAGTGTGATGGAAGAGATAAGAAGAGAATCAGCATTAAACAGTTTCAAAGTTCAAGTAAGGAAAAGATGTCAAGGAATAGATCAAGATCAATGGTGTCAAAGCAACAAATAAGTCGAGAAGTATAAGATTTGAGTAAAGGTCTCTGGTCTTGGCCATTAGAAGATCATGGGGAACTTTGTCAATAATTATATCTATAGATTAAAAAGAGTGAAATACAAGACTGACAGGGATGAAAAATAGCTTGATTTGCAAAAAAACTCAAAGCAATGGAGCAAAACAGCATGTTCAAGAAGCTTGGATGTGAAGGGAAGGAAGATGGACTGAGAATTAGCAATGCAGATATAATTCAGTGAATAGATTAGAGGAATGGTTTAAATATTGCATATCTGAAGGCAATAGGCATAATTGTAGTCAGTGGCGTTCCTAGCTCCCTCAGCCCCCAGGGCAGGCACCCCTCTTGCAGCCAGCATCCTCCAAGGCATGGTGCTCCACAGCGTGATATACCTCCCCACCAAGCCCACACTTCCAAGGCAGCATGGCAAGCTCACCTTAAAACCGGGTGGCTTGCCACGATGCCCAATTCAGCCCCATTGACTCTTCTCTCCCAGCTGGTTTCCTCTTAGAGAGGAGAATGACAAAGTTGAAGATGTGAAAAAAATACTAATGGATATGAAAAAGATAATGAAATTTCAGACTAAACGGTGTCAGTAGCAAAGGATTTTAACTATATTATTATTTTTATTATTGGCACTTATAAACTGTACAGCTGAATGAATACTCTAGGTAATGTGCAATCTAAAAATTACTACACAATAATCAGCATAATCTAAAATTAATATTAAAATACAATATTAAAACAATCATCTAGAAGAATAATGCAATGCAATGTGTGCCTTTGAGTCAGTCCTGACTCCTGGCGACCCAGAAGCTCCTGGGTTTTCTTGGCAGTGTCACCGGAAGTAGATTGCTAGGCCTTTCTTCCGAGGCAATGGAGGGTTAAGTGACTTGCCCAAGGCCACAAGGAGTGCTAGCGGGAATTGAACCCTGGTTGCTTGGTTACCAAGCCAGTGCTCTAACCACTAGGCTACTCCTCCACTCCCAAGAAGAATAATAGTGTAGTTTAAACTATCAACTCTTAAGCTTTTATAAAAAGCCATATTTTTAGTCCCTTTCTAAAATCTAGCAGTTCATTAAGACATCTCAAAGGTGGAGCTGAAGCCTTCCACAAAGTGAAGACCTGAACAGAAAAGTTTCATCTCAATGGAAAACTTTACATAAGATTTTCACCAGTGGCATAAGTTCCAATGAAGGGCCCCAAGCTCAATTTTTCGGAGGACACTCCATTCTCGTGGCCCTCTCCCCATATGGCCCCCCATGTGGCGACAGTGGCAGTAAACCTATTTTATCATCTTTGCTGTGCTGCTTCTGCTCTTCTAACTTTACTTCATGCCCCACCGGGCCAAGGTCTAAAGGTGCGAGTATTAATACAAGACTTTGGCCCGGCGGGGAACAGCTGCTGGTCCTGTGGCAAACTTAGAAGAGCAGAGGCAGTGCAGGAAAGATGATTAACTGTTGCTGTATGGGCTCCCTTTTTGCCTGCCCCACCCCCTCCGCATTGCAGGGGCTGCTTGGGCAGAATTGTTCCCATCTTGAGAATAAAAGGCCCTTGTATGTTCATATCATTGTAACTTAGTTGTTAAATAAGTAGGAAAAGACCATGTAAGGCCTTAAAACCAACAAGAGAATCTTGAATCCCACTCCATATTGAACTGGAAAACAGTGGACTGCGAGGCTGGAGTGATGTTGGTCTATATCAGCCTAGTGGCTATATTTTGAACCAATCGCACCTGCTGCATCTCCTTTTGTGAAATGCCAACCAAAAGAGAGTTGCAATAGGCTAGGTTGGACAGAATTAAGGCCTTAATCACATATGTTAAATGTACCTTAGAAAAAAAAGGCCTCACTACTAGAAGGAAGTTTTTCACTTTCTTAGCTATTTGTTCCTTTAACCAGACTTAAGATTTAACCTCCACCCCTAGATTGCAACATACACCCCTTAAAAGCTGTTGCAAATGTATGGTCCAAACCCTCATGAGATAACCACAAAATTGTTGCTTTCGATATATTTGGCCCTCAGAAATTAAGGCCCTAGTCACAGATGTTAAATATGTAAATAATGTTTATGCCCCATTGACCCCTACCCTCTAGTTAGCCATTTAATGTTTCAACATTATAAGTTGCCACCCTACCTTGTGTAAATGTAAACCACTTTGGTAAATCTTGAAATGTGGTATAGAAAAAAAGTTAAATAAATAAATAAAATAAAAAACAAACCCTGTAATAACATCTTTTCCTATTACACAGAAAGCAATGACTGGGATATAGTTATACCACGTTATAATCTATTCATAAAAGGAAAAAGGATAGGAGAAATGGTGCTATATATAAAAACTAAAATTAAAGTCGAAGAACTACAGAATTTATAAAGGAAGGCATAACTTTACCAAGAAAGTAGAAAAGGGTAAACATTATTTCAGTATACAGAGATAAATTGTTTCCTAGAGAAAACCTTTACAAAGAGGCCTTCCAGTTTATTTTATTTATTTAACAGTTTTTTATATACTGCCTTTGATCCAAGGCGGTTTACATTGAACAACAGTACAATCAGTTAGGAGGAAGGAGAGCCATGAAATTGTTTAAATAGATATTATAGCCAAGTAACAGATCCAAAAGGTCAATTTGAAAGGCTCCTTCTATCAAAGCAATGGCAGTGTGAATCACCAAGGAATTTGAAAAGAGATTACTTTAGAAGTACAGATCTAAATAGGTCAACCAGAGCTCTCTTATGTTCACTCTGAAGGACTATGAGAGGAGCTGTTCTTGCTGGGAAGAATTCTGTACTTGTAACTATTTATCTGCGGGGATTTTATGAGTCTTGGGTTAAAGGGAATTCTTTGGGTTTAAACTGATAAAATCTCTGTCTATTTTAAAGTTCTGTGTTTTATAAAGTCAGTCAGGGCATTGTGTAGCAAGTCAGCTTTTATTTAAAGCAAACTGTAAATGTCATTCAGTGCACTGTGTAACAAGCCAGCCTTTACTTAAAACAAGCTCTAAATGCCACTCAGGGCACTGTAGCAACCCAGTCTTCAGTGTCTCTTGCCCTCCCACCCACCCCGACTCCCATCCACTCCAGGCATAATCTTACTGTAATTTATAGGCTCTTAAACTATTAAAGGGAAAGAGGTCGTCAAATTCACTTTCAGGGCTCTGAAATTAATCTTGAGATGAATAAAGTCCCTTAAACCTGTTAGGTATAGTTGTATTGGTACAAGTATCCCTAGCATCTTTAAGTAAGTAAACAACCTAAATATCTAAACAAATATTTAAAACAAAGATACAGACAGCAGTCCAGCAGTGAGATGAAGGCTATCCAGTCTTTTGCATGGAGTGTCACATGTACAATTTTCTCCCAGTTGGTGAGAGGTCTTACCTGTGCACTAGATGTAAATAGCTCTTTGCTCTCAGGGAATGAGATCTCTGGAGGCTAGAGTAGCAGACTTGGAGGAGCTAAGGAAGACAGAGAGGTATATAGACGAGACATACAGGGACATAGTACTGAATTCCCACCTCCAATGTGGCAGCCTCTCTGTTGCCATGGAGAAGAGAGGTCATGTGAAAGGAAAGCATCACCTTGATGTGGCAGGAAGTGATCCTGTAGCTAGGACCTGTCCTCCAGGTGATGTAAAATCCTCTTGCACCAAGGAGGTTTCTCCAGGGTCTTGTGTTCATGAGGGAAGGGTTAGGATGACTGTTATAGTTGACAATTTGATCATTAGGAATGCAGATAGCCAGGTGGCTGGGGAATGTGAGGATTGCAAGGTAGCATGCCTGCTTGGTGCAAAGATAATGGACCTCATGCACCACCTAGACAAGTTTTTATATAGTGCTGTGGAGGAGCCTGCTCTCTTTGTACATGTTAGTGTCAATGACATAGGAAACTGTGGTAGGGAGGTTCTGAAGCCCAAATGTAGGCTCTTAGGTAGGAAATTGAAATCCAGAACTTCCAGGGTAGCATTCTTAGAAATGCTTCCCATTCCACTGCAGGACCTGAATGCGTGACTAAGACGATGGTGCAAGGAAGAGGGTTTTGGATTTCTTAGGAGCTGGGCAACATTCTGGGGAAGTGGGGGCACTTTTCACAAAGGCTGGGCTCCACCTTAACTGGGATGGAACCAGGCTGCTGGCATTAACCATTAAAAAGGAGATAGAATAGCTTTTAAACTAGATAATAGGAGAAAGCCGAGAGTCGCCTATGAGCTCATGGTTCGGAAGGATGTATCCTTGAGGATACCAGCAAAAGAGGGAAGTTAGGGCATCCCTATAGAGAGTTTTCCAATAAAAATTAAGTAGAGAGGAAACAGAGCTGAGTGATTCCAAATTACTCTTGTCAATTGATAATCATATTGTTAGTATGAAAAAATACAAACTCTAAAATGCCTGTATGCAAATGCTGGAAATCTAGAAAATAAGATGGAAAAGTTAGAATATACAGCAGTAAATGAAAGGTTAGATAGAATTGTTATCTCAGAGACTTGGAGGAAAGAGGACAACCAATGGGACATCATGATACCTGGATACAAGCTATATTGCAATGGTAATGTAGATCAAATGGGTGGAGGAGTTACAAATCTCTATTCCATGTAAAAAGTGGAAGGCAATGGCAGTGGGGATATACTACCGTCCGCCTGGCCAGAATAAGAACATAAGAAATGCTTTACTGGGTCAGACCAAGGTCCATCAAGCACAGTATCCTGTTTCCTACAGTGGCCAATCCAGGCCAGAACTACCTAGCAGGCTCCCAAAGAGGCACACAGGTTCCACAATGCTTGTTCTGGGGCAAGCAGTGGATGAACAGATGATGAAATGCTAAAATAAATCAGGGAAGCTAACAAAAGTTACAACACAGTAATAACACAGGTACACTACCAAAAAACTGCCTCCAGTTTTGCAACTGATTCCTATAGATTTTGGGGTGCTGAATCCAGGAAAAATAGCCAAAATGTTCCATCACGTCACGTTTTCTTGCAAAATTAGATTTCTTACCCATATAAGGAATGTTCACATAATTTCTTTTTAGCCGACTGCAGTTTATTTTCTTGGCCCAAAATAGAGGTTGTAATGGTTAACTAACTAGAAACACTCCCTCATGATATTTTAGAGTGTTTTGTATTCATTTTATACATTAACAGGACAATTGGGAGGCGGGGGGCTAAATCCAGTACTCGCGCTGGCGCATGTTCTTTCCTGTTCGCCTCGCCTCGTTCGCTCGCTCGCTCAAACACGGTGGTTGCGACATGAACGTTCCTGTCAAATTTCAGTTTCTTGCAAGTTCATTATTACCTTTTGTTTGCTCAGTCGTAATCCAGCTTTATTCCGAAGTGGTTCACTACAGTTGTAGTTTGCAGTACTGTGTATTTGTGATGGCTCACAGAGCCAGAGGTTGCGTCAACTCTCCGGACAGTTTTTGTTTTATTTGTGGGGAATATACCGTGAAAAAGCGGCAGAGGAACATTTCTGCATTTATTAAAAAAGTATATTTCGCCTATTTTGGTTTGAAGTTAGGCGATCAAGACAAACCGTGGGCTCCTCACAAAGTGTGCAAAACATGTGAGGAAGATCTACGCTTATGGATGAAAGGTAAAAAACAAGCATTTCGTTTCGGAATACCTATGATGTGGCGTGAACAAAGAGACCACAGCAGTGACTGCTATTTTTGCTCTTGCATTGTGAAGGGATACAACTTAAAAAATAAGAACGTAATAAGTTACCCCAACCTTCCCTCAGCAATTAGGCCTATGCCTCATAGCAACGAAGTACCTGTGCCTGAACCACCAAAATCTTTGGATCATATTTGTGTGGACGGTTCTGATCATGATGAGACTCATCAGATGGCTTTTCCCGATGAGTCCAGTACTTCCGAGTTTGAAACTGAACCAGATCCGAAACCTGAACTTTTCTCTCAAGCTGAATTGAATGATTTAGTCCGGGATTTAGGACTCCCAAAAGATGCTGCCCAACTGCTAGGTTCTCGGCTTAAACAGAAAAATCTAATGTCACCAGGAACAACTTTTTATTGGTACCGCAACCGCGAGACACAATTTTTGAAGTATTTCAGCAAAGAGGAAGATTTGGTATTTTGCAACTATATATACGGAATGATGAAAAAGTTTAAACTCAAGTATGATCCTGCTGAATGGCGGCTGTTCATTGATTCGTCA
The DNA here is from genome assembly GCA_033557465.1 of Ichthyophis bannanicus. Classification (NCBI taxonomy): domain Eukaryota; kingdom Metazoa; phylum Chordata; class Amphibia; order Gymnophiona; family Ichthyophiidae; genus Ichthyophis; species Ichthyophis bannanicus. The sequence goes on along the minus strand of CM066036.1, from coordinate 163,661,213 downwards.
AAAGACAGCATAAAAGGTGTTCTTCTTCATAATGGCAACACATTCGCTTCAGTTCCTATTGCTCACTCTGTTATTCTCCAAGAAAATATGAGAATTTGGCCCTGATTCTTCAGAAGATTCGTTATGATGAGCATAAGTGGATGATTTGTGGAGACTTTAAAATTCTATCCATGCTATTAGGGCAGCAATCCGGTTTCACCAAATATCCCTGCTTCCTTTGCTTGTGGGATAGCCAGGCCCGCGACCTACACTGGGGGAAAAAAGACTGGCCAATTCGGGAGTATTTGAGACCCGGTGAGAAAAATGTTCTTCATGAGAGCTTGGTACCTCGTGATAAAATTCTATTACCACCTCTCCACATTAAGATGGGTCTCATTAAGCAATTCATCAAGTCCCTTCCAAAAGATGGTGAGTGCTTTCGGTACCTTTGCTCAAAGTTCCCCCGACTTTCTGAAGCAAAGCTAAAGGAAGGAGTGTTTGTTGGCCCTGATATAAGGAAACTCATTTCAGATGGAGCATTCGCTGAAACGATGTCCGAGAAGGAAAAAGAAGCCTGGGATTCCTTCAAGGATGTTGTTCTCAAATTCTTGGGGAACAGGCGGGATGAGAACTATAAGGATATTGTTGCCAGGATGCTCAATGCCTTCAAAGAACAAGGCTGTAACATGAGCCTGAAAGTCCATTTCTTGCACTCCCATGTGAACTACTTTCCCGAAAACTTGGGGGCGTACAGTGAAGAACAAGGTGAAAGGTTTCACCAGGACATCAAGGACACAGAGAGAAGGTACCAAGGAAGATGGAACACCACTATGATGGCTGATTTCTGCTGGTTGCTGCTGCGGGAAACCCCAGATGAAAAATACGCCAAGCAGCGCACCAAGAGAAGCATTCGGGGGAAGAAGAAACGGGCCCACCAGGAGATTGATTGACCCAAGAATGACTTTAAAATCTAAACTGTGTTGACAAATATCGTGTTTTTACTAAACTTTGAAATAAAAATTTGCTAGTTATTACCACAGTGTCGGATCTCATTTATTAGAATTTTATTTTCACACCATCAGGTGTTTGTCTTCATGTATTGCAATGGTGCGGTTTGCGTTTTCTATTCTTACATACATACCTGTACAACATTTTTTGCACATTTCTTTGCTTTGCTTTGTGTCTAACCTCGCTCTTATATGCTCAATGTTTGTGCACATGTATGTGGCTGTTTTAAGTGCAGACAATTTTGCTACCATCACAGTGTGTTTTGTTGACATTACTCTATTCTTATGTGCTGCCTTGTTACAATTTTCTTTATTCTTATTTGAATAACTAATAAACAATTAGTATAAAGAATTCATCCAAGAAACTTTTATCTCGATTGCACTCAATCTGAAACGTTCACCTCAAACTGCTAACCCAATGTAGCAAAAAATCTGTACGTGATGGAGCAAATTGGTTACCAGATTTGGATTCAGCGCACCAAAAAACGTAAAAATCAATTGAAACATTAGAGGCAGTTTAAAAAAAAAATTTTTTAGTGTACCTGTGTAATGGGTGATTTCAATTTCCCTGGTATGGACTGGGTCAGTGTCATTGCAGGACATACTAGAAAGATAAAGTTTACAGATGAAATAAATATCTACTTCTTAGAGCAGCTGGTTCATGAACTGACAAGAGGGGAAGCTGTTTTGGATTTAGTCCTTAGTGGAACACAGGATCTGGTGCAAGAGCTAACGGTGTTGGGGCCACTTGGCAATAGTGATCATAGCATGATCACTCGATTAAATAAATGGAGGGAGGACAGCAAGGCAGACTATGATAAAATGAGGAAAGTACTTAAGAAAAACCTAAAAGGAGCAGCAGCAAAGGTTAAATATTTACATCAAGCATGGGCTTTGTTTAAAAATACTACCTTGGAAGCCTTGACAAGATGTATTCCAGAAGGAAGGCCAAAAAACTGTCAGCATGGTTTAAAGGTGAGGTCAGAGAAACTGTTGTAGCCAAAAAAGCATCTTTTAGGACATAGAAAAAGAGCCAAATGGCAAAAGACTTAAACATTGGCAAATTAGATGCAAGACATTGATAAGCCAGGCAAAGAGAGAATTTGAAAGAAAAAACTGCCATGGAAGCAAAAAACACAATGAAAACTTTTTAAAGTATATCCATAGCAAAAATCCTATGAAAGAATCAGTTGGTTCATTGGATGATATAGGGGTAAACAGGGTGCTAAGGGAAAAGAAGGCCATAATGGAGAGACTGAATAAATTCTTTGCTTCTGTCTTTACTGAAGAAGATGTAGGGAAGTTACCCATGCCTGAAATGGTATTTAAAGATGATATATTAGAAGAACGGAAACAAATCTTGACAAACCGTGAAGATGTATTACAACTATTTGATAAACTCAAGAGCAGCAAATCACTTGGACCAGACAATATACACATCCCAAAGTGACGAAGGAACTAAAATATGAAACTGTAGACTTGCTTTTAAAAATCTGTGAACTATCATTAAATCATCTATTGGTCCTGAAGATTGGAGAATGGCCAATGTGACGCTGATTTTTAAAAAGGGTTCCAGGGGTGATTTGGGAAGTTAAAGAATGGTGACCCTGACGTTAGAACCAGGCAAAATGGTAGAAAGTATTATAAATAATAAAATTACCGAATATGTAGATAGTGTGGTGCTCCCTACCATCTAGGCGGTTGCCTATAGGCAGGGGCGTGCCATCTAATGTCCCTTTTAATATGGGTTCCAGAGCTAGTGCTTCTGGGTATTGTAGTTGTGTGAAATAAAAAGAAATCCGAGGGTTGAAGGCAAACACAGGAATTTATTTGTGTCTGTTCCTTTGCAAAGAACTTTCTTTGAAGCTCAACACGTGTTAACAAAAATAGGATGTACTCTCCAACCAAAAGAAGTTCCAGTCAAACAGGATTCTGGCAGTGATAAATGTTACAATTGCTTCATGCAGCTTGCTACACCAAAAGTGTTTCTTCCCAAAGTCCAACAGTTAGAAAAACAGCTTAGCTGGTTGCAGCTAGCTTCCAGCAAAGGTATCAGCCTTTCCAAACTGAATAAAACTTTAAACAAAGCTTCTTTTGCTTCTAGCTGTTTCTTAATCATTCAAATCAAGTAAAGGCTGTTAGTGTAGCTGGGTTTAAAAAAGGTTTGGACAAGTTCCTGGAGGAAAGGTCCATAAACCATTATTAAGAAGCGACCGAAGATATCAATGCTTGACCCAGTACAAGCATTGTGGAACTTGTGTCTCTTGGGGAAACTGCTAGGTACATATGACCTAGTTTGGCCACTGTTGGAAACAGAATACTGGGCTTGATGGACCTTGGTCTGACCCAGTATGGCATATCTTATGTTCTTATGTTCTTATGTTCTTGAATCATTTCCTCTCAGCTCTAAACACCAGCAATTCTCATTTTAAACATTTCCAGCATTCAAGACATTCAGGAAAATGGCTTCTGGCTTTTTTTCCCTCAGTTTAAAAAAAACCTACAGCCTCTTCATTCTGTCTTCATACAAAAAGAACAATCCATCAAGGAGTCTAAAGAGTCTTGTTCCATATCACAAGGCTCTGTCTGCATGTCTTCATAATCAGACTCTACTGTCTCCTGGCTTAACTCGGACTGAGGGGACGTAGGCTTAATCTCCTCTAAGAGTTTTAAGACCTTTTCCCATCGGGACTTCTCTCTATGCTCAGGGTTTTTAGAATGGCTGTAGAGACCCTTATCTCTCAACAAGCTGGACAAGGCTTCTAACTGGCTCACCTTGTCTTTCATGACCCTTCTCTTCACAGACCTTTCCAGAGGTAAAACCTCTCTCACAGACTTATGCAGGATTGCTCCCGTACCTGGACTATAGTCAGCAACTCCCTCAGGATAGACTCTCCGGTCTCCAGACCGTGCTGCAATGCATTTACAGCATAGGTTTCTCTCTGGACTGTAGTCCCCAGTGTGCTCGCTGCCTTGGGACTCCCTTCTGTGGCTGTCTCTGTAAAACCTCTCTCTTTCCTTTTCCCTGAAGGATCCTTTCCCTTCAGTTTGCCTCAGGAGTTCTTCTCCCTCCTCTCTCTTGGTAGGCTCCCTTCTTTCTGTTCCCTGGAGCTTAAATGTGTATAGCTGCTCTCCCCATTCCAACTCCTCCCATAGGTGCTTCCTATTACCTTCCTGTGTTGCCATGGAGCTTGGGCGTGGCCTGGACTCAGCAGCTCTGTGTGTGTGTTTTTTTCTTTGGATGCAGTTTCAAACTTCCTGCTCTCTGAACTATCTCTCTGCTTGCAGGTAAAAGTTTGTTTTCCAGCTATTTCCATGGGCTCTAATGCCTCTTCATCACTACAATAGTTATGGTTTAATGGGAGAAAGCTAACATGGATTTAGCCTAGGAAGGTCTTGTCTTACTAATCTTATATTTTTTTGAAGGTGTAAATAAACAAATAAAGGAGATCCAGTTTATATAATGTATCTGGATTATCAGAAAGCCTTCAAGAAGGTCCCTCATTAAAGACTCTTGGCAACATTTGAAAGTCATGAGATAGGAGGCAGTGTATTATTGTGGATCAGAAACTTAAAAGATAGAAAGGAGAGAGTAGGGCTAAATGGCCAATTGTCTCAATGGAGAAAGGTGAAGAGTGGAGTATCCCAGAGATCTGTGCTGGGCCTGCTGATTTTTAACATATTCATAAAGGACCTGAGAATGGGAATAACAAGTGAAGTGATCAAATTTGCAAACATGTAATGTGTGCCTTCGAGTCATTTCTGACTCCTAGCAACCCAGTAGTTCATGGGTTTTCTTGGCAGTGTGACTAGAAGTAGATTGCCAGGCCTTTCTTCTGAGGCAATGGAGAGATCAAATTTGCAGATGATACAAAATTATTCAAAGCTGTTAAAAACACAAGAGGACTGTGAATATTTGCAAGAGGAATTTGATAAATTGGAAGACTGGACGTCCAAATGGTAGATGACATTTAAATGTGGAGAAGTGCAAATCTATGCATGTGGAGGCCAATTCTGCTCGAGGGATGTCCGGCCCATTTAGACATCCAAAATCTAGGCAGGCTGGATTAGACCCAGATTCTGCACCCACAGGAGCTAGATGTTCCTTTGGGAGCAGATTCAGAGCATTTGGATGGGCCTGGATGTGTAGCATTCTCCCCAGCTAGCCCTTCCCATATTCCTGCATGGATCCTCGGTGCCGTGGCATCCCATCACCATGACACCAGAACGCCATGCAGGAGCCAGATGCCCTGCACAACATATAAAATGCTTTTTTCTGCTGCCTGATCACAGGAGGGGCCTGCCAAGGCCGGGATCGGGCGGCGGGGAACCTCCCTCATTCGATCACAACTTCAGCAGGGTCCTCTAGAGCTGTCTGCCTTCATCCGGGGGACTTATTCTACCACTGAGGTGGATGTACAGGGATGCGACTGGAATCTGCCCTGTACATCTGGGGTCATGGGCCTCTCTCCACCCTGCTCACATTCTTCCTCCAACCCAACCTCTTCCGTCCCTACCCGAACTGCCCGCACATCTCCTCTATACATGCGTGGAGCTTTGGGGGCTGAATCATTCCCCAGCGGTTAGCAAGGGTTATATATCCAAACCGGATATACATCCCCACTAATCGCCATTTGGAATGACCCCCTTAGTGAAGAGCAGCCCAAACTATGGTTACACAATGAAAGGTTCCACCTTAGAAGCCTCCACCCAGGAAAAGGATCCAGGCATCATCATGGATAATACATTGAAACCCTCTGCCCAGTGTGCAGCGGCGGCCAAGAAAGCAAATAGAATGCTAGGAATCATAAGGAAAGGAATGGAGAATAAAACCAAGGATATTATAATGCCTCTGTATCCTTCCATGGTGAGGCCGCATTTTGAATATTTTGTGCAATTCTGGTCACCATATCTTAAAAAGAATATAGCAGAATTAGAAAAGGTAGAAAGAAGAGCCACCAAAATGATAGAAGGGATGGAAGGATACCCTATGAGGAAAGGCTTAAAAGATTAGGGCTCTTCGACTTGGAAAAAAGATGACTGAGAGGAAATATGATAGAGGTCTGTGAAGTAATAAATGGAGTGAAACAGGTAAATGTAGATCAGTTGTCTACGCCATCAAAAAGTGGGAAGACTAGGGGACATGCAATGAAGCTACAATTCAACCCATTTAAGACTCATAAGAGGAAATATTTTTCCATTCAATGTGTAATCAAACTTTGGAAGTCATTACCAGAGGATGTGGTAAAAGCTGTTTGTGTAGATGTGTTTAAAAAAGGTTTAGAGAAGTTCCTGGAGGAAAGGTCCATAAACCATTATTAAGGAGGACCAGGGAAATGCACTGCTTATCCCAGGATGTGCATTATGGAATCTGCGTACCTTTTTGGGAACCTGACAGGTACTTGTGACCTGGATTGGCCACAGTTGGAAACAGATTACTGGACTTGATGGACCTTGATCTGGCCAAGTGTGGCGTGGCATTTCTTATGGTCTTAGGTTCTTATGAAGAAGGAGTCAATACAAAAAGAGTCACCGAGTGCAAACACTAAGTGATGAAGGGGAGGTGATAATCAAACTTCCACAACACCTAAACACACATAGGTGTTGTGGAAGTTTGATCATCACCTCCCTTTCATCGTTTAGTGTTTGTACACGGTGACGCTTTTTGTATTGACTATTTGAGTGAGTGAGAGTCCCAGAGGATTTTTTTTTCATGTTTTTGTAGCCTAACTGTAGGTTAGCTCAGATATAGGGAATGAAAACCTATTTGTATTTGTGTGATATGCAGACCACCCCCCCCCCCCCCTCATAGGCAGAATAAATAATTTATGGCATTCACAATATTACTAGGAAAAGGAAAAGTACTGTCGGTAGGAGATGCCAGTTTAGCCCATGTTGATTGGGATATCTCTGCTGCTGTGTCATCTAGAAGTAAGGAGATCTGGGATTCTCTAGAGAGAGAACTGTTCCAGGATTTGGTAATCGAATCGCAGAAGGAGAGGGTGCTCCTGGACTTGGTTCTTACAACTGGAGGGAGTGGTTTTGATGTTGTAGTGAGAGATCATCTGCCATGAAGTAATCAGTGGATTGAGTGCTTAAAAATTAGAACACGGGTAGAGATGGTCCTAGAAAAACTAACTTTGCAAAGATGGGGGAATACTTCAAGGAGTTGTTAGCTGAATAAAAACATCTGGGGGAAGCAGAACAAAAATGGGCAAAACTTAAAGGAGATATTTTAAGGTCAACAAATCTTTTTGTTAGTAAAGTAAATAAGAGTAACAGGAAAAGGAGAATACTATGGTTTTCTAAAGAAGTAGCTGAAAAGGTAAGGAAAAAGAAGGTAACCTTCATTAACCACAAGAGATCACAGAAATAAGAACATAAGAAGCTAATGGAAGCAGTAAAGTCATCAGGAAAGCAAAGGTGCAAATGGAAGAAAAAAATATCCAGTAAGCATGGGAACAAGACATAAATAAGCAGAATGTCCTTGAGATGAACTCTAGAGTGACTGAAGGATACCCCCATGAGGAGAGGATAAAAAGGTTAGGGCACTTCAACCTGGAAAAGAGAGGACTGAGGGGAGATATGATAGAGGTCTATAAATTAATGAATGGAGTGAAACTGGTAAATGTAGATTGATTGTTTACGCCATCAAAATGTAGAATGACCAGGGGACAAGCAATGAAGTTACAGTGTAACCCATGTAAGACTAATAAGAGAAAATATTTTTTCACTCAACACTTAATCAAACTCTTGAATTTGTTACCGGAGGATGTAGTGAATGCTATTAGTATAGCTGCATTTGGACAAGTTCTTAGAGGAAAGGTCCATAAAACCATTATTAAAGGGGACCAGGGAAATCCACTGCTTGTCCCAATACAAGCATTGTGGAACCTGAGTCTTTTGGGGAAACGGCTAGGTACTTGTGACCTAGATTTGCCACTGTTGGAAACAGGATACTGAGCTTGATGCACCTTGGTCTGACCCAAAATGGCATATCTTATGTTCTTATGACTAAATGAGTAGGAAACTGGTTAAGTGGGAGGCACCAGAGAGTAGTAGTAAATGGAGTTCATGCTGAAGATAGGGGGCATTACCAGAGGTGTGCTTCAGAGATCAGTCCTTAGTCCATTTCTTTTTAACTTTTTTGTGCATGATATTGCTTAAGTTTTGTTGGGAAAGGTATACAATTTTCCGTGTCACAAAAAAGCAGCCATACTGAAATTTCCATGCTATTCGAGTAGCGTGGGTTGGAGTGGAGACTGCCTGGTTTAGGATGAAGCAAGCACATTGCAGTTAGCATGGGTATCTTTGGTGCATGATCGCTGGTGATGTTACATTTAGTGCAGGTGCACTTACCACCACTTCAGTGTGTGGGGTGAGGTTCACCAGCGATGAGTGAAGAAGTGGCACAAAACCCATGCTAGCTGCATGATGACATGCAGGGCAGGCCTCTCTTTTTTAGTGGGGTCGAGCACCACCCCCACGCTCATTTTTGAAACAGAACACCCTGTAGGCACCTTTTATTAAACATGCTTCTTTGAAAGCTATCCTGCCATTGGTTAGGGTCTGTGTTCAAACAAGGATATTGGACTTCATGAAACCTTGTTAATATCATGACTTTTCTCCTGTGTCTGCGTATTTTGACCTTCAGGCTTTTGTAAATTAATATCACCCATTAAAAATTAGTCCAAAATAATACACGAGAAAAAAATCAATTTTCCTATTTGAATATTAAGAGCTTAAAGCTAAAAATAGAGTACAGCTGATTCACATTCTTATGAAACAGAGAAATGATTTATGGTAGTAAATTATGTTATGATGCACTGTACCTTACTTGCAATAAGATTGTTGTTTAAATGAAGCTGATTAGGTAGCTAAAAGTATTAACACAGTATTTTTTTACTTTACTAAGAATATTCTTGGATTTAAATTGTCAAAGAACTTTCTGATTTCTAGAGCTAAATTTTTGGTTAAAAATGGAATATTTTCATAAACATAAGTAATCAGAGGACACTCAGTAGGGACGTACACATGTAAGAAAAATGTGGTTAATTTTCTTTTTGTATGAATTTTGCCCATTTTATGTGTTTTTTTTCTGTTAGTTTCACACATTCGTTTTAACAGTGAATTTTTAGTGCATACATATTGATTTCACATGCACTAACCAACAAACTGAGATGTGCAAAGCTGATGAGTATGAATTAAATCAATTTAACATGCACTAATTTTTTTAAGGCACCTTAACAGACTGATGCACACTAATGAATTCATGCCACTGCTATTCAGAGAGCAAAGCAAATATTCCTTATAGCCTGAAAAGATATTTAGTGTATAGGAAGTTACTGTACATAACTAATCATCAGGGATGTGAAGGCCAAACAATTTCATTTGGTTTCATTTTATATTTGCTCATTTTTTTTATCCCCGTATCATTTTTTTTTGTAATTTTTGTACTGAACTTTTCATAAAACACAAAACATAAATCCAACAATAACAAAATATTATGCCATATTGATGTATTCTTCCATATCTGCCATCTACAAGGATGCCCAGTGTGGTACCCCACGTATGAGATCCAGTTACAACAGAAACCACTTTAACGTAAAGACTATTGTTGTCCATGCAATCCTATTCAAATACACAAGAAATACATACTTCCTACTTTTGATCCTCTCCCCCCATCTCTCTAACAGCACCCCTCTCCTTGCCCTCCCTTCCCACCCCTTGCTGCCTGAGGATAATCTACTTGCTAGAGATGTTGATCGCGCACCCACTTAAAAGTCTTTGGGGAGCATAGGCATGCCATTCAGCTGCTGCCAGTGTGTGCATCGCTGAATTCCAGTGTGTATAGGAAGGGACCTCCTCTCCCACCCAATATTGCAGAATACATTTCTTGACTACCCATATGCCTATCATCAGAAATTTTCCTTTCACCTGCCATATTTTTTGCTCTCATACGGGGCTTTCCTTCCCTAGAAGCTGCAAACCATAGGTCCACTACACCCTTTTCTTAATCACTGGGGTCAGACATAACAACACCGAGTTCCATAGTTCAATCAACATAGGACACTTGAGAAAGACATGTTGGAGTGTCTTGAGCTGTCTCTTACATTTGTCACAGGAAGCCTGCATCCAAATGCCTTGCCTTATCCTGTGCTCTCTAGTGAGATATACCCTGTGAAGGATCTGAAATTGCATTTCTTGATATTTTGCTGAAGATAGGATCGGTGGAATTCGTTGGAAGGCTCTTTCCAATTGATCCTCACCCATCACTTACCCCAACTCCTCTGTCCACTGCTTAGCTAAGCCTTGGATGTATGTATGACAACCTTTCGGACCACCACCACCCTACCATAGAGGGATAAAGGCAGCTCCCCATTATTCAAAGAAACATAGAAACATAGAAATATGATGACAGAAAAAGACCACATGGCCTATCTAGTCTGTCCTTTCATATCAACAACTACAACAGTCCTCTTTTTACCTTTAGAGATCCTCTGTGTTTGTCCCCTGCTTTTTTGAATTCAGTTACTGTTCTCATCTCTACCATCTCCACAGGGAGACTATTCCACAGATCCACTACTCTTTCTGTAAAGAAATATTTCCGCATATCACTCCTGAATCTATCTCCCTTTACCCTCATCCCATGTCCCCTCGTAGCAGAATTTGCTTTCAAATGAAAGAGGCTCTCTCCCTGAACATTTATGCCACGGAGGTATTTGAACATCTCAATCATATCACCTCTATCCTGTCTTTCCTCTAAGGTGTACATATTAAGATCCTTATGTCTGTCCTCATATGCTTTATGATGAAGACCACTAATCATTTTAGTAGCCACCCTCTGCACCTACTCCATTCTGTTCACATCCTTTTGAAGGTGCTGTCTCCAGAATTGCACACTATACTCCAAGCGAGGTCGCACCAAAGACTTATACAGAGGCATTATCACCTCCTTTTTTCTGCTAGCCATTCCTCTCCGTATGCACCCAAGCATCCTTCTAGCTTTTGACGTCGCCTTTTCTACCTGTTTAGCTACTTTAACGTCATCAGACACAACCATGCCTAGGTCCCGCTCTTCTTTAGTGGACAAAAGTACTTCACACCCTATACCATATTGCTCCCTTGGATTGCTGCAGCCCAAATGCATGACCTTACATTTTTTAACATTAAATCCCAGCTGCCAAATTCTAGACCATTCTTCAAGCTTAGCTAGATCCCTCCTCATGTTGTCTACACCTTCCTGGGTGTCTACTCTATTGCAGATTTTGGTATCATCCGCAAAGAGTTTAATTTGCCTTAGCTTATTATGTATATTCAACTGCTTATTATGTATATTCAACAGATATCTGTTTGGGATCAGAGTGCAGAAAAGTTGCAAATTATGTCATAGTTCTTATTGTTCATTTAAACACATTACAGTCTCCAAGCAGTCTCCCCACTGCAGAGGATGAACATCTGATTTCCCCATATTTTTCTTGAGTCTGGAGACTAACCCAAATTGACACAGAATATCAATCAGGGCAGCCTACCCCTCCATTATGTGGTGCATGCTAATCAGCATATCATCAGAAAACATACTGATTTTATATTCAGTGGGACCTACTGTAAGTCCCCGAATAGCTGTAGCTGCATGTATCTTAAGAGCCAAAGGCTCTAGGTACAAGATGAAAAGTAAAGGTGAGAGAGGGCAACCCTATCATGTGCCCCTCACAAGTTCAAATAGGACATTCACCCACAGAACTCAATATCTAAACCTAAAAAAGAAATCTGATTCTGATCATCTCACTAACAATAACAAATATTCTTCAGTACCAGGCAAATTGTAAACTAACACAAAACCCTACAACAAAATCACTGAGGATTTGTAGAGCAAACCTACCATACCATACTGGCACAACTTTCAAAACTCACATAAGGAGCCTACCAAATAAAGCATCACTGTAACTACTGCAAGTGGGCCCTGGAACATCTAGCACCTATGTGAAAAGCTGAACAATTCAGATTACTATAGCACAGATCCCTATGTACAAACTCCATGTTAACAGAACACCTGGCCTTGGCCACAAACTCAGAACACAGACCCTCACCAAGTGACCACAACCTAAAAATAAACATACGAGTGTAGATAAAAATTAAATTGTAGAACCCCAAGATTCTGCATACAATGCAACATCAGAGAAATAGAAATACATACATTTCTCTGTACTTTATAAAATATAAAGATAGCACCGAGTCCAATCATTAAATTGAAAATGACATTTTCTACTACCTTTGTTGTCTGACCATTTTATTTTCTGATCATGCCAGTCCCAATCTGAGGTTTCTGCTTTCCTCAAGCTCCCATAGCCCCCCCCCCCCCCCACCCTTGTCTGCTTCCCTTCAAGGACAGCATGAGGGTGATGCAGAGCCATGTGTGGAGATTCATTGTGGCATAATTTGCATACATTTAGTATACTTTATTTTAAAATATATATGCCACCCATCTAAATCCTAGGTGGCTTCCAAACATGCACATGCAATTTAGTAAAATAGATGTTACAATAAAACAAACATAATAAACATTCAGACCATTCAGACCATTATAACTATCTTCACATCAGATTTATTTTGCTATAGAAATATAGAAACGTAGAAACATGACGGCAGAAAAAGACCACATGGCCTATCTAGTCTGCCCTTCCATATCCACCACTGCAAAAGTCCCCTTTTTTCCTTTAGAGATCCCTGTGTTTGTCCCATGCTTTTTGAATTCAGATACTGTCCTCATCTCTACCACCTCCACTGGGAGACTATTCCATGGATCCACCACTCTTTCCGTAAAGAAACATTTCCGCTTATTACTCATGAGTCTACCCGTTTTCATCTTCATCAGTCTATCCGCTTTCATCCTCATCCTATGTCCCTCCTTGTGGCCTTGGGCAAGTCACTTAACCCTCCATTGCTCAGAAAAATCCAAGTTATCAATGTCCCTGTTTAATGCATGTTTACCAAGTTTAAGTTACAATGTAAACCACTTTGATTGAAATGATAAAGCGGTATAAAAAAACTGTTAAATAAATAAATAAATAAATAAATAAATGTCCGCTTGTAGCAGAGCTTACTTTCAATCGAAAGACGCTCTCCTCCTGTGCATTTATGCCACAGAGATATTTAAACATCTTAATCATATCACCTCTATCCTGCCTTTCCTCTAAAGTATACATATTAAGATCCTTAAGCCTGTCCTCATATGCTTTATAACGAGATCCCTCCTCATGTTATTTACACCTTCCTGGGTATCTACTCTATTGCAGATTTTAGTATCATCTGCAAAGAGGCAAACCTTACCGGACAGCTCTTCTGCAATATCATTAACAAAGATGTTAAAAAGAATAAGATCTAGTTAACATTGTGTACTTCTCCTTACCCCCTACTCCCCCCCCCCCCCACTGAGTGTAAAATGTAACAGGAGGTTGAAAATTAATAATTAATAAAATATAAATTAAAAAAAAAGAATCGGATCAAAGACAGATCCCTGGTGCACACCACTGGTAACCTCCTTCTCCTCAGAGTGAGCTCCATTTACCTATACCCTTTGTCGCCTCCCACTCAACCAATTTCCAACCCAAGCAGTAACTTTAAGGTCCATCCCTAGGGTGCTCAGTTTGTTTATAAGTTGCCTGTGAGGAAAGGCGTCAAAGGCTTTACTGAAATCTAAATACAGCACATCTAGGGCTCTCCCTCGGTCCAACTCCCTGGTCACCCAGTCAATCAGATCTGTCTGACAAGACCTACCTCTGGTGAATCCATGCTATCTCGGATCCAGTAATCCATTGGACTCCAGAAACGTCACTATTTTCTCTGTCAGCAGCGCTTCCAATAATTTACTCGCCATTGCGGTTAAACTAACTGGCCTGTAGTTTTCAACCACATCCTTACTTCCGCTTTCATGTAAAGTGACCACATGTATCTCTCTCCAGTCCTCTGGCACCACTCCCGACTCCAATGAGGCATTGAAAAGCTCAGTCAGCTTTGCTGATAGAACATCCCCAAGTTCCCTCAGTATTCTCGGGTGTATCCCATCTGGTCTCATCACTTTGTCTACTTTAAGTTTAGATTGTGTTCGTGAGAAACTATCTTCTGAAAATTGTTCAAGATGCCCCTCGCTTCTGTTCCTGTTTGTGGGTATTTTCTGAGGTCCTTTCTGAGTTCTTCATCTGTGAACACAGAGCAGAAATATTTATTAAAGAATTCTGCTTTTTCCTCATCAGCTTCTACATATTCCTCTGCTTCATCCTTGAGTCTGACAATACCTCTTTTGCCCTTCCTCTTCTCACTAACATATTTGAAAAATGTCTTATCCCCCATTTAACTGCATTGGCTATTTCCTCCTCTTTTTGAATCTTTGCTTTCTTGACTACTTTGCTAGCTTCTCTAAGCTTTTCCAAATATAGATGCCTGTCTTCCACTCTGTGATCTTGTGTTTTTCATGAAGGCCTCCCTCTTTTTCTTCACATTTTCAGCTACTTTGTTTGAAAACCACAGCTGTCTCCTTTTCCTTTTACCTTTATTTACCATTTTAACAAAAAGGTTGGTTGCATTTCAGCTTTGCCCACTGTTTTACTACATCCTCCAGCTGTTCCCATCCCGCTAACAACTCACTGAGATATTGGCCCATCTTGGCGAAATTAGTTTTCCTAAAGTCTAAGACCCTCACTTTTGAATGGATTTTATCAGCTCTAGTCCTAATACTGAACCACACCATCTGATGATCACTTAATGTGAAATTATCTTTCAATATAACATCAGAAACACTTTCACCATTGGTAAGCACCAAGTCCAGTATGGCCCCTTCATGTGTGGGTTATGTTACCAGTTGCCTGAATAGTTCTCTCTGTAGAGAATCCAGGATTTCCTTACTTCTAGATGATACTGCAGCAGTGATGTGCCAATCAACATCTGGCATATTGAAATCTTCTACCAGTAGCACTTCCCCTTTCCTGGCAATGCTGTGTATGTCTTCAATTAACTCTCTGTCCATCTCTTCAACCTGTGAGGGAGGTCTGTATATCATGCCAATGCAAATAGATTGTTCTTTCCCTCTTTCTAGTTTAACCTACAATGCCTCCTCTCTCCCTTTAAAGCCGTATATTTCCATAGATTTAATATCATTTTTTCACATATAGTACCACTCCTCCTCCCCTTCTTCCTACTCTGTCCTTTCTGAATAAAGTATAGCCTAGTATAGTTACATCCCAGTCATGGTTGTCCATGAACCATGTCTCTGTTACTGCCACTAAATCCAAGTCAGCCTCTCCCATTATATCCTCAACATCTGGGATCTTATTTCCCATGCTGCTGGCATTTATACACACTGCTTACCATATATTGTCCCTTTTACCCATTTCCATAAAGGTATTTAATATTTCACTTACCTGGGGGCTTTCACTTACTTTCTTCACTCATCCCCAATGAATCTAGTTTAAAGCCCTCTTCAGTAGGTTAGCCAGTCTGCTACTAAAGACACGTCGACCCTTCTTGGACAGATGGACACCATTTCTGCTCTGCAACCCTTGGAACAGCATCCCATGATCAAGGAAACCAAAATGCTTTAGATGACGCCAAACATGCTGACATGCATTTATCTCCAGGATGAGAGCTTCTCTGCCTTGGCTTTTAGCCTCAACAGGGAGGATTGAAGAGAATATCACCTACACCCCTATCTACTTCACCCTCTGTTCCAGAGCCATGAAGTCACTTTTGATATGCTCAGAGAGATACCTGGCAGTTTCATTTGTGCCGACATGGATGAGCAACATCGGCTAATAGTCAGTGGGCTTAATAAGTCTCGGCAAACTCTCTGTAACATCTCAGATTTTCGCACCTGGCAGATAGCATACCTCTCTGGACATCAAGTATGGTCAGCAGATTAATGCCTCAGTACCCCTCAGAAGAGAGTCACCAACCACCACTACCCTTCGCTTCCTTGTGCAACTTTGGGGTGCTCGAGCTCTGGTTCTTCCCTTTCCAGGGATGCTTTCATCTTCTCCACTTCCAGGGCTGCATAATGGTTCTTCAATTCAAGGGCTGGAGGATTGGTGATTCTGCAGGCCCTGGGGACTTGTGTCCAACCTTCATCATTCTATATGCTCCCATCTTCTCCTCTGCTGGAGAGCTTGGATGTTTCAAGAAGCATCTCATCAATGTACTTCTCACTGTTTTGAATGCTCCTTAGCCTTGCTACCTCTTCTCTGAGCTCTTCCACTTGTTTCCTGAGAGCTTCAGCATGCAGGCTTCCTGCACATGGAACTGGTCCTTCAACTGGCATTGGGATCTCTGTCTGGACAGAGGTAGAAGATGTAATAGGGGAAACAGCTTTGGAGATATGATTTTTCTCAGCCATTATTCAGTTGGTGGAACTTAGGTACCTGTTGAAGCAAAAGAGAGAAATATTTCCCTTTTTGAACTAAAGCACAAATAAAAATGTACCAAAATCCTTTTAAGAGCTCTCAGGCAGAGAGCTAGAAATTAAAAGCCATACACTCTTACCTTTGCTTGAAATGCAGAGCCCCTGTTAGGAATGCCTCAATAGTGCAAGACTCTGAAGACTTTTATGCAGCCCTCAGCTGCTCTCAGCTCTTTCACAAGCTGATCAGGCCCACTAACTCCTGATGAGGTGTCAGTAGCTTCAAAGAGCTAAGAAAGATACTAAAAGTAGAGTTTTAAACCTACACCACTAAAGAAAATATTTCCCCTTTGAACTAAAGCCCCAAAAAGAATGTAACTTTGTTTTAAAAATATACAAAACCTTTTTGAGAGCTCTCAGGCAGAGAGCTAGTAATTAAAAGCCACACACCCTTATCTTTGCTTGAAATTCTTGAAATGCAGATCCCCTGTTAGAATGCTATGAGCAGATTATTGATGAGGAGGGAAGATATAAAATGCGAAAAATGAATCCTGGTAGCCATGAATTCAAAGGCTGGATTGGATTGTGCTGAAGAAGTCAAATTACTACAGTACAGATCTCTATGTACAAACACTATATTAACAGAATACCTGGCCTCAGTCACAAACTCAGCACACAGATCCTCACCAAGTACAGAATAAGTGACCACAACCTAAAGTAAAAATTAAAATATGTAGACAAAAATTAAATTAAAGCCCCAAGAAGCCAGACTCCACAAAAGGAGCAATACTAGAGAAATAAAAGAGATGCAGTTTCCCATACTGTGCAAAATATAGTTCAATAACTAAATTGAAAATAAATTATTTTTTCTACCTTTGTTGTCTGACTATTTTATTCTCTGATCATGCTGGTCCTGATCTGAGGCTTCTGCTTTCTTCTCTTAACTCTGTTTCTACGGTCTCTAGCTCATCTGCCATTTCTTGTCTCTCCTTTTACTTTCTTCACTTCCTTCTATCTTTATTTTTTTTTCCTTTCAGCTTTCTTCCATTTATTTCTCTAGCTCTGTCCACCCAGATTTCATTACTCCTTACTATCCAGTTCTCAGTCTCCCTCTTTTTTATACCATCTACCTACAGCTTTTCAAACTTCACCCTAGTCCTTCCCTAGTCCATTATTCTTTAGTCTTTTGCTCACTCTCTCTTCCCCTCCATGTCTTACATCTCTCACCCCCTATTCAGCATTTGTCTTTTGTTCCTCCCTCTTGTTGTCCAGCATTTATCTTCCTGCACCCTCCCCCTTTGTCCAGCATTTGCCTTCCTGTCCCTCCCCCCTTTGTCCAGAATTTGCCCTCTTGTCTCTCCCCCCACCTCCCCAGTTTCCAGCATCCACCAGCCACCTTTCCACCATCCAAACAGCAAAAGCGTGGGGTTTTCAAGACTCCAGCGCTTCTAAGCCCCTGCTAGTTCCACCCCCCCCCCTCTGACACAGAAGTATCATCAGAGGGGGCGGGATCAATCAGGGTCTTAGAAGTATGCTGGAGTCACAAGAGCTGGCACTTTTGCATTCCAGGTTTTTTTTTCCAAAATTGATTGCTCACTGCACATAGCGGCAGCAAGCTATCAACTTTGAAAAAAAAAAAGGAAAACAAAAATGCTAACTCTTGCGACTCCGGCATACTTGTAAGACCCTGATGGATCCCACCCCCTCTGATGATGCTTTCACATCACAGGGAGGTGTAACCAGCAGGGGCTTACCAGCATGTGGGAGTCTTCAACAGATTTTGTGTGTGTGTGTGGGGAGGGGGGGGGTTGGGTTTCTGCTGCCGCTACCTCAGTGTCTTCAGATCTGGAACAGGGGCAGCGGCAAATGGGGTGGTGGTGTTTGATTCTGCTGCAGCCACTGACCGGGAGAAGTGGAGGCGGCAGCAGCAGCTGGTCTGTTATTTATATATATATATTGTGACATAGAAGCTTCTCAAGAAGCAATGGAGATAGATGGAGATCTGGTGGAGAAAACTGGTACTGCAAGGGAAAGCAGGATTTTCTCTTCAGAAAGAAAAAAACAGGTAGCTGATCAGGAACCACACCTCACCTTAGGGGAGGAGATAGGTCAAGTCCCTGATTGGGCACGCCCAAGCAGGAGGCGGGCAGTGCAACACACGGGGAGCTTGTCAAGCAATCAAACACAGAAACAGTGTGTGGAGAGACAGGAAGAGTTGGAGAAGGAGAGAGAGAAACAGCAACGGCAAGGAGAGCAACAAGGCAGCTGTGTTCTACGGAGGAGCAGTTTGGAGTCACGAACCAAGGACTTGGGAGACTCAGGGGCAGTGAGAGACTTCTATGGGAAGAAGGGCTCAAGAGCACTGAGAGACCTGAAGATACAGCCCATGATTCCAGAGAACCAAGCAGGACCTTGGAGCAGAAACCAGAGGGATAAAGATTTCTCCTGGAGACACTCTCAGCACAAGGTACGAAGTGGGGTTGAAGCAGCTATCAGCTATAATATTGAGAAGCAAGAAAGCTGGAAGGATAACTTTAAAAGCCAGAACAAAGTCAGACAAAACTGTGGCAGTTTGGTACAGCCTGAAAAGCATTCAAGCAGCACGAGATATTCTAATAAGCCAGCTGGAGCCTACAGCTTAGAAGCTAATAGAAAGAAAACGGCTGAGCCTTATTGGAGAGACGTGAGCCAAGATAAACCTGACGTTTCTACTTTTAAAAGCCTGTTCAGAAACTCTCCAGAGCCAGTTGAAGTTTTAAAGGAAAACCCAGCACTTACTTTTAAAGATAAGTGGGGGAAGGGTTTTATTAGCACACCGAACTGTGGTGCTGACAAAAGCAGCCTTGCTAATTACCATGAGATAGACATCTTAAGCCAATGTTTACCTGAAGCAGGAGAAAGACTTCAGTGTAGCAAAGGGAAAACGCAGGCTGAATTACTTCTAACAGAGTTCAGGGAATTCCTAGAAAGAAAGGCAGTTTCTCCTTCTAATTCAGCACAGCATGCAAACAGCTGTGAAGAGGAGATGCCCTTAGATGTTTCCCTGCCTTCCACAGAGCAAGAGATAGCAATGGATTGCTCAACTTGTACCATTGAAAAGGACATTAATTAAAGTGCTTTAAAAGTTATATGAAAGAAATATAACAGAAGTTACCTTACTTGTTATCATGCTGAGAAAACTTATGAAAGTTGAATAAGTTAAAGCATTTTTCTGGATATAAGAAGCTTTGCTGTTGTACCAGACTTTTTAGTTTCAGTTCATGAAAGAGTCACATGACAATTTGAATGTGAATCCAGAAGCTAATGGATACTTAGCCCAGCATTGCAAACCCTGTATATTTTGGTTTTCTCACTCTTGTTTTTGTGCTATAAAACCTCTTAGCGTCTGTTTGCACTGAACTGCAAAGCGGGAAATAAACCTCATAAAAAGAAATTTCTTTGCCTGCCTTTAACTACTTGAGCACACAACTACAATCTCAACCCCTTCAGGAGGCTCAGGACTACATCATCCAGAATCCCTAGGGTCTCATCGTAGTACCTCACCCCTGAAGGGCACCAAAGGCCACCTCCACCTGGAAACCCTCAAGGTCCAGGTAGTGGGTGGGTGGCAATATATATATGCATATTTTAACTTTAGAAGGCAGAGTGAGGCGGCAGTCACTTGGCTATTTTGGGGGCATTTTTCGCTGCCCCCAAAACTTTGTCACCTGAGCTGTCTGCCTCACTCTGCCTCATTATAGAACCACACCTTGCTGCACTATGACCTTTCACAAATCTCGCTTGGTCTGGGTGTATGAGATCTGGCAGGATGATACTTAAGTGTCTAATGAGGGCAATAGTGATTATTTTAAAATCTTGATTTAAAAGCAAGATGGGCCTGTACGATTCTAACTTTT
Organism: Ichthyophis bannanicus; assembly: GCA_033557465.1. Lineage (NCBI taxonomy): Eukaryota > Metazoa > Chordata > Amphibia > Gymnophiona > Ichthyophiidae > Ichthyophis > Ichthyophis bannanicus. Next base: position 163,640,943 of record CM066036.1, on the reverse strand, counting down.
CCAGATCCCATCCCGGCTTAGGCAACAGAATTATTGCCGCTCTGTCCGGATATTTAACCAGTCGTCCTGCAGCTACTACAGCCTCCCCCATAGCTGCCAAAGGCCCCACCACCAGATCCTGAAGGAATTTATAGACTTCTGGGCCCAGACCATCTAGGCCAGGGGCCTGTGCCCACCCTAGGTTACGAATGACACCTAACAGCCCCCCTTTGGTAAATGGTGAGTTCAACTGGGCTTTTGATCCTCTGTGAGGAATGGAAGAGCTAAATTAGCAAAAAACACCTCCCTCTCCTCTGGTTCTTCTCCTTCGGCATGATATAGTACTTCAAAAAAGGATTTAAAGTGCTGCGCTATCTCTGCCTCCCACATGAGCTATGTGCATTCATCCTGCTGCAGGAGGGTCACCGCCATCTTAATTTTTGCAGGTTGAATCAAATTAGCTAAGAGCTTGCCTGTTTTGTCCCCCCATTTGTGTAGGTTATATCTATACAGCCTAAGACTGAGCATGGCCCTTTGCTGCAGGATTGCTTGTACCCTGTTCCTGCTGTCTTGTAGCTGTAGACGTGCTGCTTCCATCCCCTCTCTCAAGTATTGGGCCCTATGGATCCTCAGTATGCACAAGCTCTGCTGTAGCATGGCTCTTTGTTTACATTGCTGTGCCACCACGTAGCTCAGACTTTTTCTTTGCAGGACGGCTTTTGCAGCATCCCAGTATATCACTGGGCCTACCTTTTCCATCCCATTGTCTGCTTCATAATCAAGCCATGCCTTCCATAGGAAGGTATGGAATGCCACACTCTGAGCCCAAACTGGATTTAGTCTCCAATAGCTATCTCCCTTCTTTTCCCCCAACGCAATTTTATTTGTACAACTGCATGGTCCGACACCACCTGTGGATGAATATCAGAATTTTGGATGTTAGGGTACAAATGTTCAGAAAGCAATAGATAGTCAATGCGGTGGTGCACATGGTGTGGCCCCAAATAATGCATAAATTCCGAATCTAGAGGGTGCAACATTCACCACCCTTCAATCAATTCTAATTCTTTGCATAGGAGGTTAATAGCTCGATCCTCCCCTCCCCCTCAATGTCATCCAGGGTGGTCAGAAATCCACTGTTGTGTCAGCCACTAGATTGAAGTCTCCTTCTAAGATAATTTGATACTCCAATTGATCAGTCAAGTGCGAGATCAACTCCAGAATAAAAGTAAGTTGGTATGTATTTGGAGCATAGATACTACTTAATAGGACTTTCTTTCAATACAATTTCCCCCAGGCCAGAATGTAGTGCCCTTCAGGGTCTTGAACAACATGGTGAAGATTCCACTTCCCCATCAAAATGACTATCCCCCTTGCCAGGAGTTATAATGAGCTGAAATGACCTCTTTTACCCACTGTCATTTTAATTTAAGATGCTCCGCAGAGGACAGACATATCTCTTGTTCTAAGGCAACCTCAGCTCCCAGAGAGCGCATGCATGTAAGGACTTGGCCCCGTTTAATGGGGGAGTGGAATCCTCCCACATTCAATGTTATTATTTGATGTTCTTCTATTTTCCAACAATGTCTGCAGGATCTTGAGCCAAAACTATTTTTTCATCTGCCGGTGGCCTTCCAGCTGAGCCCCGAGATATCACCAGATTTGATACCATTCTTGCCCCCATCCCCATCTCGCCACTCTTTCATGTCACCCTCAGGCAGCTCCATTCTCCCACCCAAACCCACTTAACATCTTCTCTTTCTTTCCCTTCCCTATTCCCCACCCTGGGTCATTTATTCTCACTCACACACCATGCATTACTTCCCACCATAGTCATCCCACTCCCATGCAGGTATTCCCACCTGCCCCAGGCCTTTTCACTGATCTTGCCCCATAAACTCAAATTCTACTGATATTGCCCCCTCTCCATCTCTATGCAAAATAGCTCCTCCCTCCCACCCCCTCCCTCTCTTCTGTTGTAACACAAACTCTCTAGTGTCAGAGTGTTTATCATTCTTTTCTCCATACGGGAATTATACAACTTGGCCAGTTTATCCCTTGGGGTGCTGTGTATTTTGTCTGATTTTAAGTCTGTGATATGAGCAGCCACCCTTTCGTTGAGCTAACAAATAAGGTCCTCTTTCCTCTGTTGCCAGGCACGACTGTGGCTCTCACCAGAAATTTTAGGTTCCATAAGTGACCTCCCATCCGGTCAACAGGAGCTTAGCGGAAATGCACCCCTGAGCAGGCCCACACTGCCACTGTGAATCTTATTAATCCTGTGTCAGTGTCACAGATCCGTCATTAGAGTCTTTCAATTTGTCCAAAAAATTGTGCCCCCTCAGCTGGAGTATTGAACTAGAGAGTTTTTCTGGCATGCTGTATTCGTAGCTTGTATGGGTAAATCAATGCAAACTTTATCGCTTTCTTGATCAGGTCACTACAAACAGATGCAAACTCCTGACGTTTGGGAGCCACTCTCAGTGAATAATCATTTAACAGAAGTCTTTGAATCTGATATTTGACCCAACCTGTGGAACCTGTGTCTTTTGGGGAAACGGCTAGGTACTTATGACCTAGATCGACCACTGTTGGAAACAGAATTCTGGGCTTGATGGACCTTGGTCTGACCAAGTATGCCATATCTTATGTTCTTATCTTCTTATGTTTAAGTTTGCAGAACTTCCTGGTATCTGTTCTTTTTATACCATATTAGATATCATCCTATAGCTTCTTGAGGGTGTCTATGGTACTCCTGAAGTGGCCCGATTCTGTGTGCCCTTTTGCAGTGCCAGGAGGCCATGTTACTTGCCAAACCTAATTGTTGAGGCAACCACACCTGAAATATATTATATAAGTCCACTGCCATAATACTTTCCGGTAACCCCACAATCTGCAGGTTGTTTCTTCTGGCCCGGTTTTCTTGTTCTTCCAGTCAATCAAACAACCGGGTCAGGGTCACTTGAGCTACTGCTCTGTCCAATCAGTTTACCACATCTTCTTGTATAGACAGGCATATCTCCACCACTGTTATTCATTGGATTTGAACCTCAAACTACTCCTTAATGTCGTTGACCATCGATTGCAGTTTGTTTAGCCAGTTTTCAAGTGCCGCCATCACCACTCAAGAAATCTGCGCTGCAAGATCTCCCACTCCAAGCTGTGTGGGTGTCTGAGGTTCGGCAGCATATTTTTCTCTGGTCTGACCCTCCATCTCAGCTTTTCTTATCTATTTTAGGGGGCATACCTCTAATCAAACCCCTCACTGCTGTGTTCATCATTGGTGGAGGTTAGTGACCGTTCCTTTGATTAAATGGGGATCAGTTCTGGTGCGTTGTTAAGTTTTTTTGTTGTTTTTTTGCTGGTCTGGGGCAGGAGCGCAAGCTTCACCCATCCATCTCCCAGCTACACCACACTGGAAACCTCATCTCCATATCATTTTTTTTCAATAGTATGGTCTATTTTGCAATAGGATAAACTATTATGCAATAGTGTTCCTTATGGCCCAATAGGATGCACTATTACCACTTTTGTTTCAAAACGAAAGCACATCCCTATTAATCATCCAGCAGCCTTAGATCCAAATACAGTAATGCCTACTCAAGACTGAGGCAAATCTGGGCTTTCTTTGTGATCTTGAGAGAGATACTATTTTGTCGTGTTTATAGAAACATAGTAAAGCTATCTACAACAGATGTTTCCTTATCATCCCTCTAGTCCAGTGCAGACGCTTGGGTTATGCCCACCTGCCAGCAGATGGAGACTGAGAACCAATGGTTTGATTTTGACATCATGACATAAAGGAGTCTGTGCAGCCTCGATCTCACCAGTAATTCTCATTCTCCAGTCTCCAGCAGATGAACACACTATTAAGACACTTATCCACTCCTTAGTTACCTCCCATCTAGACTATTGTGACCTGCTCCTTGCTGGTCTCCCTCTAAGTCATCTCTCTCCCCTGCAATCTGTTCAATACTCTGCTGCGTGGCTAATCTTCCACCAGCCTCATCATGTTCATATTACCCCTCTTCTCAAATCTCTTCATTGGCTTCCTATTCATTTCTGCATCCAGTTCAAACTTCTCCTGCTGACCTATAAGTGCATTTGCTCTGCAGCTCCTCACTACCTTTCCTCTCTTATCTCTCCCTACACCCCACTGTGGGAACTCCGCTTTTCTGGCAAATCACTCCTATCTGTACCCATCTCTTCTATTGCCAACTCCAGACTTCGCTCCTTTCACCTTGCTGCTCTTTATGCCTGGAACAAACTACCTGAGTCTGTACATTAGGCATGTTCTCTGACCCTTTTCAAATCCAGACTGAAAACTCATCTCTTCACTTCCACTTCAAGATCTTGACTCACCTGATGTCCTTTCTGTTTCCTTACCATTCCCCCTAGCTGTATCCCGTATCTATAGCTACTGTGTGGTCTGTCTCAACTAGATTGTAAGCTCTGATGAGCAGGGACTGTCTTTTACATGTGGCTGTGTAGCACTGCATATGCCTTATAGCCCTATACAAATGTTCAGTAGTAGTGGTAGTAGTAGAGGTATTATGACTGTGAAGTCTGAATTGATTCTTAGCAGGAGAAGATTTGGAAAGCAAATTAGTGGGCATAGGGTGGTTCAATCCACTTACTGCTCTGGGGTGTAAATCTGGTGGTGCCGGATCCCTCCCCTCCTCACTCACCTTCCCACCCTTCCTCAGCAGCTCTCGGGGACACTGATGGTCATCCATTTAGTTGAGGCCTTCCCTTCGTCGTCCCCAACTTTTGGGAGGGGGCAGCAGGAAGACTATGGAACTATCCGGCTTAGACCGTGAAGCTGTCCTTCCTCCGGCTTTGAGTTTGGCTCCAGACTCCATGCAGCAAGGTAAACCTGGCCTTTATAATTTGCTTAGACAATAGTGCCTATTTTGCTGTGCTTAGTCTCTGATCTTGCTTGTTTATGCTGCTTTCCTAATGTTTTCGCCATACGGTAAGGAGACATGGGCTCGGATAATGTCCTCTTGAGTGAGGAGTTTTGCCGTGACCACTGATGTTTCAGTGTACAGAGGTTTTTCCGCCACTCCAGGGTGATTTGGAAGTGTGGGGAGCAAAGGGGTACTGGACCTGCACTGCATCATTCACTAACGACATGAGTACATATTCATTTCTGAAGTGATGTTATTTTTTGGTGGTCTGGTTTTGGGGTTCATTGGCATTTCCGGCTGCTTTGGCTGATGGCTAATTCATATTATGCCAGAGTGGGGTTCTAAATTGCAGTGGGAGCTGCCGCCATGTTTTGCTTCAGTGGTTCGCGCTCAGCTCGGGCATGTATTCTTCTTGCTGAAAGCTTGTTGGGACCATAAGCCTTGTTGTTTCTCGGTAGCAGTTGTTTTGTGACCATTGGTATTTCACTTTGGTCATCCTTTATCTGGAGAATAAGATTTTATGGTTAGCTCTGGAGACCTCTTCACATTTTCAGTGGGAATCTGCGTCATTTTTGGTCCTCCCTACTATGCTGTGTGTTATGAAAAAAAAAGAGATGTAATTAAGTATTTCTTTTAGTGCTCATTTTTACTGTAAATCTTTGGGCGTTTTTGTTTTGCAGCCAGGAGGTGCTTTGGTTATGGCAGACTTTTGACTTCTTCCTTTGTTTTGGTGCCATTTCGGGGCCAGCTCGATCCCTTTAGATGTTTTCAGTAACTTGGTGGCTTATTGTGATTGACTAAGTTGCTGACCTTTTATGAGATATAGTGGGCCCTAGTCGTCCCTCAGGTTGGGTTCTGGGGTTCCGGAATGGGATTCTTTTATCTCCCGGGGGAGCTTTATATTTGGTGATTGTGTGTTACCTATTGGGCAAGGTAGAGCTTTTGCAGTTCAGCACTCCTCTCCTAGGACATGTCTAGCATGGGGCTGACTGCAGACTTAGCTAAGTCCTGTATTTTTTCATTTGAGGAGTCTGTGCGCTGATCCAGACTTGGGGTCTTTGGCAACTTATGCATTATACAAAAAAAAAAAAGAAAAGGACATGAATCATTAACTAAAGAAATTAATCTATAGTGTTAATTGAATTCAGTGCCCTGTGTTTTAGTCTGTTAGGAGTGCTACATGAGCCATTACAGACTAACATTGCCCCCACATCTGTTAATGCACATCAACAGTGGCTAGAGATGCATGACGGACCATGGCAGCAACCCATGTATTGCCCGTCCGGCGTACCCAAGCATAGATGACACCATCACACAGGCCCTGTGGGCAGCCTGTGAAGAAGCTCCCTGTGGCTGGGGGGACAGACACCAGCAGCATGACGACAAGGAGAAGTGTGAACTTTTCCCCAGATGAGAGCAAATGCTTCATCCACTCTGTGCTACAGCATGAGGGAGTCCTCTACCCCAGGAGGTGCTGTCGCCAAACCTGAGGCTGGCAACAGCCCTATGAAGGGGAATCCAACTCTGGCTGCGCAGGTAAGGAGGCTACAACAGGTGGGGGTGGGAGTGAGCACCATTCTAGGCAGACACACACTGAAAGGCACAGCTGTGTGTCTGCACAGGGAGATAGGGCAGGATGCCAAGACAGATGCTGTTGGCTGCCCCACTGTGTGCCTATCAGGAGGTGGGGTGGGTGCAGGCCATGCATTTGTACATGTGCAGCCCCGAATGCCTGCAGCAGGGGGCATATCCACACATAGCAGGTGGTGAGTGTACTGCATCCCCTGGTGGTGGTTGGTAGCAATGCCACAGGGCACGCACAGCAATGGAAAAGCACAGTGCAGTGGATGCCGTGGCAGGGCTGTGCACTGCAGGGACACAGGCAGCAGGTTTAGATGCTCTAAACACCTTCCCTACCCCTTCGCCCTGTGCCCTGGTTTGGGGGTGTGGGGGGACTGGTGGCAGAAACCACACATGTGGCGCCTGCCTGTCCTTGCAAGCAGCTCTGCCACCACAGCCAGGCACTCATGGGTGTGTCCCTGCCCCTAGGAAGGGTATGTCACCGGACTGTTGCAGGATACAGGCATGCACAGCAGGCAAAATGGTAGTGTCCATCTGAGCACATGTCTCCCCATCACTACCACAGGGGATATGGAGTACACAGGACACTGAAGGCCCTGAAATGTCACTTCAGGACGCTGCACCGGAGGCGACCCAACCAGCTCCAGAGGATCAGGAAGCAGCTGGCGGCTGAAGAAGGTCAGTAGGGTACACAGTGGTGCCCAGCAGATGCAGGGGGTGGTGCCATGGCTGCTAGATTGGTGCAGGCAGAACACCTAGTAGTGGACACTCCCTATATGCAATGATGGGTCTGTGCTGGGGGCAGCTGTGCCATCCCCCATGCCACCTGTCTGCCTGTGCACCATCCAACACACACAATGTGCAGGTGTGTGCAAACCTGACTGGGGCATGGCACATAAGGGCAGTACAGGGGTACACACTGCCAGCCGAGGCCACAGAGGCACATAGTGCACCTGCCCATGCTGCCACCCATGCATGCCCAGTGACTGGGGGGGAGCTATCAGGACACAGCCCAGCATGTGAGAGAGGGAACAGAGCAGGCTGGAGGTGGGCAAAGTAGGGGTGCAGTGTGGGTGAGGCAGGCCCCTGTGGGCCGAAGGTGGGTGAGTGATGCATGTGTGGGCCCACCCAGGGGTGCGTCAGTCTCACCTCAGGGTCATGCCAGTGTTTAACAGTAACCCTCCCTCCCCTTTCCTCATAGCTGGCTTCAGGGCTGCCTGGGGGACTGCTGGCCCACCACACCAGCCACCCAGGAATGGCAGGGCTGCACCAGGCAAGCAGAGCAGCAGCAGCAGCAGCAGCAGTACCACCAGTGGTGATGATGATGATGATGAGGAGACGTCAATGTCATCAGTAACCAGTGACACCACACCAGAGAACAGCGCATTGGAGAAGAGGGGCAACGTGAGGTCCATGGCACAGTGGGCGGAGGGGGTGTCAGAGGACCAGGGTCAGAGTGGGGAGGGGTGTCAGAGGAGGAGGATGGATCAGAGGACCAGGCCAGGGTGAGGAGGAGGGGTCAAAGGAGGAGAAGGAGAGATGGGTTGACCAGGGGCAGGGTGGCGAGGCTGAGGTGGCAGTGGAGGTGGGAGCAGAAGGGGTGGCAGCAGGGACAAAGTAAACACCCACCAAATGCCCCAGGTGTGATGACATGGCACAGTGCACCACCGGCTTGCAACCAGCAGGGAGGCCAGAGCTGGAGTTGCACCCTCCGGCAGAAACCACAGCCTACAGATGTGCCCACTAGTTGACCAACCAAGGGGCCATGTGCCCTTCGCATGGCACAGCACAAGCCAGAAGAGACCCAGAGCTGTGTCATGATTCACCTCCCACAGCTGGAGTCCTCCTCAGCCACCCCAGCACCCAGGGGCACACCCTGGCTGTGCCACACCCAGTCCCACAGTACTACCACCCCCTTGACCATGTAGTAACTTGGCCCTGGCTTCCCTGGTGGCAGAGGTGTGCCTCCTCAGGGAGTAGGTGCGTACCACATCGTGGACCATTAGCTTGTGCCTAGAGGCCTCACAGCAGCTGTGTCAGTGCACAGGCAGGGACCCCCTGCACCATAGGCTAATCCCCTGTCACATACGCCCTGGGCTTGGGCAGATCACAAAGACTGCAAAGTGCAATTTATTTATTATTTTATTTATTACAGTTTCTTATATACTGCGCTATTTAGAATCAGCGCGGTTTACATCATAACAAAACGACCATAACGAAAAACTGTCAGGTTTTACATTGAACAGGAGTACAAACATGGATAACTGGGTTAACTATATACATAAGCTATCTACACTGTAGATATAAGTTGTGAGGGCATTTCTAGACTGGGTCATTTCTTGGAAGGGATATCTAGTTCAGTTGCTGTCTGGGAAGTATTGGCAGAAAAGGTAGGTTTTGAGAGCCTTCCTGAACTGATATAGATTGGTAATGGCCCTATGGTAATGTCTTCCACTGTTGGCAGGATGTACATATGTTGACACAGTTGTCCAATAAATGTTTTCTTGTTTGTAAGCACTGTATCATCCAGTTTGTGGGGGCAGGGCAACAAGCCTGTGTGTGTGGTGTGAGGGTCCAGGGGAGGGGAACCAGGGAGGGGGACCAGTGGAGGGATACAGAGGAGGGGAAGGGGTCCAAGGGAGTGGGACCAGGGGAAGGGGTCCATGGGTCCATAGGCATGTTGAAAAAGGGACTACAGTGGTTGGAGTGGAAGGGCAGATTGGAATGGCCATCCTGCACTGGTATGGCAGAGGGCCCCTACCTGGGCAGATGGCACATCACAGCAGCACAGCACATGAAGGATGCCTCCTGGCCCGTGAAGGTACACTTTTGGGGCGGCGGGTGTTACGGTCAACATGTCTGCTTATAGTGCTATGTGTCTTACCCAGGTATTGCGTCTGGGCATTTCTGCATGCCTATAATGCCATTGTTCAGAACTGTGTGGGTATGGCGTCCTACGGCGGCGAGCCATCTTTCAGATACGTGTGTACCAGATATGCCTTTGGACGGGGCGTAGCCCCACTGCACGCTCTATCCACATATGCATAAGAGGACCTATGCAGGTAGGCAAACACTGCCTTATCACGTTGCTTCTTCACGATGGCTGACAAGGCACCGGCAGCAACAAAGCACATAAGGAAGGCAAACTTCACTTCATCCAAGACAGCCATGGCCCTGGGGCTTATCCTGCAGCTGTACACCACCCTCTTCATGGCTGAGGATGCCAGCACCCAGCAGGCAGCATGGTGGGACATCACAAACAGGGTCAATGCGGTATGCCACCAGAACATCGAAATGGAGGACATCAAGAAAAAGTGGTGCATGGTCCATCAGGCGGTGAAAGAGAAGAGGGCTAGCAACAACAGGCTCCACCTGTGCAGCAGCACAGCCTCACCCCATTGAAGGAGCAAGTGCTACAGTATGTGGAGGAGGTCACAATTGCAGGGGTCCCGGGCTTTGACAGCTCCACCACAGGCACACAGGAGGGTGAGTAGGGGTGCCATTTAGCACAAGTGTGGCTGTAAAAGCCATGTCTGTGTCCCACCATGTCCACCCAGTCCATGCCTGTCCATCTGTCAGACTGAAGGTGCTGCTTGGGGTGGGTACAATGTGGGCCATGCACCAGCTGCTGGTACTGTGGTGGACTGGATGCCACCCCTTGGGCCATGATAGCATGCCATTTCACTAACTTCTGCCACCTTTGCTCTCCCACAGACCCACCAGGTATACTGGCTTCCCAGCCTGGGACCGATGTACTGGGGGAAGCTTCACAGCCCACCATGGAGGATGCCAGTGACCAGCCAGGGTGCAGTATGCCCCTTGATGCCAGCACACCAACCAGCGATGCAGAACAGCCCACTGTGATGGCAGAGGGGCTGTTGTGTTTACCAACCAGGGTGGAGTGGTGGGCCAGTGTGACTGCCAGTGTCGTGGGGCCAGCTGCAGATGATGCATCACTTGCTGAGCTACAGTTCACCATCCTGGAGGAGCCAGTGCATGCAGGGAGCAATGACCTGGACCAGGAGCTATAACAGGATGGTGCGCACCTTGTGGCAGGCACTGAGGGCATACTGTCTGAGCTGCAGAGTATTCAGCAGGACCTGCAGACTGCAGAACAGGCCAGGGAGACTAAACACAAAGAGTGGCAGGATCACAGACAGCATGTGGAGCACCACATGGAGGGGCACCTGTGGCTGATGCAGGAGATGGCAGCATACTAGGCATCTATAGATGGCTCCCTGTGCAGTTTGGTGAGCCTCATGCAGGCATAGGGGGGTGGGTGCTGGGGCCAACACAGCTGCACAGCCACCTGCTAGCCTGGTGCCATGTCTGTCAAACCACCGTGCTGGGAAGGGTGGTGACACTTCTAGCATGTGCTCTGACAATGCTCCACTGCATTGCATTGCACATCTGGGCAAACACCTATGGCCAGCGGGGAGTCCCTGAGGAAGGGGTTTCACATGGGGGGGAAATAAAGAACACTCTGACACAATGGGTGGAAATGGGCACTTTATTGAATCCTTCAGTGCACATTACATTGTACTGGGCACATCATTGGTGTTTGTGTATGTACAACCCTGGTGCTAGTGCAGGGCAGTCACCTCAGAAGCTTTCCCATTTCACCCACGAATGGTGGATCAATGCCCTGGCCTGCTGTTGGCTCCCAGACTCAGCCCCATCATCATCTGCTGCCTCCTACACCTTCACATCTGCTAGCTCTGGGTCCGGCCCTCCACGCATCTGCAACATGTAGCAAATATCTGGCATACCCGCTCTGGACTGTAGAGGAGTTGACCACCGCTCCTGTTGAGGCACCGGAAGCGGCTCTTCAGCACCCCAATTGCACGCCCCGCAATCACCCGTATCTGCTGGTGGGTGCTGTTGTACCACTCCTCCTGCTGAATTCTGGGGTGGCACACTTGGGTGAGCAACCTGGTTCTCAGTGGGTACCCACGGTCACCTGTGGGGGCAAGGTGAGCTGTGAGCATGTGCATCGGGACGTGCATTGGGTATGGTCTATGGGCTGCTGTGGATGGCATTCAGTGGTGCTCATGTGGTGCAATACATATCATCACCTGTTTGCATACCCATAGCATCAGACTGCAGCAGGCATCCATTCTGGGCCTGTCCTGGGGCTCACACATGTGCATACTCACCTAGCAGCCACACATCTCCAAGCTGACCCCCAGCTGCTGCCTGTCCCAGGCCAGACTGTGCGAGGACAAATGCATCATGGCAGGACCCTTGGTAGTGGGCACACACAACTGTGAATGCCATGTTGGTATCCACAATGACCTGCATGTTCATTGATGTGTACCCATGCCTGTTCTGGTATGCCCTCTGCTCCAGCCGTGGCACCCGCAGTGCGATGTGGGTGCAGTCTATAGATCCAAGCATTGATGGGAAACCAGCAACACTGTAGAATGCCTGCATGGTCCCCTGATGCTTCTGCTGTGTCCAGGGGAGGGCTATGAGGTGGCACATCCTCCGCATCAGGGCCCTGGTCAATGTTCTGATGCAGTGGCTGGCAGTGGGCTGCGTGATTCCAACAGTCACCCATATCATATGTTGGAAGCTGCCGGTTGCAAGGAATCCCAGGGCAGTGGTCACCATCACAGCCACCAGCAGGGCCTGGCTTCTGGATGTGGTAGACTCAAGGTCCACGCTGAGTATGCTGTACAACTCATTATGGTTGCCCCATCCAGTCTATATTGCAGGTAAACCTCCTCCTCTATCAGTTGCAGGTAACTCACCCAGGGCCTGTGTACATGTGGGGCACAGTACCTGCGTCTCTGGTGCTGGGGCACTGCCTGCTGCTGGGTATGCACTGCCTGTCAGATCCTCCACTGTGCCTGGGCATGGCGTGCATGTCTCCACCCCTGAATCACCATGTGCATGGCCAACATGGCTTCTCTGCCTGTCCGGCGGTGCTTTACATCTGCCCGGTTTGGATGCAGGCCTGCTCAAACACCCCTCGCTCTATTTTGCCCTGTTCCACCACTATACAGGTTCGCGGCTCACTATCATCAGTTGTATGCACCAGGTTCCGTCGCTTAAGGCTACGCGGTTAGTGACGGCCAATGTGGGCACACATGGGTTTCGTAAGTCAGCTTTACATGGGTTTCACCGTGACATACCCCCATTCCGCCCCCGAGCTTTGGCGCCTGGCGCTATGCAAGTAACTGGGCCTCAACAATTCAAGCAGCCTTGTTGAATATGTGGTTTACACGGTTATGGCAATTTTCCATGGGTAAGGCCGGTACTAGGCCTAGACCTTCGAATATCGGGCCCTCTATTTTTTGTTAGATAACCAGATTATCTTTAACAGTGGAGACATTAACCACCTGCAGAGAGGAGCATTGAGTCTTCCATTTAAGTACTTGATTAGATAGGAATTCCAACCTCTCCTCAGTACTTCCCAATCATGCCACAGTCTCCTGTGAGAATTGGCAGAGTTGAGAAACAGTGGTTACTAGAGTCCTCTCAGTCCAGATCACCACTCTCCAGACGTCAGTCCAATAGACCCGAGAATCAGGTGCTTCCTTGGCCTCGGCTACTGAATGGGACCACAGCATAGCTTTATAAAACATATATGGACCTCTTGATTCCTATTTCTCGTCGGTGCCATGGCAGCGGGTAGCGGGGGAGCATAGCCAGGCTAGGCAGCGTTTGGAGGAAGGATCCTCATCCTCTGCCTCTGGTTTAGATCTGTCATCCCCTGGCTCAACTCCAGCCTTGAAGGTGCCTCGTCACATCAGTGTCGAACCAGGAAGTCAGCTCGGGAGCGGAGAGTCGGTGGACTCCGCTAGTGGCTGAAACTTCGGAGCAGAGTGTGTTTTGGGCTCCGGGACTTCCGGCAAACAGCAACAGAAGGCTGAGGCTCTGAGTGAGATGGCAGAGGCAGGCGCTGCTTCGGTGGAGGGCTTGCTGGCTCCCTCTTCTCTGACTTCGGGTGGTGGTGTTCTGACTCCTCCGGTGGTGCCTTCCTCACTTGTAACTACGGATCTTCCAGAGGTGGTGACATTGGAGGTGATTTGGGCTGCTATTATGAAACTCCGTGAGGAATTGGTCCCGCGAATGGCCTCCTTGGATGCACAGGTTTCTACTTGCACTAAGGATCTGAAGGAAGTTACGTCTAAAGTTGCAGTTTTACAGACTAGTTTTTCTCAGAATCAGATTCAAGTTTTGGTCCTTGAAAAAGAAGTTGAATCTTTAAAGAAAGTTTCTTTACCTATTATTTCTAAATTGGAAATGTTGGAAAATGCTATGCGTCTGCCTAATATTCGTATAGTTAATTTTCCTAGAGTGTCATTAATATTTGCTAGAGATATGCTACGTAAATATTTGATTGAAGTGTTAGGTATTCCCCCTGAATCCCACCCTCCATTAGTTAAAGTATATTATTTGCCTTCTGGGAAAAAAGAAATGGGACAGGGAGGTGTTACTGGAACATCACATATGGATGTATTAAATGTTACTGATATATTGGAGTCGTCTAATGAGGAAATGATTACATCTTCTACATTATTGATTACCTTAGCTTTAATATCTGATAAGGAATGGTTAATGAAACTTTTCTTTAAAAAATGCCTTGTGTTGTTTAAGGGTTTGGCTGTTCGGATGTTTCCAGATTTATCTAGGGAGACACAGAGGAGGAGACGTGAATTTTCATTATTGCTTCCTGGGATACAGCAGTTGGGGGGGGGGTATTTTTCCTCAAGTTTCCCTGCAAATGTTTGATTAAATATCAATCTAATTCCTATATATTTTTTGAACCCTCCCAATTGATTAGCTTTATTAATGCCCGGGTTTCTGAAGGGGGGTAGATATCCTGTCTGTTCCGGTTGAGTGATTTATATATCTCACTGCTTAGATCCTCCTGTTTCTTCGTAATATAATGGTTTGGATTATTGCAACATTATTGTATCCCCCTATTTCCGAGGGCTAGAGGGAGGTGGATTATTAGTGTTATTTCCTTTTGGGGACAATTGTGTTAAATTGTACACATTGTTTTTCTTCTTGACGTTATGAGATCCATTTCTATTTCCATTCAAGAATGTATTCTTGATTTATTTTTGTAAATCTTAAAAATTTAAATTAAAAAAAAACAAACAAACATATATGGATGCCCTGCTGAGCTGGAGTCCTCTCCACAGATGCTTGGAGTCAAAGACAAGTAGTCCTCTCCAGATGATGTGCTCAGGTAAGATTTCCCCAAAATAAAATGTTAAATACTATTAAAAGAATGGTGTGCAATAGAGAGAATTTAAGTTTAAACAATGGCAATTTTCTTTATTAAAACCCAATTCAATTAGTTATTAAATGGGTAAAGTTTCTCTCTTTGAATTACTATTAACAAAAATGCAATATAACAATTTGCTTTTTCTTTGCTTTGCAGATCTTCAACAACAAAACTCCAAATTATCAGCAAACGTTCAGATTAGTTTCAATCAATTTCATCTTTCATTTCATATATAAATCCTTTTAAATAAATAAATAAATAACTCTTTCTATAAGTTGTCTTGTAACACTAAACACTTAATATTGCTAAGGATCGATACTTTTACAATTCTTTCTTAACAGGTGTACCCCAGATTAACAAGACCCCTCCTCCCTCCTTCTTCAGGAGCAGGTAAGTATTAGCTATGTCTTAATCAAACAGTATCCTCACCCTCCCTATGTTTCTTTTAAGTTTTTCCCTCAAATTTCATATGTCCATACCACTGGCCAGAACAACAATTGTTGATGCATTGATGTGTTCTTGTCCTCGGCTTAGCAGACTTGAACCTCATCCTCTCCTTCCTTTAGTGGAGACTCCTGTCTCTCCTTTGTGGAACCTACTATTCTAACTATACAAAAATAAAAGGAATTAAAACCCTACCTGGCCTACAAGGAAAGTTAGGATTCATCTTTCTATTTAAATGTTCTTCCCTTGTTCTCTTGCATCGGGCGCTCTTCCTCTTGCCTCCCACCACCATCTGCAGCTCTCCCCAGTCCGGGGATCGAGCCTCCGGCGGCAGGAGGAGCAACACCACAGCGCTGCCCAATCGGGGCAGAGGCCTGCCTGTATAAGGATTCGCGCCATCGGGCGCTCTTCCTCTTGCCTCCCACCACCATCTGCAACTCTCCCCAGTCCGGGGATCGAGCCTCCGGCGGCAGGAGGAGCAACACCACAGCGCTGCCCAATCGGGGCAGAGGCCTGCCTGTATAAGGATTCACGCAATCGGGCGCTCTTCCTCTTGCCTCCCACCACCATCTGCAGCTCTCCCCAGACCGGGGATCGAGCCTCCGGCGGCAGGAGGAGCAACACCACAGCGCTGCCCAATCGGGGCAGAGGCCTGCCTGTATAAGGATTCGCGCCATCGGGCGCTCTTCCTCTTGCCTCCCACCACCATCTGCAGCTCTCCCCAGTCTGGGGATCGAGCCTCCGGTGGCAGGAGGAGCAACACCACAGCGCTGCCCAATCGGGGCAGAGGCCTGCCTGTATAAGGATTCGCGCCATCGGGCGCTCTTCCTCTTGCCTCCCACCACCATCTGCAGCTCTCCCCAGTCCGGGGATCGAGCCTCCGGTGGCAGGAGGAGCAACACCACAGCGCTGCCCAATCGGGGCAGAGGCCTGCCTGTATAAGGATCCATGCCATGCGGGCCCGCGCCTGAGGGCCTCGCGAGAGGGCCCTTTGGCGTGGCCCTTAGGCGAGGACACGAAAGAAGACCAAACTCCAACCATCTAGACTCACATCGCACCAGTGACCTTATCGCCTGATCGCCGACTCCGGTAACACCAGATAAGACCCCATCAACTACTTTTCCCTCGTGTGCCCTGGCTTCAGTATCCTCAGCCTAACTGAAAGCGCTAAGAAGTATGCACAAACCAGCACCCCGGCTCTTCACCAGCTCTCCCGACGTGGATCGAGCGAGCCGGGGCACCAGGACCGCCTCCAGCAGAAGTAACTGCCCAATCAGGGCAGCCCGCCGAGCAACTTGAAAAGAGGCCCGCGCCTGAGGGCCCTTGGGCTCGGCCCTTAGTCGCAGGCCGACGTGAGACCCTCTCCTCCAAAGCTGCATAAATCACACCTTTCTCCTCCAGAACTGACCAGCAATCCTAAGCTGCCGACAAGAGCGCCATCTGCCTCACTGCCCGATGCTCCCTGAACCCGAAGGTACATCTGATCAGCAACTTCACCTGTGACAAATCACAAAGCCATTCCGTTGTCTCCCAACACGTCTGACCAGTAGAACTGACCTCCATTCGCAAGTACCCTGACTTTAACACTATTGTTACTGGTATCATGCTCTAGAACCTCTACTGTTACCAATTAACTGACATCTTCTAATATTGCCAGTAATCGTTTATATCAGCTACAATCTATCCCACAGCTACTGTTGCCAGTAATTGCCTATTCTGTTACAATTTGCCCACAGCTACTGTTGCCAGTAATTGCCTATTCTGTTACAATTTACCCACAGCTACTGTTGCCACTAACCTACTATAACTACTGCATGTTTTCTATTCCCCCCTACCACGCATCCTTCTGAATTGACCTAACCCAGCACTCACTCAAAATGGCCCTTTCCACTACATCCATAATTTGTAGCTACCTTCTCTTAGAATTAATCAGCAGCTCACTAGCACTAACTAGCAGCCACAAACACATACCTATCCTATACAACTATGAGAGAAGATGGTCAAGAGACCCCACCCATAAGGCTATGAAAAACACACAACCAACCTACCAACATCTACTACACATTGCTATCCAGCACTCCCTAAGGGAAAAGAAAGATAACTTGTCCCCCCAGGATTTAAAAGCTGCCCTCATAAATGTGCGTTCAGTCCGCAACAAATGGCCTGTTATCACAGACCTACTCACCTTCTACAATCTAGACATCCTTCTCATCACAGAGACTTGGTTATCTAATGATGACAGTGTCCTCATCAACCACCTTCTACCCCACAACTTCACTCTACACAGTTGCCACAGAGTCAACAAAAGAGGCGGAGGAGTTCTCATACTCACAAAAACCGACCTCAATTTCAAACTCTCCAACAGCACTAACACAACCAACCTTGACATTGTTGTCATTTCAAATGATATATGCTCCATCAATCTAATATACAGAGCCCCGTCACCTTCCCCGGAGGACCTAGCCACGATAATCGAGCTAGCCTGCAACTCCCCTAACCTACGCACCCCAAACTGGATACTAGGAGATTTCAATCTCCCATCTCTTCACGACTCTCAAGCATCAGCACTCCACGAAGCACTTAAAGATCTAGGCTACCTACAATTAATCAACGAACCAACTCACACAAAGGGAAACAAGCTGGACCTAATCTTCGCCCCACTAACTATCCACGATGCCCCCAATTTCACTCCGCCCACCTTCACCGCAGTACCTTGGTCTGATCATAAACTAATTATTTTTCAAATTCCCATAAACGATCCACCCCAGAAACACCACGGAAACAAGGCAAAACCCACGAGCCTACCACCACGACGATTCAAACCTTTCAACAAGACTACCATCCTGCACAATGCACAACCTCTCCTTAGCATGACAACAACTTGCCCAGATAAACTAGTCTCCAGTTGGAATGACAACCTCAGTGCCAATGCACTTCACACTGGACACAACAAAACCCCAAGGAAAAAAGACCCTGCACCCTGGTACTCTAAAGAACTACGGTCCTCTCTCCTCCAATTAAGAAAACTCAAAAGGAGATGGAGGCGATCACGATCGACGGAAAATCTGGAAGCCTACAACCTCCAACTCACAAGACACCGCGAAGCTATAACCGAGAAAATGAGACAAGCCCACACAGACACACTAATGCGATCACTACGAAAACCTCACGACCTATTTAATCTTGTTCACAACATAACGAAAGAACCAGGTCCTGAGCAAATACCTCAGATCTCCGCACAAGACTATGCCGATTTCCTCCAATCAAAATTATGCCAAACCAACAAGACTCACCCACCATCCACCATCACAGATCCATCAAACACAACGACAATGTCAATATTCACCACTCCATCCAACAAGCAAATCATTGACACCATCTCTGCAATCAACACCACTACAGCACAGACCGACCCTTGCCCAGCCTTTTGGATAAAGGAACTCCGGTCAGAATTTTGCCCATACATAGCCAAACTCATGGACTCTTCCTTCACTTCAGGCACTTTCCCACTAAATCTCAAACACACATCAGTCAGACCCCTGCTAAAGAACAATAAGCTGGACCCCCAGAAGGTGGAATCATACAGACCAATTTCTAGCATTCCACTATTGGCAAAGATAATCGAGAAAGAAGTCCTTCTCCAGATTCAACAACACATCAACAACACTTCACCACTTCACCACTGCCAACACGGTTTCAGAGAATCCCATGGCGTGGAGACGTTACTCACCACCCTCTTCAACAATATTCTCAGCGCAGTAGATAACATACATCATGGAGTCGCCCTTATATTCCTCGACATAGCGGCGGCCTTTGACTCAGTGTGCCACGAAACCCTCCTAAAGCGACTCAAAGAAAAGGGTATCTGCGACCTAGCACTATCCTGGTGCAAATCTTACCTTACAGATAGGTGGCAACATGTACAAACAGAAACCTCCACCTCCAAACCATTCCACCAGAAACAAGGTGTCCTGCAAGGCTCCTCCCTATCAGCCTTACTGTTCAACATTTATATGCAGCCTATCTGCAAGCTCATACGATCTTTCAACGTCGAATGCATGATCTATGCTGATGATGTCCTACTTTACACACCATTTCAGATTGACAAGATTGACCTCTCATCTCTAATCAACTGTTTTAGCGCAGTGGAAAAATGGCTCCAAAACCAGAACCTCAGAATACAACACAAAAAGACCGAAGTTCAATTCATCTCCAGAAACACCAACTTTTCCCCTCCAGCCTGCCTAAAAATCGGAGAGAATGAACTGCAATCCAAACCCTCTATTCGATACCTAGGTATTACAATGGACCAGAAACTTGATATGAAGACACACATCAGCAACATGGTAAAATCAACTTACCATAAAATCAAGTCCCTCAGACACCTACGCCCCTCCTTCAGCCAAACGACTTTAGAACAATCTTCCAAGCACTAACCATCCCCCATCTTGACTACGCAAATGCAATCCTCCAAGGACTCCCTCAATCCACCCTGAATCCGCTCCAACTGGCCATGAACGCGGCAGCAAGAATTCTAAATGGGACTCCAAGATGGGACCATATAACGCCCATCCTCAAAATGCTTCACTGGCTCCCAATTCATTACAGGATCACATTCAAGATACTACTGCTAACATTCAAATCCATTAACGGACTCGCCCCCTCATCACTTGCTGCTCTCACGCACGTCACCCCCCCAAACAGAACCAGACGATCCACTGCAATAAACACCCTGACTGTCCCCAAAGCAATGACCCACTGTACACAAGCAACTATAAACAGGGCCTTCAGTCTCTGTGCACCCAGATGCTGGAATGCTCTCCCACCACACATACGAGCAATCCCTGACCTGACCAAATTCAGGAAAACACTAAAACACTACCTCTTCCTCAAGTGCTACCCAGAAGATGGCTAAACAACCCCCTCACCCACAACAATCCCTCACAGACACATGTAACCACCATCAATGTATCATATACACATGCAAATACCTTCTGTTAGCCTTTCTGATGTAAATAGTTAACATTGTTATCCAAGTTATTATACCTGTTCTATGTAATTACGGTGTAACCCCCACTGTAAACTCTCCTTGTTTCATGTAAACCGCGCTATCAAAGAGCGCGGTATATAAGAAAAATAAATAAATAAATAAATAAATAAAATTTATTTTTCCTTACACAAGCAGCAGGTTCTTTCTACTAAACTGCCCTTAATGAAGGGGAAAAAATAAAGAAATTTCAAGTTCCCTACCTACTGAGACCTCTGATTTGCTGTTTTGCTCACACTTAGCACACACTCTGTCTCAGACAAAACATAACCCTCTCACTTTTAATTGTCACCGAGTTTCACACCAATTAGTAAGGAATAGTACTTAGATTTCTCTGTATACAGACTGTGACAGTCTCAATAATCCAAACTTTGGCCAGTCCTTACCACTATTCTGATTAGGATGTTTCACAGGTTTATTCCAGCTGACTCCCCCTTAGGGCAGAACTTTTAATCAGGTTTAAAATTTCTCTGTTCCTTAGATTAAGCGTTGGTTTGATTCCAGTTTATAAAGTCACAGTAATCTCACTGAGCCATCTCTCATACACATTCTCAGTGGTAAAATTAAGTGGACCATTTTTAAAACACTCACCCTTCATATACTCCACTCTCACGTACAAAACAGGTTTAAACCAGGCTTTTTTGGACGCCTAGCCTCTCAGTCACTTCAAAAACAGGTCTGCACTCTATGAATCCCTGGTGGTCTCTGACACAAACCCCCCCCCCCCCCAAGTTTCTAAGAACTTCAGAACATATCCATGACTTTGTCATGGGGTCTCCCTGGTGACACCAATCAGGTGTTGAATCTTCAGTTT
This sequence comes from Ichthyophis bannanicus, assembly GCA_033557465.1. Taxonomy (NCBI): domain Eukaryota; kingdom Metazoa; phylum Chordata; class Amphibia; order Gymnophiona; family Ichthyophiidae; genus Ichthyophis; species Ichthyophis bannanicus. The sequence goes on along the minus strand of CM066036.1, from coordinate 163,619,926 downwards.
CCCCCCAGCTTGGGATTTCATCCATGAAGTGGACGCTGGATGTTTTAAATCGTTACCATGGCAATGCTCATTAGTTTTAAGAGGAAAATACATTTTGAAATAAATCACTAAGGGGTACAGAGCTAACTGCGAAGTAAGATGGATGCTTGAGGCCTCAGCTCCGGAGGAACCTTGAAAGAATCTGGCACTCAATATATTATAGCGAAATTATCTGCCCCTCCTCAATGATTCCACACTCTAAAACATGTCTGGACTGAAACCAGCATATCTGGGCTTTCAGAGAAATATAAATTCTGGTGTGAAACATTATAAACAAGAACCTCCGTCTTCACAGAAAATGGTGGCCTCTCGCGATCAACCTGATGGAATGCAGGAACTGCTTGTGGAATCAGAGCAGTGAAGGAACTTGTGCAATCTAATGGAAACTCATTATCTATGATGCAAGCAGTCCTCACAGATTTGAAAGATCAATTAGCCTCACTTACTATTTGTATTGATAAAGCTGACAATCTGTTGGCTCATGATGAAAGGCTGCAACAGATGGAGCGGAATGCAAAATGCATCTTTCAACTAGAGCGAAGTTTGGAGGATATGAACAAACGATCCAGAAGGAATAATATCCAGATTGTGGGCATTCCGGAAGGTGCAGAAAGCCTCAAAACTATTCAGTTCTTAGAAGCCCTATTACCAAAGTTGTTATGCCTGGAGTTCAGTCTCCCATTCGAGAATGATCAGGCCCATCGTGTTCCTATGCACTTGCCAGCTCATGGAAAACACCCATGGTCTATTGTTTTATGTGTGATGCAATTTCTATAGGTGTCTCAAATTATGAATGCTGCCAAGATCCACTCTCCAAAGTCTACTGTGGACAAACAATTGCATGGTGTCTACGTCTTCAACGATTACCGGCCCATTTTGTGATGTTTTATCCTGCTCGTATGTGGATCACCTTGCATAATCAAACTAGATCTTTTGAAGAACTGGGAGCATTGCAAGCCAATCTGGAAGAAAAGGAAGCCGTGCAGATGGAGTGATTTGCAGATTCATCATGGCGTTTGTATCTTATCCATAGAATTGATTGACTTTTGATGAGCATGGTGATATTATGTAGCTGCTAATTTTTAATTCTTGAAGGCGATGTTTTATAGCATTTTGTATGAGAATGTCTGTTGCTACTGTGCATAAAGGGTGACTGGGTGCCTAGGAGACTATTGCATGGTGTGTTTGGGCTTGATACATTCACTTTCTTTTCTTGGGTAGTCATCTGTTGTAAACCTGCTTTTGGATTGAAGATGGACTTGATTGGTTGATTGTTTCTTGATATATGTTAGTGCATGTTGTATATGTTGGTGTCAGGAGAGAAATGGTGCTGTAATGTGCAAAGTATGGTTGATGGAGATGGGTAGAGGATGAGTGACCTTATTGGTTGAATATTTATTCATACAGTTTTTATATACCACCCCTTCTAGAGATCAGAAGGTGGTTTACATTGAACACACCAGTTGCAGAGAACAATTCAAATAAACCATAGAAAACCTTCAACTATATACAAAGTAGCTGCCTGGATCTGGAGCTATTATATAGGGAGCTATTGATAATATATATAATGTCAACTATATACGTTTTGATTGGTTGTGGGACATGGATGAACGGGATGCATTTTAGGCATTGTTGTTATAGTGTACAGTAAACAGTAGTGTCTTTAGTTCTTTCCTAAACGTTTGGAAGTCTTTTTTAGACCTGATGTGGACTGGCAGAAGGTTCCATAATTTGGGTGCAGTGTAAGTGAAGGCTCGTTTGCTGGTTATTTGTTTTGTTCTACGGATTGATGATAGTATTGCAAGTGTGTTTAGATTGCTGTTTCTTCTGCTCCTAGTCTCTTCTTGAGTGTGAATCTTAGATGTGAGGAATGAGGGTGAGATGTTATGGAGTAGCTTAAAAGTGGTAATTATTACTTCATATTTTATTCTACTCATTATCGGAAGCCAATGCAGATCTTTAAGGATTGGTGTAATATGATCTGTCAGGCATACTTTCGCTATTATTTGGGCAGTCACATTTTGGGCTAGTTGTAGGGTATTGATTTTCTTTTTGGGCAGACCCTGGAGTAAACTGTTGCAGTAGTCCCAGTTCGGAGTTATAAGTGCTTGAACTACTGTTCGGAAATCACTGGGTTCTAAGAGAGGTCTTAGGTTCTGGGTGGATCTTAGTTTAAAGAATATAGCCCTGATTGGGATGATATATTGAGGGATTTGTCCTAAGATTATTTCCATATATTTCACCTCCTGTTTTATTTGAATGGTGGTGTTCTGTATCTTGATTTCAATGGTGGGGAGGGGGTGAAGTTTTGGTTTCTTGTTGCGAAAATAATTTCAGTTTTTTTGAAGTTGAGTTGTTCTCAAAAAGCCAGGACTCTGCTTCAAGGATGCATTCAATAATGTTGTGATAGATTGTTTTTTTTGTGTTTACTGGGGTAAACAACATAGGGGCATGTTTACTAAACCGCGGTAGCGGACTCTGTGCAATATCGGAGCCACGGCCCCATTGAAATCAATGGGGCCGCGGCTCCGATATCGCACGGAGTCCGCTACCGCGGTTTAGTAAACATGCCCCATAGTATCATTGGCATAAAGGAGTAACCTATTTTATGCTTTTTGAAGATTGAGAAGATTGGTTGAAGGAAGAGGTTAAACAGGAGAGCTGATAAAGCTGAGCCCTGAGGAATTCCCTGTTCTTGTGGGAAGGTTGTGGAGGATTCTTGGTCAATTCTTACATATTGGTATCTATTGGTGATGTATGACTTAAACCATTGAATAGCAGTACCTGCTATTCCTAATTGGGTTAGTCTAGCAAGGAGTATATTATGATCCACATTGTCAAAGGCTGAGGCAATGTCTATGAAGATAAGTATGAAAGCTTGATTAGTATTATCCATGCCACAGATGAGGGTGTCAAACAGGACTGTTAGTAAGGTTTCCACTCTGTGGTATGAGCGGATACCATACTGGTGTTCATCAAGGGGATAGTTTGAGTCAATGTAGTCTTGCAACTGAGTTTGAACTATTTTTTCAATGATTTTTGCTAGAAAGGGGATACTTGCAATTGGTCTATAGGAAGCGGGATCATCTTTATTTAGGGATCTGTTCTTGGGTATAGGACGAATGGTGGAGAGTTTGAGATCATTTGGCATTGGCCTCAGGAGGAGGGACTAATTCACTATGCTGAGTAAGAAGGAATGGTATGTGAGTCATTTTTAGGAATATATGGTTAGACAATTTGGGAAGTAAAATGTTTCTGCAAAATTATAGGGGCAAGTGTGCTATTCTAAGGGAGGGTAGGTCAGGAGAGGGATTGGGCCAGTTTGACCTGGTTCATGCAAACCAGTTCCTGCTGCAGCCCACATTCGCTTAACTGAGCCGAACACAACATTGAAATGCCGGCACTGCAGTGGTGGGAATCCCTCCGCCTGACAATGTTTGATGGCATTAGGGGATCGTGAGAAGCCTCCAATGCTGTCAAAATATTGTTAGGCGGGGGATTGGGCCATAGGGCCACAGCCAGATTGCTGCACCTCTGTGAAGGGCAGCGGCCCAAGCGTATGGCCGCTGAAATGCCTCCACATCAGGTACAGCAACCCGGCCGTCACGCACGTGGGAGGGCTGGAACCAAACCAGTTCCTAGTCGGTTTGGATCCAACCTTTGGGGTAGGTAAATAGTAATGTGGGTTGATACAAGCAATAATTGAACTTTGCTGACTCCCTATCTCAGATAAAAATGCCTGATATACAAAAATATCGACTAAGTGGTAGAAATGTTAGAGGGACTTGAACTGGTATAGAGAACCCTTTAAATGTATAGAGTGTTTAATAGCTTTACCTATAAGATTTATGTGAAATATGGTACGATTGAATGTAACATGGAAACCAAGTCTCCAGGTTATGTCAAGATGTGGATTGCTGGTTATGGACTTGATGTGGGGTGAAGTATGGAAATAGTCTGCATGTGATTTACCTGTTGGGGTACTTTATTAGTACATGGAATGTGGTCTAGAAACCCAGGGATGAGGATAGTGTATTTTGCGATATGGGGTTCAGAGAATAATTATGTTATGCTGATGGGGTGTTTCTTTAATTTGGTTGTAGGGGAGGGGAGCGGGGGGTTTGAATGTTGTGGTGTATCTCTAGGATGGTAAATATTACATAAGCTGGGATCCTCTGGTGTCCATCAGTATCACTACTAGCTCTCCCAAATTATAAGATATTTACTGTCTACTTTTCCATGGGTTCCCTAGTTTAATGTTGTATGGGAGTTTGTACTTAGTTTTTATAGGTAAAAAAATTCTACTAAGTTTTTTGTTTTGGGGATGCAACATTACCTAATATCAGGCTTAAAGGGAAGTGGGCTTTCCTTTTGCTCATATTTATTTCATGATGGGGAATCTTAAATTTATGTCTCTGAAAGTTAAGGGCATTAATAATCCGATAAAATGTAAGAAGATTTTGGTGTATGGTCGTAAAGAGAAAGCTGATATACTTTATCTTCAAGAGACACATTTGAATGCTGGGGAGTCTCTAAGGCTTGGGAATTCATTCTTTATGCTGGTGGCTTATTCTTCGGCTGTCTTGAAAAAGAATGATGTAGCTGTTCTTGTCTGGAAGTTGCTTGCCCCGGTAATACTGCAATCCAGGGCTGATGTCAAGGGTCTTTGGGTAAAGGTAGTATTGCAACTGGGGCTACACTGTCTTTGATAACCCCAATTTTTTTTTCAAAATGTGGTGGGAGAGGTAGCTGATGTCAGTTCTCATCTGACAATACAAGGAAGAGACTTTAATCTGGTCTTAGATATGCTTATGGATTGGCAGCCATTTCGGCCTCGCAAACTCTCCAGAAAACCATGCTTCTGGATGCTGGCTTTGTAGATATATGGAGACTCCAGCATCCTACAGATCATGATTTCACTTTCTTCTCTTTGCCACACTCACGCATCGATGTCTTTTTATTATCTAAAGCGATGCTTCCTAACGTAGTAAATTCTTTCATTCATGCTACTCACTTATCGGATCTTGCAGCTGTGTCATTTGGGATGCAGGACTCTCCAAATATCTTAACTTCTATTATTTGTAAGTAACTGTTGAGGAGGGGGCTTTTGAGAAGTTGGTTGCTAAACTCACACGTCCCACCTTGCCTAAAGAAATGGCTAAAAGACAGGATGAACCCATGTAAGATAGTGAAATAAATATAGCCATTAGGTCTTTGGCCATAGGCAAGGCAACTAACTCAGATGGACTCCCTCTCAGATTTTATAAAACCTTTTCAGAGGAGCTTCTCCTATATCTTCGGCAGTATTATGTGCTTTTGGACCAGCAAGCCCATTCCACAGGAGAGTTTGCAGAAGCTGCAGTGGCTGTATTAGAAAAAACTGGTAGGGACTCGCAAAAGGTAGGGAACTACCATCCTATCTCATTATTGAATGCAGACTAAAAAATAAATGCATCTATTTTAGCATCTAGACTGGCAAAAGTTGTCCCTTTCTTGATCCATCTGGACCAATGTGCTTTTATTGCCAGATGATCTATGGCAAATAATGCAAGGTTGCTATGTCATGTTTTGGCTAGGGTTGAAAGCTTGATCACTCTTTAGATGCAGAGAAAGCTGAGAGTGGCTGTTCTTGCTCTCCGCTCTTCGAGTTTGGCATATTAAAAGTGATGTTGGCTAGGCCGCTCACCACTATTGTGGTTAATGCTATGATATCCTCTGCTTTTCCTTTCAATCGTGGTACCTGCCACGGATGCCCTTTGTATCCATTACTCTTTAATCTTACTTTAGAACCTTTAGCTCTTTTGCTACAACAATCCACTAATATTCAAGAGATAAAAGTGGCAGACATAGAAGTCAAACTGTAGCCTTTTACTTTCTGCTACATCTGCCTCGATACTGGTGATACTAGACCTTATTGATCAAAATTCCTATATCTCAGGGTATAAAATTAATTGGAATAAGTCTGTGGCTTTTCCACTTAATCGAAGGATGCATAAAGCCATGATGAAGCCTTTCACATTTGTTTGGGAACCAAAAGCGATTAAATATTTTGGTGTTCGCTACTTCACCTCTCTTATTGAGACCTACAACTTAATGAGACGGAAATCCTTTCTATAGTGAATAATTTGAATAATAACTGGTTGCCACTATTACTATCGTGGTGGGGTTGACTCAAAACTATAAAGATGACAATTGCTCCTAAAATCAACTACATGTTGGAAATGTTATTTTTCCTTTTTCCGATTTCTTTCTATGGTAAAATAGAACGGATGTTGGTCCAATATTTGTGGAAAGGGAAGACTTCCAGGATAGCTGGAAGAGTGATTGGTCAATCCTTTTCCCATAGATCTTTTACCAGGTATGATTCTACATGACAATCTTCATTCCCCTTCAATTATTGCTGGTACACAGAGGGCCTTTCAGCTACTTGCTAGGTCACTACAAGCGGACAATAAACCCTCTCGTATGCTTTCTATATGGAACAATCCCCTTTTTAAAATACAACTCAAGGTTATAGCCTGGAATAATGGTACATTAGGGGCATTTTGTCAATAGGACAACTCTTACAAGGTTCTAGCTGGAAATCTTTTTCCAGTCTACAACTGAAATTCGCCCTTCCAGACTCATGCTTTTTTCAGTGGCTACAGTTGAAACACAGTATCGACTGACCAGGTCTTGAGCTTGCAACATTGGCAGATGATTGGGGTTTGCTTTGGACCATGCAGTCTATTCAAGAATCCTCTGGGGTTGCATCTCAATTTTACTGATTAATCCGTGAATGCAATCAGCAACGTCCCAATAGAATGGAGCGTATTTGGGAACATGATATTGGTGAAAACCTCCCTCATCGCAGCTTTGGACTAAGTTTTAGGGCTCCTTAATATGAGTGTCTCCGTCAGCTTCTCTTACCTAATCTTTTTTTTTTTTTTTAATTCTTTATTTTCGTTTTACAACAACAAAGGAAAGGAAGACATACAGCTAAAAGACAAATACATACATGGAATGTGATACATACACCAAAGTAAACCCCTGCCACCCCCCTCCCCCCTGCTTCTTCTCTAGAAAACTAAATCATTCCCGAAGCGGGCGTGTACTGACATTATTGTGTTACAAAACCTAACGGTGATCTGAAACATGATGAGTGTACATTAAACAGACATGTCGGAGCAATGAGCAGATTGTACATGATCATGGAGCATCTGCCATTTAGACAAGCGAGAATGAATTTGGGTATGGAATATAGCTCTCCGAGATATCTGCTCATATTTACTATATAAGCAGACAAGGTTCCAGTAATCATTGACAGTAAGTCGAGAGCTATCCTTCCAAGTCCACGTGATTAAACATATGGCTATACCCAGCGTGAAATCAGGAGAAAGCGACCCTTCTTAGGAAGAGAGGGGACCTCCGCCACTCAGCGGAGTCCCACAGTCTTTCAAGAAAGAGGCTCGTGAAGGTGTAAGATAAATGGAATACGACCCCAGACCCGCCCCCAGTAAACCTATAGTTAAGGACATTCATAAAGAACATGAGCGAGGGTTCCCACATCAGTATGGCAAGACCAACACTAGTCCCTGGCAGTTGTGTTCCATTTGGCTATTTTCCTGGAATATAAGAACATCTATGTGCAAAAAAGAAGAGAGTTTGGGTAACTGAGGCAGATCGGGAAACCCGCACTATTTGCTCAGAAAACGCTCCAATGCACAGGGGTTAAAGTGGTTTGCGGTTAGCGATCCCAGGCTTGTTGGACTCTACAAGTGGCAGTATCTGTACCCTGACATAATGGTACAGAAAAGTTAGAGGCTACCCCATGTGTACTACTAATAGAGTGAATTAGTTCTAATAGCCCGTCCTTAGTAGGGACAGAGGGCAGCATGATTGGAGCACTTTTGAGGCAGCATGGAAGCTGCAGCAATTGAAAGTAATGTTTCGCTGGTAACGCAAATTCCCTGTATAAATCAGAAAAGGTTTTCCAACGAGCTGCAGAGAAGAGCTGTTGGGGTGTCCAGATCCCCCTGGAGTACCAGGGTCTGGAAGTAATCATGTATGGCTGCTCGAATTTCTAACCGGAACTCTGGCTGAGTTAATAGGGCTCTATCAAAGAACCAGGCCCCCGAATGCCCTTGGAGTGCAGTAGTGTGTAATTGAAAAGAAATAGCAGCATGATCTGGAATATGCTGGGAGTGAATCTTTGCAGCGTCCACCTGAGGAACTAACAGTTTTGATATTAGAAAGAAATCTATACGAGACTGGGATTTGTGAGGGGAAGAGAAGAAGGTAAAGTCAAGCTCATTGGGGTGTAGTAACCTCCATAGATCGACTAGAACAATATCTTTGATCACAGAGGTAAGCGCGATGTGACTCTTGGGGGGACCACTTGTCCTAGGCGGCTATTTGTCAATCAGGGGATCAAGAACTAAATTGAAATCCCCCCCAATATCAATGAAGTATGAGCAGAGGCCTGCACAACCTGAGCAATAGTAGCAAAAAGGCAGGGTCATCCACATTAGGAGCATAAAGGCATATACATGTAACTTTAAAGTTACCTAGCTTGCGGTGAACTCTGGACCATCTACCCGCTGTATCTGAGCAAGTCGCAATAATAGTAGCATGCAGAGATTTCCTATCCAATATGGCAACCCCACATTCCCTAGAAACGGCTGGGGAATAGGCGGCCACCATGTAAGGTTTAATATTGAGTTTGAGAGCTTCCTTCGAATTGAAATGTGTTTCTTGGAGGAAAATCAGGTCCGCAGCTTCATGACTTAGATAGCTTAGGATTTTCCTCCGTTTTATCGGATTATTGATTCCTTGTACGTTCAATGAGAAAATCTTACATGGTGCCATCAATCGATAATAGACATTTTAGGTAAGGGCGCTTGAAAACTTACAACATAATCAGAATCTGTACAATAATGACATAAACACCAAGTATGCTGGCCAATACACCCATATTGAAAAGTATGTACCAAAGTAACTTAGAGAAGAAGCAAAACCCCCAATGAATATGGCGACCATATGTCTGCGGGAGGAGGCCCTAGAGAGGAAGATAGAGACATAATAAAAGAAAAGAAACACCAGAGTCCATAAGTAACACTGTCTATGATACTCATCGAGGCTACTATGGGTAGATGGAGTCGGGTCACAGATATCTTCAAAATAAGGCAACAAACCGCCCTCGACAGACTCTTCGCTGAGCCGCGGTAAATCCAATATGGCAGGTACAGCGGACATGAGAGTACTGGCAGGAATATTCTGGAAGTCAGCGCATCAAGTCGGCTTCTTTAGAGTCCAAAAACTCCGCTAGTAGATCAGGGTCCTCAAATGTTCTTGTCTGATTGTGAAGCGTGACTCGGAGCTTGGCTGGGTACATCAGGCCATAGCGTGCTTGTAGTTGTTGAAGCCTCGGCCGGAATTCCAGAAAGCGCTTTCGGCGGTCGACCGTGGGTTTAGCCAAGTCAGGATAGAAGGAGACCTTGTGGCTCTCAAACTCCATATGGCCCTTTGCCCGGGAGGCACTGAGAATTTGTTCCACATGTTGATATCTCAAAAGTCGAAAAATGATAGGCCGCGGGGTCTTCCTGTTGAGCGTTATGGTTGTGGGTACACGATGAGCGCGATCGATCTCCAATTCTTTGGCAAAGGTGATTTGGAGCAGGGAAGGGAGGATTTTACTTAAGAACTCCTTCATGTCTCCCGATTCCGCTCCCTCCGGTATGCCCACGAGTCGTAGGTTGTTGCGGCGCGCTCTATTATTGCCATCTTCCACTTCTTTCTGCAAGGCCCGCACCTGACGTTCAACTTTGTCGAGTTTGGACAGCCGGACCACATGGGAGTCTAATATACTCTCCATTTTGTCCTGACGCGAAGAGAGCCCCTCTAGCCTGCCTTGTAGTACACCAAGATCTTCCCTCAGCGCTCGAAGTGCTTCACCGTTTGACTGCACGAGGTCCTTAACCCCTCTAATTTCTGCGAGGATTTCCTGCTGCATTTCGGGGCCCTCGCGCAAAGCCAGCCCCTTCTGCGGGGACGGGGGTTCAGTTTTGGAGCGTTTGCCGTGAGAAGCCGCTGGAGATCCAAATTCCAGGCGCGTAGGTTTGGTCCCCGCCATCTCACCAATGTGCCCCGGCAAGATCAGAGCAGAAATTCAAGTATGTCCGGTGTTAATTCAGGATTCTGAGTCCTCTTACCTAATCTTTATATTTTCTTGCCCACCAGGCATATATTACACCAGTCAAACTAGTCAAGTGGGATGTGGGCGCAGCAACTCCTGTTGGTCCTGTCTGAGTGCACCTGGCACATTTTTCCATATGCTACTTGAATTCCCTAAAATTTAGACATTCTGGGTTCCAGTATCGGAATGAATCCAACATGTCCTTAAATTCTGAGCTCCTTTAACTTGGAGAATTATTATTTATCGCTTTCGTTAGGGGCAGATGGATATTTTTTGTTAAATTTTATGGTGGGCATGGCTTTGAATTTTATCATTTTTAATTGGAAACATTTTTCAGAGATCAATTGGTACTTATGATGGAACTATTTGTGTTTATACAGTAACTATGAACAACTACAGGATGCTAAGATCCATTCACATTCTTCTCTTATTGATAAATGGAAGGTCTTTAATAACTTTATCACCTACGCACAATACACTGCATGCACAATACACAAACAATACAATATCCCTCGATTTAGTTGGCTTAATGTAAAGATATAATCTCTTTTTCCCCTGATATGTTCTCTTGGGATGATTATGTTAGTAAATAGGGAATCAGAGTGGGTGGTTGGGCTATGGAGTTTGCTTATTGCTGTTTTGTTTTCTTGTAATATGTTAGTGTGTTCTTTTAGAAAATGTAAAGGATTAAAAAAAAATAAGATCACTAAAAACGTTCTCAAAAGTGATCTCTAAACCCCCTGTTGTACAACATAGACTTCTTAAAATGCAGTTATGACTCCACAACAATTTGGCCCTGTAAACATATATTTTTTTCTCCGACTACCCTCTCTATGTTCTATCCCTCACAGATTAACCCTAATAAGATCCCCTCAGACCTATGGAAGTCATTTATACACATTTTTACTGTGCTAGAGTATGAAGACAACAAAGGTGTGAAGATTGGTGGAACACTCATCAACAACCTTTGCTACTCTGATGATACCACATTACTGGCTGAAAGTGAAAATGATCTGAAACATTTGCTTCTCACGATCAAAGAACATAGTCTCAAAATGGGCCTGCACCTTAATGTAAAGAACACAAAGATCTTGACAACTGGCAAAATCAAACAGTTCATCGCTGAAGGAGAAGAAATTGAAATCGTGGACAACTTTAACCTACTTGGATCAATTATCAATAAAGAAGCAATAAGCAGACAAGAAATTTGTCGATGCATCGCTCTTGGCAGAATGTCTATGAAAGACCCAGACAAGATTCTCAAGAGCAGAGATGTCTCTCTCCATACAAAGATTTGACTTGTTCAAGCCATAGTATTTTCAATATGGATGTGAAAGCTGGACAGTGAAAAAGATAGACAGGAAGAAAATTGACACCTTTGAATTATGGTGCTGGCAGCAAATATTGTGTATACCATGGACTGCCCGATGAACAAACCAGTCAGTATTAGAGGAGATCAAACCTACGCTTTCTTTAGAAGCTCAGATGACAAGACTTCGACTTTCATACTTTGGACACATCATGCAAAGAGAGAGATCATTAGAGAAAGACATCATGCTAGGCAAGATAGAAGGTTAACGCAAAAGAGGAAGGCTAGCAATGAGATGGATCGATACAATAACAGCAGCTACGGGTACCAGTCTGTCAACAATGAACCGCCTGACTGAAGACCGAACACAATTTAGGACAACTATCCAGTGGGTTGCCATGAGTCGACACCGACTCGACAGCACTTAACAACAACAACAGAGTACCTCTGCCTAAAATGGGATATTTGGCATTGAACCCTTAAGTTGACTCTCTCATGCTCTTTCCTGACCACCCCTCCCATCTAAGAGTGCCTTCAGGGTCCAGATTGCGCTCGGCCCAACTTCATTAAATTTTGAAGACACTGTCCCTTTAAATTTAAAAATTAGAACAGGGCAGTATTGCTACAAAACCCCTGCATTGGAAAATATAACTCAAACCATTACAAAGAACTCTATGGAGAACAAAAGGGAGGTGGGTCATATATACATTTGTTCGAGAGGTGTGTGTATGAGTCCAGAGACTGCAGAAGGTGTTAGAGGTTTCCACTAAAGTATTCAATGAAAATCATTGCCTTGAGCTGCTTCCTAAAGTCTTTTATGTCCAAGGTGGTTATTAGATTTTCTGTAAGGGAATTCCAGATAGCATGAGCAGCAAGTGAAAGAGCTCTCTTCGCAGTGGATTTGTTGACTTTTGTAAACAAGCTGGGTGTAGGTTTGGTGTTTATGGTACTATGCCTCACTGGTCTGTTGATGGGCTTGGTACAGATCAGGCCCTGTAAGATTAAGTTGTTTTTCATTTTGAAAATGGTGAGTGCCGATTTATATTTGGCACATGAAGTGATTGATAGCCAATGGAACTGGTTCAGGAGGGGTTTTTTATGGTCGTGTTGAGATGATCTGGTGATGATTCGGGCAGCGGTGTTTTGGACTAGTTGCAGGGGTCAGATGCTTTGCTTGGGTAAGCCTTAGAAAAGGGCATTGCAGTAGTCCAGTGAGGGTGTCATGATGGCCTGACAGACTGTGCGGAAGTGGTCTTGACTTAGGAGAGGTTTGAATCTTCGAATTGTGGTGAGTTTGTGGAAGGCAGACTTAGCGGTCCTGTTGATATGGGCTTGAAGGTTAAGGTGCTGGTCAAGGATGACTCCAAGGTACCGTACTTCAACTTTTATTGCAATTGGAGTGTCAGCAATGTTGATTGAGGTAGGGAGGTAAATGAAGTTTCGTGTGTAATGATGATTGCCTCAGTTTTTTTAATGTTGATGTTGAGGTTGTTGTTGGTGAGCTGGCTTATCATTTCTTGTAGGCATGTTGACATTGTAGTGAAGTCTGGGGAGTCCAAATGGATTGGAGTGTAAGCCATAAGATCATATGTGTCTATGGCATATTGTATCTTGTATTTTTTGAATATGTTACATACTGGTTATATGTATATATATATATATATATATATGTTAAAGAGGAGGGCAGACAGTGAGGACCCTTGAGGAACTCCTTGTGCTGTGTGAAAAGTAGCTGAGATGAAGGGACCAACTTTGACTCTCTGCTGTCTGTCGCTGAGATAGCACTGGAACCATATGAGTGTGGTGCTTTGGAGTCCAATCTTCATTAGTCGCTTCAGCAGAGTGTCATGCAATACAGTATCGAAGGCAGAGGAGATGTCAACAAAGATGAACAGAAAACCTTTCCTTATGTCATCTATTCCTCTGAGCAGGTTATCAAATAGATGAGTGAGTAGAGTCTCGACACTCTGATCGGAGCGAAAGACATGTTGGTGGGGATCGGTTAATGCAAACTTATTCACAAGACAACATAACAAGAATTAAAAGAACTTAGGGCAGAAAAATACAGGCCAACTTCCCTTTTTCACTCCACAATACTTCTGATTTCTTTTGAATTTTTTTTGTCCTATTTATCTTCACGCTCTATCTAAAGTAGCTCGAGATGAAGTACAGCAATATTTCAAATACAATTAAAATTAAATTAATACATTTTAAAATAAATGATATCTAATACATATTAAACTAGAATAAAAATATTTTTTGAATATGAATAACTAAGAGTGCACATGAGTGCCAAGCAGGGCCGTACCGAGCCAGAATTGCACCCTGTGCGAATTGCACATCGGGCATACCCCTCCCCCCGCCCCCTGCATCTCCATCCAGCTACTTTCTGCTCTTACCTTGCTGCTGCCACCCTCTGTTTTCTCCACAGTGGTGCTGGCAGCAGGGCAAGAGCAGAAATTGGATGGACAGAGGTGGAGGAGAGGACGTGCACCCGATGTACTAATCACCGGCACTTTAAGCAGATCTGTCCCTCCCTGCTCTGATGTCGTGTCAGAGGAGGGAGGGACCAGACCTGCTTAAAGTGCTGCAAAAAGGCTTAAGGGGTGCATTGCATTGCATTGCATATCTTATAGAGTGGAGGAGTAGCCTAGTGGTTAGAACACTGACTTGGTAACCAAACAACCAGCATTCAATTCCCGCTAGCACGCCTTGGGCAAGTCACTTAACCCTCCATTGCCTCAGAAGAAAGGCCTGGCAATCTACTTCTGGTGACACTGCCAAGAAAACCCAGGAGCTTCTGGGTCACCAGGAGTCAGGACTGACTCAAAGGCACGCATTGCAACCAATGATGGAAATCATTCTTTGGTCACCTTGTCCTGTTCCTATTTTTTCAGATTTTTTTTTTTTGCTTTTTCCTAAACACTTCTATTTCTATGCTGTTTTATTATATAACTTCAAGGCATAAAGTAAGGGAGCAATGAACAGTGCAAAATTAGATCTGTCTCTTATGCAAATATCTACCTACCCTATCTGCATTTAAAAAATTGTGTTGATTGGAAAAGCTAGATTCATAAAAATGTCATGATTTCAGCCCGCTCCCAAAGACACATAAAAATAAGAAAATATGAACATATGAATTGCCATGCTGGGTCAAACCATTGATCCATTGAGTCCCAAATTCTGTTTCCCACAGTTACTGGTCCACATAACTTAAAAGTACTCAACAGATCCTAGGTCAATGCATTCTCTGTTTACTCCCAGAATTAAGAAGTGGCAATCTCTAAGTTTAATTGCTATTAATTGTTAATGGAATCTAGTAACTTCCCAAATTTATATGGAGAACCTATGACATAGGAATACTTAGGGGCATGCTTAGTGAAAGTTAACATGAATTTAAGTAAAGTTTATGTACATTAAGTGCTGACACTGCCCAGTATGGGCCATTGCAGCACTTTATGTGAATTAACTTGGTTTAATGACTTGTGCTGATTCTAAAGGGCACTTTTACTAAAGGGCACTATGGTGTTGTGCCTATTGTGGCAAAAGAGCTGAAATCATGGCGTTAGGTGCAACGTCACTTTGTTAATTGCCAGGGGCATGGAAAGCATTACCCTGGCAATTAGTGTGAAGCCCTGTCCCATACTGTGCATGGTGTTTGCGTGGGTGCACCTCCCGCCACCTATTGAGGTGGCATTATGTGATCTCATACTAATGGAATTAGCATGTGATGTGAATCCCATGCTAACTGTGCAGAGCATACCACGTCCACTTTCTGCCCCAACTCTGCCCACTTGTGCCCTTAACATGCATTGGACAGCGCAGAAGTCATCATGTGCTGTCATGGCCCTGTGCTAGTTGGCAACACATGTCCCAACGTGCATTCAATGTGCACCAGAACACACATTGTCAGCTTCCGCCCTTTAGTAAAAGTACCCCTAAATGTTTCTGTTTGGGCTGCTGTTAGCCACTCTTTCTGTATGTGATGATTTATGATTGTTTTGTTTTAGTTTGCAATGTTTGTGATTTAGGGACCTGTTTACTAAAAGGTAGGCACTATTGTGCATTTAACATGTGTAAATTACAATTTTAAACATGTGTTAAGTACAAAACCTCTGCAGTAATGTTTAGGGGAACGATTATTACTTGAGGGAAGCTAGCTGTGACATTAGTACATAGAACAAAATGCTACAATGCATTAACTCAGCAACAGATAATGCAGATACAGTTAATTATACCATTCCAAGTGTAATTAATTGTTCCATGGTATCACCCAGTTTTGCAAAGCTGCCAACTTATTCCGTTCCAGTCCCGCTTTAGAACTTACATCCTAATGCAATGTGAAATTTATAGCCCCCAATTCACCCAATGACATCAGCACTGCCTGTTTCATGCCGCATCAGGATGGGGTTGCTGGAAATCAGGACTACCCTCAAATCTCCTTCTTGGATCTGGGTAACTTGATAGTTCTGGTTTTGCAGCTAATGGCAAAATGAGTCAATTGCAGTGAGTGCTCCTCACCCCTTGCCCTTATCCTTTCTTGCATTATCATAAAACTCCAAGTTAAGAGATCTAGTTACTAAAGCGTGCTAACATTAACGTGCATTAATTCACCATAGCACGTATTATTTTAGCACAGGTCCCATGTTATTTAATAGGACCTAATTAATAATAACGCATGTTAACGGTGAAATAACACGTTAATATTAGCACATCTTAGTTACTAGCTCCCTAAATCTTTAACACAGAATTTTGCAGTTTTACCCATGTGTTAGATGTTCCAGATATCGCTAAAGATCTCTTCAAAGCAGGTCTCAACCCACTGCACAAACATCTGAGCTAGCCTCTAAGTGGCCCACTGCCAACAGTCATTCCCATCCCCTTCAGTCATGGTAAGCATTCAATGCATGTTAAAAAACACATTAAACACCTAGGGGCTAGTTTACTAAATCGTGTTAGCTGGTATGTGCAAGCTATCTGGACACAGAAGCAGTTAACGCTGGGCAAGTGTAAATAACACAAAGATTTTCTGCGCTATTTGCAGAAAGCACGTTATCTGCTTGAGTGGGTGGGATTAGAGTAGAACGCAGGCATGCCTGCAACATGTGGCTAGCACAGGCCTCAGCAATACATAGTGACTGTTGGATTTTCATGCAGCACAGGGGCAGGAACTGCTGTGCATGCCCCCAACAGATAACACATGGCTTTTGCATCTGACGCAGTGCTAGCTGCACTTTTTTGGTGGGTTATCTGCAATAATCTTGCGTGGTTTAGTAAACCGGCCACCTAATGTAGTTTAGTAAATAGTTCTTTCAGTATATAATTACTTAATGTTCTTGCTTTGTTATTTGAGAGGAACAAATAACACAGGTACACTACCAAAAAACTGCCTCCAGTTTTGCAACTGATTCCTATAGATTTTGGGGTGCTGAATCCAGGAAAAATAGCCAAAATGTTCCATCACGTCACGTTTTCTTGCAAAATTAGATTTCTTACCCATATAAGGAATGTTCACATAATTTCTTTTTAGCCGACTGCAGTTTATTTTCTTGGCCCAAAATAGAGGTTGTAATGGTTAACTAACTAGAAACACTCCCTCATGATATTTTAGAATGTTTTGTATTCATTTTATACATTAACAGGACAATTGGGAGGCGGGGGGCTAAATCCAGTACTCGCGCTGGCACATGTTCTTTCCTGTTCGCCTCGCCTCGTTCGCTCGCTCAAACACGGTGGTTGCGACATGAACGTTCCTGTCAAATTTCAGTTTCTTGCAAGTTCATTATTACCTTTTGTTTGCTCAGTCGTAATCTAGCTTTATTCCGAAGTGGTTCACTACAGTTGTAGTTTGCAGTGCTGTGTATTTGTGATGGCTCACAGAGCCAGAGGTTGCGTCAACTCTCCGGACAGTTTTTGTTTTATTTGTGGGGAATATACCGTGAAAAAGCGGCAGAGGAACATTTCTGCATTTATTAAAAAAGTATATTTCGCCTATTTCGGTTTGAAGTTAGGCGATCAAGACAAACCGTGGGCTCCTCACAAAGTGTGCAAGACATGTGAGGAAGATCTACGCTTATGGATGAAAGGTAAAAAACAAGCATTTCGTTTCGGAATACCTATGATGTGGCGTGAACAAAGAGACCACAGCAGTGACTGCTATTTTTGCTCTTGCATTGTGAAGGGATACAACTTAAAAAATAAGAACGTAATAAGTTACCCCAACCTTCCCTCAGCAATTAGGCCTATGCCTCACAGCAACGAAGTACCTGTGCCTGAACCACCAAAATCTTTGGATTATATTTGTGTGGACGGTTCTGATCATGATGAGACTCATCAGATGGCTTTTCCCGATGAGTCCAGTACTTCCGAGTTTGAAACTGAACCAGATCCGAAACCTGAACTTTTCTCTCAAGCTGAATTGAATGATTTAGTCCGGGATTTAGGACTCCCAAAAGATGCTGCCCAACTGCTAGGTTCTCGGCTTAAACAGAAAAATCTATTGTCACCAGGAACAACTTTTTATTGGTACCGCAACCGCGAGACACAATTTTGAAGTATTTCAGCAAAGAGGAAGATTTGGTATTTTGCAACGATATATACGGAGTGATGGAAAAAGTTTAAACTCAAGTATGATCCTGCTGAATGGCGGCTGTTCATTGATTCGTCAAAAGACAGCATAAAAGGTGTTCTTCTTCATAATGGCAACACATTCGCTTCAGTTCCTATTGCTCACTCTGTTATTCTCCAAGAAAAATACGAGAATTTGGCCCTGATTCTTCAGAAGATTCGTTATGATGAGCATAAGTGGATGATTTGTGGAGACTTTAAAATTCTATCCATGCTATTAGGGCAGCAATCCGGTTTCACCAAATATCCCTGCTTCCTTTGCTTGTGGGATAGCCGGGCCCGCGACCTACACTGGGGGAAAAAAGACTGGCCAATTCGGAAGTATTTGAGACCCGGTGAGAAAAATGTTCTTCATGAGAGCTTGGTACCTCGTGATAAAATTCTATTACCACCTCTCCACATTAAGTTGGGTCTCATTAAGCAATTCATCAAGTCCCTTCCAAAAGATGGTGAGTGCTTTCGGTACCTTTGCTCAAAGTTCCCCCGACTTTCTGAAGCAAAGCTAAAGGAAGGAGTGTTTGTTGGCCCTGATATAAGGAAACTCATTTCAGATGGAGCATTCGCTGAAACGATGTCTGAGAAGGAAAAAGAAGCCTGGGATTCCTTCAAGGATGTTGTTCTCAAATTCTTGGGGAACAGGCGGGATGAGAACTATAAGGATATTGTTGCCAGGATGCTCAATGCCTTCAAAGAACAAGGCTGTAACATGAGCCTGAAAGTCCATTTCTTGCACTCCCATGTGAACTACTTTCCCGAAAACCTGGGGGCGTACAGTGAAGAACAAGGTGAATGGTTTCACCAGGACATCAAGGACGCAGAGAGAAGGTACCAAGGAAGATGGAACACCACTATGATGGCTGATTTCTGCTGGTTGCTGCTGCGGGAAACCCCAGATGAAAAATACGCCAAGCAGCGCACCAAGAGAAGCATTCGGGGGAAGAAGAAACGGGCCCACCAGGAGATTGATTGACCCAAGAATGACTTTAAAATCTAAACTGTGTTGACAAATATCGTGTTTTTACTAAACTTTGAAATAAAAATTTGCTAGTTATTACCACAGTGTCGGATCTCATTTATTAGAATTTTATTTTCACACCATCGGGTGTTTGTCTTCATGTATTGCAATGGTGCGGTTTGCGTTTTCTATTCTTACATACATACCTGTACAACATTTTTTGCACATTTCTTTGCTTTGCTTTGTGTCTAACCTCGCTCTTATATGCTCAATGTTTGTGCACATGTATGTGGCTGTTTTAAGTGCAGACAATTTTGCTACCATCACAGTGTGTTTTGTTGACATTACTCTATTCTTATGTGCTGCCTTGTTACAATTTTCTTTATTCTTATTTGAATAACTACTAAACAATTAGTATAAAGAATTCATCCAAGAAACTTTTATCTCGATCGCACTCAATCTGAAACGTTCACCTCAAACTGCTAACCCAATGTAGCAAAAAATCTGTACGTGATGGAGCAAATTGGTTACCAGATTTGGATTCAGCACACCAAAAAACGTAAAAATCAATCGAAACATTAGAGGCAGTTTAAAAAAAATTTTTTTTAGTGTACCTGTGTAATTGTTGGAATTGCAGTTTACACTTTTGCATATATAAATGCCCCAGAATGACTTCTTGTCTCTATTAGCTAGTCAGTCTTCTAGAGGGCATTTTTCATAACTAGGCAGGTGGAAACTCACTGAGTATTTTTTCCCTGTGGATTTTGCACCAGTTCTAAAAGGGAAAGTACACATGTACTTTCTCATTGAAAAATGCCTACGGAAAAACTGCCTGAGGAGGTTTGCACCTGCTTTAATTTTCAGATCCCTTTTTTCTAGACCAAACAACACATACAATTCTGCTGCCCACCTTGGAAAACCATTCTTGAAAATGCAGGCAATAGTTATGTATGCTGCGTAACAAGGCACATATTTTATCTGCATATAGGGTGGAAAATTTACAGATGGTCTATTTACTGTATAAATAGTCATTTATATGGGTTTATAGATTTTGAAAATTGCCTTTCTAAAGATTATGTGTAATGCCATTTGCTTGCAGAACTATACTCTGAAAATTTCCCACCCTCGGTATGAGTAAAGATATGCACATAATTTTGCCAGTATTCTTTGAAGGCATTTGGGTTTAGGTCAGTTATGGATTTTCCAAACTAGGTGCATTTGTGTGGTAAAACATATCCACAGAATTAATTATCAAAACACAATTTTGTGCACTCATTAATTTGATTATTGGTGCAAACCCTGTGGATAAAAACTATTTGCAGAATTTTCAAAAAATGTTCTAATTAAACATGTTTCTTATTTCAGATATATGCAAACTGTATTTTTTTACTCCATAGTTTCTTCCTACTCAGACCTTCATCTGAACCAGAACTTGCCTCTACAATGGGTTATGGCGCCTTGAGCCTTGTGCAACTTTCTGAGCCTTCTGCAACAATTCTATGTCCTTTCCAACTTACTTAAGCACATTGCAGCAATAGTCCTTAACTAGGGGATTATACATTGCACCACCCTCATAGGCTCTTAGTATGGACAATAGGTATTGCCAAAGAGTGACAGCTGTGACTTACAATCCTATAGTGGACTGTAAATGTTGTCTCCATTTTCCATAGCATCTACAGTGTTGACAATCCTGGAGGGCAGAGTCCTCTTCTAAAAATCTAACCTGGTACTGCAGATACAAGGTAATGTGTTTTTGCATCAACAAGCATAATTGCATCAGACACATAAGTATGTGATGTACAGTAGTCTGATGACACTGGAATGAAAACTGATTTCCTGTTGCTCAGAACGCATGCAACAGTTTCCACAGCTTCTCAGTGTTATTTATTCTGCTTTGCCAAATGGATGCAGAAAAAGCTCTCCCATATTATTTTCTTGCAGAGTTGTTTAAATTAGTTTTGCTTTACATTGTCTTTTGTAGAAATATCTACTTTAAATAAAGTCACCAAAGTTGAATTTCCGACCTAGGATGAAATGCAACTGAAGGATCCAAAACATTTGCACTCGTATCTGGGCCCGTATCACAATCAAAATTACTGTAAGCATTGTGCCTGTATGTCTCCCAGAGCATGAAAAGATCATCTGAATCATCTCCAAGAGCATACAAGGTTCAGAAGAAAGTACTACCAAAATCCTAAAAGAAGAGCCCCTCTGCACATAAAACAACTAGTTCCGTGCAATTGAGTCAATAATCTTCTAAAGACCTGTCTTCAAACTCGAGGAGCAATGATTCCAAAAGTCCAGCAACTAAAGGGGATCACTATACACCTTCAAAACTGAAGCATCTACCCCTTGAGGTTTACAGGCTTACTGCACAGCTATTTTCAGAGTATTTGCAAAAGCTGATGAGTCTTCTTCCTCTGTCTCACTGCAACTTCCAGAACATTCACATTCTTTTGTGCAGAAGATATTTCATGATTTTCTCAAGGACTGTTTCAAGAACTTGCCTGATGCTGCCTATCAACCTAATACATCAGAGCTTCCTTATTCCTCGGTTCTCATGCTAACAGAGGGACACAAGGTCACAAAATCCTTTTGTATCCTTGCTATCTTCCACTGATTCTGAGCAAAAGCCTGCACAACCATTTCCTCTTTCTTCCCTCAAATTTGTTGCTTTTCATGGGGATGGTCATTTGGATTCCATTGATTCACAAACACCTTTTCATGATAATGTGGAAGAAAGTTCCTCTGGAGTTCCTTCTGACCCTTTCCTTCCACGGGCGATAAATTAATCTCTTATGAAGACATCTGTTATCCAAAATTTGTTCAAAAGATGGCTAAGGAGGTTCCTGTTTTACTCCATCAGGCCTTCTCAAATACATAGATGCTCCCAAAATGACTATAGTTGATCCTATTCATGGGCTGTTCAAAGACCAGTACTACTGTATCTGGCAGAAAATGCTAGGATCACGGTGGAGGGAGGCGGGGGGAGAGGAAGCTACACGGATGAAGAAGCTATTACCACCCATTGAGATAGCGATAGCTGCATCCATGATGCTGTAAACTTTGGCAATTACTGCATGATGGTAATTTCCATGGTAATCACCCGTTGCAGGCATGCCCACTCTCCTCCCTTTTTCCATCATAATCCTGCCCAAGCCTGAACCTACTGCGCAAAATACAGACATGGCAGAAAAGCACCATGATGTCTGCATTTTTCCTGTGTTAGCAGCTACCACTGCATGATATTTCACATTAGCACCACGGTAGCAACTAACGTGCTTTAGTAAACATGCCCTTAGATGTCATTATGGCCAGTATGTTGAAATCTTCTGCTTTGGCCAAAATAGAAAACACGATGTTAGGAATTATTAGGACAGGAACAGAGAATACAACAAAAAATAATGTAATATCCTCTGTATTGCTCCGTGATGCAACTGTACCTTGAGGTTTATATGTCATTCTAGTTGCTGGATCTTAAAAAAGATACAGCGAAATTAGAAATGTACAGAGAATGTATGATAAAGATGATAGGACTATTCGCCTATGAAGAAAGGCTAAAGAAGTTAGGGCTCTTCAGCTTGGAGAAGAGATGGCTGAGGGGAGATATGATGTATAAAATCCTGAATAGAGTGGAAAGGGTAAACACAGATTGACTGTTTACTCTTTCAAAAAGTTCAAAGATTAGAGGACATGTCATTGAGTTACAAAGTAGTACAGTTACAACAAATGTGAGAAATAAATATTTTTCTCAATGCATTGATAAGCTTTGGAACTCAATGGCAGAGGATATAGTGAAAACAGATAATTTGCTGAATTTAAATTCAGCGACTCATTGGAATTGCCCTTGGCCTCTGCCTTTCGACAAAGAGGGTACGAGACAGATGTTTTTCTGGTGCGGTTCCAAAATTGTTGAATGAGTTACCTCTGTAATTAAGGATCTTAAAGACTATGTCCAGTTTTGAACATTTTTAAAACATGGTTGTGGAGGAAATTTTGAAATTGTACTTGATTGAATTGTTCATTTATGATTATTGTAATCCGCTTTGTACTTCTATGGATTATAAAAGCAGATTATAATCATGATTATTAAATTCAATTCAATTAAATGTGGACAAATTCCTAGAGGAAACATTCAACAATTATTAAGGTAGAGTTGGGGAAACATAAGAACATAAGATATGCCATACTGGGACAGACCAAGGTCTATCAAGCACAGTATTCTGCTTCCAGCAGTGGCCAGTCTAGGTCACAAGAACCTAGCAGTTTCCCAAAAAGACACAGGTTCCACAATGCTTGTATTGGGGCAAACAATGGATATCCCAGGTCCTCCTTAATAATGGTTTATTGACCTTTCCTCCAGGAATTTATCCAATTCTTTATTAAACCCAGCTACACTAACAGCTTTTACTACATCCTCCGGTAACGAATTCCAAAGTTTGATTACGTTGAGTGAAATTTTTTTTTCTCTTATTAGTCTTAAATAGGTTACCTTGTAACTTCAATGCATGTCCCCTAGTTTTTCTGTGTTTTGATGGTGTAAACCAGGGGTCCCCAAACCTGTCCTGGAGGGCCGCAATCCTGGCAGGTTTTTGGGATAGCCCTAATGAATATGCATGAGATATATATGCATTAGAGATATCCTCCCAACCTGACTGGTTTGTGGCCCTCCAGTACTGGATTGGGAGACCCCTGCCTTACACCTCTGTCATTTAAGATTGTGAGTGCGCAAGGTACAGATGTCCTAGATATCAAAAGGGTAGATAGACTTTGTCACATTCCTCCTCACTTCTCACCACCACCAAAATGTTGTCTATTAGACAACTTTTTGGTGGTGGTGAGAATCAAGGAGCAATGTGACAAATTTGATTTGGTTTTTGATTTTGGTTTTATGTCACCTGCAAATTTGATTATCTCACTCGTTATTGCCATTTCCAGGTCATTTACAAATATGTTAAAAGCAGCAGACTCAGCACAGATCCCTGAGGTAGCCCGCTATTCACCTTTCTTCACTGGGAAAATTGGCCATTTAGCCCATCCTTCTGCTTTCTATCTTTTAACCATTCCTGATCCACAATAGTACATTGCCTCCTATCCCATGACTTTTTAATTTCGCCAAAAGTCTCTCATGAGGGACCTTGTCAAAGACTTTCTAAAAATCCAGATACACTATATCAACCAACTCACCTTTGCCTATCTGTTTATTCACACCTTCAAAAAAACATAACATATTAGTAAGACAAGACCTTCCTTGGCTAAAGCCATGTTTACATATTCATTAATTTTGTTCTTTATAATGGTTTCTACCATTTTTCCTGGTACTGACGTCAGGCTCACCGGTCTGTAGTTTCCCGGATCACCCCTGGAACCCTTTTTAAAAATTGGCGTTATATTGGCCATCCTCCAATCTTCAAGTATTACAGATTATTTTAATAACAGTTCACAGACTATTAATAGTAGGCCTGCAATCTCATATTTCAGTTCTTTCAATACCCATGGATGTATACCATCCAGTCCAGGTGATTTTCTACTCTTCAGTTTATCAAATAGTTGTAATACAATTTCCCAGAGTATTGATATGTCTTTTAATTCTTCTGTGGCATCACTTTTAAATACCATTTCAGTCATGGGTAACATCCCTACATCTTTCTCAGTAAAGACTGAAGCAAAGAATTCATTCAGTCTCCCGCTATGGTCTTGTCCCCTCTTGATGCCCTTTTTTACCCTCTATCATCTAATGGTCCACTGACTTTGTCACAGGTTTCTTGCTACTAATGTACTTGAAAAAATAGTTATTTCATGTTTTTGCTTCCACATCAAGCTTCTTCTCTAATTCTCTCTTTGCCTGCCTTATCAATGCCTTGTATCTAACTTGCCAGCGCTTATGTTGTTTCCAGTTTTCGTGATTTGGCTCCCTTTTTCCATTTCCTGAAAAATTCTTTTTTAACAATAAGGGGTATGTTTACTAAACTGCAGTAATGTCATTCGCGGTAGGTTCCGCGGTAAAGATAGAGATGCCCATATAAAGGCATGGGCGGTGCATCGTTACAGCAAGCTGACAGAGAACGTGCGTTACAAGGCGCCTTAGAATAATGAGCATTACAAGGTGCCTTGTAAAGCACCTTGCAAGGCATCTTATAAGACGCCTTGTAAGGTGCCTTGTAAGGTGCCATGTAAGGTGCCATGTAAGGTGCCTTATAAGGTGCCATGTAAGGTGCCTTATAAAGTGCCTAGTAAGGTGCCTTGAAAGGTGCCTTGTAAGGTGCCCTATAAGGTGCCTCAGAAGGCGCCCTATAGGGCCTCCTAGGCTAAGTGCCATATTTGGCACCCTTGGACAAGTCACCGCAGAAGGCACCCTGGGCTATGGAACCATAGGTTAAGGGGCAGCTCTACCACAGCACAGGGTGTTGGCAATGTAAAGTACCGGAATAACAGTTAGTGACAGACAATGGGAATACGTGTCCCCCAGTGGAGGCGGAGGTGGCAGGATAGATAGAATGATGGGTGGACAGAGGAGTGGTGGTGCCATGCAGATCAGGCACAGGCAAGGCAAGCACGATGAGGCGCAATGCAGGAAAGGGCAGCAGTGCAGGACATGGGCTGGCAGCCTGCACAGGCAGACAGGACTCTACACAGCTGACAGATGCAGATAGACGGACCAAGGGAATGTTGGCAAATGTGGCGAGGGTATTATGGGCTGGAAGCGCAGACCTGCATAAATATGACCTCTACAGGCATGCACACTATTGAGTAGGACAGGCATGAGAGGAGGGAACAATGAGGAACTGAACCAATGAACACTTCCAAGAATGGCAATGTATTAACCAGTAGGCTATACCTCCATGGTGTATGTCACAGCAGTACCCATGGTGCAATGCACATGCTGAATAGCAGTCTACAGCTGATCACCAAATGGGGTCTGCACCTCTCCGGTACCTCAGCTGGGAAAGATGAACTGACAGTGTGTGATACTGGCATAGAGTAGCTACAGACCATGCCATTG
Source organism: Ichthyophis bannanicus (assembly GCA_033557465.1). NCBI lineage: Eukaryota > Metazoa > Chordata > Amphibia > Gymnophiona > Ichthyophiidae > Ichthyophis > Ichthyophis bannanicus. Next base: position 163,593,819 of record CM066036.1, on the reverse strand, counting down.
TGCAGGTTCTGTGGTCACCCTGAGGGACAGGATTGGAGCCCAGCACTAGGTCCGCAGTACAAGTGGTGTCAGAGATAGGTCCTGCTGTACATCCCCATCACTACCAGTGTGTGACAGGTGTTCCGTGCAGTGCAGCCAAAGGTAATTTGGTGTCCATCTGTATCCTGCAGTCACATTTGGCCCTGTGGAACCAGACACCAGCCAGATTAGTGTGTACCCCGTGTGAGGGTCTGGCTGACATGGGCAGCTGTTATCAGGGCAGAGAGGTTCCTAGAATTACATGAGGTGTGTGTAGCAGTGCCTGTATAGGTCACAGTGGTATACACTACATACCCCAAAGGGCCCACATCACCCTTTTGTAGGTAAAGAACAGTGTCCCCGCCCCAGAGAAACAATCTCCAGCCTGTTTGTATGAGACAATGTTCCAGAGTTGGTGGGCCAGAGCCATACCTATAACTGGGACAGTGGCAGAGAAGCAGCAATGCTGGGGTTAGGTCTGGAAACCCCAATTGCCTCCCATCACTGCCTGCCAGTCACCAACAGACAGCACAGTCAGACTGTACCTTAAATGTGTTCCAACCATGCACAGTCTAACTGCAAACAGTCCACCAGGAACTATGTGCAGCAAGCAGGCATCTCAGTGATTGGGACCCCAGCACTGGGGAACAGAAATATATCACTAGAGACAAATAGTGTAGAGCGCTATGTGGGAACCTAGACCTGCCATGGTCACTGCTCGTTCAGAGTGAGTGCCCTCCCAGCATGCCATGCTGTGGCCACCCTGTCCATGCAGGTAGTGGTCAGGCACTACAGGGTCCTAGCCATTGCCCCACACCCTGTGAAGATGCATCCTGGCCAATCTGCCCTGTCTGGGCCATACCCAGAATACCTTGCTCCTCATTGTGCATCTAATCAGGCTAATGCTGGTAACAGTGGGACATTTTGGGCCCAATGAAGTGTGGGCAGCCACAGAACAATGGATAGTCATACAAACATGCTCACTCCTTTTGCAGCATTATACAAAGATAGAGGTGGTTGGCAGCCCTGCCTGCCACACTAGTCCTGAGCACAGTGCCAACATTGCTAAACTGTGCAGGGGGTAGTAGTAGTGCTTTGGTGATAACATCATCCCAATGCTGGGGCCAACAGCCTGCCGCTCCATGCATCATTGGATTGTGGAGCCTGTGTGAGTGGGTGTTTGCACCCCTGTTCGCCGCTGCTTTGGGCTTTGCACATGTTGCTGTTGTATCTGCATTGTAGGGTAAAATATAGGAATACAGCAAATACTGTGATTTATTCAAGGAAAAGGGTCTCAGAATGAATGAGGAAGGGTCTTATCAGGCCACAATGTTTTGGAAAGTCCGAAGACTCCCTATCCCCTTCTTTTCATCAAGGACCCATATATTCCTATAGTATTATCAAAATTACTAATTACTGCAACCTTAATGCGGCTGAAATTGCTTGTTGCTACAAACTCAATGCAATTCAAAAAAGCTTAACTTTAGGCTCGATGTCACTCAACTACAACTCATATTTCATTAAATGGAGACACCCGTCTTCTATAAAAGGAGTCAAAACGACTTATCTGCTCAGATTGAATAAAGTCGGGGTTAGGGAGGGATCCTTGAATAAATCACAGTATTTGCTGTATTCATATTTGAGCAATTACTTTTGTATTTGAGTTCAGATTGCTCTTTAAAACCCAGTTTTTGTTTTTTGTCGGGTAAAATATAGGGACATGCTCTGCAGGAACCACAGCTGGGACCTGCACCTGTGACCCTCTGCTCCTGGACACACTGGCTGGGTGTACTGTACCACACTGTTGCCACAGATGCATAGTAGTCCCTGGGGCTACCTGCACTTTTCCTCAGCCAGACCTTTTATGTTGCACTGCACACCACGTACTGATGCAGAGCATGGCCTGGGTCCACTGCAGGGAGGTGGCACTGCCCCCTCGAGTACGGGCACATGCCCTCCTGCCAAGCTGACGTGGCCATTTGCTGTCGGTGCTGGTAGTGCGCAGTCCCAGGCCATCCACTGTGTAGGTAGGTGCCTGCCTAGGGAGCGGGTTCTGGGGTGGGGGGCATACATGGACATCCTCACATACCCCCATCACTGCCTACCACTATTATGTCCCCTCCACATGGGGGCGGGATGGCTGGGGGGATGTCAGGTCTGTGCCCTAGTGACTATTGGCTTGGGTGGACCAGGTAGATATTGGTGGATTGTGTTTGGCCTTGGTTAACTGCTGTCTTGCTGATCTCCGGTGTCTAAGTTCCTATGTGCCACCTAGGCGCCCGCCTGGTCCACCCTGTGCCCCAGCTGCCCATGCTACATGTCCCGCCTGCGGCCCCCTATGCCCCATCGCCATAGTGGCCATTCATACTTTGGCACTATGGTATTGCTGTACATGGAGCACTACTATCACAGATTTTGGGCTCCCTGCCAGGGCTGTACATTGCTGACACGTAAATGGTTTCTCTCTCCTGCATATTTGCATCTAATGGCAGGTTTTCAATCGCGTTAGGATTCAGCTCTTCAGATCAGCGCGTTAGTGTGAATGGAGCCTCTCCCCGCCCACACTCTGCCCATTGACCCCTTCTCTCCGCCCTCTCTCCACCTTCTGCGGTGTTTACCGCGCCGCGGAACGTCAACGATCGTTAACTAACGATAACGCGTGTTATGAGACGTTAACGTCTCAAAACGCACGTTAACGTTACTTAACGATCATTAACGTTACATAACGCGCGTTATGTAACGTTACTGCAGTTTAGTAAACATACCCCTAAGAGTCTTTGCGACCTCACCTTTATACCATGCTGTCAGGTTTTTTTACTTTCTTCCACTTTTCTTAAAGCGTGGAATACAACTGGTCTGGGCTTCCAAGATAGTATTTTTAAACATCACCCATGCTTGATGTAAATCTTTAACCTTTGCAATTGTTCCTTTCAGTTTTTTCTTAACTATTTTCCTCATTTTATCATAGTCTCCCTTTTGAAAATTAAAACGTAGTGCTATGGATTTCCTTCCTGTCCTTCCTCCATTTATTAAATCAAACATGATCATGCTATGATCACTATTGCCAAGTGGCCCCAACACCCTTATCTCTTGCACCAGGTCTGGTGTTCCACTAAGGACTAGGTCTAAAATGGTTTCCCTTCTGGTTGGTTCATGAACCAGCTGCTCCAAGAAGTAGTCATTTATTTCATCTAGAAAGTTTATCTCCCTAGCATGTCCTGCCGTGACACAGACCCAGTCAATACTGGGGAATTGAAATCACCCATTATTATTACTGTGCTGTTACATTTGTTAGCTTCCCTGATTTCTTTGAGCATTTCATCATCCATTTGTTCATTCTGGCCAGGTGGTTGACAGTACACCCCCACTGCCATTGCCTTCCCCTTCCCCTTTTTACATGGAATTTCAATCTGTAGAGATTTTACAGTGAATTTTGTTTCCTGAAAAACTTTAATCCTTTGTGACTCGATGCCCTCTCTAACATAGAGTGCAACTCCTTCAGCAATTTGATCTGCTCTGTCATTACAATATAGGTGTACCCAGGTATCACAGTGTCCCACTGATTGTCCTCCTTCCACCATGCCTCTGAGATACCAATCATATCTAATCTCTCATTTAGTGCTATATATTCTAACTCTCCCATCTTAGTTTTTAGACTTCTATCATTTGTATACAAGCATTTCAGAGGCTTTATTTTATTCATAGTAATCTGGCTATCAGTAGGCAGTGGCAATTTGGAATCTTTAAACTCTGTCTGCTCTGTACTCAAGGGCATTTGGGCTAGTTTTGTTTTTATTGGAACCTCTCAGTCTTTTGCTAGTATCCTTCAAGGATATATTGTTCCGAACCATGCGCTCTTGGGCACTTGTTGGCTCTCTCCTGTTATTTAGTTTAAAAGCTGCTCTATCTCCTTTTTAAAGGTTAATGCCAGCAGCCTGGCTCCATTCCATTTATTGTGAAGCTCATCCCCTCAGAAAAGCCCCTCCTTTCCCAAGAATGTTCCCCATTTCCTAACAAATCCAAAACCCTCTTGCTTGCACCATCGTCTCATCCACGCATTGAGACTCCGGAGATCTGCCTGTCTTTTTGGTCTTGCGCGTGGAATGGGAAACATTTTGGAGAATGCTACCTTAGAAGTTCTGGATTTCAGCTTCCTACCTAAAAGCCTAAATTTAGCCTCCAGAACCTCCCTACCACACTTTCCTATGTCATTGGTACTGACATGTACCAAGACATCAGACTCCTCCCCAACACTATCTAAGACCTTGCTTAGGTGGCGCGTGAGGTCCGCTACCTTCGCACCAGGCAGGAATGTTACCAGGCAATCCTCATGTCCACCAGCCATCCAGCTATCTAAATGCCTAATGATTGAATCACCAATTATAATGGCTGTCCTAATCCTTCCCTTGTGGGCACATGGCCCTGGAGAAACCTCCTCGGTGGGAGAGAGTTTTACATTACGTGGAGTTAGGTCCTTCTTATCACACCAGTGTGATGCTCTCCTGTCACGTGACCTCTCTCCTCCGTGGCAACAGTGATGCTGACAGACTGGAGGTGGGACTTCAGTACTGCATCCCTGTAAGTCTCGTCTATGTACCTCTCTGTCTTCCTTATGTCCTCCAAATCTGCTACTCTAGCCTCCAGAGATTAGACTCGTTACCTGAGAGCAAAGAGCTCCTTGCAACTAGTGCACATGTTCGACCCCTCACCAACTGGGAGATAATCATACATGTGACACTCTATGCAAAAGACTGGAAAGCCCCAATCTCACTGCTGGACTTCTGTCTACATCTTAGGGGCATGGAGTCTGCTACCGCAGCTTTGTAAACAAGCCCCTTAGTTTTAAGGTTGTGTTTAGGTATGTAAGCTGCTTACTTACTAAGGTTTCCTGGGGATACATATATTAAGAAAACTAAACCAAATACATTTAATGGACTTTGTTTACCTCAAGCTTAATTAATCTCAAGTCCTTAATGTATGCCTGGTGAGGATAATTATACAGCTGCACCTGAGAGTGAATATGGCACCTCCTTTCCTTTAAGAGGTTTAAGCACCTATAAAGCTATGGGGTATGTTTACTAAACTGCATTAGTGTGATTCGCGTTAGGAGCCGCGGTAGAGACAGAAACCCCAAATAAGGACATGGGCGGTACATTGTTACCGATAACGCGCGTTACCAGGCGCCATAAATGAACGAGCGCTACATGGCACGTTACCGCGCATTAATCTTAAGAAGGCGGGCAGGCATACAAACACAGCAACAGAGCTGTAGCACAATGGTTATAACACTGACTGATGGTACAGGGGTCATGGGTTCAATTCCCCAGTGGGCCTAATGTATAAGGCTGGCTGAAGCATCACCCTTTACATTTAAGTAGTGATTGTTGAGGCATTTCACTTGTATTTTAATTAGTGCTGCCAGCAAACACACCCTCACGGTGGCATAACCTAAGGAGCCGCATAAGGCACCCCATAACGCACTCCATAGGGCACATTATAAAGTGTACTGTCCGCCAAGGCACCCTATAATGTCCCCTATAGGACACCTGATAAGGCTGTGAACAAAGCCCTGGCTGGCTGCAGAAGGACTGCACGTCAAACACACAAACTGTCTGCTGTGGTTACCAGGATAGGGTTAACCCACCCGTACCCATGATGCACTGCACATGCAAATCAGCAGTCGAGAGATGGGCACAAGATTGGGTATGCACCCCCACAGCATCTCGGCCTGGTAGGGGGAACAGACCGTGTGTGGTACTGCCACAGAGTAGCCACAGACAGTCACATTGTGCGGGTACTGTGCCCACGCTGAGGTTGAGGTGGGGCACCCAGCACCAGGTCCACAGCACCTTTCATAGCTGAAATACGCCATGCTGCAGGTCCCCATCAGTGTGTGATAGGTAGTTCCGTTAGACACACCTAGGATACATCTGTGTCCTGCTGTATTTCTCGGTCATGTCTAGTCCTTGTGGGCGATGATGCACCCAGAATAGTGAATATCCTGTGTTGGTGCCATGGTTACCTGCTGTAGGTGAAGAAGGGGGGGAGGGGGGAGAGAAGGGGGGGAGGGGGAGGGGGAAGAGGGGGAGGAAGGGGGGGAGGAAGGGGGGAGGGGAGGGGGGGAGGGGGGGGGAAGGGGGGAGGAGGGGGGGGGGGGGGGGGGGGAAGGGGAAGGGGGGAGGGGGGGAGGAAGGGGGGGGGGGGGGAGGGGGAGGGAAGGGGGGAGGGGAGGGGGGAGGGGGGAGGGGAGGGGGGGACAGAAGGGGGAGGGGGAGGGGGGGGAGGGAAGGGAGGGGGGGAGGGGAGGGGGAGTGGGAGGGGGGGGGTGGGGGGGGAGGGGAGGGGAGGGGGAGGGGGAGGGGAGGGGGGTAGGGGGAGGGGAGGGGGAGGGAAGGGGAGGGGGAGGGAGGAGAAGGGTAGGAGGGGGAGGAGGGGGGAGGGGGAGGGGAGGGGGAGGGAAGGGGAGGGGGGGAGGAGGGGGAGTGTAGGGGGAATGAAGGGGGAGGGGGAGGGGGAGGGAAGGGGAGGGGGGGAGGAGGGGGGGAGGGAGGGGGAGTGAAGGGGGAGGGGGAAGGGGGGAGGGGGAGGGGGAGGGAAGGGGTGAGGGAAAGGGGAAGGGGGGAGGGAGGGAGGAGGGGGGAGGGAAGTGGGAGTGGGGGAGGGGGGAGGAGAGGGGAGGGGGGAGGGGAGGGGGAGGGGAGGCGGAGGGGGGAGGGAAGGGGGGGGAGAGGGGGAGGGAAGGGGGGAGGAGGGGGGAGGAGGGGGAGGGAAGGGGGGAGGAGGGGGAGGAGGGGGAGGGAAGGGGGGAGGGGGAGGGAAGGGGGAGGGGGAGGGAAGGGGGAAGGGGGGGAGGGAAGGGGGGGAGGAGGGTGTATGGACCCATAGGCTGATTATGTACCACCACACAACCCACCCTCTGGGGCTCAGGGTGGGAAACAGGATCACCCACCAAGAGATTCACATTCTACCTCCCTGCAATGGTAGCAGTAGAGGGGACCATCAACCCCAGTCCAGCTGGGGAACAGACAGAGCGGTACACATCCATAACGCAATAGCAGACAGACGGCAGGCCTGGAAATGCTCAGCTGCCCCCCACCATTATCTGACATTCTCCAGCAGCAAGCCTCCAGCCGCTGCACCCTGCAAGGTGTTCCAGCAAGACACATACTAGCTTCAGACAGTCTGCCAGCTAGTCCATAGTGTATGGTCCTGGAGGAGATGCATGTACCCAGAACGGGGATGTCAGCATACACACCAAGCAGATAAGTCCCTGTTCCCTGTAAAATAGTTATCTCCAAGTTATAATGCCCTGTTCAACGTAATTTCAGTTTGTTCAATGTAAACCACACTGATGCAGAATAACGAGGTATATAAGAGAATGTAAATAAATAAATAAATAAAATAAGTCAGCGATTGGGCCCCAAAAGAAAACCCACAAATATCACATGAGGGAAATGCTATATAGCACTATGGGGGAACCTAGACATGGTGAGACAGGGTGAGAGTGACCTCCCAGCAGGACATGCTATGGCCACCCTGTCCGTGCAGGTGGTGGCCAGGCACTACTATGTCCGAGCCATTGCCCTATGCCATGTGCAGATGCATCCAGGCCAGGCCACCCTATCCAGGCTATTCCCACGGTACCTTGCTCCACATTATGCACATTGGCAGGCCAATACTGGCAACAGTGCTAGTAGTGTGGGCTGTGGAGGGTGTTGGCAGCCACCACACACTGGATAGACAGACACACACTCCCCACACCTATGCCAGCATTGTGCAACTATAGAGGTGTTGGGCAGCCCAGGCCACCACACCAGTCCTGCGCACAGTACAGGCATGGCTATGGTACACAATACTGTAGGAATCACTCCCCAGGTTGGTAAACATTGTCAGACACAAGACCTGTAGCACACTCCACAGACATCAGAAAGGTTGCTATGATGCAGCTCACTCAGAAAATTGTACCTAACTCAGGAATTGCTATCTGCCAGTAATCATAGCAACCTTTTGATAGATGTGTACCATATTCCCAGGTTTAGGGTGGCATTACTAAGGTATGCAGGTGCTAGTATTGGAAGATGCACGCAGAGCCCAAAGTCCTGCAACTCTGCTCTAGGTAATGTGCATGTTTATGGTGTCTGTGCTCTGTAGGGTAAAATGTAGGTGTCTTGGGCATGTTTACGTCATCTGCAATAAAGGTGCTGTCTGTATTAGCACGTTGTAGTAGTGGGTAAAATATGGGGACTGGGTTGGCAGGAACCACAGCTGGGACTTGAACCTGTGACCTTCTGCTTCTGAATACACTGGTTTTGTGCACTGCACCACCTTGTTGTCACAGAGTCAGTACATTCCTTGGTGATACCATGACTGTTCATCAGACACGGCCCGTCTGTTGCAGTACACGGCACCCACCTACACAGGGCTAGGCCACGGTCTGCTCTGGGCAGCTGCCACTGCCCCCTCCACCACCAGTATCCCTCAGCCACCATGCTGACATGCCTTTCTGCTGGTGGTGCTGGTGGTGTGCAGTCTCAGGCCATCCAGTGTGCAGGTAGGCGGCTGCCTATGGTGCGGGTTCTGGTAGGGGTGCCTGCATAGACGTCCATGCTCCCCCCAGCCCCGCCTGCCAATGTTCCGTACCCTTGGGGGTAGCTTTTGGGTACTATCCCCTGTGACACTGTGGGAAACGCACTCATCCCATGTTGGGCCTTCAGCAGTTGCTGTCTGGCTGCTCTGCTGTTTCAGCATTCGTATGGGCCACCTAGGCATCACCCTAGTCCGCACTGTGGCCCAGCTCCACCACAGCATGTGCCGTCTGCGGCCCTCTGTATCCCTTTTTCCGGCATCTGTCCAGTTGCCGTTCCGACATGCCCGCCCTGATGTTGCGGGACATGTGCATGCCATAGGAACCCTGTCCGATGGAGGGGAAAACCCTGAGCAGCGCTATTTCACTGTGGGCTCATTCACCTTGTATGGGGACGGAGTATAGACCCTTCCACGATTTATATCTTTTCTATGGAACTTACTCGGGGGGGGGGGGGGGTTGATGTTTCTCATTAATACCACTATTGGCCAGCTTGGGTATGGTTTTTTTCCAGTTTGTTGAGGTCATTTTCAGTGTTTATGTGCCCTTTTGTTCTGTGCACATGTATCACACTTATCACTTTTTTTCGGTTTCCCTGCTTGGGCTGTAGATTGCCGACACTGAAATGGTTTCTCTCCCCTGTAATGTGCATTTAACGGCAGGTTTTCAATCGCGTTTGGATTCAGCTCTTCAGATCAGCGCGTTAGTGTGAAGGGAGCCTCTCCCCGCCCACTCCCCGCCCACTGACCCCTTCTCTCTGCCCTCTCTCCACCTTCTGCGGTGTTTTACCACGCCGCACAGCTTTACGATCGTTAATGTTGGTTAACGCACGTTATGTAACGTTAATGATCGTTAGCGCATCATAACGCGCGTTATGATGCGCTAACGATCATTAACGTTACATAACGCGCGTTATGTAACATTACCGCAGTTTAGTAAACATCCCCCTATGATTATCCCAGGGGTGGGTGGGAGTCAGGGAGGGAAGGATGGAAAGAAGATTTATTAAAAGCTGGCTGCTACTCAGTACCCTATCCTGTGCTTCTGAGGTAATCTGTGACCAGTTTCCTGGGTGATTCACACAGCCATTGCTTGGATAGAGGGAGTCTTTCAAAATGCCCCTTTGATCTGTCACTTGGCTTTAACACCCATTTAAAACAATTACACAGGTCTCTTACCCCCTATCTAGAAAACCTCTCTGTAAAGGTCTCTAGTAACAATTTATTTCTCAAAGAGTACTGACCCTGTTTTTCCTTTTATGCTAAGTTATACTCTGATTTGATTTAAATTAAAGCTCTTTGCTTATACTAGCCCTGACTATTAAATTTAAACTAGAAGCTCTCTACTGTGTTTTAAATTTAACTGAAAGCCCTCTGCTGGGTTCTGAATTTAACTGAAAGTTCTCTGATGGGTTCTGAATTTAAACTGTAAGCCATCTGCTAGGTTTTAAATTTAACCAGAAAGCTCTATGCTGTGTTTTAAATTTAAACGGAAATCTCTTGGTGATACTAGGCCCCAGTTTTAATCTAAAAAATTCCTTTTCCCCAAGATTTAGAAAAATTCCCAGAAGTAAATACTTACAATTGCAGATCTCTCTTCAGAAGTAGCAGTCCCTCTTTGTAGTCCTTCAAGACTCTGCTTGTCCCTGGGGATAAGTAGCACAAAATCCAGCACAAAATCTGGCTACTTTTGAGATAAGCCAACTTCATGTGGCCTGGATTGGCTACTGTTGGAAAAAGAATACTAGACTTGCTGGACCTTGGGTATGCCCTAATATGGCAATTCTTACATCAAAATGTATTACTGGTTAGTGTATAGGCACTCAGAATGCAATTTTCAGATGAGGATTTTCAACAAGAAAACAGGGGCTTACCTGTGGAAATCCCCTTTGCAAACTGCCCTGCCACCTCTGAGAGGAAAGCTACCGTCACTGTGCACAGAATGAGTACATGGTATCTTTTGCAGTGGAGACAATGGATGGTAATAAACTCTACTGGGGGGGAGGGAGGGGGAAAGGTGCACATTCAAAGGGATTTATGCGGTATGAAGATCTGCAAAATGCATAAATCTCTCACTGGGATATTCACTGTAATATCCCCTCCTAATCTGTTTAAACATCCTGTTGCTAACCAGTTAGCAACGGGCCATTCCAGGGTTGGAGCAGGGATGACACCATGAGCTGGTCAGTCAGTGGAAATATTCAGCTACTATCCAGTTAGCTAAACTGCCTCAAGCTAGGATAGGTGAAAGGTTGTGCTTATTTTAGGTGGTTTTGTAATCTAGCTAGTGGCTGAATATCGCTGCCATCTGGACTGCAAAAGTGCAATCAAGGAAAAAAACAGATAGTACCAATCTCTGGATATGGCCCGGCACTGAATGTCCAATTTTATTTTTAAGTGGCAATGGCCAGCCACTTTAACAACTCAGGCCACTGCCACTGAAATTCCTCCCCCCCCCCCACACCATGTTTCTTCTCTCTCCTTGTTTTCTCTGAATACTTTTGAAACCAAATGAATGTAAAGTACTGCCAAGACAGCAATATTTGATAGAGAAAGTCAGCAATGGATTTTGGAGGGCCATGGACACCAAAACTCCATTTCCTGCTAAATGTTTAGTTAATTTAGAAGGGGCGAGGTATTCAATCCATCTCTAATGTGTGATTGTTGAGTAGGGGTTTTGGCCGATAATCCTGGCATTTAAAATGCAATTAGGCAGGCCACTATTTTTTACTGTTATTTTCCTTTTCTTTTGCATTCTATCCCTCCTCTCTCTGTTGTGGACTTTGATAGTTAAGCAACATTAATTTTGAATTTCCTTTTTTGGATTTTTTGGGGGGTTTGGCCTTGTTTGAGATACATTCAAAAAGTATTGAGACTTGTACCAGGGGCAGCTCTATAATGAGGGGAAGTGAGGCGGCTGCCTCAGGAGGCAAAGTTTTGAGGGCAGCAAAAATGCCCCCAAAACAGCTACCTCACTTCACCTTCAAAAGTTAAAAAAAAAAGTGCAAAAGATGCTGCCGCTGCTGAGTCTGCTTCTCGGCAGCAGCAAACCCACCACCTCCTTTTCCTGCAGCTGCGACTCCCTGCCTCTTAGAGAATCGCGGCTGTGCTGGTAATCTACAGTACAGTTTAAATAAAAAAGAAGCTGGTGTGGAGCCTTCCCGCCTCGGTGAAGGACTCCGTGCAGCTTCATCCCACCCCCAAAGGAAGTTACATGTAACTTCCTTTGGGGGTGGGACAAAGCTGCATGGGGTCCTTCAAGAGGTGGGAAAGCTCCGCACTGGCTTCTTTTTCAGTCCTTGTAACCCTCCCCAGTATCAGCCCCCTTTTCCAGTCCTCCCCTCCCAGTACCTTCCAATTTCAACCCCCTTGCATTCCCAGGACTTCCACTGGTGTCCATTCCCTTCAAGTTCCCCTCTTCCCCCACTGTCCAGCCCCTTATAGTCCAAATTCCATCCCAGTGCCAGTGTCCTCTCCTTTCCAGCCCCCACCCCCATTACCCAGCTACCTACCAGCCCCATCACAAGTGTCAACTCCATTCCATCCCCCTCCAGTCCCATCCCCAGATGTAAGCTCCCTTCCATCCCTCTCCTCCCTGCCCTAGTATCATCACCCTTACAGTCCCTCTCCAGTATCATCCCCAGGTATCATTTCCTTTCCAGCCATCTTCTCCTCCCCCCATGTCAGCCCCCTTCCAGCCCCCACCTTCCCCTGTGTCAGCCCCCTTCCAGTCCCCACATTCCCCCCATGTAAGATCTCTTGCAGACCCCACCTTACCTTGTCAGTTCTATTCCAGCCCCCTCCTCCTCCAGTGTCAACCCAGTTGCAGACCCCACCTTCCCATCATGTCAATTCCTTCCCAGCCTCCTCCTCCTCCAGTGTCAGCCCCCTCCTCACCCCGTGTCAACCCAGTTGCAGACCCCACCTTCCCATCATGTCAATTTCCTTCCAGCCCCCTCCTCCCCCTGTGCCATCCCTATTGTAGACCCCACCTTCCCCTCATGTCAATTCCTTCCCAGCCTCCTCCTCCTCCAGTGTCAGCCCCCTCCTCACCCAGTGTCAACCCAGTTGCAGACCCTACCTTCCCATCATGTCAATTTCCTTCCAGCCCCCTCCTCCCCCTGTGTCATCCCCACTGCAGACTCCACCTTCCCCTCACATCAATTCCCTTCCAGCCCTTCTCCCCTGGGTCAGCCCCACTATACACTCTAACTTCTCTTGTCAGTTCCCTTCCAGCCCCCTCTCCCCCCTGTGTCATCCCCAACAGTGGCCAATCTAGGTCACAAGTACCTAGCATTTTCCCCAAAAGACACAGGTTCCACAATGCTTGTATTGGGGCAAGCAGTAATCCCAGATCCTCTTTAATAATGGTTTATGGACCTTTCCCCAGGAACCTGTCCAAATCTTTTTTAAAACCATCTACACTAACAGCTTTTATTATATCCTATGGTAATGAATTTCAGAGTTTGATTATGCGCTGACTGAAAAAATATTTTCTCTTATTAGTCTTAAATGTGTTATGCTGTAGCCTCATTGCATGTCCTCTAGTCTTTCTACATTTTGATGACATAAACAATCAATCCAAATTTACCTGTTCCATTCCAGTCATTAATTTTTAGACCTCTATCATATCTTCTCTCAGCCGTTTCTTCCCCATCCTTTTTAGCCTCTCCTCATAGGGATATGCTACCATCTGCATTACCATCTGTGATATCTGTCAGTGACAGTGGCAGCACACAGACATGCTGCTGCTGCAAAAAGGAGATGTTCCACATGGGGTGGTCCAAGGGTCCTAGCACTCCAGGCAGAGATTCTGGCTGCCCCTCCCTGCTGCTGCTGAACCCAGCTGTGGGGAAAGAGGACAATAATGTTAGCCGCTGTATCCCTCCAAGTAGCTACAACATGCAGGCGCCCGTGGTGTGGCAGGTGCAGGCCTGTGATCCACGGTGTCTGACATAAGCAGGCAGGCCTAACTAGCTTGACCTGTAAATGAAGCCTGTGGAGAGGCACATAGGAATTGCACATCCCCCAATATGCTGCTATTGTAGGATAGAACTCTGTAAGAGAACTAAACTAACTTAGGTAAGCAAAATTGAGAGATGGAAAAATACAGAAAAATATGTTTAAAAGTTACTGATAAGAAAAGTACATCTGCAAGGAATATAATTGGGAGTGCTGACAGATGAGTTGCAGAGCCCTGCTCCCCTGCATGCACAAATTGGCTCTATGGCCTTGAGAGTATGAAAGTAACAAGTTTATTTACATTATTTATTTATTTACATTCTCTTATATACCGCGCTATTCTGCATCAGTGCGGTTTACATTGAACAAACTGAAATTACATTGAACAGGGTATTATAACTTGGAGAAAACTATTTTACAGGGAACATGGGCTATGGAGGGTTAAGTGGCTTGCCCAAGACCACAAGGAGCACCTGTGGGACTAGAAACCCCAGTCCTTCCAGCCCAAGTTGATGAACTGACCATTGTAATTGGGACTAGAAGGGGGGTATGCAGGTGCCATGCCCACTGAAGGAACATAATTGGATAATCTTATCAGTACCGGCACCAATGGAAGGGGTACGGGAGGTACGGGAGAGTACCGGGACCAATGAAATGTTTTTCTATACCTAGAATGGAACAGAAGTCTATAAAAGTTGTTGTAATGTTAGAAAACTTTGCTCAGCCATTTTGAAATTGACTTGCTTGAGACTTGTGCACAAATAAATGATTTGGACCTTCTGAACAGACTCCTGGTATCATTGGTTTGTCTGCGCTTTGCTGCTACATATTCTTGGTGCGTTGGCCGGGAAGTTGTGGAATCAAAGTGTATATAGGGCAATATACCACGACTTTCCGCCTCTATAGGCTTGGTCCTGCCGGGATCGCGCCCTTCCGACGAGGGCTGCTCCCTGGCGCCGCCGGTCCCTTGTATCGGAGGGAGCTGGTCGGACCTCGGCGGGTGCCGGGCCCGGCTGGAGCCAACGCCTCGAACCCGAGTGAGGGGAGTCCGAGGTCCAACTCATGCGCCTGCTTGGGGAAGTTTGAGGACCGGATCCGGTGAGTATAGTTTTGATTTGGTGTCTAGACAGAAATAGAAAGAGCAGTACTGCCATTGGAATTTGGAATTTGTAATCTCGAGATATTGGGAATTGGTAAGAGAGCATGATCACCTCTCAAGGAAGGGCCGAGTAACCCCGCATGGGAATTCGCCGGGTGAAACCCCCATCCTTTTTGTAATTGGGAAATTGGTAAGACTAGTCAGAATAGATAGAAATGAATGCATTCTGGGATACGTTGCTAGCATGATTGTGTGACTGAAGTGTGAATGAGAGGTCTGGCAGCACGGACCAAGTGAAGGCGGACCCCTGAGTAGCGCATTTCCTGACCGGGCGACCGCGTTCAGGTCGCGAAAAGGGGGAAGCGATTGTCGTCTTGTCTTGTTATTTGTACTCCTTATACGTTTCCAGGGCCGTGAGGACCCCTTACCCACGGTCCGCCCTCCTTTTCCCTTCTGTCTGTTGTTGCGCGCACACATCGAAATGGGAGGGGCGGCGTCTACTAGAAACACTCCATTAGAATGTATGATCGCACATTTTAAAGAGGGATATTCTGGAGATTATGGTATTAAAATGACAGCAGCCCGTTTGCAGATTTTGTGTACTAGGGAGTGGCCCGATCTAGACCCCACCTGGCCCCGAGAGGGAACGTTCAATGTAGAAATTATCCAGTTAGTACACCGTAGAGTGCGGATAGCGCACCCGATCAGTACCCCTATATAGATTCCTGGTTAAGTATTTGTGAAGATCCGCCCCTCTGGGCGCAGCGCTGTTATGAGGAACAGTGCAGAATAATGTTAGCTAAAACAGATTCTAGACAGAAAATGGAACAGCCTAGAATGAAAGAGCAGGATAAGAAGTCCAGGAAGAAGCCCATCCTGGTAGATCCTGATTCCCCAGAGATAATTCCCCGACAGCCTCGAACCCCAGGTCCGATAAGAGTAGCCCGGCGTCCTGCCCCAGAACCCCAGAGACAGCCGGAGCGGGACCCAACTCCTGACCCACCTCCCGGAGGGCAGAGAGAGGAATTAGCTGAAGAAGATGATATTATAAAAAGCGAGTCAGATGCAGAGGTAGAGGAGGAAGAAAATGAAAATGCCCCGAGTGATGATGATAGTGTACAAGTGGTTGCTAGTGCCAGCGTGCCAGCAAAATGTACACCCAAAGTGAAACCCGCCGAGAAAAAGAAAGTAATCTCTGGAAAGATAGTTAAGAAAACAGCCCTTAGATCCCACAAGACATCTACTGCCAAAATGATGCCTTTATGGCAAGTCCCGGGAGTGCCTATAAAGAACGATAATGAGGAGGTGGTAGCGGGACCCTTAACTTATGTGTATATCCCTTTCTCTACAACTGATTTGTTAAATTGGAGGTCGCATTATGCCTCCTATACTAATAAGCCCCAGGAGCTGACGGAATTAGTAACTACTATTATGGAAACCCACCAACCCACTTGGCCAGATTGCCGCCAGCTCCTGACCACCCTATTCACGACAGAAGAGCGAACACGAATTAGAAAAGCAGCTATTGAGTGGATGGCAGATAACCCTGTAGCTCCAGGACAGGGACTGAACAGAATAGACTATCGGGAAGCGGCCCAGAGAGAATTCCCGAATGAAGACCCCCATTGGGATCCAAATACAGAGGAAGGATCCACAGCCCTAGCCTGTTTTCGCCAAGGCTTTTTACAAGGCCTGAAAAGGGGGGGCCAAAAAGCTATGAACCTTTCCAAAGTAGCAGGAGTTATCCAAGGTGTAGATGAAAGCCCAGCAGACTTTCACGAAAGATTAACTGAAGCATACAGAATGTATACCCCCTATGATCCCGAGGCACCAGGAAGTTTATGTATGGTGAATTCTGCTTTTGTAAACCAGTCTCAACCAGACATTAGACGTAAATTACAGAAGTTAGAAGGGTTTGCGGGCATGAATGCAACGCAGTTACTGGAAGTCGCTCATAAAGTGTATGTGAATCGTGATAATGAAAGACAGAGAGAATGTGATAGAAAGATGAAGAAGAAAGCTGATTTTTTGGCTGCGGCCATAGTTGAACAGAAAAGGGGAGCTGTCCCTAGTCGACGGAGCAGAGGAAGAGGGCGGGGTCAAGGCGGAGGCCGGACCCAGAAGCTAGGCGTGAACCAATGCGCCTACTGTAGAGAAGAAGGACATTGGAGAGATACATGCCCGCAACTCGAAGACGCCCAGCAAGATGACGACAGCAATCATCAGTGGCGAGAAGAAAGACGAGGCTACCCCCGAAACCGCGGAGGAGCCAATCGAGAACAATTCCAGCGAGAAAGAGGAGGAGCCATTCAAGCATTGGCCACAACGATCCATGATGAAAATGACGTGGATTAGGACAGACCGGGCTCCAAGTTTGCTTTAGGTCTCCAGGAGCCTATGGTCGGAATACAAATAGGAGACCAAGTTATGGACTTTATGGTTGATACTGGAGCACAACATTCAGTAATAGACAAAAAGATAGCCCCATTTTCTACAAAAGCAGTCACCATTATAGGAGCAACTGGTGCCAAAGCTACAAAATCTTTTCTTCAGAATCGTATATGCAGTCTAGGAGGACAGCAAATAACTCATCAATTCCTTTACATGCCCGAATGTCCAGTGCCACTACTGGGACGAGATATGTTAGCCAAACTCCAAGCACAAATATCTTTCTCTGAAGAAGGAGAAATGCAAATGACAGTAAATCCCCAAGCCAAACCAGCAGGAATAATGCTGCTGACAGTTCCTCGAGAAGAAGAATGGAGGTATTACATTGATGACTCCATCCAAGACACCTATTTTGAACAAACTTTAAAGAACATCCATGCACCACCTGGAGTATGGGCAGAAGGCAGTCCCCCAGGCCTAGCCAAGCATATAGCTCCAGTGATTGTAACCCTCAAGCCTAGTGCTACACCAGTGCACGTCAAACAGTACCCTCTCCCAAGAGCCGCAATTGAAGGCATTCATCGCCACTTACAAAGATTGATCGAGTATGGCCTACTAAAAGTATGTCAATCCTCATGGAACACTCCACTCTTGCCAGTAAAGAAACCTGGAAGGGATGATTACCGCCCAGTACAAGACTTAAGGAGAGTAAATGATGCAGTTGAAACTATACATCCAGATGTACCCAATCCTTACACTCTTCTAGGACTGATACCTGCTGAAGCTACCCATTTCACTGTACTGGATTTAAAAGATGCATTCTTTTGCATAAGATTAGCCCCTGTAAGTCAAATATTGTTTGCCTTTGAATGGCAGGACCCCATCTCTGGAAGAGGGGGCCAACTCACCTGGACAAGATTACCCCAAGGATTCAAAAATTCGCCTACCATCTTTAGTGCTGCACTGAATCAAGACCTTTCAAGCTATCCAGTGGCCCCGGGGAAGAGAGTGCTTCTCCAATACGTGGACGATCTGCTGATAGCTGCCATATCAGAAAGTGAATGTATACTAGCCACCAAAGATCTCTTGCAGTTACTAGATGAAGCTGGATACAAAGTTTCCAGAGCAAAAGCACAGCTATGCCAAAAAGAAGTGAAATACTTGGGTTTTCGTATAACCCAAGGAAGCCGAAGACTAGGTAGAGAGAGAAAAGAAGCAGTATGCAGAATTCCAACCCCAACAACCAGAAAGCAAGTCAGAGCCTTTCTGGGAGCGGCAGGATATTGCCGAATCTGGATACCCAACTTCGCCCAAATTGCCAAGCCACTGTATGAAGCCACAAAAGGAGAAGAAAAGTCGCCACTGGAGTGGGGACTTGAGCAGGATACAGCCTTCAAGAAGTTAAAGGAAGAATTGATGTCATCACCAGCACTTGGACTACCAGATGTCCACAAGCCTTTCCACTTGTTTGTACATGAAGCACAGGGAAATGCCTTAGGCATGTTGACTCAGAAATTGGGAAATTGGGAACGACCTGTAGCATACCTATCGAAACAGTTGGACACTGTGGCCAAAGGATGGCCACCTTGCCTGAGAACCGTTGCAGCTACAGCACTATTAGTGAGTGAAGCAGATAAGCTCACCTTAGGACAGAACATACGAGTCACTGTGCCACATGCAGTCCTTGCCCTCATGGAACAGAAAGCAAATTATTGGCTCACCAATTCCCGAATGTTGAAGTACCAGAGCATGTTATGTGAAAACCCACAGATACAACTAGAAGTGAGTCATGCCTTGAACCCAGCCACCTTGATACCCATCAGTGAAGAACTCCCAGAACATGACTGTATTGAAGTCATGGAAACTGTGTTCTCCAGTCGACCCGACTTGACAGATGTGCCCATAGACAATCCTGACCAAATCTATTATGTTGATGGGAGCAGTCTCATCCTCGATGGATGACGCTGTGCCGGATATGCAGTCGTCACTCAACACGAAGTAGTTGAATCATCAGCTCTAGCCTCAGGCACATCAGCCCAGAAAGCCGAATTAATAGCACTCACCAGAGCATTGTTGTTAGGAGAAAAACTTGTGCTAAATGTATATACAGACTCCAAATATGCCTTCACCACTCTACATGCCCATGGAGCCCTCTATAAAGAACGAGGACTCATCACATCCGGAGGAAAATCAGTCAAGTATGGTCCCGAGATATTAATGTTACTTGATGCAGTTTGGGCCCCAATACGTGTAGCTGTCATGCATTGTAGAGGACATCAAGCCGGAAAAGGAGAAGTTGCCCAAGGAAATAGATTTGCAGATGCCTCAGCACGACAAGCAGCTATGACAGGACAGATTACCCCACAAGCGATGCCAATGCAAGCAGCATTGTTTCCAGTACCTTTGAATTTATGGACACCACGTTATACCACCAAAGAATTAGATTACTACTGTAAGAAGGAAGATGGAGTACTGAAAGATGGATGGATTGAGCTGCCACCAGAAGAGGGCAGTCAGCCCCCTGGACGAATAGTAATTCCTGAACTGTTAGGACCATCTTTTGTCAAAGCTTTCCACGGAGCGACCCACTATGGGAAAAGTGCTATGGAAAAAGCACTCAGACCACATTTTTACATCCCTCTATTGACAACCATATCAGCTTCAGTAGCACGTCAATGTCTAACCTGTGCCAAAAATAATGCCAAGCAAGGCCTTATAACGGCACCCCGAGTTCAGTCAGGAGGTGTAACCCCCATGCACAACCTCCAAATTGATTTTACCGAAATGCCAAGAGCCAATGGATACCATTATCTATTAGTATTAGTTTGTACTTTCTCTGGGTGGGTAGAAGCCTTCCCAACTAGAACTGAGAAAGCCCGAGAAGTTACTAAAGTCTTAATGAGAGAGATTGTCCCTAGGTTCGGAATTCCAGCAGTAATAGGGTCAGACAATGGACCCTCATTTGTCTCCCAGGTTACTCAACAGTTAGCAAAAGCTTTGCAGATACAATGGAAACTCCACACTGCATACAGACCCCAGAGTTCAGGGAAAGTTGAGCGAATGAATCGTACCCTAAAAGCCCAGATGTCTAAGCTTTGTCAGGAGACACACTTGAAGTGGCCCCAAGTGCTCCCAATAGCTTTACTCAGAATACGCTCAGCTCCTGTAAAGTCAACAGGATTTTCCCCTTTTGAAGTTTTGTATGGTAAACCCCCACCAATAGTGCAGGGAATCAAAAGAAGTTTTTAGCCAAAATTGGTTCAGAAGTAACCAGACAAGAACTCCTAGCTCTTAGTTTTGTTCTGCAGACTCTCCATGCATGGATCCAAGACCAGTTGCCTATCAACTTGACGGAACTTTTGCATCCCTATCAGCCTGGTACCTCGGTGTGGATCAAAGATTGGAAGAAGACACCGTTGGAACCCCATTGGAAGGGACCGTACACCGTCATCCTGTCTACCCCAACTGCAGTAAAGGTAGCCGAGATCGACGCCTGGATCCACCACAGCAGAGTCAAGCCCGCCGCTGATCCTGAACCTGAGCAGTGGACAGCAGAGCAGCATCTTGATGCACCCTTGCGAGTTACTCTGAGACGGCAACCAGCAACGTAGACACTTTATCACAGTGCCTTGCAGTAGCCAAGTCTTTCGAAGAGGATTGCTGTTTTCCATGCAGCAACAGTTTTGTTTCAACGAACTCAATCTGTGCGTGATACTGCACACTACTTTGACACTACATTGACTAGCCAGACGTCACAAGCCAACTAAAATTGCTAATAAGTTGGTTAATGTGTACTGGACAACCTGAGGATCTTCAATCAACACTCAGCACCCATTAAATTGCTTTATTAGCAAACGGGACGAAGAAAGAGAACGTCGTGATCAAGATCAGCAAGCTGAGGATTCAGAAGAACTCCAATCAACATCAACATGTATCTTTGTCTTTGCTTTGCCCTGGTTGCCTTCTTTGGAGGTTTTGAACTGACTTATGCTTTACCTCCATGCACTGCTTGCATTACTTCTACTCGAACTGGATTGAAAGTAACTCAGACTTTGATTTATCATTCTTACTATACCTGCAAGGGAAAAGTGACTCGGTGTATTTATAACACCACTGAACTAAATGTTTGCACTTATGGTAAAATTAGAGCATGCTATAATCCGCATCAGAATACATCCTATTACACGTTGGAAATACGATGGAAGGATGCAGATGGACCTATAATAGCTGCTACACCACCACTTAAGGACATTACTAAACCTGCTGTTTTGAATTTTGATGCATGTAATGTCATTAACAGAGATAGTTATTCCACCTGTGGTACTTGGGAGAAAGCGTATCGAAATGACCATAAGTACATGTGTCCAGAGGGTGCCACAGGATGGAGGAAGTGTACAGGTAAAACGGAACCAGGCTATAGTACTGCACCAGCAGCAGATTACTATTGCCCGTATTGGGAATGTGTTTTTTATGCTACCTGGAATAATGGTATAGTTGACGAAAAGATAGATAAACGAATGGCCACTTTAACCAAGCCAACTACAAATGATAAATGTCAGAAAGATGCTTGTAACCCCTTACACTTACGCATACACAACCCCTATGCATGGAAACAAGGATACAAGTTTGGTTTACGTATTGCTGGAGGGGCAATAGATCCAGGAACCATTGTGTATATCAGATTGAATACCCAAGCCCACAAGTCATCTAAATATCATATCCATAACACCTTCTATGAAGCCATGCATGTAAATAAGTTTGAGATCCCTCATCCTTCTCAGAATTTATTTTTAGAATTAGCTGGAGCAGTAGTATCTAGTCTTAAGATCTCAGATTGCTATTTCTGTGGCGGAACCCAAATGGGAGACCAATGGCCATGGGAAGCCCAAGAATTGAATTATTCTTTGATTTACAATCAGACTGAATTACACAAGACTACTAGTGAATGGGTGTTAGCGCACTCAATCGTTGGACGTCTTTGCTATGCCAGAACTGGACCCCAGTTCACCCAAAAGGTAGGACAGCTGGTCTGTCTTAGCCAGAAGTACTATAATGCCACAACCAAAAAGACGTCATGGTGGTCAGGACTTAAACATCCTGAACCTCCTAACCCATTAGCTAGATTTCCTGAACTTGCTGGTTTATGGACTAACCTTGCCAAAGTCCATGCCTGGCAAGCCCCTCCTGGCCTATATTGGATCTGTGGAAACCGAGCGTATGCACAACTCCCGCCACAATGGGGAGGAGCATGTGTCTTAGGAACCATCAGACCTTCTTTCTTTCTTTTAAACACTGAACATGGCGAACAATTAGGATACCCTGTATACACTACCCACCGACAAAAACGAGCACTAAGACAGAAAAGAGAAGCCTTACAGATAGGCAAGTGGGAGAAGTGGCAGGGTGATGATTGGCCACCAGAAAGAATCATTGAGTATTATGGGCCTGCCACTTGGAATGATGATGGCATGTATGGTTATCGAACTCCAATCTATATGATTAATCGTATTATCCGCTTACAAGCAGTAGTTGAAATAATAACCAATGAAACTAGTCATGCTCTTACACTTTTATCTAGACAAAGTACTCAGATGCGCACTGCGAAATATCAGAACCGCTTAGCACTTGATTATTTGTTAGCAGCTGAAGGAGGAGTATGTGGTAAACTGAATTTAACTAATTGCTGTTTAAAAATAGATGATAAGGGTCAAGTAGTTGAAGAAATTGCTAAAGATATGCAAAGACATGCTTATGTGCCAGTGCAAACTTGGCACTCATTGAAATTCCCTAACTGGTTTGCTAACCTCTTCTCCTGGCTGGGAGGATTTAAGACTTTCATTGTCTTAGTACTAATTCTTGTTGTTGTTATCTTCTTATTACCATGTCTAATCCCATGTTGTATGCGTTCCATTCATAATGCTATTGACAGCACAGTAGAGCGGAAGACCGCAACTAAAATAATGGCCCTATATAGAGCCAGTCCTAGTCGTAATCCTTCAATCATGATGTGATTCTTCTAAAGGTGATTTAATTCTCACACCTTATTAAATAATAGGGTGAGATTAATCAAAGGGGGGAATGTGGCAGGTGCAGGCCTGTGATCCACGGTGTCTGACATAAGCAGGCAGGCCTAACTAGCTTGACCTGTAAATGAAGCCTGTGGAGAGGCACATAGGAATTGCACATCCCCCAATATGCTGCTATTGTAGGATAGAACTCTGTAAGAGAACTAAACTAACTTAGGTAAGCAAAATTGAGAGATGGAAAAATACAGAAAAATATGTTTAAAAGTTACTGATAAGAAAAATACATCTGCAAGGAATATAATTGGGAGTGCTGACAGATGAGTTGCAGAGCCCTGCTCCCCTGCATGCACAAATTGGCTCTATGGCCTTGAGAGTATGAAAGTAACAAGTTGATGAACTGACCATTGTAATTGGGACTAGAAGGGGGGTATGCAGGTGCCATGCCCACTGAAGGAACATAATTGGATAATCTTATCAGTACCGGCACCAATGGAAGGGGTACGGGAGGTACGGGAGAGTACCGGGACCAATGAAATGTTTTTCTATACCTAGAATGGAACAGAAGTCTATAAAAGTTGTTGTAATGTTAGAAAACTTTGCTCAGCCATTTTGAAATTGACTTGCTTGAGACTTGTGCACAAATAAATGATTTGGACCTTCTGAACAGACTCCTGGTATCATTGGTTTGTCTGCGCTTTGCTGCTACAGTGGGACTATCACAGCAATGTCTATCATCTCTCCCCCCCCTCCAAGACGTAATGTTGGCAGGCGGTGATGGGTTCCCTGCAGAGTTAGATGGTTGGGGGGGGGGGGCTGTGTGGCCATCCATATATGCCTCTGCCCCCCTTATCTGGACCTTGTGCCCAAGGCACCCACCAACCCGCACATGTTGGATGGGCTGGGACTGCACACCACCAACACTGACAGCACACGGGCATGTCAGCATGCATGGGGGTGTTGGCAGAGGGGGCAGTGGCACCCGCCTGCAGCAGACCAAAGCCATGTCCTTGTCCTATGCACAGTGTGCATTGCAACATGTGCCAAGGTCTGTCTGATGGGGAGCATGTCAGCCCCAGGGACTGGTGTAACCATATGGCAGCACTATGGCTCAACACACACAATTGGTGTGTATATGAGTCAAAAGTCACAGGTTCAGGTCCTGTCTGTGGATAATGCATTGCATGTCCCTGTGGCTAAACGTGAGCCTACAGTGCAGGTACAACACCAGCATGTGCAACCCCCAATGAATTAACCAGCAGGGGACAAACACCCATCAGTCACACAGACAGGCTCCACTATCCACAGCTGGATGGAGAGTCAGGCTGATAGCACTGGCACACTGAGTGAGCACTACTAGCCTGCACAATAAGCACACATGAATAATGCTTGAGCTGATATTGAGACCAAAGTGGCAGGTAGGATTGCCAACCATCCCCACTTTTGCACAGTATGGTGATATGAGTGTGTGTGGGTGTATGTCTCCCCACTGTTTTGTGGCTTTCTGTACCTCACTGAGCCTCACATTGTTTAAAATGTTCCCAGAATTAGTCTGCAAATGTGCATGATAAGAAGCATAATATTGTGGGTATGGTCTGAAATAGGGCAGATTGGCCAGGATATGTCTGCTTCAGAGTTAGGATCAATGGCTGAGACGTCATAGTGCCCATCTGCCATGTGCATGGACTGGGTGGTCACAGCATGTCATGCTAGTAGGGCAGTCTCACTCTGACCGAGCAGTAACCATGGTATGGCTATGTATCCACATAGTGCTATATAGTGTCTGATTCCAGTAATGTGGGTGCATGTCCTGTCCTGGGGGCCTATGGTCACTCTGTGTACATGCATTGTGTGCTAACCAGCAAACTGTCTGCAGCTGGTATGTGCATGGTTGGAAATCCCAGTGGTGGGAAGCAGGTGCAGTCTGACTGTCTTGCTGTGGGTGATTGTTAGTCCTAGGTAGTTGGGATAGCAGGTATTGCAGGCCTACTCCCTGTGGTAATGGTAATACCAGAAAGACTGTAGCAATAATACCCATGCAAGCCTAGAAGCCTCAATGGCAGTTGGCATCGGCAGTTTAACACTGGGTATTAACATGCACTGTTCCAGGAGGGTCCCTGTTTAGCAGGGCCTATATGTGACTGGCGTATTCAGCATGCTGCAATTGTGCAGGAAACAAGGTGACTAGCATAACAGGCAATGATAGGGATCTGCAGCATGGCTGACAAAGACCATCTCTAGCACTGCAAGTTCTGGGGACCAGGTACCGGATGCCCATCCTCACCCTCAGGGTGACCGTAGCATGGTTTGTTGCTGTTATGTGATTGAAGCACACACTGTCAGTGTGTCATACTGAGCTGATGTGATGGATCAGTCCATTCTCCATTTGGTGATCAGCTGCAGACTGCTGTTCTGTGTGTGCAGTGCATCATGGGTAATGGAGGGGCTAATCTATACTGGAACACACAGCAGACAGTTTAGGCAGTGACCTGCAGGCTCTTTGACTCCAGGCATTGCAGGTTGTGGAGGTGTAGCAAACTAGTTAGTGCCATGTCCCAATAAGCAGGGGACAAGAGCTCAATTCCCACTTGTTCATTTTGCACCTGTGTGCAACTCAGGTTATTTCCCCGCCTGTAACAGTCCAGGCTCTGCTGTGACTTGCAGACACTCATCCTTCTACTTTGTTATGCAATCTGGCCACACTTTGGGTCAGCAAATATGCTATTCCCCGTCATGGCCTTCTGAAAGCATGGTTTTATTGACTCTGCTGCAGCTGATTGCAGGGGGTCAGACATATTCACCCTGAAAATATCAGGCCCCGCTTCGAGGCATGGCATGATGGTCATGGCAATGGTTTGGGGCTATAATATCAGGGTTTGAGGCCCACTACCGCTCCTTATGTGACATTTCAGAATCTGTTTCTGTCGCATTTTATGTCTGCCACAAACTTCATGGACTGACAACACCTCCTTGTGACCTTGAGCTGATCACTTAACCCACCAATGGCTCAGCTGACTGCAGGTCCGTTCAGTCCCTGTTTATCATCAGACATTACCAATTGACAGTAAGATAAGAACATAAGAACATAAGATATGCCATACTGGGTCAGACCAAGGTCCATCAAGCCCAGTATCCTGTTTCCAACAGTGGCCAATCTAGGTCATATGTACCTAGCAGTTTCCCCAAAATACACAGGTTCCACACTGCTTGTACTGGGTCAAGCATTGATATCCTGGGTCCCTTCTTAATAATGGTTTATGGACCTTTCTCCAGGAACTTGTCCAAACCTTTTTTAAACCCAGCTACACTAACAGCATTTACTACATCCTCCGGTAACAAATTCCAGAGTTTGATTACACGTTGAGTGAAAAAATATTTTCTTTTATTAGTCTTAAATAATTTATCCTGTAACTTCATTGCATGTCCCCTAGTCTTTCTATATTCTGATAACGTAAACAATCAATCTACGTTTACCCATTCCACTCCGTTCATTAATTTATAGACTTCTATCATATCTCCCCTCAGCTTTCTCTTTTCCAGGTTAAAGAGCCTTAACCTTTTTAGCCTTTCTTCATAGGAGTATATTTCCATCCCCTTTACCATTTTGGTGGCTCTTCTCTGAACCTTTTCTAATAACGCTATATCCTTTCTAAGATACGGTGACCAGAATTGCACACAATATTCAAGGTGCGGTCTCACCATGGAATGATATAGAGGCATTATAATATCCTTTGTTTTATTTTCCATTCCTTTCCTTATGATACCTAGCATTCTATTTGCTCTCTTGGCCGCCACTGCACACTGGGCCGAGGGTTTTTACATGTTATCCACAATGACGCCTAAATCTTTTTCCTGGGTGGTGGTTCCTAATGTGGAACCTTACATTGTGTAACCATAGTTTGGGATGTTCTTCCCTAGGTGCATAACTTTGCACTTGTCCACATTAAATTTCATCTGCCATTTTGATGCCCAGTCTTCCAATTTATCTAGATCCTCTTGAAATTTTCCACAATCCTCTTGGGTTTTAAAAACTTTAAATTGTTTTGTGTCATCTGCAAATTTGATAACCTCACTCGTTATTCCACTTTCCAGGTCATTTATGAATATGTCAAAAAGCAGCTGACCCAGCACAGATCCCTGGGGTACACCACTATTCACCTTTCTCCATTGGGAAAATTTGCCATTTAGCCCTCTGCTTTCTATCTTTTAACCAGCTCCTGATCTACAATAGTACACTGCCTCCTATCCCATGACTCTTTAGTTTTGCCAAAAGTCCTTGTCAAAGGCTTTCTGAAAGTCCAGATACACTATATCAACCGACTCACCTTTGTTCACCTGTTTATTCACACCTTCAAAAAAACATAACAGATTAGTAAGACAAGATTTTCCTTGTCTAAAGCCATGTTGGCTGTCTCCCATTAGGCCATGACTATCTACATGCTCAGTAATTTTATTCTTTACGATGGTTTCTACCATTTTTCCCGGTACTGACGTCAGGCTCACCGGTCTGTAGTTTCCCGGATCACCCCTGGAATCCTTTTTAAAAATTGGCGTTACATTGGCGATCCTCCAATCTTCAGGTATTACAGATGATTTTAATGAAAATTCACAGATTACTAATAGCAGGTCTGCAATCTCATATTTCAGTTCTTTCAACACCCTTGGATGTATACCAGCTAAAGTGAAGATGTACCCTTATGTACCCTGATGTGACTGCACTGCTACAACTGTATACTAACAGGCCTACAGCTGTAACTTACTTGAGCAACATTAGTCATGTATGACATCATTACTGTTACTGTGCAGCTTTGGCTCCATTACATCTCTGAGGTACATGCGGACACATCCTACCCCACAGATAGCCACCTGCAGGTATCACCTGATATCTGTACATGCCTCATTTGCCCAGTTTGGATGACACCTGTGCAGTTGTTATCTGCACATTTGTCTGAGCTGTTGTATGGTGGCTATGTGGCTGAGACAGGTATGAGTCCCACATGTCTGGTATTAGGCCTTCCACGTGGCACTGGTGCACATTTTCGCACACAATACAAATACGTTGGCGATGGAACCTATGGCACATCAGTGCTGCCAACCCATACCACTCTTTCC
Source organism: Ichthyophis bannanicus (assembly GCA_033557465.1). Lineage (NCBI taxonomy): Eukaryota > Metazoa > Chordata > Amphibia > Gymnophiona > Ichthyophiidae > Ichthyophis > Ichthyophis bannanicus. Next base: position 163,565,634 of record CM066036.1, on the reverse strand, counting down.
TCAGCTGATATCCTTTCTTCAGCCCATCCATCTGTCAGCTGTGTGCAGTTACATCTACTTGTGTAAGCTGCTACACAATGGCCTACACTGGTACTCTTTTCTGCATTTTGGCTCTTCACACATGCCTCTCCTGTGCCTGATCTGCACGTCACCATTCCTACTCTGTCTTCCTGTCACTGCACACATCCTACCATTTCTGGCTCTACTGGGGGACATGTCTTCCCCATCCTATGCCACACACTGGCATTGCACTATGTTACATTGGCACCCCCCTGTGCATCGGTTCAGCTGCCTCCCACATGCTCATCCACTTTACTGGCTGCCATCATATTGCAGGTCCACCAGCTCCCACCTCTCCTTCCATTCATCACCTTTACATTGACTTTCCTTGGTGCTCCTTTATCCAGCATTAGGGTTACAGCCTTTTTCAGACATTAAGGTGCCTGTTTGATACCTTAACGCCTGATGTCCTGTTAATGCTCGTTAAATGGCCCATAGTGCCCTTTATGCTAGAAGGTCCCTACCCGCCCAGTGTCCTTTATGCATGTAATACCCGTTATCGCTGCCGTTCACACCTGTTATCTTAATACCCTTTAGTAAACATACCCAATGATGAACAATACTCTGGTAATCAAAGAAAACTGTGAGCATGATTTGCACCTCACCTGAGAGTCTGGGAGAGTCTGGAGTCCACGGCACAGAGCTACAGAGTAAGGAAGATTGAGACTGGGCTTGCAGTACAACTGTTTCGAGTGGAATGCCAAAGACAGTGTGGTAGGAAGGACAGAGGTAGAATCAAAGCACTTATTTTATTTATTTTAATTTATCTCATGCCTTTTCACTAGTAGTTTATTTATTTATTTTATTTTTTATTTTTTATTTAACAATCATTTATATCCCGCATCTTCCAGAGTTCAGATGCGGCTTACAATTGAAACAACAGTCAACAAAGCAAGGGCTTGTTTTACATGGAACAATTTTTGACAGTAAACAATATAATAGTTAAATACATAACAGAACGGTGAATGGTTAAATACATAACAGAACAAGAACAATTTAAGAACTATGTACAGATACAGGTTTGTAGGTTCCTTAGATTTAAAACATGGTTATTTACAAGAGGGTGTAAATCTGTTAATTGTGGGGTTTAGCTTTACTCAGTTGGGTGTTATTTAGCCTTTTTCTGGGATGATTAGTGTATTATCAATGTTGTTGTAGTGCATGGCAAAGAGGTAGGTTTTCAGTTTTTTGCGGAATTCTATAATTTCTGTTGTGGATCTTAGGTCCTCTGGGATGGAGTTCCAAATAATGGGGGCCGCATGTGAGAAGGCTCTGTTATTAGTTAGTTTGGTTGCTTTTATAAAATCATTTGGAGTCCTTAATTTATTTGAGTGTCCTTTTCTGTGAGTGACTTTTTGAGATTCCTTGCTTATAAGATTGCTTAATGGGATTGGAGCCATGCCATTGAGAGCTTTAAATGTGGTTATTGTGGTCTTATATATTATCCTGCTTTGTATTGGGAGCCAGTGCAGGGTTGCTAATATTGGAGTAATATGCTGGAATGAGTGTGCTTTCATTACAATTCTAGCTGCTGCGTTCTGTGCTAGTTGTATTCTTTTAATGTTTTGTTTCGTTATACCTAAGAGAATTAGGTTGGAAAAATCAAAGTGTGGGGTTATGGTTGCCTGTATTATGTTAATGAAATCTTGTAAGTGAACTAAGGGGCGTAGTTGCTTGAGTTCAAGGCGAATCAGGTATGGTAGTTATTTCCCTGGAGGCTATGCAATGTAATGGCCCGATATTGAGTTGGGCAGACTATGCGCCCCTATGACACATAGCCCTGCCTGCTGACCCTTAACCCCAGAAATTCAATGCTGGGGTCATATTGTTTAGCCAGTACATCTAATTTTCAAAAAGACAAGTAAAGGTGTATTATTGATAACCAACATTTTTCAATGCCATTGTCTCATACTGATATAACACACAATACAGATTTTCATTATTGTGCATCGACAATGAACAAAACAGGGTATGTAAAATGCGTAGCACACACACATTTTATTTCCTGTTATCCCTCCTGTCCGTATTCCTGTTCTTTACCTTGACAGAATAATCCCAGTATGATATCTTATATTATCTACACTTTCCAAATATTTTTATTACTGCAAAATATTTCCTTTGAGGAACTATAATTTATCTTCTTAGCAAACCCTACACCCCCCACCTCCTTTTACCATCTCCTTCATGCCTGATTATCTCCCCTATTCCTACATCATATAAAGGTGGAAGTGTGTGTACCCACAGTAACTGCACCACGCATTCAGGTATCTATGCGCACGCAAAGTAACTGTCAGAAACATGTTGGTCACACCCCTGACAATTATTGCAGAGTCTTTGCACTTAACAGATGAAAAGTGTAAAAACCTTACTCATTTTAGTAAAAGGGAACCTAAGTGACTATGCTGAAAAATTGCAGAATGGCAAAACAGTTTCTTCCAGAGGAATAGCCCTGTTAGTCAGGAGTGCCAAAAATGTTTATAGGACAAATGCAAAATAGACCTATCTAAAAAAAAAGAAATAAACAAAATAATAAATGGATACAAATCTGCCATAAGAAATGGCAATATTCAAAAACCAAAAGAACATTCCCACCTTCCAGGATATTCTATCTAACCTAAAGATTGCATACTACTACAAAGAAACTTCCAAGGGACACTCCAGCCTGCAACTGTTAAATTGAAACTCAGAAGCTTTGGCCTTGGTAGGACTCAACTATTCTCAGATCATCCTGCCAGGGCTTCTCTCACCTACCACAGTTGTCAGCAGAATTGTGCTCCTACAATGCCTTCCTATCCACATCCCCACACTCTGTTTTGCACTTTTCAATGGCTTTTTGTACTCTGTATCCTTCCCCCCTCTCCCAATCCATCTTCATGTATTTTTACTGACCACCTGAACCACATTTCATCCATCTGATGAAAAAGACTCTTGTCCTTGAAAGCTTCTGCTTCAGTAAATTGGCTAGTCTATAAGGTGCCATCAACTTCTATCAGGATGATTTCTGTGCCCTACAGATTGAACAAAGAGGACTTGAAATGATCTGAAAACCTTGTGAATCTTGCTGTTGAAATGGCCGAGTTTCCCTGGATTTCGGCATTTCATCTGAGAACTCAATAGTACATGTGTGTGCAAAGATAAACACAAACTAAATTATAAAGCCCTTTTCAGGCAAGAGATTTATCGTTCATTTCCCTACGCCAATGACAAGTATTGAAGTGAAAGCCTAAAGTCAGCATGTCATTAATATCACAGGATGAAATTAAATGGGAAAAGAAAGCAATAAATCTTTGCCTTTTCCATGCACTACACATATTCAGGATGCAGCTTGCCATTGGGTTCTTTGCAAATCTCAATTCTCCATGTCAGTACAGAGTTAATTCAGTAAGGGGGCATCATTTAACTAATTTTTGGAGTCAGCCAGTTAAACCTTCCCATTTACAAACTTGCCTTCTCTGCTAAGCCAAATTTAGGGCCCCATTTATGAAACTCTGATAATGCACATTCTTGTGCCTAAACCTTCATTCTTAGTTAATAGGCCCCAAGGATATTAGTGGGGCCTATTTCCTAACAGTGTACGTTAATGCGTGCTGTGTTAATACATTATTGCATTTTGATAATTAGGGATATGTTTACTAAACCGTCTTAATGTTACCGGCATTAGTTTCAGTCATACTGTGACGAATGCCATATAAGGTAGTGGGCATTCCGGTCTTAAGGTAGCATTTCGGGTTATCAGGCGATAAAGTCCATTATCGTATCATAGAGGGAGTCGTGGCACATTAACGCGCGTTAGTCTTAATTAGGCGCGTTGACCAACAAACACAGCAATAGAGGTGTAGCACAATGGTTAATACATTGACTGCTGATACTGTGGTCATGAGTTTGATCCCCCAGTGGGCTCAGTTAAAAGACTGTCTGAGGCAATCCCTTTTCCTGCTTGTAACAGTCAGACACATCCCAACAATTTGCACTGCCAGCCAAAAAAGCCTCACCCCAGTGCCGCAACCTAATGCACCTTTTAGGGCACACCATAAGGCACATCATAAAGCACCACGTCATCCAAGGCAGGTCATAATGTGGCCCAGAGGGTGGCAGGAAAGGTTGGCACCCTCCAAGGCAGCATATAAGGCAACCCATAAGCTGGCCAAACCTAAGGTGCCGCGAAAGGTGCCCCAGGGATGCCAAGGTGACACAGGAGATGGTGCCCAGGTGCACAAAGGTGCCCCAAAGTCACAAGCATGAAATGCATGGCTCAAACACAGATGTAACCATAACACTGCACAGAGCACCAAGGAAAGGCAATGAACAAGTGATGGAAGGAAGTAGATGACGGATCTCATGGACCAACCAAATCTGCGTGCAGCCCATGTGGCAGCAGGTAAAGTGGACAAACATATCGGGGGCAGCTGTACCGATGTACAGGGTGATGGTAATGTACAGTGCAACAATGACAGTGTGTGGCAGAGGATGGGGATACGTGTCTACCCGAGGAGGTAGAGGTGGCAGGATAAGTGCAATGATAGGAGGACAGAGGAGAGCAGTGCCATGCAGAGCAGACACAGGAGAGGCAAGCATGAAAAGCCACAATGCAGAAAAATGTGCCAGTGCAGGACATGGGGTAGCAGCCTGCACATTAGGGCAGGACGCCACACAGCTGTCACATACACATAGACGGACAGAAGGATGGATGGCAACAGTGATGAGGGTATAATATGGCGGCAGCACAGATCTACACAGATATGACTGTTTCACAAATGAAACGTAGTTGTGTAGGACAGCCATAAAAAAAAGGGGGAACAGAGAGGAATCAAACCCATGACCTCTGCTATTGAAGCCATTGCATTAACCATTGTACTACAACACTATGGGGCACTATCATACCAATGGCTGGCTACAGAAAGAGTGCACGTCACCATAAAACTGTCTGCTGTGGCTACCAGGATAGGATAGAACCAACAGTACCCATAATGCAATTCACATGCAGAACAGCAGTCTACATCTGCTCACCAGATGGGGTATGCACCTCTACAGCATGTCAGCTTGGTAGGGGGGAATGAGCATGTGTGTTACTGGCACAGAGTACCCACAGCCCATGCCAATGTGCGTGTTCTGTGCTCACCCTAAGGGTGAGGTGGAGTGGCCAGCACCAGGTCAGCAGTACCCGGGTTGGTTGAGGTGGGCTGTGCTTCAGGTCTTCATTAGTGCCAGTATGTGATAGGTATTTGTTGTAGACACCTTTAGGATGTTTCTGTGTCCATTTGTAATTGCTAGTCATGTCTGGCCCTTGTAGACCATGATGTATACAACATAGTGCATATCCACTGTGCTTGTTATGATCACCTGTTTAGAGAGCAGGGCTGTGTCAGTGCTCACATGGCAACAATGTTTCAAGCATGTTTATTTTATCTGCAATAAAGGTTCTGTCTTTATTACCATGGTTTAGTACTGGGTAAAATATGGGGACAGGGTTAGCAGGAGCCACAGCTGAGACTTGAACTTGTGGCCTTCTGCCCATGAACACATTGGCTGTGTGTACTGCACCACACTGTTGCCACAGGGACAGATCATTCCCTGGGGATACCATGACTGTTCATTAGACAGACCGTGTCTGTTGCAGTGCACGGCACCCACCTAAACGGGGCTAGGCTATGGTCTGCTGTGGGCAGATGCCACTGCCCCCTCCGCCACCAGCACCCCTCCGCCACCATGCTGACATGCCCTTATGCCAGTGGTGCTGGTGATGCGCAGTCCCAGGCCATCCAGTGTGCTGGTAGGCAGCTGCCTATGGTGTGGGTTCTCGGGTAGGGGTGCCTACATGGACATGCGCTCTTTCCCCCGGCACCGCCTGCCAATTTTATGTGCCCTTGGGGATACCTGCTGGGTAATATCCCCTGTGACACTGTGGGACACACACTTGTGCCCATGTTGGACCCTCGTCAGTTGCTGTCTTGCTGCTTTACAGTTTCGGCATTCCTATGTGCCACCTAGGCATCTGCCTAGTCCACACTGTGCCCCAGCTGGACCACAGCATGTGCCGCCTGCAGCCCCCTGATCCCATTTACAGCATCAGTACAGTTGCCCTTTCCTACGTTCCCACTCTGCTGTTGCTGCACATGTGCACGCCATAACAAACCTACCCAATCTAAACGACAGAAACCCTGATCAGCGCTATTTCAATGTGGGATCATTCACTTTGTAGGGGGACAGAGCATAGACCCTTCCAAACATGATATCTTAAGTTTTACACTTTGTCAGTAGTGTTGCTTTATGTTTATCATTAATATCACTATTGGCCAGCTTGGTTATTGGGATTTTAAATGTGGTTCTGGTCATTTTATATGTTTATTTGCCTTCTTGGTTCCTGCACATGTATCACAACTATCACTTTTCTGGGTTTCCCTGCCTTTGCTGCACATTGCTGACATAAATGGTTTCTCTTTCCTGCAAATGTGCCTAACGCGAGGGTTTCACTGGCGTTAGTGTTCAGACCCGGATTTCACAGCATTAGTGTGCCTGGAGCCTCTCCCCACCCACTCTCCGCCCATTGACCCCTTCTCTCCGCCCTCTGGGAAGCCTTACTCCACCCTTCAGACCCGGATTTCACAGTGTTAGTGTGCCTTAACGCCACCGCCACGTTATTGCGTGATAATACCACCGCTGTGACATTAAGACAGTTTAGTAAACATACCCCTTAATGTCTATAAATGACTTCCTTTGCAAGACAAACAAATTTAAACATGTAAAAGACAGATGGTGAAAAGGCTGGTTTAGTTTGGTAGCAGAGAAAGTTAAGCAGCTAGCTGTGATCTTCACACTGACCACCTAAAATGAGAAAATCTAGTTTCTGCAGTAGCAGCTCTAAATCTGCCAGGCTGCCGTTCGGCTACCCTCTTAGGTCAGGAGGCTCACCAAGAGGGAGAATGAGGTTGGGAGGAGAGTGATTGAATGATTATGGGGGGAACTAGTGGTGCTGAAAGGGCATATGTACACAGCTGGAACAGCAATTTTAGAAGCTGCTTCCACATATAAGTTAGGGGTATTTTTACATTTTTTCCTCATGTGAGGTTTTTAAAATCACTGATCCCGCTGCGCTTGGTGAGTCATGCACATACAGTCCTGCACCATGTGAATTTCACTCTCCTTTCCTGCCTGCTGCCTTTTCAGGGATCGCTACCTGATTGCTCGCATCGCTATCGGGTCCATCACCATACAATCGAACTGTACAGATCTCAGGCTCGACTGGGAAAAGCAGCACTGCTGTTTGCACAGACAGGGTGGTAAGCTCTGCTTACTGTCTCAGTCAATCGATTGAGTTACCCAGAGACTTTAAAAGTACCATGCTTCAGGAGCACCTGTGCCTGGCGGGCCCACACCTGAGGGCCCTTTGACGTGGCCCTTAGGCATGGAACGTTGCTTTGGAACATTGATAAGCAATTATTGCATCCAAGTACCTTCTTTTAATATTCTCCCATCATCTGTAGCCTTGCAAACTATTCTATATTTCATTCCACCTCTCCTATAACACCGTCATTTTGTATTTCTGTAGGAATGCAAGTATTATCTATTGCATACTCCTTTTGTATTTTCTCTTCACTCAAGTCCAACTTCTCACTTCATATTAGTGACAAGCTTAACAAATCCCTATAATGCATCACAATGCTACTAATCACACACGTATACCATACCATGGACCCAATCATAGATTTCACCACAATAGTAATAGACTCATTTTCATTACACCCACAACATGCTGCAAAAACAAAGCAGAGCTCAAAGACCCAATACCTGAAAGCATCCTAAAATGTCTCCTTGTTAATGCATGATCCATAGGGAACAAGATTCCTGTAATTGTTGATCTCATACATGACAATGAACCGGATATATTATTCATTACTGAATCATGGCTCTCCTCAACCTGCTGAAGATTCCTAGCCATAATATTTTTCACTCCCCTAGAACTAGTAAACATGTAGGTAGTGTACTTATTCTCATAAAGAAGGATCATGCCACGTCACTTTCCCTTGCAAATAGCTCTGTAGAACTTGGCATGCTAATTATAGAAAATAATAGTGTATCATTCTGCTTAGTCTATAGACCACCATCTGCTGATCCCAATTGTCTAGCTAACATAATAGACACCATCTGCACATACTCTTCCAAGCAGTACCTGATAGTATTAGGTGATTTTAACCTAATCGCCTTAAGCCAATCCCATGCTTCATCCTTCCTAAATGCCATGACTGACCTGGGTTATCGCAAATAATAAACTTCCTGACCCATAATAAAGAGAACAGGTGACAATATTCCTTCCAGATAAAATATATAAAACTTCCAAAGCTAACAAGACAATCTCATTCCCCATGCCATGGTCAGATCATTACCTTATAGATTTCAATCTGACATTTCAGTCAGCTGAACCTACACCCAACCAACTAGCTACACACCATTCAAGATTTAGGAGTTTTGACAAGGACACCTTCAATAAAGAGGTGATTACAAATATTAATACTAGCTCGGATAACTTAAGCAAACTCCTAAATAACTGGAATATCACCATTTCCAGTTCAGCATCAATTCAAACAAAGCAATCTGACAAGACTAACAAAAGATCTAAACAATGGTAAACACAAGAAATAAGAATGCTAAAGAGACAACTAAGGAAAATGGAGCATAAATGGAGAATTTTGAAATCCCCTGACAACAGATTAAACTATATGAATACCCTACTTGCATATTGTGATCTTATAAATAACTAAAATAAAGAATTTTACTCAAATATCCTTCTAAATTTCCTAAATTATCCTGGGGAGTTATTTGAAATAGTTAAATCCTTGACTACTTCCTCTTCTGATTACTCACAGAACCAAACTATAAACCCGCAAACACTTGCAAACTATTACCCCAACAAGCTACAATCCCTGAACAGTCCTCTATCACTCGATCTATCAAGTAAGACAAATCACACATCTTCTTGTTCTGATTTTTATCAAGTATCTACTGACCAAATCAAAAATATCATAACATCCTTAAGCACAACCACATCTGCTTTTGACCCCTGTCCTATTAGTTGGATAAAAGCAACTCAAAAACACACCACAACAATTATGCTCAAGATAGTAAATTTGTCCCTTGCTCAGAGCCATATGACCAATGAACTAAAGCAAGCCATAATTTGTCCCATCCTGAAACACAAAACATTGGATAAACTATGTCCTAAGTCATATAGATAGATATCTAGTCTCTTGTTTCAACAAAAGTAATAGAAAACTTCAGGACCATATTGACCTTTGCTCACCCCTCGATAAACACCAATATGGCTTCAGACCACATCATAATTCTGAAACACTTTTACTGACACTGTTTAACAACCTGATAAATGGCATCAAAAACACCAAAAATGCATTCATACTTATCTTCTTAGACATTGCCTCAGCCTTTGACTCCATCAATCATAAAATTCTACTTAAGAGGCTGCAACACATTGGTATTCATGGAATGACACCCCAGTGGTTTAAATCTTACCTATCAAACAGGTCACAAGAAGTCAAAATTGATCACCTAACTTCATATATCTTTAACCAACAACAAGGCTTGCCATAAAGTTCAGCCCTCTCTGCATTGTTATTCAAAATATACCTGCAGCTCTTATGCTCCATTATTAATAAATTCCAAGTTAACCACACCAAATATGCAGCCGATATAATGTTATATCTAGATTTTGAAATAACAAGCCCTATCTTTGATCCCATCATGTCCAGTTTCAATGAAATCTCAAATTGTTTAAAAATTCACAACCTTAACATTAACTACAAATATACAGATGTACTGTTTGTCTCAAGAAATCAGGACTTCAACCTCCCTCATATAACAAGATGAAAGATGCCAACTTGGAAGTTAAAAAGGAAGTAAAATACCTTGGCGTTACAATAGATCATAATACCATAGTAAATGACAGCAGATAAAGACCAGTATGGTCCATCTAGTCTGCCCAGTAAGATGGCAAGAGTAGGTGCACCTGCTGCTCTGTGCAGGCCACCCCTGTATGTTGAGAAATTAAAGTTTATTTTGATTTTATCCCGTTGCTGTAAAGGGATCCACTGTGTCTGTCCCATGCCATTTTGAATTCTGTCACTGTATTTGCCCCCAACTCTTCCATCGGGAGGGCATTCCAAGCATCCACCACCCTTTCCTGACATTGCCTTTCAATTTACCCCCTGGCAGCTTCATGTTATGCCCTCTAGTTTTACAGCTTCCCCGTCTTTGGAGGAGGTTTGTTTGTTCATTATTTCTCTTTAAGTATTTAAAGGTCTGAATCATATTTCCCCTGTTCCTCTTCTCCTCCAGAGTGTACATATTTAGGTCTTCAAGTCTCTTCTCATAAGGCTTCTAACACAGGCTCCAAATAATTTTGGTTGCCTTCCTCTGAACAGCTTCCAGTCTTTTTATATCCTTTTCAAGATATGGTCTCCAAAACTGAATACAGTATTCCAAGTGAGGCCTCACCAGTGACTTATACAGTGGCATTAGTACCTCTTCCTTTCTGCTGGTAATTCCTCTTTGTATGCAACCCAACATCCTCCTGGCTTTTTCCACCGCTTTGTTGCACTGTTTGCCACTTTGAGATCCACAGAAATAATCACACCAAGGTCCTTCTCCTGGACCATGCACACCAACCTCTCACCCCCTATCGTGTATATTTCACTTGGATTTCTGCTTCCCAAGTGCATGACACTGCACTTCTTCACATTAAATCTTAACTGCCAAGCATTAGACCATTCTTCCAGCTTTTGTAGATCTTTCCTCATGTTATCCACTCCCCCAGGGGAGTTCACTCTGTTGCAAACTTCTTACCTTATCATCCAGTATCAGACTAACTACCAGAACTATTTATAATAAAATAAGATTAATGCAACAATTAAGACCACTTCTACAGAGAATGACTTTAGATCAGTCTTGCAGGCAATGTATCTTCCCACACTTTGACTATTGCAATAGCATTTTATATGGACTACCCAAAAAAACACTTCATAGCCTACAGCTGGCACAAAATATGGCAGCTCGCCACACCCTAAAAGCCAATATTTCCAAGCATATCACTCCAATTCTTTAGAAACTCCATTGGCTTCCATTACAAAGTAGAATTAAATTCAAACTACTATTGACAATATTCAAATTAACCAATAATATTGCTCCATCCTACTTATCCTGTCTGAAAAAAACAACTGCCAACGACCAACTCAGAAGAGGCTACTTACATAATACATTGTTAGTGCCCCCAGAATTCCGTAAAACAAACCTTAATACTAGTAACAGAGTATTTGTGTTCTTAGTTCCAATATTATGGAATAAACTCACAGATAATCTAAGGGGTATGTTTACTAAACCGCGCACACGTGCGTGGCGCACAGTAGCATACGCTAATGATGCACTTAAGTGCTCTTAAGTGCCCCGCACACGTGCGCGTCACACTAACGGGCCCACGCAAGTGTGCGGTGCGCTGATGTGCGATAGAGGCGGGGAAAGGTGTACGGAGGGCGGAGGAAGACCCCCGAGGGGCGGAGGAGCGAAGGGACGGGGTCAATGGGTGGAGAGTGGGAGGGGAGAGGCTCCCCGCACAGGAGCAGGGCTGAATTTCAGCCAAAAAAATACCGCGAGTGAAAACCTCGCGTTAGAGCCGATTTAAAGGGAAGAGAAACCATTTACGTCAGCAATGTTCAGCAAAACCGGGGAAACCTGAAAAAACGTGAGCAGTGTGATACATGTACACAGAACAAAATCGCAAATATAAATTGAAAATAACCACAACAAATTCCAAATAAATTATAATCCAGCTGGGCAACAGTGATATTAATGGGCAACCATAAAAAACACTCCCAGGAAAGCTCCAAAAAAAAAAAAAAGATTTTCGGAAGGGTCTACGCTCCGTAGACTCTTTCAAAAGCACTGCATTTTAATGGAGCTTTCCTGGGAGTGTTTTTCAGGTTGCCCATTGATATCACTGTTGCCCAGCTTGGATTTGGGTTTTTTCCCATTTTTTTGAGGTCATTTTGAGGTTTATTTGCACCTTTGTCCCCATACAAGGTAAACGAGCCAAAGTAAAATTGTGCAGAGCAGGGTGTCTGACTCGTGCGGCCAGGTTTCCTATCTCCAGAGACTGCACTGTTTCTGTGGCCACAGTGTGGTGCAGTGGACACAGCCAGTGCCTGTAGGACCAGAAGGTCACAGGTTCAAATTCCAGCTGGGTCTCCTGCCAACCCAGTCCCCATAGTTTTACCCACCACTAAACAGTGATAGTACAGACACTCCTTTATTGCAGAGAACATAAGCATGGTTCCAACACCTATATTTTACCCTACACGCACACAAACCATAACAATGGGCATTACCTACAGCCGAGTCCCCCAAATTCAGTCCTGGAGTGCCACAACTCAATCAGGTCATATGCTTTTTCCCAGATAAGGACATGTCTGCATGTTGGCGGAGGGTACAGGTGGTGGAGGGGGCAGTGGCTGCAAGCCACAGCAGACAGTGGCCTAGGCGTGTGCAGGCCGGCACCGTCCACCGCAACAGACAGGCTCTGTTGTATGTACAGTCATGGACTCCCCAGGGAAGGCATCATATCTGTGGCAACACAGTGGTGCAGTGCACACAGACAGTGTGTGCAAAAACAGAAGGTCACAGGTTCAAAGGCCAGCTGGTGCTTCCGCCAATCCTTTCCACATATTTTTCCCACAACTAAACCGTGATAGTAAGGACAAACCTTTATTGCTGAGAACATACGCATGGTTAATATGCCTATATTTTACCACGCCAAACACAGACACCATAAACAGCCGCATTACCTAGAGCAGAGTCTCCCAAATGCAGTACTGGAGGGCCCCACACCATTCAGGTTCCATGCTGCCTCTAATAAAGATGCCTGTGCTGCATATCTATGCACCACCCCCATGGTATGCAGATGTAGCTCATGCATATTCATGCGGGACAGCATGAAAACCCGAACAGTGTTTGGAACACCAGGACTGGAGTTGGGAAACTCTGCCATAAAGCAGCAGCCAACAGGGCCAGACACACCCCCACACACACACACAGGCCCCATTGGCCAATGCCTCCTGGAGAGGCAGGACATTGGACCCTGCCTGTATCTCCCAATACTAGCAGTTGCATACCTTAGCAATGCCACCCTACACCTGGGTATATGGTACACAACTATCAAATGTTTCCCATGATAACTGGCAGATATCAATGCCTACGTTAAGCACATTTTGCTCCTTGGGCTCCACCATAACAATCATTGTGATGTCTGCGGTGTGTGCTGCAGGTCTGGTCTCTGACAGTGTTTACCGCCCTGGGGAGTGACCCCCAACAGTATTGCGTACCGTATCCATGCCTGTACTGTGCCCAGGACTGGTGTGGTGGGTATGGCTGCTGAACTCCTCTATAGTAGCACAATGCTGGCATAGGTGTGGGGGTGGCTGTCTGTCTATCCAGTGTGTGGTGGCTGCAGACACCTTCCACAGCCCACACTGCCAGCAATGTTGCCAGTATTGGGCTGCGAATGTGCATAATGAGGAGCAAGGTACCATGGGTATAGGCCGGACAGGGTGGCCTGGCCAGGGTGCATCTGCACAGGGCATAGGGCACTGACTGGGACATTTTAGTGCCCGGCCACCACCTACACAGACAGGGTGACCTCAGTATGTCCTGCTGAGAGATCACTCTCACCCTGACTGCAGTGACCACAGCATGGCTAGGCACCCCCATAGTGCTATATGGTATTTTTCTCATGTGATAGATATGGGTTTCTTTTTGGGGGCCCAGTCACTGATTTATCTGTTTGCTGTGTATGTTGATATCCCAGTTCTGGGTGTATGCATCTCCACTGAGAACATGCACTGTGGATGAACTAGCACACTGTTTGCAGCTGGTATGTGTTGTGATGGAGCAGTTTGTAGGGTGCAGTGGCTGATAACTTGCTGCAGGAGAATATCAAATGGTGGTGGGGTGCAGCTCACCATATCCGGGCCTACTGTCTGTCTGCTATTGTGTTATGGATGTGTATGGAGCTGCATTGACTGCCCTGTGGGGTGTCTGTTCCTCAGCAGGACTGGGGTTGATATTCCTCTCTTCTGCCACCTTTGCAGGCGGGTAGAATGTGGATCTATTGATGGGAGACCCTGTTTGCCACCCTCAGCCCTGGGGGAGGGGGTGGTGGTACATGGCCCACCTAGGAATCCATAAGGGCTACAACTAACTGAAACAGACAGAGATATCCAAGGTGTTTTTGCAGAATCTACCTAGCTCACAGTTTAACACTGCTTTGGACCTTTGACATAGCCTCTTTCAGTCATGGAAGGTGCTGTGGACCTGGTGCTGGGTGCCTCACCGCACCCTCAGGGTGAGCACAGTACCCGCACAATGTGACGGTGTATAGCTACTCTGTGCCAGTAAAACACACGGTCAGTACCCCCTACCAGGCCGAGGTGGTGTGTGGGTGCACATGGTCACTTCCCTCTACCAGGCCGAGGTGCTGTGGGGGTGCATTGCCCATCTTGTGTTAATCTGTGGACAGCTGATTTGCATGTGCAGTGCATCATGGGTATGGGTGGGCTAACCCTATCCTGGTGACCACAGCAGACTGTCTGTGTGGTGACGTGCATGCTCTCTGCAGCCAGCCAAGGGCTTGCTAGTAGCTATAGAGCTATAGCCCAATGGTTACTTCACTGCCTCTGAAGCCAGAGGTCATGGGTTCAAACTCGCAGTGGGGTTGTTTGATAGGGTTGTCCAATGCATTATCTTTTGTTAATGTACATATTTTGATGCCAGCAAAAACACCCTCAGCGTACTGTACCCATAAGGTGCCTCTGAGGGTGCTTTATAGGGCGCCTTATAGGGCACCTTATGGTTCCCGTCCATATAAGGTGCACTATACATTATCCTGTGACACAACCTATAGGGTGCCCTATAGGGGACATTTTAGGGTGCTGTGGCGGACAGTGCAATTTATAATGTGCCCTATGGAGTGCCTTATAGGGTGCCTTATACGGCACCTTCAATTACGGCACGTGAGGGCGTGTTTGCTGGCAGCAATTAATAACATAAAAATAAAGTGCTGCAGGACAAAATATGTACAATGCAAAGCTGATGCCATAGCCAGCCTTACGTATTAGGCACACTGGGGAGCAAACTCATGACCCCTATATCAGTAGTCAGTGCCTTAACCATTGTGCTCCACTGCTGCTCCTCCTTGCCTCTCAGCGCACCTACTTATGCTTTTCATTCCTTACACTGCACAGTGCTGCCATAAAAAACAGTACACTGACCTTGCGGTACCTCATACGGCACCCTCTAAAGCGCCCTATAAGCAACATTCTAGGGTGCCTTGGCTGACAGTGCACTTTAAAATGTGCCTTATAGGGCGCCTTATGTTAACACGCTTTGAGAGTGCGTTTGCTAGTAGTGATAATTAAAATATGAATAAAATGCCTCCTAAAGCAATCTTCCCCATAATATGTTATGCCTCAGCCGGCTTTGTTCATTGGGCACTTTGGGAGATTGAACCCCTGATCCTGGCACCATTGGTCAGTGTCTTAACCATTGTGCTGTGGTTCTGTTCCTGTGATTGCACATCAGCGTGCCGCCTTATGCCGCCCAATATTAAAAAGCCTCCTAAAACATCAGCGTGCCGCCTTATGCCGCCCATCATTTAAATGCCTCCTAAAATAATGCCTCAGCCAGCTGTCTCCCTTGGGCAATGTTGGGGAGTGAACCCCTGACCCCTGCACCATTGGTAAGTGCCTTAAGCATTGTGCTGTGGCTCTGCTTTTCTTCCAGTACATCAGCGTGCCACTTATACCGCCCAGTATTATAATGCCTCCATAAACATCAGCGCACCGCCTTATGCCGCCCAGTATTAATATGCCGCCAAAAACATTAGCGTGCCGCCTTTTGCCGCCCAGTATTTCTGCGCCTCATAAATTAATGCCTCAGCCAGCTGTCTTCATTGGGCACTGTGGGGGATTGAATCCCTGATCCCTGCACCATTGGTCAGTGTCTTAACCATTGTGCTGTGGTTCTGCTCTTTTTCTTGTACTTCAGCGCGCCACTTATGCCTCCCGCGCAGCTATCTCATGCGCTAAGGTGCGGGGTGCACATGGGCGCCGCGCACCTTAGCGCATATGTAAATTCCGGCTTTTCTTTTTCAGGACGGAACGCCCACTCCTTATATGGCACCCGCACACTACCGGGGCCCGCACTTTACCGGGGTTTTAGTAAACATACCCCTAAGAGCATCCACTGACCTGTCATCATTCAGGAAAGATCTTAAAACCTCCTTTTCACTGAATATTTTGGAAACTCTATCTTGCCTGGAATACTACCAACCTAAACTAGTAGTTATCACTATTTGATTATACATACATGCTCACCTACCTTTAGTTTGTTATTACTATACTCTAATTTTGGTGTACAAAGACTGTAAAGAAGTTATTTACCTTTATCTTGATTTATATTAACTGAACTTTACTCATTATTTATCCTCATTCTATAATGGTTACCTTACTTCATATTATGCTCAATGTTATCCCCACCTAACGTTTTAATGTAAACCGTCTTGATTTTTGAAAAAGCAGGACAGAAAACCTTTAAATAAATAAATAAATAAATAAAATAGAATATCTGCTTTCATATGGCATAGAGTCTGAGAAGCCATTAGTCAAAGGGTTCATACTTTGAGAGTTATGCTCCTAAATTGGCCTCTTTGGAAATTTATGAGGGCTGAGTTTCAAAATTTATGCTTAAAATCTCACTAAGCAGTTAGGGGCCAAGGGGCTGATACAGTATTCAGTGGTGGTGGCTAGGCACGTTTAAAGCACTTACTGTAGGTACCACTACTTTATCTAAACTGGATAGCACAGTTACTTACCTGTAACAGGTGATCTCTGGGAACAGCAGGATTAAGTCTTTACATATGGGTATCGTCGGTACCGACGGAGCCTGCGTGGGAACGCTCCCCAGGGTCCAAAAGGAAAGCTTTTGGGAGCATCCCACAGCGCCTGTGCGCTGCCCTCCCGCCTTTCCTAACCGCCTCTCTCCAGTTCGAGTTTTAAAGCTGAGACAAAGAGAGAGAGAGGAAAGGAAAGATAGATAGAGAGATAGAACTCCTAGGGGAGGTGGGTGGGTTGTGAAGACTTATTCCTGCTGTTCCCAGAGATCACCTGTTACAGGTAAGTAACTGTGCTATCTCCAGGAACAAGCAGGAATGAGTCTTCACATATGGGGACTCCCCAGCTAGAGATGCCTGGGAGATCACCCAGGTTGTGAGTCCCTGGAAAGGGCTCTACCTCCACCCATGAATCTCAGGCATCCAGTCAGGGATGGAGGGTAGGAGTTGATTAAGTATGGAACAGGTGTTTGAGAACAGCCTGACCAAACAAGGCATCCCGGCGGGAGTCCTTGTCCAAGCAGTAACGGGCTGTAAAGGTATGAACCGAGGCCCAGGTGGCCGCTCGACAGATTTGGTCGATGGACACAGAGTTTAGATGAGCCATAGAAGCTGCCATGGCCCTCACATTGTGAGCTGTGACATGGCCCTCCAGAGAAAGGTTCTTACCCTGGTAGGCAAAGGAAATACACTGAGCAATCCAATTGGACAGAGTTCTTTTAGAGACTGGAAGTCCTAAATGAGAGGGATCAAAAGCAACAAAAAGTTGAGAGGACTTTCTATGTTGCTGTGTCCTTTGTAAGTAGAAAGCAAGTGCTCTTTTACAATCCAGGGTATGAAGATTCCTCTCTGCACTTGATGCATGAGGTCCTGGAAAAAAGACAGGTAAATACACCTCCTGGTTCAGATGAAAAGGTGAGACCACTTTAGGCATAAAGTGTGGATTAGTTCTGAGGTCTACCTTGTCATGATGGAACCTTGTATAAGGAGGATTAGCCACTAAGGCTTACAACTCACTGATACGGCGAGCTGAGGTGACTGCAATGAGAAAAATAACCTTCCAGGAAAGGAATTTCAAGGAGGTAGTGGCTAAGGGTTCGAAGGGTGGCTTCATAAGCTGGCCAAGAACCAGATTCAGGTCCCATGCCACTGGAGGTGGTCTAATGGGAGGTTTAGTCAAAAGAAGGCCTCTCATGAATCTTGCTATAAGAGGATGAGAGGAAATAGGCTGTCCATTGAAGGGTTTAAGGGATGCTGCAATAGCACTCAAATGGACTCTGATTGAATTCGTTTTAAGGCCTGCATGGGATGAATACAGCAAATACTCTAGTAAAGAATTCAGAGGTATTGCAAGAGGGTTAAGATCCTTCTCTGCACACCAAATGGTAAACCTCTTCCATTTAAAAGCATAGGAACGTCTGGTGGAAGGCTTTCTGGAAGCATGAAGGATATCCTTCACTTGCTGAGAAAGAGGTAAATCTTGAAGGTCTAGGCCTTCAGCAACCAGGCCCTGAGATGAAGAGACTGGGGATTTAGGTGCCACAATGTTCCCTCCTCCTGGGAGAGGAGGTCTGGAGCAGACCCCAAGTCCAAGGAGGGAGCTTGAGAGAGATGCAGAAGTAGAGGGTACCACACTTGGCGTGGCCAACGTGGTGCTATGAGGATCATAGACCCCCTGTCTCTCTGAAGCTTGAACAGTGTCTTGGGAATTAGGGGAATAGGTGGAAAGGCATAGAGGAAATCTTACCCCCAATGAAGGAGGAAGGCATCCCTGGCCTGAACTCCCTGACACGGAATCCTGGAACAGAACCGGGGAAGTTTGGCATTCCACGGACTTGCAAAGAGGTCTATGTCTGGGGTTCCCCAAATTCGAAAGATTCTGGCTATCTGGTTCCCATGAAGGGACCATTTGTGTGGAAGCAGAACTCGACTGAGTCTGTCTGCCCAAGAGTTTTGAACCCCTGGAAGATACACTGCCATGAGATGGATTTTATGCTCTCTGGCGAAGGCCCACAATCTCAGAGCTTCATTGCAAAGCGACAGAGAGCCAGTCCCCCCCTGCTTGTTCACGTAGAACATGGCTACCTGGTTGTCTGTGTGGATGAGGACTGTCTTGTAGCTGAGCAGGGTGTGGAAGACTCTGAGAGCCAGAAAGATTGCTCTGAGCTCTAAGAGGTTGATATGTAGAGATGTCTCCTGTGGAGACCAGAAGCCTTGGGTGGAGAGATCTTGTAGATGAGCTCCCCAACCCTTTGGAGAGGCATCTGTTGTAAGGGTTGCTTGGGGTAACACCTGTTGAAAGGGGGACCCCAGCAACAGATTTTGAGTGGACTTCCACCAATGGAGAGAGCAAAAGAGGCAACTGGAGGTTGCTATTTTGTCTGACAGGCACCATGATGCCTGGGTCCATTGGGTGGACAGAGTCCATTGAGCTGCTCTCATGTGAAGGCAAGCATAAGGAACCACATGCACAGTGGATGCCATGTGGCCTAACAGTTGTAACATCTCTCGAGCAGTTAAATGGGATTTTAACTGAATCTGTCAGGCTAACTGCACCAAGCGTAGGCAACGGGCCTGGGGAAGATAGGTCCTTGCAGTTGTGGTATCCAGCAAGGCCCCTATGAACTCTAGAGATTGAGTAGGGGTGAGATGGGATTTTGGAATGTTTATTACAAGTCCCAGATACTGAAGAACACGCCTTGTGCAGGCCAGGGAAGTCTGGGCCTCTGACTGGGATGGAGCTCGGATGAGCCAGTCGTCCAGATATGGGAATACGAATATCCCTAGAGTGAGTAGAAATGCAGCTACTACTGCCATGCATTTTGTGAACACTCTTGGTGCAGAGGCCAGACCGAAAGGAAGCACTTTGTATTGGTAGTGCTTTCCTTGGTAAAGGAACCGAAGGAACCTTCTGTGTGTTGGATGGATGAGGACATGGGTGTACGCATCCTTGAGATCTAGAGAACAAAGCCAGTCCTGACTCTGGAGGTATGGAAGGAGAGTTCCGAGAGAAGTCATCTTGAATTTCTCCTTGCATAGAAATTTGTTCAATTCTCTGAGATCTAAAATGGGTCTGTAGCCCCCTGTTTTCTTTGGAATGAGAAAATAGGGGGAGTAGAACCCTGAGCCCTGTTGAAGAAGGGGTACTTCTTCTATTGCCCCTTGGGCAAGAAGGGTAGCAATCTCCTGACCTAGAAGGTTGAGGAGAGATGTTGGAGAATTGAACTGTTTCACCATGGTGTGAGGGGGAAGGTTTAAGAAATGAAGCTTGTACCCGTCTCTTATGATGGAGAGGGTCCATTGCTCTGCTGTGATTTGTTCCCATCTGGGAGCAAAATGAGCTAACCTTCCTGGAATGGTGAGAGGCTCTGGATGTTCTAGAGCCAGAAAGGCTAAGTTCTCTAGTTGTAAGTCAAAGGCCCTGAGGAGGCTGAGGCTGTTGGGCCGTAGCAGTCCTCGCAGCCTTAGGCTTGGCCTGTTTTGGTTGTTGCTGTCTCTTTGTAGCAAAACAACCTGCAGAAGAGGCCTGACCATAAGCAGAAGAATATTTCCCTTTTTTGGGGAAAAATCCTTTTTTGAACAACCTCTTTCTAAAAGGAGCAGAAGTAGACTTGGAAAGTCTATCTAAAGCAGAATTTTCAGCATCCATCTGGTTGGCCTTTGCTTGCCAATCTTTGCCAAAAAGGTTTTCACCTGTACAAGGAAGGTTACCTAGTCCATCCTGAACCCAGGGTTCCAAATCAGAAGCTTGTAACCAAGCAACTCTGCGTGCACCTATGGCAATAGCCGAGGCTCTGCTGGCACCTTCAAAAGAGTCAAAGGCTGCACGGTTGGAAAACTTGGAAATATCCTGGGCATGTTTAAGCCAGGTAAGAAACTCTTCCCTTTTATCTTCTGAAATAAAAGGAGATAAGGTTTGCAGATGATCTGTAACTTCCTTTAGAAACATCCCCATATAGAGACTATAGGAGTTGATTCTGGCCACAAGCATACTGGCCTGGAAAATTCTCCTGCCAAAGGCATCTAAGGTTCTGCATTCTCTTCCTGGAGGAGTAGAAGAGTGCCTTTTTGCACTCTTGATCTTTTTCATAGCAGACTCCACCACAATGGAGTGATGAGGAAGCTGAGTCTTATGAAAACCAGGACAAGGAGGAACACGATACATGGTGTCCAACCTACAAGAATGAGGGGAGGTGGTAAGAGGAGTCTCCCATATGCCCAACATGTGATCATAAAGAATCTCATGTATTGGTAAAGTGGCTGCCTCTTTAGGAGCCTTAGGATATTGTAAAATATCTAATTGTTTGGCTCTAGGCTCTGTCTCAGAGGCCACTGAGATGGAAAGGCCCCTGGCCACCTCCCTGATGAAGTCTTAAAAAGACAAGTCTTCTGGAGGAGACATTCTCCTTTTTGGAGAAGAGGGTTCCAGAGTCCTCAGAGGAATCGAAGTATCGCCTGTCTGGATGCTCTTGCAGAGCCCGATACGTGTAGCGGGGAGTATTGACATCGGGAGTAATTGGTACCGATTCGGTACTGATGGGCATCACAGAACAGTGTACCGCTGCTGTCGACGTCGATGCAATCGGTACCGGCACCGGAACCGATATCGGGTCCGGTACCGGAATCGGTACCGACAACGGAGTTTGTTGCGGTACCGAAGGCGTCGCAGCTTGTATGAATGCCGTGATGGCACGCTGCATGGTCAGAATATTCTGATCCATCGACGCCACCATTGCAACAGGTGATCAGTCGAGGCCGAGCCATCGATGTCAACCTGTGACCCCATAGATAAAGCTTTGGAAGCCGGAGCCTCCCGCCGGGGTAATTTTGCCGGTGCGGATTCCTCGAGAGCAAGCCCGGAGGCATCTCAATACTTAGAGGGAGATCTACTCTTCGAGGACCGGCTGGACTTAAGTTTGGTTACCTGAGATCCATGGGAGGAAGAGGAAGCCCTGGAAGACATCGATGCCACCGAAGCTGCATCAGAGGGAAACAGGGTACTGAGCTTGGCTGCTCAATTCTGTAGACCTCTTTTAGACATCAGGGAACAGGACTCACAGTCCGTCATGGAATGATCAGGACCTAAACATTTGAGACACCAGTCATGGGTGTCGGTGACAGAAATAGTGCCGCTGCACTTCGTGCACTTTTTAAACCCGGAGGCGGGCTTTTCCATGAGGAAAAATTTGTGTAGGCCTAAGGCCACAGAAGAAAATGCACTGAAGTGAGAAAAATAGTAGTTATTATTATTATTTTATTTTTTTTTAAATAAAGAAAGAAAAAAACGGCGGTACCGGTCCAGAGATGAGAAGGCAGACACATGACTAAAGAAATAAAAGAAAATAAGAAATTCTTCAGCAGTGACAGGAAACACGACCTGCTGGCTCCGCGGAAAAGAAGAACTAGAGAGAGGTGGTTAGGAAAGGCGGGAAGGCGCTGTGGGACGCTCCCAAAAGCTTTCCTTTTGGACGCTGGGGAGCGTTCCCGCGCAGGCTCGTTGGTACCGATGATACTCATATGTGAAGACTCATTCCTGCTTGTTCCTGGAGATATTCCGCACTGGAACTTTTTGGGCATCAGGTGCTGAATATCTGGTTTTGCCAGACAGCGCTGCCACTAACCAGTCAATGGTGATATTCAGCTGCTAACCAGAGAGCAAAATCTGGTTAAAATTAGGACAGCCAGAGCGACCCTAAGGCTGAGAGAGGCTAGCTGTGCTAGAGTTGTTTTGGAGCTCCCCAGAAGATAAGAACTGTGCTGAGCAGTCAGGAGATGAATTTCAAACACTGTGGTGGGTGCCCAGTGCGTGAGGTCACCTGCCTCAAGGATGCCTTAGTCAGCATGGACGTTTCCCTGGGGAGAGATTGTAAGGCTGAAAGAGTGTTGGAGCTGTTTTTGAGGCATCCCAGAAGATTGGGACTGTGCTAAGCAGTTGGGAGCTGAATTGCAGGCACTGCAGGGGATGCCCTGTGTGTGACATCACCTGCCATGAGGACGCCTCAAAGCTGGCATGGACTCAGGGCGTGGCCCGAAGAGGCATGTCCAAAGGGGCAGGTTTTGGCCCCTTTGGAGCCCTTTTGGAGCACCACCGGAGTATAGCCAGAGGCTGTTGGACGTTTGACAGATTTTACTATCAAGGTAGTGATTATATTCTCGTACATGGTGGAGGAGCGTCCAGACGAGGAAAAGAAAAACTTCCTCATTTGGATGCTCCTCCAGTTCAGCAAGTGGGTAAGGTGGTGGGGTACTTGACAATCACGTTGTGTTTGGAATTGGCCCACAAACCTCTCCCAATGGAGTTTTTCTGAGCTCCACAGAATGTACTCCTCTTCCTCCTCCCAATCCACTTCTCTCTTCAACAATTTTGTCTAATTCTTTTAGGTCTGGCTTGGAGGCCTCTGCCTAAACTCCTGGTCCAATGCAGAAATCAGTATATTTCCCCCAGCAGGACAAAACCCACTCTGGTGTTGTACAGGATCAGGACATTACCTTGAAGGATTTATGGGAAGCAATAGTTGGAACTGATTCAAAATTGTCAAATACAGTTATCTCCTTGTGTCTCTTTTCTCAGGAGACTGTAAATAAATTGCAGGAAATAGAAAATGGGATTGCAGGCTTTAGTAAGGTTACTCAAATATTGGAAGGTCAGCTGCAAATTTTCCAGATGACCAGTACTTTGTCAATTAAGGGTTCATTGGTGATTCATTATAAATTAGAAGCCCTGGAGAATTTCTCCCAAGCTCGTAACTTACATTTTTAAAAATTTCCAGTAGCCCATCTTTTCTCTCCCGAAATTCTCTTGAAGAAGTATTTTGCTGAAATATTGATGCTGCCAGATGAGGTTTCCATCCAAGCTTGTTATTATTTGCCTTCAAGACTTTGGGCCCTGTTTACTAAAGGTCTTCTCCCATTTTGTGTTTATGGGAAATATGCTTAGTAAACAGGGCCTTTTGTGTTGTTAAACCAGTGGATGGGGACGTGGATATTTTGATTTCTAATGGAAGTCAGGATCTGACTATTATATCCAAGAGGTCTACCTTGTTAGTTACATTTAGTTATGAAATTGAGAAGGTCAAGGTCTTAAAACTTTTCTTTAAATTTAAAAATAATTTATTTTGTGGACAGAAGCTAAATGTGTTCCCAGATGTTTCACAGCTTTGTGTAAGCAGGTCCTAGCTTTGAAATCTAAGGTATTGGGGGTGGGTGCTACCTTCTTGTGTTTTCCCTGTAAGTGTATGGTGAGCTGGCAGGGTAATAGTTATTCTTTTTTTTTGATCAATCCCAGTTGAAGACGTTTCTTTTGGATAAGAAGGTTTAGTAATATGTAGGAGTCTTTAGTAAAATGCAATGTGCGCCTTTGAGCTCCTGGGTTTTCTTGGCAGTGTGACCGGAAGTAGATTGTCAGGCCTTTCTTCAGAGGTAATGGAGAGTTAAGTGACTTGCCCAAGGCCACAAGGGTTTGATTCCCACTAGCACTCCTTGTGAACTTGGGCAAGTCACGTAACCCTCCATTGCCTTGGAAGAAAGCAGTCTTTAGTATGGGCTTCTTTTTTTTCTAGGAGAATATTTCTTCTCATTTTCATTTTTCTTTTCTTTTTTCCTGATTTATGCACTTATAATCTCTCTTTGATGGGGCTATGACTCTGGTGTTTCTTGTAATTTCTTGCTTTATTTGTATATTTCCTTTTTCATGTTTGTACAATACCTGGAGTATTTTCTTTTTTGATTATTGATTTGTATAATCTGTAAAACTTTCATAAATGAAAAAAAATCATTAGGTCAGCCATTGACCTGTCCTAAATTTAACCAGTTTAGCTATATGATTAGCGATTGAATATCACCGCTGACTGTATAATGACTGGAACCACCCCTGGTCAGCTTAAAGACTGCCCTGGTTTTGGCATCTTTTCTGCAATCTATAGTGTTATTGGGCAGTATTTTCTGGATAATACTGCTGAACGTCAAGGTCACTGCATTTTAGGACTCAAAAAGGTGAGTAGCAAAAGGGGTAGATTTAGGGCAGGGACAAAATGTGGAGGTTTAGCATGGAATTTTAGTACTATAGTCATAAATTAAACTTTTAAATCTAGGCAAACGAGTGGCAGGCCTAAATTTAGGAACATAGAGGGTCATTTTCAAAGCAGAATCTGCCAACTGACTAAAATACAGTCACCACATTCTCAGTGGCACTAACCACTGAGTGCCCCTGAATATTGTAAGAGCGGTATACCATAAAATCCGATCCCTTAGACATCTAAGATCCCTGCTTGCACCTGACGATTTCAGAACCATCTATCAGGCACTAATCATACCGCATTTTGATTATGCAAATTCAATCCTGCAAGGTCTCCCTCAAGCCACCTTAAATCCACTTCAACTTGCAATGAATGCTGCAGGAAGAGTTCTACATGGCGCTTCTAGGAAAGACCATGTCACACCCATTCTAAAACATCTCCACTGGCTCCCGATACAAGGTAGAATCACTTACAAGACCTTACTACTTACCTTCAAGGTTATTAAAGGGCTTTCGTCGGCATCATTGACTGAACTAATCCAGACAACTCCTCTCAATAGGGACAGAAGGTCAGTAACACTTAACACCCTGGTAGTC
Source organism: Ichthyophis bannanicus (assembly GCA_033557465.1). Classification (NCBI taxonomy): domain Eukaryota; kingdom Metazoa; phylum Chordata; class Amphibia; order Gymnophiona; family Ichthyophiidae; genus Ichthyophis; species Ichthyophis bannanicus. Next base: position 163,540,021 of record CM066036.1, on the reverse strand, counting down.
CCAAAATTAATAACACAATGCACCAAGGCAACAGTAGGCAGGGCCTACAATTTCTGCGCACCAAGGTACTGGAACAGCCTCCCTCACGGCATCCGATCAATCCAGGACTTATTTCAGTTCAGAAAGGCCTTAAAACTTCACCTCTTCCTCCAGTTTTACCCAGAAGCCAATGTGGACGCTGCACCATCCTCACAAGCCTCTCAGAACCCCCTTGACTGAAGTCAAAAGAGTTCCCAATTATGTCTTAAATTGTAAATAGTTACCCTGTTATCCAAGTTGCATTACCTGTTCAACTGTAAACACAAAGTACCATCGGAAATGTGTATTTTATTGTTCATTGTAAACCGCACTGATGCTGAATAGCGCGGTATAAAAGAGACTCTAATAAAATAATAATAAATATCCCCACAGACTGTCAAACAAATGCCTGGTTAAAAACGTGGTGGTCTGTGGTTGGGGCAGGGGCAGTGACAGCTACTATTTGGTTAGCAGTGATATTCAGCCACTCAATTGGATAGCTTAAGTGTCTAAAATTAAGTCAGGGGAGTTTATGTTCTAATTTTAATGGGTTAATACTATCTGGTTAACAGCTGAATAGTGTGCTCACTGGGTAGCATCTCTGGTGTCTGACCGGCCCAGATATTCAGAGGCAGTAACCAGATAGATTCTGCTGCTGAATATTCCGTCTTAATTAACGTGGCGGCTAGGTGCTTTGTTTCGCCACCACTGAATACACCCCATATAAGTTTAAAGCGTCTAAATGTGTTTTTTCAGCAGAAAATTTAGGGGCTTTTTACTAAAGTGTGCTAAACAGTTAGTTGTGAATTAACATGTTCTGTTAGTGTACGAGCATGATAACCACTACAGTGCTTGCATGACAGCATGTGTTAAGTCACATGCTAACTGTACAGCATGTTATAGGGCTTGAAATGGACAGGTTATAGATAGGGAATGGTCATGGCCTGCACATTTCAGTTCTAAAGTCCAAAGATCACCTTTGTCACGCAGACATGCCCAAAACCATTTTTATTTGTCAGACACACCATCAGGAGAGGAACTCCATCACTCTCAGATGATAGTCATGTCCATTTTATTTGTTATATGGTTCTAAAAACTTAAACATGATTCTGGCAGGAGTGACGAAGTATTCCTCAGATGATGTTTGACATTAACGCCATGCCATGATTTGAATGGCTCCTGCCTGATAAGATGAAAATCACCTTTAGGTTTTTAGGAACCATATAACGAATAAAATGGACATGACTATCATCCGAGAGTGATGGAGCTCCTCTCCTGATGGTGTGTCCGACAAATAAAAATGGTTTTGGGCATGTCTGCATGACAAAGGTGATCTTTGGACTTTGGATTTGATTGTGATTACCTATTATCGGCTTTTTCTTAGATTGCACATTTCAGTTGGCACATGGTAAGTGCATCTGAGTTAATTGTCAATATACTTACTGTGTGGTAAATAACGTTTCTGTGTGATAATATGAAAACATGTTGGGAATGACCCAAAAGTTAATGCACAGATTTTGCACTTACTCTGCGGTAATTTGGGCACTTAGAGGGTCATTTTATAAAGCACGTGCAGGCAAAGAGCATTGCTGTGTGCATCGTGGAGGCTTACTTAACCTAGTCACTGCAGCTATGTCTGATCTAAAGCAGGCATAACTGTTTGCACCTAGTTTGGTTCATTGATTCATGTAAGCTATAGTAATCTATAATTTATGCATGTAAATAATTTCTCTGCCTATGTTCCACCCAAGCTATGCTCCTGTTCATGCCCCGACTGAGGGCATGTGTGATGGCACTTATACACACGCTTATAGAATCGTGACTGCCTTAAGCACCCTTTCATGTGCAGAAGTCCTTGTTTTGTGCATATACTGTCCTGTGTGCACAATGTAAAATTATCCCCTTAGGGGCCCATTCTGATCAGGGCACGTCTGGCCCATTCTGAAGTCCAAAATCTGGATGGGACGGATTTGCACCGGGGGAGCAGAATCAGGGCAAAGGGCTTGAACAGACCCCATACAGCTCCCACACCTTCCATCCCTCCCAATGCTCCTGCATGGAGCCTCGGTACTGCGGCGTCCTGTCACCATGGCAATGGGATGCCATGCCGGAGACCTGATTCCCTGCACCAGATCAAAACTCCTGTTCCCCATCATCTGACCCTCAGAGGGGCCTGCCAAGACCGTGGTCGGGCGTGGGGAACCTCCTGCTGCTGGTCACCTGGGTTGGGGGGTCCACTGGTGTCATTTCCCTTCCTTTGGGGGACTATTCCACTTCTGAGGTGGAATAAGTTCCCCGTGCATCCTTGCTGCCCCTGACATACAGGGTCACAACCGGAATTGGCCCTGTACGTCAAGGGTCATGGACCCGCCTCTGCCCTGCCTATTTTCCTCCTCCAGCCCTCCCCCTCCCACCCCGGCCTGTACGGCAGCAAGATGCCGGAGGGAGACATGCCCCTGTGCCAGTGACCTTTGATGATGTTGCAGCATATTTCTCAGAAGAGGAGTGGAAAGACCTGGAAGAATGTCAGAAGGAGCTTTACAAGAACATGATGAAGGAGAACTATGAAGCCCATATTTATCAGGATGGTGGATGGATTTTCTCCTCTCTGAAGGAAAAAAAGTCTGAAGATTGAGAGGAAAAAATTGATAAATGCTCCTGAACGACCACCTTAAGGGTGACTGACTCACTTGAGTGCGACGTGGGAGGCTCCACTAGACTGTGGTCTTTTCAGTAGCCATAAGAGGAAGGAAAATTGGTTCAGCTCCATTCTCTTACCCTGGAAAAGAGCCTCACAGAACTTCATCATCCCCTCCCTCCTCATCTGTCCCCCTTGCTCTCTCCTGAAGATTGCAGTGGGCTTTCAGAGGAATCTGCCTACCAGCTACCTTACAGTAAATGCAGTGCTGCCAAGCCAGACAAATCTCTTGATCTGCACATCGGGGCTGCATCGACCACCAGAGCTCTCCTGAGAAGCCAAGCCACCAGAATCGGCAAGGTGAGACAGAGATACTGAGTACTGTTCGATCCTGTGTAATCTGTCCTGCTCAGATCATTTCCAGCTACACGCGGCTGTTCAACTCTGCCCACAAGCATTATCATCGTTGAACAGGGGACTCCCTATATAACTCCAGTGCGCCAAAGGCTAAATTAATATAATAGTGTCATACCAGATAATATATCTGTGTCATTCTAAATAATATACCTGTGCTATTTGTAACAGCGATCATCTGTGGTATTCTACATTTCCTAATAATATTATACAGTATCTGAAGCATTCGTAACAGCGATCATTTAAGACAATCTCAAACCAATTGTTCACTTTCACATCCTGTCACACGCCAGCCTTGATTAGCAATACAACCCTCCCCCAACCCCACCTACAATGGCCTCCACAAAAGCCCAAACCATCCATATTCTCCTCCTCCTACTAGCACACCTAATACAAAATGTTTCCATGCACAAACCAGATCAAACCCCTATAATACCATTCCCATTATACACAATCCACACAGAAATACTCCATACTGCCAACTATCTTTCTACTCTCATAACCACAAACCATACCAAAACACCAATAGATCCCACTCCAGACTAATTCAAATACACCATCTCCAACCAAATATTACACGACTCCTCCAACACCCACACCCTTCAAAAATGCCTCCTCATAAACATACGTTCGATAAGAAACAAAATACCAATCATCAACGCCATGATTAGAGATGAGAAACCTGACCTACTCTTTGTCACAGAGACATGGCTTGCACCTACCGACACAATTCTATTAAATCAACTGCAAACACAAAACACCAAATATCAACTGCCACCGAGACACCAAAAGAGGGGAATGGGCACTCGTCATGACCAAAAAGGACCTCAACTTTACTCTATCAAACATCAATAGTGTAGATGGTATGGACATCATTAAAGTAGAGAATAGGATATATTTAAAGAGTATTTACTGGATGTATTGGGAGTTTCCCCTGAGTTAATGCCACCTATGGTAAAAATTTATTATCTACCTACAGGGAAGCGAGCCTCTTCTAGTAGAGTCGTGGAGGGGGGATTAGAGCGAGCTGATGTCTTAGATGTTACTGGCATGTTGGAAACCTCTGGTCCTGACTCTTTAGTGTCTTCCACTTTACTTGTAACTTTTGCCCTCCTTTCGGATAGAGAGTGGTTATTAAAACTCTTTTTCCGTAAAAGGAAGACCCTTTTTCGAGGCTTTGCTGTTCGTATATATCCAGATCTATCAAGGGAAACACAGAAACGCCATAGGGAGTTTCTTTTGTTACGGCCAGGAGTTATACAGCTGGGGGCACTCTTTTTTCTTAAGCACCCTTGTAAATGTCTGGTGAAATATCAGGCACTTTCTTATGTTTTTTTTGAGCCCTCCCAGCTATTAGCCTTTATTAGTGCCAAGCGATCAGAACTACCTATTGTTCCCTCCTAATAAGCTTATATTTGAAATGTCTGAACTTGATTGCTGCTTTGTTTCTTGCATATTTGTTAGTAAAAATTTGAGTGGAAGGTCCCCTTGTGTAGTGGACTTGGGTGGATAGATACATTGTTTGTTTTTGCTTTATGAGATGATTATTTTCTTTGATTTGTCTTTTTTCATATGTATCTTCCAGTTTCTTCAAGAGAGTGTATTGTTAACTTTCTTGATTTATTTGTAAAAAATTTCATAAATAAATAATTAAAAAAAAAAAAAAAAAAAAAGTAGAGAATAAGACCCTTGCACTTTGCCTCATCTACAGATCATCATCATCCGATCACAATAACCTCGCCCCAATTCTGGAACTAGCATGCACAGCTTCACTGAGAAAACCACTCATCATACTGGGTGATATGAACCTCCCATCCCTTAACTTATCCCACACAGTAAACTTCATGGACACAATGACAGAAATGGGATTCAAACAGATCATACATGCTCCCACACACATAAAGGGAAACATCCTTGATCTAGTTTTCCTCCCCACACCTTTCAACAGCCATCTACTTCACACCCCACCTCCATAACTAACGTTCCCTGGTCCAATCATCCCTTAATAACCTTCTATCTACACACGCAAATACCCAATACCAATACTCCCAACTCTAGACTGAAAAATAGAAGCTTTACCCACTTCAATAAAGATACCTTCCTAGATAATGTATTACCCTAGCTGACAACAAACTCCTTAAACATTAATATATCCATAAACCAATGGAACCTAGTCATCCAAAAGGCAACCACCCCCACACAAGGCACTCCCAAAAAACCCCTAAAAAGATCAGAAAAGTGGTTTACCCACAAACTTGCAAAATTAAAAAAGCAACTGAGAAAACAAGAAAAAAGGTGGAGAACAACTAAATCGAACGAAAACAAATCCCAATACCTTAGCCTACTCAACATCTATAAAGATACAATTAACAAATCTAAACGAGACTATCACACAAAAGTTATAAACATGACCATTAACTGCCCCAGGGAATTATTCGCAATTGTAAGATCCCTAACAAAAACACAAAAAGCCGAATCAGAACACTCCACAATAAGTACACAAACTTTAGCTACACATTTTGCAGAAAAACTAAAAAACAAGTCCTCCAATCCTGTCACCTCCATACATTCAGGCTCAAAAAAACCCCAATAAATGGGATAGCTTTCACTTAATTGATCAAAAACACCTCCTTAAGATCATAACAATGATCAACACCACAACATCCCCTCTTGATCCATGCCCAGTATCATGGATCTGGTCCACCAAAGCCAAACTCGCCACAAACCTCCTACACATAACCAATCAATCCCTCTCACAAGGCATCATGCCTGATGCCCTTAAACTCACTTTAATCTGCCCCATCCTGAAAAATAATGCCCTCGATCTAAAAGACTCAAATTCATACAAGCCCATAGCCAGTATACCATTCGTTGCCAAGCTAATAGAAAAAATGATCCAACTTCAATTGCAAGATTATATTGAACTCCACACCCCTTTAGACTCCCATCAATTCAGGTTCCACCCATTCCATGGCATCGAAACCTTGTTAATAACACTAATAGACAACCTCATTAGAGGTACAGATGACAATAAGCAAGGATTCATCCTCCTTTTTATAGACATAACCTCTGCATTCGATAATATCAACCATAACACATTAATTGAAAAGCTGGCAAAAATGCTTTATGTTATATATATCACACCATATGCTATATGTTCAGTTAGGCCAAGACATCTCAGAAACATTCCCCCAAGGCCAACGAATACCACAAGGCTCGGCCCTCTCAGCCCTTCTTTTCAAATTATACCTACTGGCCATCACGAACATATTCAGAAAATTCAAAATTAACCATTATATTTATGCTGATGACATCATGCTCTCGATCTCAATAGACACTAATAACCCCTCCTACCTCAGTCTATCCAAATGCATTAGAGAGGCTGAATCTTGGCTAAAGACCAACTACCTCAGTTGTTGTTGTTGTTAAGTGCCGTTGAGTCGGAGTCGACTCATGGCGACCCTCTGGATAGCTATCCTAAATTGTGTTCGGTCTTCAGTCAGGCGGCTCATTGTTGACAGACTGGTACCCATGGCTGCTGTTATTGTATCGATCCATCTCATTGCTGGCCTTCCTCTTTTATTTATTTTATTTATTTTATTTAGCAATTATTTCTATACCGCTCTTTCACAAGTATCAAGTGCGGTTTACAATGAACAGTATGTTATATGGTATGGATGGTATCATACCAAGTCAGTTTACATAGAACATATTGAACTATTTACAGGTAACAATATAAAGTATTAACATTATAATTATTAGAACATTAAACTGTTAGAACATATTTACATTGTTGATATTTACAAATTATGTCATGAATTATAAATTGTGGTATATATCACTTGGGTTGTATTTTAATTTATACTTCAGAGAACATGTAGCTATGATTTGTATTATGATTGTTAACCTGTGTCTCTTTGAGTGGTCTGGGTGAATTCTGCTCCTTTGTTGTAGTATAAAGAGAATAAATGGGTTTTTAGTTGTTTTTTAAATTCCTTTATGTCTGACAGTTGGCGAATGTGGTCAGGAAGGTTATTCCAGAGGGTAGGAGCTGAGTGTGAGAATGCTCTCTTGTTAGTTTGTTTTGTAGCTTTTGTGTAATCCTTTGGTACTGTTATAGTATTTGAGTTTCGACGCCTTTGTGTTCGTTTATCATTTTCTACTTTGATGAGAGTATTGAGTACAGACGGGGCTAAGTTGTTTATAGTTTTAAATGTTGTTAGAAGAGTCTTGTATTTTATTCTGCTGTCTATGGGTAGCCAATGGAGTTCAGCTAGGATCGGTGTGATATGTTCTGTTGAGCTTAAGTTCCTTATTATCCTTGCTGCGATGTTCTGGGTTAATTGTATCTTTTTAATATTTTGCTTTGTGATGCCATTAAGGATTAAGTTTGCAAAATCGAAGTGTGGAGTTATAATAGCTTGAATTATAGCTATGAAGTCTTGCAAGTGAATTAAAGGTCTTAGTTGTCTCAGTGTCTTAAGTTTGTAGTGTATGTTTTTTGTTAGGTATTTTATGTGTGAGTCCATGTTAAGTTTGTTGTCAAGTATCACACCTAGGTATTTTATTTCTTTTTTGTGTTGATCTCATGGTTATCTAGGGTGATAGTAGTTGGAGGTTTGTAGGTTTGGTTTTTAGTAATATATAGTACATCCGTTTTAGAAAAATTTATGTGTAGGTTCTGGTCTTTGAGCCATAATGTTATTTCTTTAAAGCATTCCGTTATTTGTTGTAGTGGAGGATGTGGGATTTTAAATGGGAGATAGAACATTATATCGTCGGCGTAAATATGGTAATAGACACCGTGACGTTTAAAGATGTTGCTGATTGGTTGAAGGTAAATATTAAATAATAATGCTGATAGTGCAGATCCCTGTGGGAGGCCTTGTGTTTGGTTGAAAGTGTTAGATGTTTGGTTAAGAATTCTTACTGTTTGGGTTCTGTTTGACAGGTAGGATTTGAACCAGTTGTAAACAGTGGATGTAATTCCTATTTGTTGAAGTCTGTTGAGCATTGTTATATGATTGACGCTGTCAAATGCAGCAGAGATGTCGAGGAATACTAGGATGAAGGCTTGTTTAGAGTCATCAATTCCTCTTAGTAATGTGTCATAAAGGATTGTTAGTAATGTTTCGACCCCATGGAATGGTCTGAAGCCATATTGGTGTTCATCAAGGAGGTTCGATGTGTCGATAAATTCCTGTAGTTGGGTTTGGACTATTTTTTCTATGAGTTTGGCCATGAAGGGAATGCTTGATATAGGTCTGTATGATTTTGGGGATAATTTGTCTAATGTTTTATTTTTAAGTATTGGTTTTGCGTTGATCTTCTATCTTGCCAAGCATAATGTCTTTCTCTAATGATCTCTCTCTTCGCATGATGTGTCCAAAGTATGAAAGTCAAAGTCTTGTCATCTGAGCTTCTAAAGAAAGCTTAGGTTTGATCTCCACTAGTACCGACTGGTTTGTTCTTTGGGCAGTCCATGGTATACACAGTATTCGCCGCCAGCACCATAATTCAAAGGCATCAATTTTCTTCCTATCTATCTTTTTCACGGTCCAGCTTTCACATCCATATGATGTTAATGAAAATACCATGGCTTGAACAAGTCAAATCTTTGTATGGAGAGAGACATCTCTGCTCTTGAGAATCTTATCTAGGTCTTTCATAGCCATTCTGCCAAGAGCAATGCGTCGTCTGATTTCTTGACTGCTTGTTGCTTCTTTATTGATAGTTGATCCAAGTAGGTTAAAGTTGTTCACAATTTCAATTTCTTCTCCTTCAACGATGAACCTGTTGATTATGCCAGTTGTCATGATCTTTGTCTTCTTTACATTAAGGTGCAGGCCCATTTTGAGACTATGTTCTTTGATTGTGAGAAGCAAATGTTTCAGATCATCTTCACTTTCAGCCAGTAATGTGGTATCATCAGCATAGCGAAGGTTGTTGATGAGTCTTCCACCAATCTTCACACCTCTGTTGTCTTCATACAATCCTGCTTCTCTGATGATTTGTTCTGCATATAAATTAAACAGGTAGGGGGAAAGTATGCAGCCTTGTCTTACACCTTTGCTTATTTTAAACCATTCTGTTTCTCCTTGTTCGTTTGAACTGTTGCTTCTTGATCAATGTACAGATTGCGCAAGAGAACGATCAGGTGTTCTGGTATACCCATGCTTCTTAATGTGGCCCAGAGTTTCTCATGGTTTACACAGTCAAAAGCCTTGCTATAGTCGATAAAGCACAAATAGATATCCTTTTGGTATTCTTTAGTCTTTTCAAGGATCCATCTCACATCCGCAATGATGTCTCTCGTTCCTCGCCCTTTCCTGAACCCTGCTTGCACTTTAGGTAGTTCTTGTTCCAGGTATGGTTGTAGTCTCTTTTGAATAATCTTCAGTAGAATCTTGCTGGCATGTGGGATCAGAGCGATTGTGCGATAATTTTCACAGTCAGTTGGATCACCTTTCTTTAGTATTGGTATAAACACAGATCTTTTCCAGTCAGTTGGCCATGATGTTGTCTTCCGTATTTCTTGGCAGAGCCTTGTGAGTACGGTAACAGCTGCATCAGATTGCTGTAATACTTCTATGGGAATGCTATCAATGCCTGGTGCTTTGTTCTTTGATAAGGCTTTCAATGCTGCTTCAACTTCTTCTTTCATCACCAATGGTTCCCGATCATAAGGTACAGGTTGAAACGGCTGTTGGTCCACTTGATCTTTATCATATAAAAACTCTGTATATTCCTTCCACCTTTTCTTGATCTTCTCAGCATCATTCAACATAGAACCTTGAGCATCTTGTAACATTCCAATTCGTGGCTGAAACTTTTTCTTTAACTCTCGTAGCTTTAGGAAAGCCGATCTTGTTCTTCCTCTAATAGTTTCTGCTTCTATTTCCTTGCAAGTGTCATTGTAGTACTTTTCCTTGTCCTGTCTTGCTGCACGTTGGAAATCTCTGTTCAGTTCTGTTATTGTCTTTCTTTCTCCTCTGGCTTTAGCTTCTCTGCGTTTCTGGGCAATTTTCAGAATTTCTTCCGTCATCCATTTTGGCCGTTTTTGCTTTTTCACCTTTTGTAGAGACTTCTCGCTTTCTTCCAACACAACCTTCTTGATGTCATTCCATAACTCTTCCGGAGCTCTGTCATTTGTATCTAAAGCAGCAAATCGATTTTGCAGGCAGTCTTTAAATTCCAGTGGTATATTCTCAAGGTCATATTTTGCTGCATTCATGAGTGGTTTGCTCTTTTTCAATTTTAGCTTGAGTTTGCATACTAGTAGTTGATGATCTGTACCACAGTCAGCTCCAGGTTTTGTCTTTGTTGATGTTACAGAGCTTTTCCATCGTTGACTTCCACATATGTAGTCAATTTGATTTTCATATAATCCATTCGGTGAAGTCCATGTGTACAGTCGCTGCTTGTGTTGCTGGAAGAAGGTGTTTGAGATGAATAGATCATTGGTCTTGCAGAATTCTATCAGTCTTTCTCCAGCTTCATTTCTGTTGCCAAGTCCATATTTTCCAACTACTTTGCCTTCTTCTTTGTTGCCAACTTTTGCGTTCCAGTCACCCATGACTATCAGAATATCCTGTTTGCATGTTTTGTCAATTTCAGCTTGTACTTGTTCATAGAACTCTTCAATTTCATTCTCTTCTGCAGCTGTTGTTGGGGCATATACTTGAATTATAGTTGTGTTGATAGGCAATCCTCGTAGATGAATAGATATTAAGCATTCGCTGACTGCATTGTATTTCATTACAGTTCTTTCATGTTTCTTCTTTATTATAAATGCAACACCATTTCTTCTTTGTCTTTCATTTCCAGCATAGTAGACCATGTGATCACCTGATGCAAAGTGCCCATGCCAGTCCATTTCAGTTCGCTGACACCCAACAGATCAAGTTGTACACGTTCCATTTCATTCTTGACCACCTCCAACTTCCCTTGGTTCATGCTTCGTACGTTCCATGTTCCAATGTGTAAGACATCTTTACAGCTTCTGACTCTCATTTCATGCAGTCCATCCAAAAACCATCACAATCAATAATACAGCCATCCCTGTCAAACAAGAGGTAAAATACCTAGGGATAATATTGGATCACACCCTCAGTATGTTCCCCCACTTAAAACAAACAGCAAAAACCATATTCTTTAAACTAAAAACAGTACACCTAAGACCCTTCCTCGATACCTATGACTTCAAGTCTGTAGTCCACACACTAATTATCCCCCACTTTGACTATTGTAATAGCCTACTGTACGGATTACCACTTAAAAACACAAACATACTCCAAAGAGCCCAAAACATCACTGCCAGGGTTGTCTCAAAAGCCCACCTAACTGACCACATAACCCCTATCCTACAAGAACTACACTGGCTCTAAATACATAGCTGGATAAAATATAAGATTCTTCTGACAACATTTAAACTGCTTAATAACATATCCTCTTCCTACCTAACCACCCTCCTACACTCCCCACCAGAATCCAGATCACGCAGACAAAATACAAACCACTCACTTGTCATACCCAAAACTATCAGCAGGACAAAGAAAATCACAAGCTCCAGAGCCTTCTCATTTACTGCACCCACCCTCTGGAATGAGTTACCACTAGCAATCCGCATGACAAAAGACCTACAACTATTTAGAAAAGGACTCAAAATGTTCCTATTCACGGAACATTTTGGAAACCTAACTGAAACCCTACCCCCTCACAAACAACCACACAACAAACTCAGAAACAACTCATTAACCCCCCTCCCCTGCCCCCACATAAACAACCCCAAAGCCTCTCCCTTTACTCATCTAAAAAGAAGTAAGTTCCACATAAATTTACTCATCTAAGAAGAAACAGCTGACTCCTGTATATATGTAAATAGTAAGTTTACACATACTTTTGTTTTATACAATATGTTTTCTGTAAATAGTTAATACCACTGTTCCATGTAAAAGTTGTTTAATTGTTAATTGTAAACCACTCTTGTTCTCTGGAAGGGGCGGTATAGAAGAACTGTATAAATAAATAAATAAATAAATACATTTAGAGCTCCCCAGATAATGCCGCTGCACATGTGGGGAACCTGGAGTTCCAAATTCGCTCCCAGTGAAAAGCAGGGGATGCACATCCAAACCGGACGTACATCCCCACTATTCACACATTGGAATGACCCCCTTAGCATATAGTAATTGTAAAACATTACTACTAGGCTCCTATGTTTGACTGAATATAGGGGACACATTTAGTGTGAAAGTTGTTATTAAGCTGCAGTAAAATATCATATTTTACTGCAACTCAGTTTATTGTAGGAATCATTAATCCAGGGGTTGCCAGCTCCGGTCCTGGTCCACCACAATCCAGCCTGGTTTTCATGATGTACCTAATGAATATTTATGGGATTTATTTGCATACAATGGGAGGCAGTGGATACCAATATATCTCATGAATATTCATTAGGGACATCATGAAAACCAGTCTGGATTGTGGTGCATCAGGACCGGAGATGGCCACCCCTGCACTAACTTATGATAACTCAGTATTGCAGGTTAGTAACTCACTCATTATATGAATAATACAACTTGTGATCAACTTTGCAAGCTGTACTACTATTCTCCTCATGATCCCAGAGAGCCTTCTAAAAGGGACCACTGGTTTAATGTTTCACATAAACCATCTCCAACCAAGACCCTTCATCCACCCAAGACATTCCCTAAAATCTAGCCAATATCTGCACATCACCCAAAGTCCTCCTGAACCATCTTCCCCTCTCTGGAAGAAGCCTGCTCCTGCCCCGTCTAGCTCTGGGTTCAAAATGGTGTTGGTTGACCCCTAGTAGTAATCTCATGGTACTACCACTAAGGGGTCAAACTGCCACATAAGGGCTTTTTCTTCCTTATTTGGCAACTTGATCCCATAGTGGTAGTACCCCAAGACTACTACTAGGGATCATATGGTACCATTTTGAACCAGACTCAAATGGGGAAGGATGACTGGGGATCGCTCCTGTCCTATACCATTAGACACCAGGGACTGAAGAGGTAGGCCCAGGGGGTCCTTTAGAGGGTTAGAAGGTTTTTAAGGTAGTGAGGGATATTCAGGTGGGTTGGAGTAGGAGCCTAAATTTAAGAGTTCAGTCCTTTTTGAATATATGGCCCTAAACATGTAACTATGCAAAAATGTTATATCAAATATCAATGCTCTTTTCAAAATACCAATGTTTTATTTTGTTTTGTTCATAATATCGGGACTTCACAAATTTTACACAAATATCCTCACACTGTACTCTGTAAATGGTTGCATTTACCTAATAAAGTGAACTCGGTCAACAGTGGTAATGCCACTCTTCTTTTCCAGAGTTTTACAAAACCCAGTTGACGTGACTCTTGGGCTTTCATTTCTTTCCATACTCTAAATGTTTCACCCCCTTTTGCTAAATCTTTAGCAAGTTCAGCTAAATCAAGAGCTTGCAGCACATTCATACCAAGAATGCCAGGCACCACTTCCATATGTTGTTTTTGTTCATCACAAACTATTAAAATGCACTTTTGCCGGACAATCTGCCCTAAGCAGATCACATCAGCTTCAATACAGCCAATAACTGGCAGCTGCATCCCTTTTAGAGCAGTGAGCTTCGACCAGTTGGCATTCTCCAACTGTGCTGAATTTTCAAAGGTCTTCTTAAAATAAGAGGCTGAAATGGTTGAGATATCTGACCATGTGTCTACTGTGATGACGAAGGCAGTTCAGAGGAAATGGAATGGCAGAAAAGTGAACCCTGTTCCTTTAAAAATGCTAGCATTCAGGGTTTCCCTGGCAACCAAGAACCTCTGAGTCAGAGTGCAGCCAGCATCAAGCCCCGCCCCCGTCAGCACGTCAGAGCTAGGTGGAATCCTAGCAGCTCCCACGTGTGTTGGGAGAAGGGTGTGGTCCCTAAGAAAGATCAGTTTAAAACTGCTGTGTTTGAACAGTCAGTTAGAACCGGAAGAGGAACAGGAACAGGCACGAGGACAGGCACGAGTGCAAGGAAAGGAGTCTCAAGAGGAGCTCCAGAAAGCAGCAGAGGAGCCTTGGGAGGCTCGAGCAGAGCTGGAACTAAGAGCAGAGACGAGCTGTGGGATTTAGGAGCAACAGGTCCAAGGCAGACACAGCTAACAGGACAATTGCCACGAGGGAGACAAGTGTCTGAAGAGAGAAGGCAGCATGGCTTTGAGCAGGAAGGAGTGGAACAACTAAGAGGCCCAGAGTTCAGGCAAGTGTATGTTCCAGAGTCCCTGCATAAGAGAAAGTTGAAGGAGTTAGTTCCTACTGGAGGAAGTAACTCAGCTAGCCAGCTAAGCTGTAAAAGTAGAGAGAATAGCTTGTCTGCATTCCCTAATCTAAGTCTCTCTGAAGAAATAGAGTAGAAGAAACTATTGCTAGAAAAATTAAATGAACTGTTGCAGAAGCAGAGTAGTAAGCTCTACGACCAGGTACCCTCTGAGAACTGCTGCAATGAATCTGTAGAGGAGATGGAAGTAGAATCTTATGGTAATGAGCCTGAGAAAATACAATGCTCATTTTTATAGGGCAAACAAGCTGGAGGTGTGCTGAAGCTTAAGCACATGGGAATGGATGAATGTTTAAAGTAGTGAAGCTTGTTTGAATGAAAGACATAGCAAAGGAAACTAACTGGAGGTTTTAAGCCAAGTTGTTTCTCCTATATGCCTGGAAGTGAAATGAAACTTAATGGACATTTTGAAGCTGTCTGTATGTGAGGAAGCTGTGAGTGAAACAGCCTTCCTGTGAAGTTAACTTGCTTTAAAGAAAGTTTACAGCTTGAGCTTTGGAAGCTAATTCCGGTGTCAAAGTTAACTGCTTAAACTGACCTACCTGTGAATACAACTTTTGAGCTTTATTCTTTGTTTTTGGAGAAGAATCCATTTTTGAGTTCAGCATTGTTAATTTGATGCGAGGGGAAAAATCCCAAGAAAATAAAATATTCTCTGTTTTCGCCTAACCACTTGTGGACACACTACTTTGCCTGATAGGATAAGTAAACTACAGTACCCAGCAACCCTAGCTGGTAGACATATTGGTGAACCTTATTCCATGGGGAACAAGGTGACACTCTCCTGCTGCCCGGCTATACGTCCGGCCAGGAGGTGGCAACACTACGTAACACTTCACTGGAACTCTCCCTATTAAGGCTTCTATAATTGGATTCTTCCCAAAGGTGCTTTTCTTCTCCTTAATGTGAGTCATCTTACTTTCTCCTCCTTGCTGACGGAGTGTAGAAGTTGAGGGTATCACTTCCGATGTAGCTGTTATTACCACCTTTCCAGCCCTCTCTACTTCAGCTTCATTCTCTGCTGCCAATCTTTGGTTCTCAGTTCTTTACATGAAGGTACCCATTTCTCTTGTTCCCATGGTTTTCTATTCATTAACAAAGTTTCTAACCATATGTCCAACCTCTTGATATCAATAACAAATTAACTGCCCTTGATCATTTCTTAATGGCACAGCTTTTCTCTCCAAACAGCTTTCTTCATTAAAGCTTTGCCTAGCTTTGTTAGCATATCCAACTCCAACCACTGGGCCTGCTCTACCTCCAGCTTTCCCCATTGCAACTCTACATTGAAACATCTGATAGAGGTTTCATTGTTGGCATCCCAATTTCTCCTGTTCATTGAATTTCTCCTGTTGTTGCACAAACTGGTCACCATACAACTAAAGTTCTCAATGTTGGTAGTTATGCTGTGTTCTGCTGCTGTTCCCCTAACCTATGCTGTCTGTCTTGACTAGATTTTAAACTTTGATGAGCAGGGATCATCTTTTACATTTGTCTGTACAGCGCTGTGTACATCTTGTAGCACTATACAGATGTTCTGTAATAGTAGTAGTACTAACCACCTCTTCACTCCTGCCTTTGAGCAGAGGTTTTGGCCTTTCCTCTGTCAACACAGCCTCATCTTCTTCTGACCACATTATGGCAGCTTGTAACAGCTCAGGAAAGGTCAGACCTGGGTACGTCATGTTCCTTTTTTTCATCTCCCTATGTAGATTATCATCTCTCAACCCCAACATGAAACATTCTTTCAACATCTTCTCTGGGTTGATCAAGCAGTCTGCTTCATGAGAAATTGTTCTTGCAAATTTAGAGTAGTTACTCATCTGTAACAGGTGTTCTCCAGGAGCAGCAGGAATCAGTCCTCACATATGTGTGACATCGGCGCCGACGGAGCCCCCGTGCGGAGCATTTCCCCAGCTTTCAAAGAAAGCCTTTGGGAATTGCAGCACGCATGCGCGGTCCCCTTCCCGCCCAAGGGTGCCATCTTGCTCAGTCAGATGACATAGCTAAAAGACAGCAAAAAATTAGGAAAAATAAATCATATGACTGCAACTCCAAGGGGAGGAGGGAGGGTTGTGAGGACTGATTCCTGCTGCTCCTGGAGAACACCTGTTACAGGTGAGTAACTACTCTTTCTCCAGGACCAAGCAGGAAGTCAGTCCTCACATATGGGACTCCCCAGCTTAAGGCTACCGGAGACCTCAACCCGAAAAAATGAGCTCCCTCTAGCTTGTCAGTACGTAAGGAAGGAATCTTCTCTGAGAACGCCCCCGACCGGTAGCCCAACACCAGGGCCAGAGGGTAGGAGTTGCCTAAACCCCAAAGAGATTATGGAGTACTTCCTGTCCGAAAGCACTGTCCCTGCGGGACTCCCTCTCAAGGCAGTAATGGGCCACAAAAGTCTGGCTTGAAGACCAAGTAGCGGCCCGGCAGATGTCTGTCAACGGAACAGAGCGGAGATGAGCCACTGACGCAGCCTTCGCCCTGACACGATGAGCCATGACTCGACCCTCCAACGAGAGGCCGGCTGCCCCATAAGCCCAGGCGATACAGTCAGCGACCCATATGGACAAAGTACGCTTGGAGACAGGTAACCCCAACTTATTGGGGTCAAAAGAAACGAAGAGCTGAACAGCCCTCCAATGCTCCCACGTACGGTCAAGGTAGAAGGATAACGCCCTCCTACAGTCCAGGGTATGCAGACCATCTCAGCCCGGTTGGCATGCGGCTTGGGAAAGAAGGTCGGAAGAACCACCTCCTGATTGAGGTGAAAAGGGGAGACAATCTTAGGGAGAAACTTCAGGTGAGTCCGTAAGACTACCCTATTCCTGTAGAACCTAGTGTAAGGGGGATCAGACACTAGTGCCTGAAGTTCACTTACTCACCTAGCAGAGGTAAGAGCTACCAGAAACAAGGTTTTCCAGGAGAGAAAACGGAGAGGGCAGGTAGCCATAGGTTCAAATGGCAGACAAGTAATCCGCTGTAAGACCACATTCAGATCCCACTCAGGGGCTGGTGGACGTAAAGGAGGCTTAAGGAGGCCAAACCCACTACCGCCAAACCAACAACTAGAAGGTTCTGCCCCTTTGACAGAGAGGAGGTACTTAAGAATATTCTCCCAACACTACACACCTCTAAACCCGATCTGGATAACCTAATCAATACCTGGGATCACACGCTCAGAGCCAACTCTCAACCATCAAACATGGCAAGAAAGCCCAATCATCGGACACATGTAGCCTGGTATTCTAACGAGCTAAGAACATCCCTCCTCCATCTACGTAGACTTGAGAAATGCTGGAGACGATCCCGCACTACTGAAGCCTACACAACCTACTTCACGTATCTAAAAAAGCATCGCCAGGAAATAGCAGAGCGAAGGAAACAATTCCATACCAATCTCCTAAAGCAATCAGTAAATAAACATCATGATCTCTTCAATATTGTAAAGACACTAGCAAAGGACCCAACCCCCCAACACACACAAACAATAAACCCGCAAGATTATGCTAACTACTTAAAATCAAAAATGATGAAAACAACCAACAACAACTGCACTACTGGATCAACAAGCATAGTCAATCTATCACAGTCATCCACACTAAACAAGTTTAATACGATATCAACCAAAGAAATTGAAAACACTACCGCATCAATAAACGCTACCACCGCAGCAAATGATCCATGTCCAGCAGCCTGGATAAAAGAGCTTAGATGTGAAGTAAGCTTCTTCATACATAAAATCATTGAACAATCTTTTTCAACTGGAACCTTTCCTCAGTGCCTGAAACAAACCTCTATTAGACCATTACTGAAGAACAACAAATTAGACCCATAAAAGTAGAATCCTACAGGCCAATATCCAGCATCCCGCTGTTAGCTAAAATAATTGAAAAAGTGGTCCAACGTCAAATACAACAGCATATAGACACTGAAGCTCCACTCGACCCTGCACAACACGGCTTTAGAGAAGCCCACGGAGTGGACCCTTCTCATCACTCTATTCAATACATTAATCACAGGAATAGATAATATCCAGCAAGGATTCATCCTTATATTCATGGACATCTCGGCTGCGTTCGACTCAGTAAGCCACCAAATACTTATCGATCGCCTTAAGGAAAAAGGAATACTTGGCTCCGCACTGGACTGGTGTATATCCTACCTAACTAACCGTTGGCAACAAGTAAGAATTGAAGAAAGAACATCAGACCCATTTCTGCAAGATCAAGGGGTACCACAAGGATCCTCTCTTTCAGCGTTATTGTTTAACATATACATGCAACCTATCTGTGACCTCATCCGCTCCTTTAACGTTACCTGTTTAGCCTATGCAGACGACATTCTCCTATACAAGCCTTTCTCCATCAACCATCCTGATTTTACACCACTGATAAAATGCTTTGAATCAGTAGAAAAATGGCTCCTCTCACAGAACTTAAGAACCAACCATAGCAAGACCGATGCTATGTTTATCACAAGGAACCAAAATTTCACACCCCCTACCACATTAAAGATAAAGGACAAGGAATTGACAGTAAAACCTACGATACGATATCTAGGTATCACCCTTGACCAGCGTCTCAATATGAAAACCCACATAAAAACCATAACTAAACGAATATATCACAAGATAAGCATTCTACGCCACTTACGACCTCTACTGGATCCCACAGACTTCAGAACCATCTACCAAGCCTTGGTAATGCCTCACCTCGATTTCGCAAATGCAATTCTACATGGTCTCCCTCAAACAACTTTAAATCCTCTCCAATTGGCGATGAACACTGCCGCCAGAGTACTTGAAGGAATCTCAAAGACAGACCACATAACTCCAATCTTGAAAAGACTCCACTGGTTACCAACCAACGCAAGAATCCACTACAAAATCATAATCACTACTTTCAAAGCCTTAAACAATCAAGCACCCTCAACTATCGCTAACCTTATACATACTCAGACCCTAAACAGAGCCAGAAGATCGGCTGCAATAAATACATTATCTGTCCCGAAACAAACAGTCAGATACACTAAGGAAACATCTAAAAGAGCCTTCAGCATTCATGCCCCAATAGCATGGAATGCCCTCCCACCAGAATTGAGAGCTATAACCAGCCTAACACAATTCAGGAAAAGTCTCAAACACCACCTCTTTCTAAGTTATTTTCCAGTTTAATCTTCCACAAGAGAAATATTCCCGCCATGTCCAGACCAAGACAATTTCGACTGTGACTAATGTTTATAGTTTTCTGTATATAGTTATATAGTTGATATAGTTTACCCGTACTCCCAAGTTCCTTAAATTCCTGTTACTTGTAAAATGCACTACAGTTGTCCTGTATGTATATGTTTGGTTCCATGTAAACCGCGCTGATGACAATAGTGCGGTATATAAGAGATGTTAAATAAAATAAATAAATAAATAAATAAATTAAGCAGGAGGAGGCCTCTGAGAAAACGAGCCACCAAAGGGTGGTTGGAAAGAGGCCTTCCGTCCACCGGCGAGTGGTGCACTGAGAGAGCACTGAGGTGAACCCTGACAGAGTTGGACTTAAGGCCTAGATTGGAGAGGTAAAGCAAATATTGCAATACTACTGCTACCAAGCACGAGAAAGGATTCTCGCTGTGCTGAGCACACTATGCGGAGAATCTACGCCACTTAAGAGCATAGGATTTCCTGGTGGATTGCCGTCTAGAGGCTAAGACTACGTCTTTCACCTCTATAGGCAGTAGTAGGGGAGCCAGGACTACCCTTTCAGCAGCCAGGCCATCAGATGAAGGGACTGGAGGTTGGGGTGCAAGAGAGATCCCTGTTCCTGAGACAGGAGATCGTGTTGAATCCCCAGAGGAAGAGGAGTGTCCACCGCCAGTTGCAGCAGAAGTGGGAACCACGGTTGCCTCGGCCACCTGGGGGCTATCAGAATCATTGTGGCCCCCTCCTTGAGGACTTTGAACAGTGTTTGGGACACTAGTGGCGTGGGAGGAAACGCATACAGTAGGCCTTGGGACCACGGAATCAGAAACGCATCCGCTGCTACTCTGAGAGGATGCGGTTGTCTGGAACAGAATCTCGGGAGTTGCCGGTTCAGAGGACTGGCGAAAAGATCCATGGTGGGGAGGCCCCACCTGAGAAAGATCTGCTGAACCACCAACGGATTCAATCTCCAATCGTGTGGTTGCAGGATCCTGCTCAGTCTGTCCGCCAGGTAATTTTCTTGACCTGGGAGGTAGACAGCCTTGAGGAGGATTCCATGATTGACGGCCCAAGAGCACAGCCATTGTGCCTCCTGACAGAGAAGGAAGGAGCCTGTGCCTCCTTGTTTGTTCACGTAGAACATGGCAACTTGATTGTCCATCTGGACCAGTACAGACTGGTGAGATGTGAGGTGGGAGAAGGCTCTCAGAGCTAGGCGTATCGCCCGTAGCTCCAGGAAGTTTATCTGCTGAGCAGCCTCCCAAGGGGTCCAGAGACCCTGAGTACATGCCCCTTGGCAATGTGCTCCCCAACCTAGAAGAGAAGCACTTGAGAATACGGAGGGGATTGAAAAACCACTCCGAGTACCAAATTCGGAAGATGAAGCCACCATTGCAGAGAAGAGACGAGCAGGGTGGATATTCTTACTGAGTCTGCAAGGCTCCCTGTGGCTTGATGCCACTGAGTTCGAAGGCTCCACTGAGCAGGCCGCATGTGCAGGTGGGCATTGGGGGTTACATGAACCGTGGAAGCCATATGGCCGAGAAGTCTCAGGAATTGCCTGGCGGAGACCAGGGAATTGCTGTGAAACTGCCTGGCTAGATCCATCAACCTATGGGCTCTGTCCACTGGCAGAAAAGCCTAGGCCTGAAGAGTGTCCAGCCTTGCTCCTATGAATTCTAAGTTCTGGGATGGGAGCAAAGTGGACTTTGCGAAGTTTATGACAAACCCCAAGTGCTGAAGCAGAGCCACAGTGCGAAGGGTGGCTTGACTGGCCTCCTGGGAAGACTGGCCCCTTATTAGCCAGTCGTCCAGGTATGGGAACACAAAAAGACCTTGAAGCCTCAGGTAGGCCGCCACCACCGCCAGGCACTTTGTGAACACCCTGGGGGCGGAGGTTAGGCCAAAGGGTAGTACTCTGTACTGATAGTGGTTTCCTCCCACAACAAATCTGAGATATTGTCTGTGGTCTGGATGAATGAGAATGTGAGTATAAGCATCCTTTAGATCTAAGGAGCATAGCCAATCTCCCTGCTGGAGGTAGGGCAGCAGGATTCCAAGGGTAAGCATCTTGAACTTTTCCCTCTCCAGGAACTTGTTGAGGTTGCGCAAGTCTAGGATGGGTCTGAGGCCTCCTGTTCTTTTTGGTACCAGAAAGTACCTGGAATAAAAGCCGTGACCTCTCAGGTGGTGGGGCACCGGTTCCACAGCCTGTTCCTTTAGCAGACTTGCTAACTCCTGAAGGAGTAGGTCCCTGTGCAGCGGGAGTCTTGGAGGCTCCCTTGGAAAATAGGAGGGAGGTACCTGGTGAAAATGGAGAAGATATCCCTTTTAGACTATATGGAGCACCCAGGTATCTGATGTGACGGCTGACCACCTGTGGGCAAAGTGGGCCAGCCGGCCTCCTGTGCTGATGTGAGCCAGCTGAGGAGAAGAGGCTATGCCTTCTGAGTCAAAAACCCCCACCCTGCTGAGCAGGGGCCGGTGTTGGTGGCTTGGGGGCCTTCTGCCTACGGGGCCCATGACCCTGCCCCTTGGCCTGCTGACCCTGTTGGGGAGCTGTAGAGACCTGATAATGAGGGTATTGTTTATAGGCAGATGACTTCCTCGAGTAAAAGGTCTTTTTTCCCGAGCCCTTCTTTTTCTGAGAAGGGGCAGAGGTTTTCCTGGACAGCCTAGTCTGGGTCAGAGTCTTGGTCTCGAGTTCTGCAGCCTTTTCAGCCATGGGCTTGCCAAAGAGGTTTTCACCCCGGCAGGGGACATCGACCAACTTGTCCTGTACCCATGGCTCGAGGTCGGATGACTGTAGCCAAACCTGTTGGCGGGCACCGATGCCAGCCCCGGCTACTCGGGCCGAAGCCTCGAAGCCATCGTAGGCTACTCGAGAGATAAATTTCAAGCACTCTCGAACACCAGTGGACAAGGCCTGGAACCTCTGCAAAGGTTCCTCGGAGAGACCAGCAGAGAACACGGCAATCTCCTTTGTCAGGTCTCGGAGATACATG
Organism: Ichthyophis bannanicus; assembly: GCA_033557465.1. Taxonomy (NCBI): domain Eukaryota; kingdom Metazoa; phylum Chordata; class Amphibia; order Gymnophiona; family Ichthyophiidae; genus Ichthyophis; species Ichthyophis bannanicus. The sequence goes on along the minus strand of CM066036.1, from coordinate 163,517,423 downwards.
CCCATGTAGAGCTGGTATGTCTGGACACGGCGAGCAAGCATAGAGCCCTGGAAGCACTTCTTACCGAGGGCATTCAGGTTCTGGGCCTCCCGGCCGGGAGGCACCGAGGAGTGCATCTTATGACTTTTCAGTCGATGCATGGCCGATTCCACAACCATGGAGTGGTGTGGTAATTGTGCCTTTTGGAACCTGGGGCTCTTGCGGACTCGATAGATGGAATCGACCCGCTTGCTTAACACCGGGGTCGAGGCCGGGGTCTCCCACATGCGGAAGAGCAGCCGCTCCAGCATCGGAGGGACCGGTACAGTAAAGGCCTCCTTCGGGGAAGAGTCATACTGGAGGGCCTCGAGCTCCTCGGTTCGAAGCTCCTCCTCTGGATCTGCGGGGAATGCCAAGGCCTTGGCCATATCCCGCATGAAGTCCGAGAACCGGGTATCCTCCGGTGGGGATCGTCTCCAAGGTTCGGACTCCGGCGAGTCCGATGGGACACACCGAGTCCGATAGGTGTCGGGTGACTCTTCGTCCGCTGTCTCCCAGCCCGACTCCTCGGAGGAGGAATCGAGCGGCTCCGGTCGGGCGGGCACCGATGCCATCCGCCCCGATGCCGAGGGTACCTGCGTCGACGACCTCGGTCCCGAACGGGAGGCCGAGGGAGACCGTGGCCGAGGATCGACTCGAGCCCGCATGGACTCGAGGATCGGCTCAGCCTCCGGGGTCGACTTGGACATCGATGTCCCGGTGGTCGGGGCAGATGCACCGGTGAGACCGGCGATCAATGCCCGCTGCTGTTCCATGAAGGCAGCAAGGCTGCTCTCCAAGGCCGTCAACCTGAGTCCGAGCTCAGGAGACCCAGCAGCCCCCGACTCGGGCCCCGACGGCGTCGGGCCCGACGTCGGCTCCCCTGGAGGAGAGTCCACGAGGACTACAGCACTCACGTGCCCAGGAGACTCCATCTTGAGACGAGGTTGCTTGGCAGGCCTCTCCGACTCCGAAGACCTGGGACAGTGATCAGGTCTATGCGACCTGGCCCTCGAGGAACCAGGAGCATCCACCGACGCTGCCCTCGCGGGTTTCTTCTTCCTGCGCTGTTCCCGCGAAGGAGACCCCCGCTCAGAGGAACCCCGACGCTGCTCGGGGCCAGAGTCCCGAGACGTCGAGGCCTTTGACGAGGTCTGGGCCCGTCCGGACGCGGAGTCAGAGAAGATCCTATCCTTCTGGTGCTGCCGACTCCTCAACGCCTTCGAGGACATTTTGCCACATGGACCACAGATCATCGGGTCATGATCGGGTCCGAGGCAGCGGAGGCAGCAGTCATATGTGTCGGTAAGAGACATAAGCTTCTTACACCGATCACACTTTTTAAACCCGCTGGCAGCCATCGGGGAAAAAAGGGCCCCTGCGAGGTCAAAAGACAGGGCTGCCAGTGAAAAAAGAAAAATGGCGTGAACGCTAGTCACGAAGGACAAAAACCGAAAAAGAGAGAGTGGGCTCGATACCGGGGTATCGGGCCCAGGCGGGAAAAGGATCCGGTGTCGAACCGAAGGAGAAGAACAAAAAACAGGGAAATCAACTTTTTCCTCGGCGAAAAAAGAAACTACATCCGTCGGGCTCCGCAGAAAAAAGAAGACTGAGCAAGATGGCACCCTTGGGCGGGAAGGGGACCGCGCATGCGCGCTGCAATTCCCAAAGGCTTTCTTTGAAAGCTGGGGAAATGCTCCGCACGGGGGCTCCGTCGGTGCCGACGTCACCCATATGTGAGGACTGACTTCCTGCTTGGTCCTGGAGAACTCTTGTAAGCTATAAGTGTAGGTTCTCATGTCCTCTCCAACAAGTTGATTTCTGTCATAAAACTCCTTCAAACATATGTTCACAGGGACCTTGTCACCATAAACTGTTCGTAGCAGTTCAAATAAATTCTCTACATTTCTCTGGGTGTCCAGTGACACAAACCTAGCAGTATCCTTGGCTTTTTCTATCAAATGGTCTTTTAAAATCTCTAGCCAGGACTCTCAAAACTTTTAGAGCTGCACATGCTCTCTGTATTCATTCCTCCATTGACAAGTCACCATGTTTCTTTGGCAGACCAGCAAAGTCTGGAATCTTTTTATCTCTGGGGATGTACATGGCTGCTGTCTGTGGGACCTCCATATACCTCTCCAAAATGACTCTATCCCTGTGCTGCTCATCTTGTGCTCTTCTTAATTCCTTTTCCTGCCTTTTAAGTCTCTGTTTCTGTGCATCCAGCTTGGCTTGAAGAGCCTGTATGTCTGCTCTCCAATCTTCCATTATGCTGGCCAGAAAAGAGCTTAACTGATGCAGGAGACTGGTATGCTATCTGAGACAAAAACTTAGAAGTCTAGCAGTATATATGTCCCCAAATTTTAAATTAGTTCTATCCTGTCCATGTTGTCAGTTCTTGTGTAAGCAAGCCTGGTTTTGAACCCATCCCACTTTGATTGTGTCAGTGGCTGAGTGGGCAAGATCAAAATGTGTTTATAGGTGATACCACTTTTCTTTCACAGAGAAGTAAAATACCGAACCTAAGGAAAATTATTAGGTTAAATAAACAGATTTTTATTTTGATCAGATGAAAGAGAGAAATTAGACTTACCTGCTAATTGTTGTTCCTTGAGGAACTCCAGTCCAGTCCCGCACCTCTGGGTAGTGTACCTCTTCCAGCAGCTTGGAGGCTGAACCTGTCATCTTTTTGATGACACTAGTGTACATATGCAGCTGGCACCGCCCACCAACCCCAGTACCTATTGACAAAGCAGACTCAGAGGAGCAACAAATAAGTAGTTAAACATGCAACAAATGCTTCTATGTCTAAATAAACTAGTACCCCCTCCATCCCCTGGGAAGGATACCCCGTCCCCCACTCCAGGATGAAGAGGCCTACCTGTTGAGCGCCTGAGCAACTCCAACCAGCAGGATGTGAGCAACCAACAGCTCTTCTGGTCAGCCCAAACACTCATTACACACCCCGCCCCTGCTCTTCCTGGCCACTTCCTCCACCAAGGGAACCAGCTTCAGGACCGGGGTGTGCACAGATCATCATAAGAAACACTCAGGGAGGGTTCTGGGACTGGACTGGAGTTCCTCAAGGAACAACAATTAGCAGGTAAGTCTAATTTCTCTTACCTTATCATCCCTCCAGTCCAGTCCCGCACCTCTGGGATGTATCAGAACAGTTAAACTAATGGGAGGGACCCGCACAACCGGCCTGAAGCACTGCCTATCCGAAACGAGCATCCCCCGCCGCCTGGACATCCAGGCAAAAATGTTCAGAGAAGTATGCCACCCTACAGATCTCCACTGGTGAAACTAAAGTATACTCTGCCCATGAGGCTGCCTGAGCCCTCATGGAATGCGTCTGCAACCCCGCCGGCACTGTTCTACCCTTCAAGATGTATGTCAACGTGATTGCCTCACTGATCCATCTGGAAATGGAGGCTTAGCTGCCGCCTCTCTTTTGTGCGACCTGCCAAACAGAACCAACAGACTGTCCGATCTCCGAAAGGACAATGCCCTTTTCACATACCTTTGCAGGACTCTCTTACCATCCAAGTGGCACAGCTGTGGAGTGGCATGGCCCATACCCGCTCTTGCCCACATCCGTGCTCGCCAGAGCCGGTAAGGAAACGGCCTGATCCACATGAAATGCTGACACCACCTTGGCAAAAATGAAGGTACTGGGCGCTGGACCACTTTCTCCTTGGAGAAGGACAGGAATGGCTCCTGGCATGACAGGGTCCGAAGCTCCAAAATCCTGCATGCTGAGCAACTCGCCACCAGGAATGCCATTTTCAGAGCTAAATCTTGCAGGAAAGCTCGACTCAATGGCTCAACGGGTTCCCCAGACAGCACCAGATTGAGATTCCAAGGCGGTACCACTGCTCTCTTTGGCAGATGGAGGTGGGTCACCACCCCTAGAAAGCTCAGCACATCTGGGTGTGTACCCAATGGCACCCCGTGGACTTTCCCGCGATAACTGGAAAATCGCCGCCAGTTGCATCCTCAAGGAACTGGCAGCTAGACCCTTATCAAAACCGGATTGCAAGAATGCCAAGATGTCCAGGATGGAGGCAGTGGAAGGGCATGGCTGCCTCTCTCCGCACCATGATTCAAAGATGCGTCCTACGTAAATGCATGATGGGTTCATAGACCACCTCTGGGCCTATAGCAAGGTCGCTATCCCTGAGCCTGATTATCCTTTCTTCTTCATCCTCGCCCTTTTACGAGCCATGCCCATGTTCCCTGTAAAATAGTTATCTCCAAGTTATAATGCCCTGTTCAATGTAATTTCAGTTTGTTCAATGTAAACCGCACTGATGCAGAATAGCGCAGTATATAAGAGAATGTAAATAAATAAAATAAATAAAAAATGCCATAAGTGGGGGCGGAGCCTGATGTCCAGCGGGATGGTCGCATAACGCTGAGGCTCCCGAGAGGCCTACTCAGAATCCTGAATTAACAACGTACATACTTGGAACTTCTACTCTGATCTTGCCGGGGCACATTGGTGAGATGGCGGGGACCAAACCCACGCGCCTGGAATTTGGATCTCCAGCGGCTTCTCACGGCAAACGATCCAAAACTGAACCCCCGTCCCCGCAGAAGGGGCTGGCCTTGCGCGAGGGCCCCGAAATGCAGCAGGAAATCCTCGCAGAGATTAGAGGGGTCAAGGACCTCGTGCAGTCAAACGGTGAAGCACTCCGAGCGCTGCGGGAAGATCTTGGTGTACTGCAGGGCAAGCTAGAGGGGCTCTCTTCGCGTCAGGACAAAATGGAGAGCATATTGGACTCCCATGCGGCCCGGTTGTCCAAACTCGACAAAGTTGAACGTCAGGTACGGGCCTTGCAGAAAGAAGTGGAAGATGGCAATAATAGAGCGCGCCGCAACAACATACGACTCGTGGGCATACCGGAGGGAGCGGAATCGGGAGACATGAAAGAGTTTTTATGCAAAATCCTCCCTTCCCTGCTCCAAATCACCTTTACCAAAGATTTGGAGATCGATCGCGCTCATCGTGTACCCACAAGCATAACGCTCAACAGGAAGACCCCGCGGCCTATCATTTTTCGACTTTTGAGATATCAACACGTGGAGCAAATTCTCAGTGCCTCTCGGGCAAAGGGCCATATGGAGTTTGAGAGCCACAAGATCTCCTTCTATCCTGACTTGGCTAAACCCACGGTCGACCGCCGAAAGCGCTTTCTGGAATTCCGGCCGAGGCTTCAACAATTACAAGCACGCTATGGCCTGATGTACCCGGCCAAGCTCCGAGTCACGCTTCACAATCAGACAAGAACATTTGAGGACCCTGATCTACTAGCGGAGTTTTTGGATTCCAAAGAAGCCGACTTGATGCGCTGACTTCCAGAATATTCCTGCAAGCATTCTCATATCCGCCATACCTGCCATACTGGATCTGCCGCAGCCCAGCACAGAGTCAGGCGAGGGCGGTTTGTTTGCCTTACTTTTGATGATATCTGTGACCCGACTCCATCTACCCACAGTAGCCTCGATGAGTATCAGAGACAGTGTTAATTATGGACTCTGGTGTTTCTTTTCTTTTTTTTTCATGTCTTTCTATTTCCTCTCTAGGGCCTCCTCCCGCAGACATATGGTCGCCATATTCATTGGGGGTTTTGCTTCTTCTCTAAGATACTTTGGTACATACTTTTCAATATGGGGTGTATTAACCAGCATACTCGGTGATTATGTCATTGTTGCACAGATTCTGATTATGTTGTATGTTTTCAAGCGCCCTTACCTAAAATGTCTATTACCGATTGATGGCACCATGTAAGATTTTCTCATTGAACGTAAAAGGAATCAATAATCCGATAAAACGGAAGAAAATCCTAAGCTACCTAAGTCAGGAAGCTGCGGATCTGATTTTTCTCCAAGAAACGCATTTAAATTCGAAGGAAACTCTTAAACTCAATATTAAACCTTACATGGTGGCCGCCTATTCCCCAGCCGTTTCTAAGAAATGTGGGGTTGCCATACTGGTTAGGAAATCTTTGCATGCTACTATTATTGCGACTAGCTCAGATACAGAAGGTAGATGGTCCAGAGTTCACCTCAAGATAGGTAGCCTTGAAGTTACATGTATATGCCTTTACGCTCCTAATGTGGATGACCCTGCCTTTTTTGCTACCATTGCTCAGGTTGCGCAGGCCTCTGCTAATACTTCATTGATAATTGGGGGGGATTTCAATTTAGTCCTTGATCCCCTGATTGACAAACAGCCGCCTAGGACAAGTGGTCCCCCCAAGAGTCACACCACGCTTACCTCTTTGATCAAAGATCTTGCTTTAGTTGATCTATGGAGGTTACTACACCCCAATGAGCTTGACTTCACCTTCTTCTCTTCCCATCACAAATCCCAGTCTCGCATAGACTTCTTTCTAATATCAAAACTGTTAGTTCCTCAGGTGGACACTGCAAAGATTCACTCCCAACATATTTCAGATCATGCTGCTATTTCCTTTCAATTACACACTACTGCACCCCAAGGGAATTCGGGGGCCTGGTTCTTTGATAGAGCCCTGTTAACTCAGCCAGAGTTCCAGTTAGAAATTCGAGCAGCCATACAGGATTACTTCCATTTTAATCTACCCCAGGATACTGCGAATTGGGCTTGGTGGGAGGGCTTCAAAGCGGTCATTCGAGCAACGATCACTAGCTATCAAATCCGCCTGCGGAAAACAACGCAAACAGCAGCTACTCATACTAGACCAACAAATAAAAGCAGGCGAACGAGTTCTAACTTCACGTACTGATCCATGTGTATTAATTCGATTACAGCGTCTCCGTTTTCAATATAATTCAATCCTCTCAACTGCAGCTTCTAAGAGTATTGAGCTTCAACGAGGGACATATTATCGTGAAAATAACCGAGCCGGTCGACTCTTAGCCAACGCCTTGAAAGGTCAAAAAGAAGCCAAACGCGTAGCGGCCCTTCGAGCCCCGCAGGGAGGGGGCATATTGACCACAGACTCCGACATTGTAGAACTCTTTCGGGATTTCTATACCCGCCTATATCAATCTGAATGTGAGTTCTCGTCAGAGACATTCGAGCGATTGCTTTCTGGCATTCAGCGGCCAACCCTCTCTGAAGATGATAGGGATGCGATGGATGAACCCTTCTCTACTTCAGAGATCCAATCTGCCCTAAAACGAACAGCCTCGGGCCGTGCCGCAGGGCCCGATGGTCTCCCGACCGAATTCTACAGAACGTTCAGCGCAGATTTAGTTCCCTATTTAAAACTCTATTTTACTGCCCTTGCGGTAGATACATCCTCTTTGGGATCCTTTTCTGCAGCTAATGTGGTAGTATTTGAGAAAGAAGGCAGAGACCCGCTGCTAACCGCCAACTACCGTCCAATCTCCCTACTTAATGCCGATTATAAGATCTTCGCAACGATCTTGGCCACCCGGCTATCTGACAGGATGGCCACCCTAATCCACCCCGACCAATGCGGTTTTATACCCGGCCGATCCACTGCTGACAATGCTCGGACCTTGTGCCATGTGCTATCCAGTGCTGCTAATCTAGATCATCCATGGGTGGGTCTTTCCCTAGATGCCGAAAAAGCCTTTGATCGCCTAGAATGGCCCTTCTTATTTGCAGTTCTCCGATGGTATGGCTTTGGGGAGGGCTTCCTCCGATATCTCCAAGTCATGTATACTCAACCCGTCGCCAGTATTTGTGTAAATGCCATCAAGTCTCAGCCATTTAATCTCCAAAGAGGCACGCGTCAAGGTTGCCCCCTATCACCAATGCTCTTTGATCTAGCTCTTGAACCCCTAGCCCTCCTTATTAGACAGTCCGCACGTATTCGAGGTGTCCCCTTCAGTCATAGGGAGATTAAACTCTCTGCATATGCAGATGACCTTATGCTTTTCGTATCCCTTGATTCGGTTCCAGCTGTCTTGGATCTGATTGACGGATACTCACAATTATCGGGCTATAAAATTAACTGGACCAAATCTGTAGCATTCCCACTGAACCGCTGGGTACCTGAGGCTGACATGCAGGCCTTTCCCTTCCTTTGGCAATCCCGCATGGTGAAGTATCTCGGGGTCCATTACTGTTCTCCTTTAGAAGACACTATCAGTTTTAATGCCAAAGAGGTAGTCTCCAAAGTCCGTGAGCTCACAAATCGTTGGTCTCCCTTATCTCTTACATGGTGGGGCCGCCTAGAAACTGTGAAAATGATGATAGTCCCCAAAGTGAACTACATTTTAGAAATGCTGCCATGCTTACTTCCGATATATACTTATAAAGATATTGAGGGCCTTCTCGTCCGGTATCTCTGGCAGGGCAAGCCACCAAGGATAGCTAAACAAAAACTACAGTCTGCAAAGGAAATAGGGGGTACCAGATTTCCTGATTTTCTTAGATATCATCAAGCCTTCCTACTTAAGCAAGGTGCCCGATGGCTAGATGCCTCAACAGACAGCAGACCAGTTTGGCTTGACATAGAAGAGGAGCTTAGTAGCCCAATTCCGTTGACCCATCTCCCCGGTATGTCCTATCAAGTAGACACCCGCCATCCACCAATGATTGTCGATACTCTTGCGGCCTTTAACACTCTCATTCTATCACTGGGTCCGAACGTATGTCCTCAGGACGGACTCCCGCTATGGAATAACCCCAGAATTCAAGTCCTAAATAGAACGATAGCATGGAAACCCTGGTACTCAAGGGGGATCTGGACACCCCAACAGCTTTTCTCTGCAGCTCGTTGGAAAACCTTTTCTGATTTACAAAAGGAATTTGCGTTACCAGCGAAACACTACTTTCAATTGATGCAGCTTCAACACTGCCTCAAAAGTGCTCAAATCATGCCGCCCTCTGCCCCTACTGAGGACGGGCTCTTAGAGATAGTTCACTCTATTAGTAGTACACATGGGGTAGCCTCTAACTTTTATAAAATATTATGTCAGGGTACAGACACTGCCACTTTTAGAGCCCAACAAGCCTGGGAGCGCGAACTGCAAACCACTTTAACCCCTGTGCAATGGAGCGTTTTCTGGAGCAAAGTAGTGCGGGTTTCCCGGTCTGCCTCTGTTACCCAAACTCTCTTCTTTTTTGCACACAGATGCTTTTATACCCCAGAAAAAATAGCCAAATGGAACACAACTGCTGGGGACCAGTGTTGGTCTTGCCATACTGCTGTGGGAACCCTCGCTCATGTTATTTATGAATGTCCTCAACTACAGGTTTATTGGGGGCGGGTTTGGGGTTGTATTCAATTTATCTTACACCTTCACGAACCTCTCTCTTGGAAGATCGTGGGACTCCGCTCTGTGGCGGAGGTCCCCTCTCTTCCTAAGAAGGGTCGCTTTCTCCTTGATTTCATGCTGGGTATAGCCATATGCTTAATCACGAGAAATTGGAAGGATAGCTCTCGACTTACTGTCAATGAATGGTGGAACCTCGTCTGCTTATATAGTAAATATGAGCAGATACCTCGGAGAGCTATTCCCCATACCCAAACTCACTCTCGCTTGTCTAAATGGCAGATGCTCAATGATTATGTACAATCTGCTCATTGTTTCGACATGCCTGTTTAATGTGCACTCATCATGTTTCAGATCACCGTTAGGTTTTATAACACAATAATGTAAGAACACGCCCGCTTCGGGAATGATTAGTTTTCTAGAGAAGAAGCAGGGGGGAGGGGGGTGGCAGGGGTTTACTTTGGTGTATGTGTTACACTTTAGGTATCTGTCTTTTAGCTGTATGTCTTCCTTTTCCTTTGTTGTTATAAAACGAAAATAAAGAATTTAAAAAAAAAAAAAAATGCCATAAGTGAGAACTGATCCACCTGGGGCATGTGAAGCGGTTCCTGCATCAAGAGGTCCTTCCGAACCGGAAGCCACTACAGTCAGTCTGCCAGTATCCGAATTAGGTCAGCATACCACGGGCACCTCAGCCAGTCTGGTGCCACCAGAATCACAAATCCCCAGTGCGCCTCTAGCCATTGCACTAACCGGCCTATGAGCATCCATGGGGAAAAGACCCTCTTCGAGCCACTGCTGAATTAGAGCATCCAGGCCCTTGGACTTCTTCTCTTCTACTGAAAAACCGGCAGGCCTTGACCGACTCGAACATTGCCATTAGGTCCATGACCAGTGTGCCCCATTGGCAGACCACCTGCTCGAATACCTCCTGATTGAGCTGCCACTCTCCGTGGTCCATGCGCACTTGACTAAGATAGTCTGCCATCATGCTGTCAACTCCTGCTACGTGCGCCGCTGATAATGCCTGGAGAAGAATCGCTGCCCATCCAAACAGACCTTCGGCCTCCTCCTCCAGGGCTGCACTGCCCATGCCTCCTTGCCGGTTGATATAAGCCATTGTGGTCACATTATCTGAGAGGACATGGACCACCTTCCCCTGCAACCATGGCTAGAAACTTTCTAGCACCAAGGTCACCGCTTGCATCTCAAGCCTGTTGATCAATCACAGAGCCTCCTGCAGACTCTCGTTCCTGGACAAAGCATCCTTCGCAATGGGCTTTCCAACCTGACAGGCTGGTCATCTGAGGAACCCACACCAGGGACTCCTTCCACATGCAGCCACCAACTGAAGACTCTCCTGGTGCTCCATGGGCAGGAGAGTACTTGGGATAGGGGTTGACTCTGATGGGACCATCGACGGAGCAGAGCCCTCTACAGCAATTGCATATGCGCCCTTGGCCATGGGACTAGCTCGAGAGTGGCCGCCATGGTCCCCAGAACCTGCAGATAATGCCATGCTGATGGTCTTGCCCTCTTCAGGACCTGCTGTATCAACTGTCGTAGCTGCTGCACCCGGTGAACCATCAGGAAATTCCTGCCCACACAGGTATCAAAGCACACTTTCAAATACTCTAGCTCCTGGGCTGGCCGTAACTGGCTCTTGGCCAGGTTGACCTCAACCAAGACTTTGAAGGAACTCTCCCAGTCGCACCGTTGCTCTTTTCGCTATCGTCCATGGACTTCACCTGGATCAGCCAATCGTCTAGATACGCGTGGACAAGAACCCCTTCCTTGTGGAGAGCTGCCGCCATCATCACCATGACCTTGGTGAAGGTACGGGGGTGGTCGCCATACCAAAGGGCAACGCTCGAAACTGGAAATGGCCCCTTGGCCCCGTAAAGCGGAGATACTGCTGATGTTCTGGATGGAAGGAAACATGCAGATACGCCTCTGTGAGATCGAAAGTCACCAAAAATCTCTGTTTCCTACCGCCATTACTACTGTGAAAATGCGGTATCTGGAGACCATAGTTCATGCCCTCAAATTTGAGAATTGGGTGAAAGAAACCTTCCTTTTGGACTAAACAAAATACATGAAGCATCGACCGCAGACGTACTGGTCTTGCAGAACCAGTTCCACAGCTCTCAGCTGCAGGAGACAAGTCAAGGTCTCTTCTATTGCTGCCAACACCACTGCGCCCACCTTGGGCAATTAAAGGAGCTCATTCTTGCTCCGGCAATGGGTATAGAGGCGTCATGGATTGCACCCCTTTAAGGCCAACCTCTGGCAGATCCCACACATCCTGGATCATCTGTCCTACTACTCCATGTACTGGTAAGTATTTCTGTGATTTCCGTACCACCTGGAACAGCAGATCCTACAGTGCCTCTTCCTCTGCCGGGAGGTTAGTAGGCATATTCAGGGCCTTGAGGGTCGCCAAGGTACACACAGAATGTGAGCCCTTTGGGAATGAGGAATTGTATCAATACTCGCTTGTAATGATTGTAAACCGCCCTGTTATCCTTCGGCCTGGGCGGTATATCGAGACATTGCATAAACATAAGCATAAAGATGAGCGCTGGTATCTCCTCCCGGTGGAAAACCCGAACAATTCGGCCCTGATTCTCCTGTTCTGGGCTCTCTCCTTCTTCCAACTCCTCCTACAGATCCGTGTCAAAGTCTTCCCCATCCAGCCCCCCAACAGCGGCGATTGCTGCCACTCCTCTAAGCCTCTAGCCCGCTTAGACGCCACTGCTCCTGACTCGTACTCTTTTGCGTCTGACATCCTCTTAGTCCTGTGTTTCATGGCCGAGGAGCCACTTGGTAGGCAAAATGCCTTATGCAAAAGTAAGACAAACTCCAGTGAGAACTCCCCCGGGAGCCCTATCGCTCCCTGGGCTTGAGGGGTGGATGGTCCGGGCATCGTGCAGGGACCGGGGGCTGGATCCGTTGAAGGTAACATGGCACCCTGCCCCCAGAGTCTCTTGCAACTGGGAGTGACTCTCCTGCCTCATCTCATCCTGCAGGTCCTGCTCCCATGACCTCCTCTTGCGTGCAGTTTAGGAAGACACCTGCCTCCGAGATCACAGCACATTGGGGACTGCACATCTTGAGGATTTTTAGATTGCACTGCAGTGTTGTATCTTAAAGATATGAAATGGACCTTGCCCTGATCCAATAAAACTGACACACTCTCCGAGTAAAGTTTACGTTTTTATTCTAATACTACTAATGGCTATAAGGGAGTACAGCTTCCCTTACAAGCAATATTACAGATTTAATAGGTACATAATCTGGGCTAAGAGACAAGAGATGATCATGTCAGGTTACTCACTGACCATAGACAGATGGAAGGATTTCATTTGCTTCCTATCCACTATCTTTCAAATTACATACATTTCTTGTATGCAGATACGTCCTGTTTTCCACAGAGCTGTAGGTGCTACAAACCTATATGCAGTATTTTTTTTTAACACATCTTTATTCTTGTCCCTGACTTTCTATCAGACCCTTCTCAGGAGAAAGGCAGTTGATTGATACATTGTTTCTTTTAGATCACCTGACCAGGCACACAGCACTCTGAAATTTGCCCATCAACAACCATGGCCTATCTGATTAGGCCTTTCCCACATGTCTGCATCAAGTCATTGTGCACTGAATAAGTTTTGAGCTGTATAACACAAGGAATGCTTAAGGATTAAGTGGGGTTCACATCCCTTGATACCATCCTATACCAGGCTCTGCGGTCTGGCCGGCATGGTGGGAAGGGCTGGGGGCACCCCTCAGGAACTCCCTCAATCTGTATCTGGGTATGTAACAGGATCCCCAGCACAGTGCACCTCCACAGGCTCAGGCACAGAGCACCAGAGTACTTGATCTAAAATAAAATAAAATCTAATTAACTGAAACTGAAATGAAAAAGAAACTGCAAATGGCCCCCTAGGAAGAGGCTGTTCTATCCTGCTTTATTCTCCGGTGGCTGCCTCTCCCAGGCACCCAAATCACAGCAGGGGGTTAAACACATGCGGGCCTGAATAAGAAATCACACCTAAATGCAGCAGGGAGAGTTTCCCACACTGTTGCAGGCTCCCAAGCATGTGGCTGCAGGCCGCTCTCTGTCTCCTCATGTTCTGGCGGTTGCTAGAGGTTTCTGCTGTCTTCCCCCCTGCCCCTGCCACTCTTACCTTGGAGCCTCTTTGCCGCATGGCCTTTCTACCCCTTGTGCTCACCCTTCCTTCCTGGCTTCGGCGCTGAGGGGGGGGGGGGGTGACTCGTGGCTGCCAGCTTTCACTCCTGTCAAGCAACTGCAGCCCCTGCAGCGGCTCCTCACCCGATAACGGGTTTGGGAGCAGCCAGAAGTCTCGGACTGAGGAAGGCCCCCACAGAATCCTCCCTCCGAAATCCTGGGGGGGGGGGGGTAGAGGGGGAAGAAGAAATATTCTCCCCTCAGCCCTGTTGTCTCTCAGTTCCTTCTGTTTTTTTTTTTTTTTTTTACTTCTGCTTTTAAAAACAAAGAAACCTGCACCTTAACAGAGGAAATAAAAGCAAACTCTAACTAAACATATCTCCTTAGTTGTCCTTTCTGTGAATCCAGCACCCTGGCTCACAACCTCCTCCAGCTGCTTGGAGGCTGAGCATACTGGGGCTGGTGGGCGGTGCCAGCTGCATATGTACACTAGTCCCATCAAAAAGATGACAGGCTCAGCCTCCATGCTGCTGGAAGAGGTACACTACCCAGAGGTGTGGGACTGGACTGGAGGGATGATAAGGAATAACTATTACTTATTCTTGACAACAAGCAAAAGCATATAACAATATTATTTTTCTTTTTGTTTCACAGTTGCACTTTCTTCAAATACATTCTGCTCAACTCAGATAAGTATCTACCATTTGCTTTTACTGTTTTTCTATTTTACATCTAGCATAAATTATGTAACCTAAGAATTTATACTTTCTGCTGCTTTTCATCCACAGCATTGCCCTTCAACCATCAGTTAAGTATGAATATGTGTTCAAATAGCTGGCTCTATGTAGCAAAGATAAAACATTTATGGGGTTATTCCGTGGCACAAATATTTGTTCCTCTTCCCAACCCCGTCTAACTTCCCCGCTCGTTGTACGGGGAAGTTAGACGGGGGCAGGGAAGGGGCGGATCATGGACGGCATTAGGGCAGGCAGTAGGCGATCATCAACCCTAGATGTACAGGGCCGATTCCAATGTCAGCCCTGTACGTCCAGGGCTGAAGGCTTGGATGGGCAACTTATTCCACTTCTGAGGTGGAATAAGTTCCCCGATGCAGGAGGAACAGCAGGCTTGTGGCTGGGAAGGGGCGGCAGGGGGCATTCCCCGCAGCCCAACCCTGGCCCTGGGAGACCAGATCGGGGGTCAGGCTGTGGGGAAAGCACTTTGGGAGCTGGCGGCCGGGGATCACAGCTTTTCAATGGAACCGCGGTGCCATGGCAACCGGATGCCGCGGCACTGTGATTTCATTGAAAAGCCCTGACTGAGTTAGTCAGACAAGGCCTATACGTAAATGCCGGACGAAATTGGGGTCCCTGCCTGCATGTACAGGCTTGTTCGTGATTCTGATTCCATGGGGCTAGATATGCCTCGTGGGATCAGAATTGCGACTCCCTCTGTGCGTCTGGTTCTGACCGGGCACACAGAGGGCCTGGACGTCGGGGATGGAATAAGGCTCTTAACAAATACAAAATATTCCTGTTTTTAATCTTGCTTGCTTCTGTCCTCAAAATAAAACTACCTCTGGCCAGGATAAACAAAAAAACACAATGGGGTGTGTTAATTAAACAGCGGTAACGGTTTCCGTGCGATATTGGAGCTGCTGCCCATTAAATTCAATGGGGCTGCTGCTCCGATATTGCATGGAAGCCACTAGCACTGTTTAGTGAACATACCCCGATGTCTGTTGGTGTACACTTAGGGGTCTGTTTACTAAATCGCGGTAAACGTGAATAACGCGCGTTGTATGACGTTAACGACCGCAAGTGCAGTATAACGCGCGTAAACACGCGCCAACGACCGGTAACGTCATACTACGCGCGTTGACCGCGTTTAACGATCGTAAAGCCCCGCGGCGCGTTAAAACAGCGCAGAAGGTGGAGAGTGGGCGGAGAGAAGGGGTCAATGGGCGGAGAGGGGGCGGGGAGAGGCTCCCCCTCACTAACGCGCTGTAATTCTGAGCTCAATTCCAACGCGAATGAAAACCTGCCGTTGAAGGCATCTTTAAAGGTAAGAGAAACCATTTCCGTCAGCAATGTACAGAGAAACCTGGTTAACACACAAAACGTGAGCAGTGTGATACATGTGCACAGAATGAAATGTCACAGAAGACAATAAAAATGACCAGAGGAAACCCCTTTAAAAGCATAAATCAGCAGTTAAACAGTGATAGCAATGGACAACAAGGAACAGAACTCCCTGGAAAGCACAAAATAAAACCTAATGATATGTGGAAGGGTTCACGCTTCGCAGACCCTCGAAAAGGGAAAGTCACTGTAATGGAGCTGACCTGGGGGTGTAGTGTAATGTCTCCCAATGATATCATTGTTGCCCAGCTCGGATATGGGTGTGTGTCCCTTCTGTGAGGTCCCCCTGAGGTGTATGTGCACCGTTGTCTGCATACAAGGGAAATGAGGCCACAGTAAACCTTTTGCAGAGCAGAGTCCCTGACCAGCCAGGCAGGTCATACTAACACCAGGGACAGCACCATCTCTGTGGCCCCAGTGTGGTGCAATGGACACAGCCAATGCCTGTAAGACCAGAGGGTCACAGGTTCAAATACCAGCTGGGACTGCCACCAACCCAGTCACAATAGTCCTACCCACCACTAAAAAGTGAAAGTAAAGACACACCTTTAATGCAGAGAACAAAGGCATGGTCTATTTTTACACCACACCAAACACAGACACCAGAAACAGGCACAGCAACGAAAGCTGAGCCCCGCAAATGCAGCCCTAGAGGGCCCCACAGCATTCCTGTCCCATGCTGTCACATCAAAGATGCCTGTGCTGTATAGCTATGCCCCACCCCCATGGTAGGCAGATGTAGGTCAGGCATATGTATGAGGGACAGCATGAAAACACAGATAAAACGTGGAAAATAGCAGAAAGAAAACTGTAAACATCACAAGTCAGCTGGGCAACAGTGATAGCAATGGGCCACAATAAAAAACACACTCCCTGGAAAGCGAAACCAAAAAAAGAAAAGATACTTGGAAGGGATCACGCTACGGAGACCCTTTCAAAACACATCCCCTGTTATTGGAGCATTCGCGGGAGTGTCGTGTATTGTTGCCCAATGATATAATTGTTGGCCAGCTTGGTAATGGGGGATTGCCCCCTCATGCGAGGTTGTATGTGAGGTTACGTGCAAATTGCCTCCATACAAGCTATATGAGTCCACAGTAAAATGGTGCAGAGCAGGGTCTCTGACCTGTCAGGCCAGGTATCCCATCTCCAGGGATCGCATTGTCCCTGTGGCCTCAGTGTGGTGCAACAGACACAGCCAGTGCCTCTAAGACCAGAATGTCACAGGTTCAAATCCCAGCTGGGGCCATGCCAATCCTGCCCACATATTCTCCCCACAACTAAACTGTGATGGAATGGTCACACCCTTATTGCTGAGAACATACGCATGGACAAAACGCCAATATTTTACCACACCAGATATAGGCGCATTACCCAGAGCATAGTCCCCCAAATGCAGTCCTGGAGGGCCCCACACCATTCAGTTACCATGCTGCCCCCAATAAAGATACCTGTGCTGCATAACTATGCCCCCCCCTTGTCTGCAGATGTAGCCCATGCATATTTATGAGGGACAGCATGAAAACCTGATCAGTGCCTGGAATGACAGGACTGGAGTTGTGGAACCCTGCCGTAAAGCAGCAGCTAACAGTGACACCCACCCACCCACCCACAGGCCCCATTGGCCAATGAAACCCGAAGAGGTAAGACAATTGGCCCTGCTGTCAACTCCCAATACTAGCAGGTGCATACCTTAGCAATGGCACCCTACACATGGGTATATGGTACACATGCACTAAAAGTTGCCAATGATAAAATGTAGAACTCATGTCCTATGTAAAGCACATTGTGCACATTGAGCTGCGCCACAACAAGCAGTCAGATGTCTGTGGTGTGTGCCGCAGGTCTGGCCCCTGACAGTGTCCAACACCCTTGGGAGTGATCCACCAGAGTATGTCGTACCACATCCATGCATGTACTGTGCCCATGACAGGTGTTGTGTGTATGGCTGCAGAACCCCCCTACAGTAGCACAATGCTGGCATAGGTGTGGGGGTGGCTGTCTGTCCAGCCAGTGTGTGGTGGCTGCAAACACTGTCGACAGGCCACACTGCCAGCAATGTTGCCAGTAGTGGGCTGCCAATGTGCATAATGAGTAGCAAAGTACCATGGGTAGAGGTCGGATAAGGCGGCCTGGCCAGGGTGTATATGCACAGGGCAAAGGGCAGTGACAGGTACATTGTAGTGCCAGGCAACCACCTGCCCAGACAGGGTGACCACGGTAGATGCCGCTGCAAGCTCAGTGTCACCCTGAATGTGCAGTGACCACAGCATGTCTAGGCTCCACCATGGTGCTACATAGTAGTTCACTCATGTGATAAATATGGGTGTTCCCCTGGGGCCCAGTCACAGATGTATCTGCTGGCTGTGTATGCTGGCACCCCAGGTCTGGGTGCAGGCATCTCTGCTGGTCACTAGCAGCCTGTTTGCAGCTGGTAGGTGATGTGATGGAGTGACCTGCAGGGTGTGTTGGCCTGCACCAGGGGAATCACAGATAGTGGTTGGGATTGTCATTTTCTACCAAGTCCCAATGTCAGATTGCTCCTGTGGCATGCATGTGTCTGGATCTGCAGTGACTGACCTGTGGGGTGTCTGCACCTCAGTAGGACTAGGGTTAATGTTCCCCCTCCACTGGCACCTTCCAAGGGAGGTAGAATGTGCAGATTATGATGGGTGACCCTGTTTGCCACCCAGGGGTGAGGGGGGGCGGTGGGGCATGGGTCTACACCTGCCCCAAACAGACAGAGATGTCCAAGGTGGTCATGCAGAAAATATCTATCTCACACAGTAACACTGCTGTGGACTTGCGCCATGGACGGTGCTGAGGACCTAGGGCTGGATGCCCCACTGCACACTCAGGGTGAGCAGAGCACCCGCACAATGTGGTGTTGGGCAGGTCCTCAATGCCAGTACAACAAATGGTCAGTACCCCCTATAAGGGCAAGGGGCTGTGGGGGGTGCACATG
Organism: Ichthyophis bannanicus; assembly: GCA_033557465.1. Classification (NCBI taxonomy): domain Eukaryota; kingdom Metazoa; phylum Chordata; class Amphibia; order Gymnophiona; family Ichthyophiidae; genus Ichthyophis; species Ichthyophis bannanicus. The sequence continues at coordinate 163,498,870 of CM066036.1, read as the reverse complement.
ACAATTTACCCCTACCATGTCCAGAGTCTGTAGGGATGCATTCCATATGGTGTGCCTGTGTGGAGAGCTGATTAGCATGTGCAGTGCATCATGGGGGTGACTGTATTATTCAATCCCTCTGAAACCGCAGCACGAGCTCGCAGCCATTGATAAACCATGGGACAGCACACGTACATCTGGTAGCAGAAAGCATAGGTGCACGACACCCTACAGAGTCTGTAATATATGAGATGCCCACACTGCTGAAACCCCTACATACCCACACACATAAAAGAAAAGATCCCCGGGCTCAATGGTACACGCGTCGCTACGCACGGCGCTGCACACGCAACAACGCACGTAGCTCGGCTCGCATACGCAATGTCCCGTCCAAAAGCCTCAGCAATCCCCCTCCAATATACAGGCCAATACCCCTTCCAATATACAGGCCAGTGCCCGGGACTCGAACCCATGCTGCCCGTATCAGCTGTCAGTGCAGTAACCATTGTGCTACAGCTCTGTATGGGTCAGGGATGTTTGCTGGCAACCCTCCGACACATAACAGACATATACATGCCCCCACACTCAGTGAATAATGTGTGGGTGTGTTTACTTACACCCCATACGGACAGCAAACATAGACATGCCCCCTCACTCACTATCTGATATATGGGTGTGTTTGCCTGCATCCCTCCGACACGTCCAGGAAATAAAATATAATTGGCGCTGCCCCCTCCCTCATTGTGTCATGTACAGGGTGCTACATCAGCCAGCCTTCTGCTAATGCCACCCTGGGGACTCAAACCCATGCTGCCCGTATCAGCAGTCACTGCAGTAACCATTGTGCTATAGCTCTGTATTAGTCTTGTATGTCTGGGTGGCTACTTATGCTTTACGCGTGGTGGCCCGCTCGTTAGTTTCGTAACGCGCCAGTTAACGCTCGTTGGTTTCGTAACGCGCGCTAGGTCTTCCGCGGTCCCGCCCATCTCCTTATTTGGGGGTTTGTCTTCTTAACGCGGCTCCTACCGCGAACTGCACTAACGCGATTTAGTAAACAGACCCCTTAGCTTAGTTCAGTTCAATGTGATGTGTTTCTTTTCGCGTTGATCCTTTCAACTTTCTGCACTCTCGCTATTATCCTGGAACCCGGTGTGGCTGAGGAAAACCTACTATAAAAAAAAATAAATAATGGAAAACCCTCACTAAACTAATCCTTTCTTTTGGCAAAAAGAAAATATATATATTTTTATGATTAACAGCTCCATTAGCTGACTCAGGATCCTACACTGTCCCTGTCTATTGTAAAAAAAAGATAATTATTTTCCCTGACTATCAGAGATCTTGGCAAAGAAAGTTACCAAATTTTCCTGCACACACTCAACGCTCATGCTCAATGTTCAACTCTTGCCATTTATCATAGGTCTCAGGTTGCTGTGACAAAGTGCAATCAATGAATAAGTCCAGGAGTCGATTGACAGGGTCCAAGTCAGTTTATTGTGCACAAGGCCCAGTCAGTCAAAGCTTCAAAAGGTACTGAGCAAAAGTTTAAACAGAGACATAACCATTTATACCTCTTTTTCAGTTTGATACATGAGAATTTTCTATTGGTTCCAACTCGATACATGCAAACTTCTCATTGGTTATACATTCCCTTCATTTGTCCAATTAGAAATCCCTCCGGAGCCTAGCAACCGGCCCCCTCCTTTAGGATTGCTTGAACAATGGTACAGTTCTGAATCTCGTTACTTTTCTACTGCAAGGTTAACTTTGGCTTCTGGAATGCATATACTGTAACATTTCTGTTCTTTCACACACAAGAGAATAATAGAAGACTTATGAATTCATGAAAACTTCTTATTAAGCATTTTAAAACAGTTTTCTTATTTTCCACAGATTTTTGGTTCTTTTCTAGCTATAATGGGAGTTAGGATCCAGGCCTAACTTACAGGCCTTTCATAGTAGCAGGCCATGCTAGGCCATAGCCTACTACATTCCCCCCTTTGATTATTCTCACCCGCAAGGGAGGAAGGGTGAGAATTAAATCACTCATTAGTCAATTAACACACTATACTGGTGTAATGGCATCATCATCGTGGGGTATAGGGTGATATCGCCACATAGCTAATACTTTCGTAGCTGCCTTCCGCTCTATAGTGTTATCAATTGATGATGTTATCATGCATAAGCAAAGGTGTAGGAGACAAGGGAGCAATAAGCACATGGCTAATATGAATAGTACGATAAACATAAGGGATTTCAGACCACCAATCCAAGAAAACAATGAACCAAACCACCCATCCATCTTTAAATGGTGCCAAGTCTGGACAGGCACAAATGTCTGCTCTCTCATCTGGATGGCTAAATCTTCAACTACATGCCCATTATTATCAATCTGTAAACAACAATTACTTAGATTCAACTTCCCACATACCCCACCTTCAGCTGCTAACAAATAATCTAAAGCTAAACGATTTTGATAAATGGCTGTACGCATTTGCGTACTTTGCTTTGCTAGAAGGGTTAGTGCTTTACTAGTTTCATTGGTTATTATTTCAACAACAGCTTGCAAACGTATTATTCGATTAATCATATAAACAGGAGTACGATATCCCCAAGTCCCATCCTGCTCCCAAGTGGAAGGTCCATAGTATGTGATGATTCTTTCTGGGGGCCATTCTTCACCATCCCATTTGTCCCATTGGCTTATTTTCATGGCCTCCTTCAGCTGTCGACTTCTGTACACAGGATATCCCAGCTGTTCTCCCTGGGATATTGGTAGAAGGAAAAAGGAAGGTCGTATGGTTCCCAATACACATGCGCCTCCCCAATGGTGAGGAAGTCTGGCATATGCTCGGGTTCCGCAAATCAAGTACAGTCTAGGTGGTGCTTGCCAAGAATTATATGCTGCTAAGTTAGTCCAGATACTGGCAAGTTTGGGGAACTGAACTAGAGGATTGGAAGGTTCAGTAGTGTTGACTCCGGACCACCAAGAGGTCTTCTTAGTGGTACTGTTGTAGAACTTCTGATTGAGACAGACCAGCTGCCCCACTTCCATATTAAACATTGGTCCATAGCGAGAGAAACATAAGTTACCCACAATGGAGTGGGCCAATACCCATTCACTTGTGGTATTGTGTATATTAGTCTGATTATATGGAACAGAATAGTTCAGTTCTTGTGCCTCCCAAGGCCATTGATCTCCCATTGTTGTTCCTCCACAAAACAAACAGTTTGAAACATGGAGACTAGATGCAACTGCTCCCGCTAATTCAAGAAATAAGTTCTGGGAGGCAGGAGGAATTTCAAACTCTGATTTCATGGCTTCATAGAAGGAGTGATGTATGGATAGGCTGAGGATACATGGGTTTTGGTGTTTAATTGCAGATAGTCCCAGGATCTACACCTCCTCCTGCAATACGCAACCCAAACTTGTATCCTTGCTTCCAGTGGCTGGGGTTGACTATGAAGAGTTGTAGAGGGTTACAGGCACCTTTCTGGCATTTCTTGGGTTCTGGTAGTCTGATCTTTGTTAGACTGCCTTTGCGATGATCTCCATCTCGTCCCGTCGGTGCATTCTTCCAGGTAGCAAAATATACACATTCCCATTTTGGGCAAAAGTAATCATGTCTCGATGAAGTGGTGTAGATGGTGGCTGCAGTACTCTTTCCTGTACACTTTCCCCATCCATAGGCTCCTTCTGGACACATGTATTTATCATCATGATAGTATGCTCGCTCCCATGACCCACATCTGTGGTAAACATTTCTGTTGATTGCATCACAAGCATCAAAGTTCAGGATGATAGGTTTTGTGGGGTTGATGAGGGGTTTTGTCGCATTCAGGATGGCTCCATCTTCATCATTCCAGTGTATCTCAAATGTATAGTATGGTGGGTTTTGTCGAGGGTTATAACAAGTCTTATTTTTCCCCTTTGTGCAAATGTTCAGTTCAGTGCCATTATAAACACACCTGCTGACTGTACCAGTGCAAGTATAGTAGGAATGATAGAGCAAAGTCTGAGTAATATTTTGTCCTGTTCGGGTGGTGGTTATGCAAGCTATACAAGGGGGTAGAGCAAAGGTCTTTTCCAGGATTCCCAGGATCACCATTCCCACAAGGCAATAGTGGAAGAACATTGTGATTACAGTCTCTGGAAGTTAACTGGAAAGTTGAGGATAATGAACTGTGCTGAATTTTCTTCTGTTTCTGTAGTGATGGTCACTTTCGCGTGACGTAAGTGGATGCTGAAGATTCTTCTATAAAGCTGGCTGTCTCCTCAAGGTGAGTCGCAATGGAGTCTCGGGATCATTCTCTGATATCCATTGGCCAGGATCAGGAGCAGCTGCCGGCTTCACTCGACTGTGGTGGATCCAGGGTTTGAATTCTGCAACTTTCACTGCGGTGGGGGTTGACAGGATGACGACGTAGGGTCCCTTCCAATGCGGCGCCAGCAGGTTTTTCTCCACTCTTTCACCCACACGGACGTTCCTGGCTTGAAGGGATGCAGAGGCTCGGTCAGGTTGATGGGTAGTCGGTCTTGCACCCACGTTTGGAGTTTCTGCAAAACAGAACCTAAAGCTAATAGTTCTTGTCTAGTTATTTCAGATCCTATCTGTCTCATGTCTCCCTTTATTCCCTGCACTATGGGTGGAGGTCGCCATACAAAATCTCAAAAGGGGAGACACCTAAGGATCTGGTGGGAGCTGAACGTATCCTAAGAAGGGCTATGGGTAGAACTTGGAGTCACTTCAGGTGTGTTTCTTGACAAAGCTTGGATAACTGTGTTTTCAGGGTTCTATTCATTTGTTCTACTTTCCCTGATCTCTGGGATCTGTAAGCAGTGTGTAACTTCCATTTTATTTGCAAAGCTTGAGCTATCTGTTGAGTCACTTGGGATACAAATGATGGACCATTATCTGACCCTATAGTTGATGGTATTCCAAATCGGGGAATGATCTCATGGAGCAATACCCTAGTGACTTCTCGGGCTTTCTCAGTTCGGGTGGGGTAGGCTTCTACCCACCCTGAAAATGTGCAGACTAACACTAACATATAGTGATATCCATTTGCACGGGGCATTTCAGCAAAGTCTATCTGTATATCACTCATGGGTGTCACTCCTACTGACTGAACTCTTGGGGGTGGAACAGGACCTTGCTTGGCATTATTCTTGGCACATATCAGGCATTGCTGTGCCACTGAGGCGGTCAGGGATCCTAGCAATTAAATACAGAAATAGGGTCTCAGGGCTTTCTTCATGGCTGTTTTTCCATAATGTGTGGCTTGATGAAAAGCTTGAACAAAGGCTGGCCCTAATGCTTCAGGGATGACGGTAGGACCTGGAGGTGGACTACCTTCTGGGGGTGGTAGCACTATCCAACCTTGTTCTGTTAAGACTCCTCCTTCCTTTTCACAATAATAGTCTAACTCTCTTGTAGTATATCGGGGTGCCCAAGAACTAAGGGGCACAGGGAATAGGGCTGCCTGCATTACAGTATCTTGGGTCCTAACATGTCCTGTGGTGGCTGCATTTCGGGCTGTGATATCTGCAAATCTATTCCCTCGGGTGACTTCTCCTGCTCCTGTCTGATGACCTCGGCAGTGCATGACTGCCACTTGTTTGGGGGCCCATACAGCATCTAATAACATCAATATCTCGAGCCCATACCTAATGTCCTTACCCCCTGAGGTGATCAACCCTCGCTCTTTATACAAGGCTCCATGTGCATGCAAAGTAGTGAAGGCATATTTGGAATCTGTGTACACATTTATGCGGAGTCCTTCTCCTAATGTCAAGGCTCTAGTGAGGGCTATCAATTCAGCTTTCTGTGCAGAAGTTCCTGGGGTCAGGGCTGAGGACTCAACTACCAGATCAAGGGTCACCACTGCATATCCAGCACAACGATGTCCATTGATGACCAGACTACTTCCATCTACAAAGAAAGTCCTTTCTGGGTCCTCTAGACATCGGTCAAATCAGGGCGACTTGAGAATACAGTGTCCATGGTTTCTAAGCAATTATGCTCAGGTGGCCCAGGACCAATTGGAAACAATGTAGCAGGGTTTAGAGCTTGACTAACTTTCAACTGTATCTGAGGGTTTTCACACAACATGCTTTGATACTTCAACATTCGTGCATTGGTTAGCCAGAAGTTTCCTTTGTGTTCCATGAGAGTCAGAACAGAATGTGGCACGGTGACTTGAAGAGTTTGTCCTAGTGTGAGTTTGTCTGCTTTGCCCACTAGGAGGGCTGTTGCTGCAACAGCTCTCAGACAAGGGGGCCATCCTTTTGCAACTATATCCAATTGTTTTGACAGATAAGCTACTGGCCGTTGCCAGGAACCAAGAGATTGGGTCAATACTCCCAATGCATTTCCTTGTGACTCATGGACAAAAATATGGAAAGGCTTCTGAACATATGGAAGACCTAAAGCTGGAGATGACATCAGGGCCTTTTTCAAAGTTTGGAATGCCACATCTTGTTCAGGTCCCCTATCTAGTGGGGATTTATCCATTCCTCTGGTGGCTTGGTATAGTGGTTTTGCAATCAGGGCAAAGTTGGGGATCCATATGCGACAATATCCCGTGACCCCCAGGAAGGCTCTTACTTGCCTCCTAGTGGTTGGAGTGGGGATATTACATACAGCTTCTTTGCGTTCTGGTCCTAAACGTCGGATCCCACTGGACAACTGGAATCCTAGATACTTGACTTCAGTTTGGCATAGTTGTGCTTTGGCTCTTGAGACTTTGTATCCGGCATCTTTGAGAAGGTACAAAAGTTCACTAGTGGCTTGTAGGCATTCACTTTCTGAGTTGGTGTCTATGAGCAAGTCATCTACATACTGGAGAAGAACCCTCTTTCCTGGGTCCACTGGGTAACTTGAGAGATCTTGATTCAGGGCAGCACTGAAGAGAGTAGGTGAATTCTTGAATCCTTGGGGTAATCTGGTCCAGTTGAGCTGACCCCGCCTTCCTGTTGTGGGGTCTTGCCATTCAAAAGTGAATGAAAGTTGACTGGTGGGTGCTAGGCGCACACAGAAAAAGGCATCTTTCAGGTCCAGGACAGTGGAGTGAGTAGCCTCAGCGGGGATCAGTCCCAAGAGAGTATAAGGGTTTGGTACTACTGGGTGTATAGTTTCAACTGCATCATTTACTCGCCTTAGATCTTGAACTGGGCGGTAGTCCCCTGTCCCAGGCTTCTTTACTGGGAGAAGGGGGGGTGTTCCAAGGTGACTGGCATTCCTTGAGAAGTCCGTACTTCAGCAGTTTCATTAAATGGCAGTGAATTCCTTCTATGGCTGGTCGAGGGAGAGGATACTGCTTCACATGCACTGGATCCACTCCTGGCTTGAGAGTGACAATGACAGGGGCTATGTTCTTCGCTAGGCCAGGTGGATTATCTTCTGCCCATACTTCAGGTGGGGCTATAAGGTTGGTAGATATACAGGGACTGGTTGACTTTATTGAAGGTGCACTATAGAACCGCCATTCCTCTTCTCGGGGAACAGTAAGCACCATCAATCCAGCAGGCTTCAGGTTCACAGTCATTTTCATTTCTCCCCCTTCAGCAAAGGATATTTGCCCTGGAGCTTGGCAAGCATGTCTCGGCCTAGTAGTGGAATAGGGCACTCAGGCATATACAAGAACTGGTGCGTTATCTTCTGTCCCCCTAGTTCACACATGCGGTTCTGCAAGAATGGTTTTGTGGCTTTATTTCCAGTGGCTCCCACAATGGTGACAGATCGTGAGGACAGAGGAGCCACTGGCTTGGCTACTACTGAATGTTCTGCTCCTGTATCTACCATGAATTCCATGTATTGGTCCCCTATCTTTAAACTGACCATAGGCTCCTGGGGACCCAGGGTGAACTTAGAGCTCGGTCTGGCCTAGTCTTCATCTATGTCATCCAGGTCATAGCCCGTTGCTACTGCCACTCCCTCAATGGCTTCCTCCCTCTCCTGCTGGAACTGTGTTCGATTCATTCCTCCTCTCCATCGAAATCTTCCTCCGGTCCTCCAGGGACTCCCTCCTCCCCTTGCAGGGGCGGAGTCCAGATGCGGGCACTCATTTCTCCAATGTCCTTCTTCCTTGCAATAGGCGCACTGATTTGCACCTAACGGAGGCCTTTCGCTTCCGCGGCCTCTTCCACGTCCTCTGGTCCTTTGATTAGGAATACCTCCTCCACGTCGTTCGGTTATAGCAGCAGCAAGAAAATCTGCCTTCTTCTTCATCTTTCGTTCACTTTCTCTGTCTCGTTCATTTTCACGATTCACAAATACTTTCTGAGTGACTTCCATTAACTGAGCTGTATTCATGCCACAAATCCATCCAATTTCTGCAATTTTCGTTTTATGTCTCTCTGGGACTGACTAACAAAGGCCGCATTTACCATGCGTAAATTTTCCTGAGCGGCGGGATCATATGGGGTATACAATCTATAAGCTTCAGACAACCGCTCATAAAAGGCCGCTGGGCTCTCATCTGGACCCTGGAGAACTTACGATACTTTCCCGATATTCATGGCCCTCTGGCCTCCCTTCTTCAGGCCCTGCAATAAGGCCTGGTGAAATCTGGTTAGGGCCGCCGCCCCCCTTTCCTCATTCGGGTCCCACCTGGGATCTTCATTGGGGTATTCTGCAGCTGCTGCTTGCGGGGGATTTATTCCTCCCCTTTCTACAGGGTTCTCTTCTAACCATCGGAGGGCTACTTGCCTGATTCGGCCTCGCTCCTCAGTAGTGAAGAGGGTGGACAGGAGCTGGCGACAATCGGCCCAGGTAGGCTGATGGGTTTGCATAATGCTATACATTAATTCTGTTAATTCCTGGGGCTTGGCTGTGTAGGAAGCATAATGTGTTTTCCAGTTTAATAAATCTGTGGTAGAAAAGGGTACATAAACTAAGCTGGTTGGTACTGGCGCCATCTGGCCCTGATCATTTAAAACAGGAATTCCAGGCACTTGGCGTAATGGCATTAGGTGCCCTGCTTTCTCCTTCTTCTTGGGAGTTACGCTTCGTAAATCATAAGGCTCCCGGGCACTAGTCTCCTTGGTGGGTGACCCTGAACTGGCAGGAGAGCTTCCGCTTTCTATCTCATCAGAAGACTCGAGTCCCCCTGCTGTGCTTGGGCCTGACTCGGGACTTTCACTCGGGGTAGGGTGCTTCTTAGGCTGTTGCTTCGGTATTTTCTGGGGCTCCTCTTCGGGCTCTACTTCAAGTTGTGGGGTTGTGGGGACTAATTTCTGTGGGTGCCGGGGTAAACTATCCAGAATATCTGAGGACTCTGGGTCAGAATACACAGGTGGCTTCGCTTCCTTAGCCTTTTTGGTTCCCCTAGTAGTAGCTACAAATATTTTACAGTGCTCCTCATAACAGCGCTTCATCCATGAGGGCTGCTGTTCACATACACTTAACCAGGAATCTATATAGGGGAACTAGTCAGGATATGCTGCCGCCAAGAAGAACAACTCCCCCCGCTGTGCTCCTGCCCAATCCGGGCAGTGGGAGAGCAGGGAGAAGGCGGCCCGCCGGAATAAAAGCGACGTCCCTCACCCCCGGAGGGAGCCGCTGCTGCCGCCAAGAAGAACAACTCCCCCCGCTGTGCTCCTGCCCAATCCGGGCAGTGGGAGAGCAGGGAGAAGGCGGCCCGCCGGAATAAAAGCGGCGTCCCTCACCCCCGGAGGGAGCCGCTGCTGCCGCCAAGAAGAACAACTCCCCCCGCTGTGCTCCTGCCCAATCCGGGCAGTGGGAGAGCAGGGAGAAGGCGGCCCGCCGGAATAAAAGCGGCGTCCCTCACCCCCGGAGGGAGCCGCTGTTGCCGCCAAGAAGAACAACTCCCCCCGCTGTGCTCCTGCCCAATCCGGGCAGTGGGAGAGCAGGGAGAAGGCGGCCCGCCGGAATAAAAGCGGCGTCCCTCACCCCCGGAGGGAGCCGCTGCTGCCGCCAAGAAGAACAACTCCCCCCGCTGTGCTCCTGCCCAATCCGGGCAGTGGGAGAGCAGGGAGAAGGCGGCCCGCCGGAATAAAAGCGGCGTCCCTCACCCCCGGAGGGAGCCGCTGCTGCCGCCAAGAAGAACAACTCCCCCCGCTGTGCTCCTGCCCAATCCGGGCAGTGGGAGAGCAGGGAGAAGGCGGCCCGCCGGAATAAAAGCGGCGTCCCTCACCCCCGGAGGGAGCCGCTGCTGCCGCCAAGAAGAACAACTCCCCCCGCTGTGCTCCTGCCCAATCCTGGCAGTGGGAGAGCAGGGAGAAGGCGGCCCGCCGGAATAAAAGCGGCGTCCCTCACCCCCGGAGGGAGCCGCTGCTGCCGCCAAGAAGAACAACTCCCCCCGCTGTGCTCCTGCCCAATCCGGGCAGTGGGAGAGCAGGGAGAAGGCGGCCCGCCGGAATAAAAGCGGTGTCCCTCGCGGGCTGCGCCCGCGCCTGGCGGGCCCGCGCCTGAGGGCCTCGCCAGAGGGCCCTTTGGCGTGGCCCTTAGGCGCGGCACAGAGGCGCACAAAAAAACCCAACTAACTTCCACTCCTCCCCAAAAGACACGCTCTGTACAACAGACCCCTCCACCACCGAATGAAGATCAACGACCACAACGACTCTGCAAGGAAAAACCCCACCACTCCGGAACCCCAGGCGAGGCCCGAAGCCAAGCAGCAGGAAACAACTAAAAGAAACAACAGCGCCGACGGCATCACAGCAAAGAGCAGACCGAGGCGAAGGACGTCAGAACCGCAAGTAGAACTCTCACAGTACATCACACAGTCCACATCACCAAGCTCGCACTTACACTACACACACCCCAACAGATCCGGCCTCCTCCACGGGACAGGCTCCCTCCACGGGACAGGCTCCCGCACCAGGACACCCTACGCAGATCCGACCCACCCGCCACGGGACAGGCTCCCTCCACGGGACAGGCTCCCGCACCAAGACACCCTACGCAGACCCGACCCACCCACCACGGGACAGGCTCCCTCCACGGGACAGGCTCCCGCACCAAGACACCCTACGCAGATCTGACCCACCCACCACGGGACAGGCTCCCGCACCGGGACACCCTACGCAGATCCGACCCACCCGCCACGGGACAGGCTCCCTCCACGGGACAGGCTCCCGCACCAAGACACCCTACGCAGATCCGACCCACCCGCCACGGGACAGGCTCCCTCCACGGGACAGGCTCCCGCACCAGGACACCCTACGCAGATCCGACCCACCCGCCACGGGACAGGCTCCCGCAACAAGACAACCTAAACAGACCAGGCTCTCCCTCCACGAGACAGGCTATCACACAATCTACAGCTCTCTCCAAACAGCCAACAAGACGAAGACTTAAGAAAACAAGCACCACCTTAACAGAACATCACAAAAAACCAACATGCACCCCACATACCTCCTCCCACTCTACTTACTCATTACACAACTCCTCCCACCAACCACACACCTCCACCACCCACAAGCAAACACAACATGGCACCCTCCAACTGTTTTGCCATATTTAGAACCACAGAACCCAAACAAAGAGACACTCGGAACCCCCAAGGCAAAGCGAACCAACAGACACAAATCAAACTCCCACACCTGCACAAAGGAAGCACATGTAACAGCAACCTCATCAACAAAGACAACAACGATCGAACTCATAAATGCCAGATCCGTCTGCAACAAGATACACACGCTTGTAGACCACATTGAAGAGCGACCGCCTGACATAATTTGCATCACAGAGACATGGCTCAACCCGACTGACAATGTTCTACTCAACCAACTAGTACCAAACAGCTATTCAGCACACAACTGCCCACGCACCCACAGGCGTGGAGGAGGAGTCCTGATAATAGCAAAAACAAAACTGAAGTTCAAGACACAGAGCCTCACTGAAACACAGCAATGTAACACAATTAGCATCAAGAACAAGAACATTGCAATCTGCCTGACATACAGAGCACCCAGAGCTCCACCCGACAAACTAGCCTTCACACTCGAAGAAGCCTGTGCCATAACAACAAACAACAAACCAGCGCTGATGATAGGAGACTTCAACCTAAAGTCCACCAATGTCAAAGACGCAGAGGCCTTCCTGCAAGCAATGTCCTCACTACAGTTCACACAAATCATCAATGCTCCAACACACAGACATGGATCATCACCAGACCTCATATTCGCATCCAATTACCTAACATCAAGAGACCTGATTTCTCCACCAACCATTACCCCAGTGCCATGGTCTGACCACTACTTAATAGAGATAAGGCTGCAGTTACAAGAGGACCAGACAAACGAAAGAGCAAACACCTCACACACACAAAGACGATTCAAGTGTTTCGACAGGGATGAATTCCTACAGGACACAATACAACACCTGAACATTACTACGGACGACCTGGAGGAACAAGTTTCCAGCTGGAACAGCATTTTAGCCAACGCCGCCAAACCACCCGATGACGGGACCGCGAAACACCACCACAACAAGAGACAAAGCAAACCATGGTACTCAGCAAAAATAAGACAGGAGAAGAGGGAACTCAGGAAGTTCGAACGGAGATGGAGAAAAAACAAAACAACTGCCGACCAGCATCTTTATCTAACGAAGCAAAAACAATACAATGAACACATCAACCAATCAAAGAAGGAATTCCACACAAACATGATAAATACCTCCATCAACAAACCCAGAGAGCTTTTCGAAATAGTGAAAATCCTCACAAAAGAGCAAACAACAGAAGGGGAAGCACAAATAGATCCTCAGAAATTCGCCGACCACATCAAAGACAAATTTCACTCCACAGAACAAACAACGCCGAGCAGAACCACAAGGACGGATGCACACTCCAAAACCTGGGGCACATTCGCCTCACCCTCCACAGAACAGATATCCCACATCATTTCTACAATCAACACAAGCACCGCTCCTACAGACCCATGCCCAGTGTCATGGGTCAAAGCCACCAAATCAAGTCTCATCCCCACCATACATAAAATGGTACACAACTCACTCACTCAAGGACTCATGCCAAAGCAACTAAAACTTGCCTCAGTGAGACCAATCACAAAGAAAACAACTCTCGACAAAGAAGACCCAGCAGCATACCGACCAATCTCCAGCATACCTTTCCTCGCAAAAATCATCGAAAAGACGGTTCAACTACAACTTCAGGATCACATCGACAAACACGAAACACTCGACGACAACCAACACGGATTTCGTCCCAACCACGGTGTCGAGACGCTACTGATCTACCTCTTCGACAGCATCCTTAGAACAATTGACAACACCAGGAACGGAATCATAATGATATTCATCGACATCTCCTCAGCCTTCGACACAGTGGACCACAACACGCTCCTGGAAAGACTACAGAACACTGGTATACACGGTATCACACTGAAATGGTTCCACTCATACCTAACAGAAAGACAGCTACAGGTCAAGGTGGGACACATCACATCCCGACCCATCAAAGTCCGTCAAGGAGTACCTCAAGGTTCTGCGCTCTCAGCACTCCTATTTAACATCTACATCCAACCAATATGCAACATCATGAAAAAGAACAACATTCAATACACAATCTATGCGGACGACATCATGATATACACCCCGATATCAATCGACAACCCGGACTTCTCTAGGATAACAGACTGCCTTACACAAATGACCAGTTGGTGTCAAAACAACAACCTCGCCATAAACTACAACAAGACTGAAGCTTTAATCATCACTCGGAACCAAAGCTTCATACACCCACCAAATATAAAGATACAAAACATTACTATACCAATAAGGTCCGAAGTGAGATACCTCGGGGTTACGCTGGACAATAAACTCAATCTCAAGACACACATAAACAAAACAATACAAAAAGCCTACTACAAGATGCGAATCATCAGGAGACTGAAACCACTCCTCGCCCCAGAACACTTCCGTACCGTCTGTCAAGCACTGATAACCCCTCTACTGGACTTTTGCAATCCGATATACCTTGGACTACCGAAACAAGCTATCAAACCACTCCAACTGGCACAAAACACCGCAGCACGAATCATATCCGGAACTGCAAGACAAGAACACATCACACCCACCTTAAAGGACTTACACTGGCTTCCAATCGATGCACGCATCAGATACAAAACTATCATAAACCTATTTAAGATAAAACAGCAAACATCAGCCAACAGCCTGCACGCCCTCATACAACCAGACACCAGCACACGGCCTAGAAGAAAACAAACACACAACCGAGTCAGCACCCCAAGTGAATACAAACACACACGCAAGGACACAACAGACAGAGCACTCTCCATGGCTGCTCCAACAATATGGAACAAACTACCGGACGATTTGAGAGCAACTACAGACCTCAAGGACTTCAGAAAACAGCTGAAAACCATGCTGTTCAGAGAACACTATGGCCACATCACATAAACTAAGTAACTGTATAGCAGCACACGTTACCGACTAACACTATATGTATATATAAAATGTTTTTAGCACCACTGTATATAGCCCACATTGTACATAGCTCAAACCAATCTAGCTCACAACGCAACACACACCCAACTAAATTTCCACCCTCACTGCATGTATAACACACTCACACTACCAGATTGTTTGCTGTGATACCACCTTGATTATCATGATAAGGCGGTTTAGAAATACTGTTAAATAAAATAAATAAATAAATATGAGCTGATGGATTCGTAAAACTGTCTCAAAATCAAAGGTGCCCCCTCGGGGCCATGAAGCAGCTAATGCGGACCACTCCCTTTCACATAACATTTTTAATCTGGATGGAGTCATTTTTATACCATAATCGCCCGAAAATCCTTTACGGAAATTCTTGATCATACATGCCAACGGAGTGTGCGTGGACTCCGTCCCTCCCATAATCTAAACATACCTATGTACACTACTACCTACATACTCAACGTACCTGCGTACGTTACGTACCCTATGTCCCTACGTACACGTAATGACGTACAAGACAACGAACAATAAGGATAGATAGTATGGCTGTAGGTAAGGGGTTCGTACAGCCCACAGAACACTGGGGGGGGGGGGGACAAACACCACTCGCTTCCTCCTGTTCGTGACCTGGGCGCGGTCGCCCTTGCCAGGAACTGCGCTACTTAGGAGTCCGCTCTCGCTCGGTCTGTATTTCAAGACCTCTCACTCACACACGCAAGCGTATTTCAAAAAGATATCATATTTCAATATTTCAAGTGCCCAGGTTCTCTAACTGACTATTCCAAACAAGAAGGGTCGATGGCTTCAGCTTCCGCTTTCCTTACGCGGAGCTTACTAGTACCGCCCTTATGGGAGGTGATCAGGCTCCCTTGTCTCACGCATACTCATGCGAGATTTCCCAGTTAGTCTATACCAAATATACCAAATCAGTCTTGCGCACGCAAGACGTTGTCCC
This sequence comes from Ichthyophis bannanicus, assembly GCA_033557465.1. Lineage (NCBI taxonomy): Eukaryota > Metazoa > Chordata > Amphibia > Gymnophiona > Ichthyophiidae > Ichthyophis > Ichthyophis bannanicus. The sequence goes on along the minus strand of CM066036.1, from coordinate 163,483,483 downwards.
AGGCTGTTCTTTCTGACTATCAAATCACAAAAATGTCTACTCACCGGATCCGGTCCCCGATACCACACCAGCTTCTGAGTTGGAATCTGGACTCCCCCGGGTCGGAGGTGTTGGCCAGCTGGACCCGATGGCCCGCCGAGGCAGGCGGAACCCTCTCCGGCACAAAGGTGCCGGTGGCGCCTGAGGTTCCCCCGCGGTCGGACAGACACGGTTCCAACCGGGCCAAACCTCAAGGCGAATTACGTGGATTACTCACTTGAATACCATTTACCACTCACACTTCCCGGCCAATGCACCAAGAATATGCTGTGGCAAAGTGCAATCAATGAATAAGTCCAGGAGTTGATTGACAGGGTCCAAGTCAGTTTATTGTGCACAAGGCCCAGTCAGTCAAAGCTTCAAAAGGTACCGAGCAGAGGTTTATACAGAGACATAACCATTTATACCTCTTTTTCAGTTTGATACATGAGAATTTTCTATTGGTTCCAACTCGATACATGCAAACTTCTCATTGGTTATACATTCCCTTCATTTGTCCAATTAGAAATCCCTCCGGAGCCTAGCAACCGGCCCCCTCCTTTAGGATTGCTTGAACAATGGTACAGTTCTGAATCTCGTTACTTTTCTACTGCAAGGTTAACTTTGGCTTCTGGAATGCATATACTGTAACATTTCTGTTCTTTCACACACAAGAGAATAATAGAAGACTTATGAATTCATGAAAACTTCTTATTAAGCATTTTAAAACAGTTTTCTTATTTTCCACAGATTTTTGGTTCTTTTCTAGCTATAATTGGAGTTAGGATCCAGGCCTAACTTACAGGCCTTTCATAGTAGCAGGCCATGCTAGGCCATAGCCTACCACAAGGTAAGTTTAAACAGAGGCAGTCAATGAATTCTTCAGTGACCTCTTTGCCTCTTAAGTCTTCTTTGATTTTATTTAAGAGTCTCTCTCCGAGATCTTTGACACAAATATTTGCTGTGGACTCACCAATGTCTTCTGGATTTAGTCATAGTTAATTAATAAGAACAATTGGGTAGCATCACAGCTGCACCAGAATTTTTTCTTAAGCACTCCTTGCAAACATCACACTCTCTTCTAAAGCAGTACTAAAGCGTGGGCTGCCAAAAATTACAATTAAAACATTCTCTCACTCAGTCAAAACCTTTTTTTTACCCTTTTGACACTTTTCTGTTGCCAAGGTTGTAGCAGCTCCAAAAACAGGTCTGCCCTCATTATCAGCCTATAGTGATCTCTCCAAACATTCACCTGTTACCTGGATAATCTGTGAGATTCCTCTATGCTCCTATTGGTGTTGTCATGGATTAGCCAATGGGTCATCAAATAAAAGAGTCTCCTTTACCTTGTCACTCTGCATGTGTCCTTAAAAATACTCCATCATGGAATGTTTGGTATTTTTAGCTGTTGTCATGGAAACGTCCCATAGACTTTAATGTGTGCCATTACTTTCTATGGGAGTCATTATTTCCTAAGTAAAAATAATAAATTTAAACTTTCCAGCCCCAAAATTACCACAGACATCAGTTTTCACTAAATCCTCCCCTAAATTAATAATTCATGTAATCTTTCCTAATAAAATCCTTTCTTCCACTATGCTATTCATTTCTATTGCCTTTTTCTATTTTGTATTTCTCTGTGCATTATCAGCCTGCATTGTATATGATTAGCTTCGCTGTTGCCAGCTATATGCCTTAAACAAACCAGTGCCCATTTTCCTGCTTTTTAGTAGCATAGAGCATGTTTAAATTTTAGGTCACGTCCCTTTAAATTTTTGAGAAGCGAACCTCATGTCTGCTTCTCCTACATTCTGCTCTGACCCCTACTCACAATCAAATGCTCAGCTCTGCTCCAGACTGACCCCCTGCAAACCTTCACAATTTCAGAGTACGTGGTCCCTTTAAATTTCACACCAATAACTGAGCACAAATCTGATCAAGCCCCTTACCAGTTCCCTGTTTGTGATCAGCAGCTTTCTTTTTTAAACTTTCATTCAAAATGTTGTATGGCCCATTTAAATTTCAAACTGTTTTTCCTCTGTAGCCCTTCTCTTCCCAGAACAGTGTGACTGAAATTGCAACTTCTCAGGTCTGTACCCCCCGCCCCGCCCCGCCCCGCCCCCGCCCTGCCCTGCCTCGCCTCATTCAGGCTCCATGCAGTAACTGCCAGCCTCAGATCATACTGACAGCTCTCAGCAGCTCCCCCAATACATTTTTAAACTTTTTAAAAGCTGTTGGATTACTGGGAACTGTGGATCCTATTTTTAAAGTTTCTTGGGCCTGCTTTTTATTATGGCCTACCACAGCCTTTATTTTCCCGACTGCTGCCCAGTCCCTCTTAGCACTCCTGCCTGCCTGTGGACCCCAGACTGCCTCCTGATGTAGGGTTGCCAACTTTTTAAAAGAGAAAAACCCGCCACCTGTGGCTAGTCACACTCTGCCCCTGCCCCGCCCCTGCTCCACCCCTGCCCCGCTCCACCTCCTGTCCCCCAAAAAATTACAGAGGGCAATGTGCAAACTGAATAAGCAAGACTTGTACAAATTCTTAAGCAGAAATTCTATACTGACAGAAAACGCATCATTGGTTGTACACACACACACACACACACACACACACACAATACAGACAGGTCTTCATCAATAAATGAACACAAAAGAAAAAGAGAAACATATAGACAAAAATTAAACTGAAACCTCAAGAAGACAGACTCTGCATGCAGTGCAATATCAGATAAATAAGACATGCAGTTCCCCATACTATGTAAAATATAAAGGAGTGCTGCTTCACCCCTTAGTGTTGCTTCACCCCCTTAGTGATGCTTCACCCCTTAGTGTTGCTTCACCCCCCTTATGCTGCTTCACCTCCCCCCTTAGTGCTGCTTCACACCCCCGTGCTGCTTTACCCCCCTTAGTGCTGCTTCACCCCTTAGTGTTGCTTTAACCCTCCATTAGCGCTGCTTCAACCCCCCCCCTTAGTGCTGCTTCAAACCCCCCCCTTAGTGCTGCTTCAATGCTTCAAACCCCCCCCCCCCTTAGTGCTGCTTCGAAGTTCGCCCCCATGCAGCCGCTGCTTCTGCTTTTCACAGAGCAGCGGCTGCAATAAACTTAATTTGAAAAGAAAAGACAACGTGTGAGGAGCCTAGCCCTCCGGATGTCCTTCTGCAACACCTGAGGAAGTGATGTCAGAGGGGGCGGGCTTCTCACAGGTTTCTTCCTTTTCAAATTAACTTTATTGCAGCCGCTGCTCTGTGAAAAGCAGAAGCAGTGGCTGCACAGAGAATCAATCGCATTCGCGTTCGCGCTGCGGGAGTCTGGAGAAAAGCCGTTTTTTTGCTCTGGCCGCTCCCGATCTCGCGGCCAGAGCAAAAAAACGGCTTTTCAAGGGCTGGTTTTACATCTGTGCCGGCAGCCGGCCTGGTCATGGAAAAACTGGCCAGGCCAGCTGAAAACCGGCTGGTTGGCAACCCTATCCTGATGCTCCCCCCCCCCGCGCCTGAACAGGTAAGAACTTTATTTTATCCCTTCACTAGCTTATGTGTGGATGCCACTCTAGCAACAGTTATCCACCTGATTGAAGACAGTACACAGTTTAGGACAACAGTACACAGTTTAGGACAACTGGGTCACCATGAGTCAACATCAATTCAGCCATCAAATAGAAGAGTAGCCTAGTGGTTAGAGCAACTGCCTTATACACAGACAATCAAGGGTTCAATTCCTACTAGCACTCCTTGTGACCTTGGATGAGTCACTTTACCATCCATTGCTTCTGAAGGAAAGGCTTGGTAGTCTTCTGCTGGTGATACATTGCCAAGAAAACCTAGAGGCAGTTGGGTTGGGTTGGCAGGAATCAGCACTGCCTTGAAGGCACTAAAAAAAAACACCTATCAAATTGTTTTCTTATTAACCAAGGTAATTACTAGATTCAAAAAAAACAAACCTTCAATGATTAACCAACTATACTATTTTCTTCAGAATCCTAAATAGAAGAGTAAAGACAAAAAGCAAATACAATTATCAACATAAAGGAAAAACATAACTTCCTTTTTGAACTGAGAAAACATTTGCCATTGTTATGCAGAACTAAAAAAGGTCAGTGCTGCACCATATTCATACATAGATGGTACTTGTGACTAGGATGTATGTGCAGTAGGCAGTCTGCTGCCTCAGAGATCCTCTGTCGTGGAAGAGATGCAGTGGCTGCAAACCTAGCAGATTGAACATTGTCAGCTTCCCATTCTCTGTCTCCCTGTAGCTCATCTAGCATTTGTTCCTGGGGATTCTGATTGTGCCATAGGGATGCAAGGGCAAGCCAGGAGAGGGAGGGTGGGTAATGCAAGGGGATAAAGATGGGGACCAGACTGCGCGCTGTCCTCTTCTTCTGATCTCCCACTCCTTGCTACTATGAGTTGCCAATCCACTCTCTTCCTTAACCAGTGCATTATATTTTGCATGTGCGCATTTCTAAAATTGGCTGTTTCCCTGTACACATCTGGGGTTGAAGCTACACATCAGGACCGTACCTAGCCCTGTGCGAGCGGTGCGGCTGCACAGGGCACAAAGGCTTAAGGGGCACATTTCAACTGTTTGAGGTTGCCTGCCACCACCACTTTTTCTTCACTTGGCAGCGGCAGGCAACGGTAGACAGCTGAAATGTGCCCCTTAAGCCTTCTCATGGCACGCTAAGCAGGTCTGGTTCCTCCTTCCTCTGATGCGGTGTCAGAGCAGGGAGGAACAGATCTGCTTAGAGTGCTGGTGACTGCACATCAAGCATGCCTCTTCTCTCCCGCCGCTGTCCAGAAAGTGACTGGATGGAGGGGCGGGGGGGGGGAGGGAGGGTGCGCGCCCGATGTGCAAGTTGTACAGGGCGATTCACGCTCGGCACGGCCCTACTATACATCCTCATTTCCTTGTCTATAGGTGGAGATGTTTATCTTTGGAATAAAGATAGGTCCCTGTCCTTCCCATGGAATTCTGGACATTTTTACTCAGACCTTTCTAAAATGCTGCTTCACAGGTTCACCCCAGGTAATCAGACTGCAATGAGATTATTGCTCCTTGACCCCTTACTTTCACTCACACATTTCATCAGTTCTCAAAACCTCATTCTTCTTTTTTAGGAAAATCTGCTCAATAAAGCCTTATTTAGACCTAATCCATCTCAAAATAATTGACTGCTCTCATCTTGAAATGCCTTCATTCTTGCAGCTCTCTTTAATTTAGACTCTCTCAATCACCCCTAAACCATCTCCAAGTTGTGAAAACCTGGCTGCTAGACTCCTTACAAATACTTGAAATTTGATCACTTCACCCCAGCTCTAAAATGTCTCCATTGGCTTCCACTACAATTCCAAATTCTGTCTAAGATCTACACTATCACCCACAAAGTTTTGCATAAAAATACTTCACTATATCTCTCATCACTGATAATTCCATGTAACTCCACACCCTCACTCTACAAACTGGGTTAATCAATTCATGCTCCCCACTGCTTACAATGATCTCCTCGTTATCATTACTGAAATTGCCTTTTCCAGTTCTGGTCCAGTCATCTGGAACTCCCTGCTATACCACTTGACAAGGGAAACAAACCACACAAAATTGTAAACCCTTCTGAAGACTTTTTTTATACTAGCCTTTAAAGCTCCTCCTAATAGCCCTGTACTAGAGCTATTTTACTGTCTGCCTCCCCTCTCACTCTCTTTTCTATCCTTCCTTGGAAAATTTTAACTTTTTTCCGTTCTTTCTTCTTTTTTTTAAAAGTGTAAACCACTTTGAAATATTGCTTTTGGGCTTTAAAGCGGCATATCTAATGCAGAGTAAACTAAAAACTAAATTTGTATCAAAGCTGTTTTGCTCTTGAGGAGGGATTGAACTCTCACATTGTCAGACAGGTTGGTTGAGTGGCATGGGTCATTATCAACAAGAAGCAATGTCTAGTCAGCAAGATTGTTCCTGGCACAGTAGCATTCCACTGTAGAACAAAAAATAAAAAAGTTGTGAATCCCCCCTGAATAATCTTTATAGCCACCCAGGCATTCATGTTTGATCTCCAGATTACAAGTAAATTTGGCTTTGCATAGCCTTTCATGGCCCTTGAATTTTCAAAATGGTACATCAGCAGGGGCTTCAATTGAAAATCAGCAGCAGCATTGCCTCCCAGAAGTGTCAAGTGATATTGGCAGCTTTAAATCCTGGCACAGACTTTTCTTCTTTGGCTTAGAAGTTCTGTCAGACGTTCACTTTGCAGAAAGCTCGATCTTATCAACAATGAAAACTTGTTCTGATTTGTACCTACTTCTTTGATGAAGGAATATTCATATGCAGCTTTACTGCTGGCTTTTTTACCATTCAGCTTGATGGCTTTTTCTCTCAATCCATCCTTTGCTGGAAGTAAGTATTTTCTTTACAAAGCTCTCTGAAGGAAGGTATCTCCAAATTGTGATAGGAATGAACCTCGCTCACAAGCCAAGGTATCTTGGGTATGATCTCAGTTTCTCAAGCTCACTGTTAGTGCTCACTTTAGTATCTGTACTGTATTATGTTAATAGGACCTTCTTGCTTGAGTTCACAGGATGTAATATGCAGAGTAAACATATCAAGGTAAGTTTAGAAGTTCTTTTTTTGCAGACTTATGGCACCTGATACAACTGGGTCTATTTCTATATCTTTCTATCACATTTTCTTGGTTTCTGATTGAATTGCTTGGCATTTCAATATCTTCTCTTTTTCCATATGTTCTATTGGAAATGTATTTATTTATGTAAAAGGTGTTTCTATCCCACCAATCATATTAGAACTAGATGGGTAACAAGTGAACACCAGGGGGTATGTTTACTAAAGTGCGTTAGGCTTTTGAAGCTAATGCTGGACGATAGCGTAGATAACATTGCGTTAGCTGCAAAGGTCACGTGATATCTTCTGGGGGCGTGCACAGCATTTCCCCAGAAGATAACACTGCAAAACTGCAGGGATCGTGGGGTAGCACTGCGGAGGCAGCTAACACCATCCACTGAGGTCTGATAAATGTGTGGTTACCACGTGTGGTCAATGCTCGCTGTAATTGTACATTGCTGGCAGTCCCACTCTTCTCCCACTCTATCCAGGCACACGGATACCATGTGATCTGCAGATAGCACAGGAAATCCCTGCACTATCTGCATTTGGTCTGTGCTAGCTGCTACAGTGGCAGGCTTTTCCTGCATTATCACTGCATTAGTAGATAACACGTTGTAGTAAACATGCCCCAAGAAATAACATAGTAAAACACACTTAATAATGCAAATACAACAAAAAAACAAAGTCACACAATATCATTAAAATCTTCATATTCTACTTATTTATAATGGATATTTGCTGGACACTGAGATTCAATTAGCAAACACATTCTTGTGTTTTTCTCCTTGATCACAATGTATTGATCTTTTTATTGGTGGGAGTGGAAATGATCCTCTCTGTTCATGCTGTAAGTCCTCGAACATGCTATGGGCTTTCTTGGCGTTATTACCGTGCTTATGAGGATATTTAGGGCAATGATTAGGTTAACATGCTTTGGTGAACGTTCACCTGCATTAGTAGCTGCTGTGCCTATCAGAATAAAATGTGCTGTGGTAGCACTTGACTCATGTTAACACACTTGACGCCTATTAAACTTTAGTAAACGTGGCCCCAAATTGGTTATGATCTTTCATTCCCCTATTCAGCAATCTTACCATTTTCTGTGATACCAGTCTCATAATGACAGCTCAGCCACACTTAAAACTGTTGCTATTTATGTACTTGCTTTCAGTTTTATTTTATTTCAAAGATGTTTTTCCCCACTAATGCCTTAGATATTTGGGTCAGTTTTTCAGCAGACTCACAATACTTTGAAATGTCTGATTTCACATTCAGAGCAATGCATTTCTACTTTCATTGTGTTCTTCTGCACTGACCTCTAAATAATGTATATGTTGCAGATATCACCACTTAGTTTTTTTTTATAGTGTTCCGTAAGATGAGACAGAGTTTGGATAAATGTCTGCTGCAATGGCTCTGAGCTATAGATGGCTAGTTAGGCTACAAAAGGTCATAAAGCAAGCAGTAGCAGGCTTTCCATGTGTTTGTCTTGGTCTTGGAATGTATCAGGCTTTCCACACTCCAAAAAGGCCCCAAAGCAGATTGTAAGAGCCTTCATGCCTTCATGCAAACATGAACCTGTTCATGTGAAACTTCACAGCATGGGGATCACATAATAGCAACTCTCTGAGTGCCATGTATCATATTGTATTAAACCAAGATCCTAGAGATATGCTTCTGTTTGAAATGAAGCAGCAGTAACCTTGTACGGCGGACTAGTCGCTTCCTGCCCTCCATTCCCCATCTTTTACTCCCCCCTTTATTCACCCCTTCACCTTATACAATGATAGAAACAACACATTTCTGGGATTAAACTGGTCGCAGCTTTATTAACCTTTTAACTATAACCGAACAATATTCAAACCACATCATAATTGCCCTCCCCCCTGCAGAACAAGCCCTCACCAGCCATGTCAGTAGCAAGGTGACGCCGTTTCCGCTTCCGCCAGGTCCAGGCCCCGGCTATTTTCCTAGCCCTCCCTCTTCCAGCTTCGCCATATTATTAGCAAAAACCCGAGGGATTGTCCGGTTCGGGGTTACCCCACCCCCGCCCTAAGGATTGCCTCCGGCTCCGGACCCCGGAAACCTCCGGGATCCCGCTAACCCCACCAGCTGCAACACCCCATCACCCCCCAAGCCTTTTAACACCCCAGCTAGGGTGGGCGGGCGGGATGACCTTCGCCTCCAGCCCCGGATCTGAAAGAGCCACGCCGCACCCTGTGCCTCCCACTCTGCCGAGACCGCCCTTATCCCATTGGCTCCCACGTCTTCCCCACGCCCGCGGGAGCCAATGGGCTTGAAAGACGCCAACCTCACTCCCAACTGCTCCCCTATGCCGCAGACGCACCGGGCGCACGCGACCAGCCGCCCCCTCGGTTAACGGCGGCCGCGTGCACGAGGCTCCTCGGCCTTCTCATAACCGGGTACGGCGGACTAGTCGCTTCCTGCCCTCCATTCCCCATCTTTTACTCCCCCCTTTATTCACCCCTTCACCTTATACAATGATAGACACAACACATTTCTGGGATTAAACTGGTCGCAGCTTTATTAACCTTTTAACAATAACCGAACAATATTCAAACCACATCATAATTGCCCCCCCCCCTGCAGATCAAGCCCTCACCAGCCATGTCAGTAGCAAGGTGACGCCGTTTCCGCTTCCGCTGGGTCCAGGCCCCGGCTATTTTCCTAGCCCTCCCTCTTCCGGCTTCGCCATATTATTAGCAAAAACCCAAGGGATTGTCCGGGTTGGGGGTACCCCACCCCCGCCCTAAGGATTGCCTCCGGCTCCGGACCCCGGAAACCTCCAGGATCCCACCACCGGCTCAGGTCACCCTGTCCTGAGCCACCCCCCAAGGCTAAGCTGCGACCAGCCCTTCTCCCCTGCACAATACCCTCCAAGGCCTCCTGCCAATTATTCAGAAGCAAGTCCATCCCCACCAGGGATAAATGTACTCCATCCTGTCTGTATAAGCCGGCACAGGCAACCTCTGCCCATGGGAGCAAAATCTGGCACCCCCCCGTGCTCCCCCACGCATCGGCCAATCTGGCGATTAAGTTTTGTTAACCCCCTCGACCACCGCACCTGATCTCTGCAAGCAGGCCTTAGAATGACCACAGACCAACGAGAACCACACCCTTAAACATTATTAACAGCTCCCCCAAATCCTTGTGAACTGCACGAAGTAACGGCCTACAAGTCCAGAACCCCAGGTCATTGCCTCCCAGATGTATCAACACGATGTCTGGTGCCCCTCTCATACGCTCGTGGTGCCAAAGCAAAGGCAAGAGCTGGACCCACCATAGGCCGCGCTCGCCCAGCCATGAGACGGTCACCATCGAAGCTTCCAATCCAATGTTCGGGCCTACCGGCCGTGTTACTGCTCGCCGACCGGCCCAGTAAACAAACGAATGGCCAATCACCCAACAGCCACATGATCCAGGCCCTACTTCTGTAAAAGCAAAATTGTAACAGTTAGCCACCAGACAGTTTGTAACAGTTAGCCACCAGACAGTTCCTATAAACGCACATAGCTCTGGAACGCTTGCGACTTCCCTCTACCAATCCACTGTATCTCCCGCTCAGGCAGTCCCACGCCACCGCACTGGTCGCTGCCCCGATTCTAAAAGAGTGCGGCGCAAACCTGCGTGGTTCCTCACCCATCAGCCGCAGCACCAGCCGCAACACCGCTGTAAACTGAAATTACGTCAAGACCCGCTCATCTTTGTGAAGAAAAGACTGCCCGCCCCACCCGGCTGTACATGCAAATAAGACGTCAGTAAGGTAACCGGGAATGTGGGTGCCCCATCCACCGCCCTCAAGAGTACCCACGTTCCTTTCCTTGTCGGATCTGTCGTGGATCGCGCTAACCGATTAGCTGTCAGGACATACTGACCCAGTAGCTGATCCGACACCGGTCCCCGCAGCCATCCCTGTTCCGCCAGGAAGTTCACCCCACCGCTGCAGCCGCGTGGATACGCAGCCCACGTTGCCGCCAACGCCGAACTCTTCAGCAGCTCCATCATCTCCTGAGGCCAATCTGACATACGTGCTCTGGGACCGAAGACCCAATCTCGTCCGCCTCCGGCGCCAATGTCCGAAACAGCTCCCACTTAAAACGGGAAAGGGCATCAGCAATTTTGTTAGTACTCCCGGGAATACGCTGAGCCCGCACCACCACATGCAGTCGCAAGCACGCTAATACCACCTTACGCATCAAATCGGCCACCTGCATGCAGCGCGGAGCATAATTATTGATAACACTGACCACCGCCGCATTGTCACACCACCAAACTACCTTGCGATTCTGAAGCCTGTCCTGCCACACCATCAAAACCACCAGCATCGGGAACAATTCCAGAAAAGTGCTGTTACTGGTGATGCCCGCCTCGCGCCACTCTTGTGGCCACTGTGCCGCACACCACGAGCCCCCCAAGTAAACACCCAGACCAAATCCACCTGCGGCTTCGGCAAAGAAATTGCCACTCCAAACTGGAAATCTCCGACTCCCTCAAGACTGTAGTACCACTGAAGTCCTGCAGAAACTCGTCCCAAACCCCTAAATCGGCCCGCATGCCCTGTGAGACCCTAATACGGTGATGGGGCTTAGTAACCCCTACCGTGGCTGTTGCGAGGCAACGTAACAACACCCTTCCCATCGGGATTACCCCACATGCAAAATTAAGTGAGCCTATCAACGCCTGCCTCGCACGTAGCGTCAACTTACTTGAAGCCAATACATTTGCGACTAACCCACGCAGTTTCACCACTTTGTCAACTGGCAGTCATGCCACCATGACCACCGTATCCAGCTCCACCCCCAAAAAGGGAATACTGGTCGCGGGGCCTCCCGTTTTTCCCATCGCCAAACGGGACACCCCAATCCAGTGCCAACTGTAGAAAGCCATCCAGTAACGCCATACACCGTCCCGACGGAGCTTCCCCTACAAATAAGAAGTCATCCAGGTAGTGCACTACGTTCGCATAGCCCACCTCTTTCACGAAAGCCTAATGCATAAACGCGCTAAACTGCTCGAAATAAGCACAGGATACTGAACAACCCATAGGCCTGCACTTAGCAAAATAATACTTGCCCTCGAAGCAAAATCCCAACAAATGAAACGCTGACGGGTGTACCGGCACACACGCAACGCAGACTCAATATCCACCTTGGCCATCAAGCACTCACGACCGCATCGCCAACCCCAGCTCCACTGCCTCATCAAAAGATGCATAGCGCACCGCGCACCATTCCTTTGGAATGTGGTCATTGACGGAAGATCCAGTTGGGAAGGACAAGTTATGAATTAACCGGTATTTCCCAGGCCCCTTTGTTGGTATTATTCCACTGGAATTGAACCCCCCCCCTGAAGCCCCTCCTCCAAAACCACCCTGTCCCTGCGTCTGGGATACTTCCTCAACCACGGTCAAAGCGCTTCAATCCGGATTAGAATCGAAGATAAACCCATTAAGCCCGTACTGCTTGGTAGCCGGCATCCTGGAACTGACCATTCCTTTCTTAAACACACGTGAGTGCGGAATTCCCTCCATTGCAGACGGAACCAGCGTGACGGAACTTGCAATCCGGAAAGGGGCAAGAAGACTTGTTGAATCGCCAACCCACTTCTCCTGTGCCCACCCCCCAGCTGCCCTCTGCCCTGTCGGGAGTCCGCTAGATTGAAAGGACCGCCCTTCACCAACCGGAGCACTTAGTCCTCCGTTTTCTCCACTAGTCACCCCGCCGCTTGTTCGGACCGCCAACTGCGTGAACCATAAATGAATATCTTGTGTCCCCCAACACCAGAGCTGATTTTCCTCCATTTTATCGCGGAACTTTTTCCATAGTGGAGCCATGCCCAACCTTCATGGTACTGAGACGCCTCTAAGAAGGAGTCCATATATGCCAATAGCATCCCATCCTGCTCTGGATGCTGGCATCCCCAAACACTAGCGAGATGCAAAAAGGCCCGAGTCCAGTCAACTACACTCCGAGCCGCCCTCCGAAGCCTACCCGCCGTCTCATCCTCCTTCCTCTTCCTCCTGCTGTCCCCCGATCGTTTCCTACCCTCCAACCAACAGAAAAATGTCAATGGAACACCCCCTTCTGATTGTCTGCCGCAAATTCCTCGGCACCCCTTCCCATAATTCCAAGAAAGCTTCCAGCATAAGCATCCCCCCGCCCGCCACTAGCTGCACCGCACTCTTGCGACGCTCTCCACGCCCGCTCTCCTCCCACGTAGATGAACGCGCCGACGAAGCAGTAGACGACGTGGAAGAGGATCCCGACTTACGACACCGTCGACAGTAATGCTTACATTGTCTTTTTGCCTTTTTCCCCAACTCCTCGGCTGCCCCCCATTCCACCACCCACTTCCGCGCCTTGGCCTGGAGCCAACTCACCTTCAATGTCTCTCGCCGTCCCATCCTGCAGACTTGTCTCATGCTGCTCCACCACAGACGTAGACCTTGCTTTCAACTCTCCTGCCCCGGACCTCCATCCGCACTCACTGTCGCTCCATCCTGTTGCCGCGGACTGCTCATCCCGGGACCTCCCACATACTGCCATCCAGGTGGTACCTGAGGAGATAAGACACAAAAAGGCGAAAGGGCACCTGCCATGGCCCAAGGTGGCTGCCACACCCCCACCCACTATGCCCAAGGAGAGTCTTGCCCCCCCCCGCCAATGCTCCCACGCCGGCGGGTACCCGCCGCCCCGTGCACCGTGCCAGCTTGCAGCACTTGCTACCCTGTCCCCTCTGCCCCACCATCCCCCCGCCATGTGCCCCTCCCATTCCAAAGGATCGGGTTCCAAGCTTGAGCACCCCCCCGAACCCCCCCCCCATCCAAGGGTACCCCTTACCAATCCCCTGCCCCACCACACAGGACCATTAGGGTCCACCTGCCCCCCCGCAACAGGGTCACACCCCCTAAGCCCACTCCGAATTTGAGGCGTGCCTTCCCCATGCCTGCTGCCCTCCTTTGCACCTTTGCCCCTGCCCATGGATCCGCCCCATCCTCCGCTTTGCCTGCTGCTCCCCCTTGCGCTCACCCCTTGTATCCTGGGTCCCCCCGTACCCCATGCCCCTCTGCCCCCTTGAAGAAACCACAACCGGCTTCTCCTCCACCCCAACCCCCCTTCTAGCCCCCCTACACCTTCCTGCCCCCTTTTCCCATCTAGTTCCCCCCTCCCCCGATGTGGCTGCATCCGGAATCGCACTGCCTTCCCCTTTTATTTTATTTTATGATTTAGAGACGGGTTTCAACGTTTCTGCATTTGCTCCTTTAACTAATTATTAATATATTTAAATGAATTTGCGCCTTCGAGCCACGCCGCATAGCCGCACTTGCCTGCTACATCCACTCGTCGCGCTGTTCACACTGCTGCCCACCGAAACAACTGCCACTTGCTCTGGGCCACCCACCCTCCTCCAAAGGAATCTGCAGCTCCCCCCGGCACGACCTTTGCCTCCAGCCTCGGATCTGAAAGAGCCACGCCGCACCCTGCGCCTCCCACTCTGCCGAGACCGCCCTTATCCCATTGGCTCCCGCATCTTCCCCACGCCCGCGGGAGCCAATGGGCTTGAAAGACGCCCACCTCGCTCCCAACGGCTCCCCTATGCCGCAGACGCACCGGGCGCACGCGACCAGCCGCCCCCCCGGTTAACGGCGGCCGCGTGCACGAGGCTCCTCGGCCTTCTCGTTTTCAATGAAATGTTCTGCTTCCATTCCTTTCATTTTGAAAATGAAATGAAAATAAAAACATATCCGGTTAAATCTGAATATTTGAATACACATATATGAAATTGTGTTCACTTTCTATTTTATTTTGGGCTGCTGCATCTAGGAATTTTGCCTGTTCCCAGCAGTATCAGTATAAAGATAGTGTGCCTGCTATCTTTTAAAGGGGCTGGTCAACAGTGGCAACGAATCTTCCCCACTTCACCAATACCTTGGATCCCCAGCCATCCAATCCACCTTCAAAAATCCTCCCCCCCATCCCATGTCAATATTAGTCCCACAGAGCTCCCAACCCCTGATTCTGTATCCCCAAAAAAACCCTCATACTCTATTCTTTGTCAGTGTTATCATCAATACCAACTTCCTTTCCAAAATAGCCCCTTGATCCTTCACCATGTAACCTTTCAAAAATAACCCCATATGATCCCTGATTCCATCACCGCCCATACTCATCCCCAGTACCTACCAAGAGATCTCCTTGCTGGGTAGTGTGGAGACTGGAAATATCCCTGGGTGCATCTACTGAGAAGCTCCTTGATTCAAAATGTTTGTCTTGGCTCCCTAAAAGTAGCTGCACGATATTGCTACTAGGGGGTCAGGCTTCCAAATAAGGGAGCACATACTTATTTGATAGCCTGACCTCTAGTGATAGTACTGTAAGACTATCAACAGGGGGCTGAAAAAAACATTTTGAATCAAGAAATTGCCAATGCAGGAGCATCCAGGCCCACACTACCCAACATTAGACCCTCAGTAGGTATCAGATAAGGTGTCTGTGGTCATGGGTCATTGTGGAAAGGAGATTGGGGTTGGCCTATTAAATTACTCCCTAGAAGCATTGGGCAGACACAGTTCTTCTGGGGAGGAAAGATAACAACACCTTGTAATGTTATCTTTTCATGAATAGCATAGTTTGTGAGTTTTAACTCAAGCCATGCTATTCATTTTGTATAAAAATTAACTGTCTTACATGTGTGACATCTCATTATTATTTAACATGCATTGTGTTAAAAAACCTGCATTAAGTTAAATTATTGGCAAATAATGAATGTTTTGTCAATTAACACATATTAATTTACAAAATCCAAATTAATCCATTATCACCGTCCTGTTTAATGTACAACACCAATTTTAAGTTCCAATGTAAACCACTTTGACTGAAATGATAAAGCGGTATAAAAAATCTCCTGTTAAATACAGAAACAAAGAAATAAAATTAATTGGTATTCACATCATTGCTATAACGAAGCTTAGTTAAAAGAACAAGTTTGCGGAAGATGTTGAGACTCTTTTGCTGATTTTTAATGATAGGTTGGTAAGAATGGTGAGACCAGGAAGCAAGGCCAGTCAGTACACCAGTGAACAACAGAGCTACGGAACGAGTGCAGAAGAAACGAGACACTGGAGAGATACATTTTGATGCACCATAAGGTGACAAAGGACAAAAAGACAAAACAAAATCAGGGAAAGAAAGCACATGAAGATGACAAAGTACTGAACAGAATAGTAAAACTTGGTGACAAGGAAAGTTCTGGAGAAAACCTAGAAGACAGGAACAAAGTTAAAAGTAAGAAAGCGCTATCAGTCATAGAGAGAACACACTGTTAAAAAGAGTTTACAGGTATAAAAAGAAAATATGTATCTGACCAAAATCAATGGGGAATAAGACCTTGGGGGGGGGGGGGATTGTGTTTTCTTGAAATATAGAAGCATACACTAGTATTTTCATTTGAGGATAACTTTATTGTGAATGGGAAAAGAAGTCAATGTTAATTGATATTTTATGCTTAAGAAAGTAAAATTGTGTGACATTTGAATGTTGACATTTCTATTCTTCCTTTATTTCAAACCACCATTTCTCATCAGCTGGTGAAAATTTGTAATGCATCATTAAAGAATATCTTGGTTTTTGATCTAATAATAATGACAAACAAACTAGCAACATATTTTAACCCCTTCTCTACATTTGGGAAATTAGACAAAGGGGTATGTTTACTAAACCATCTTAACGTTGCAGCGGTGGTATTATCGCGCGATAACGTCACTTATCGCGCGATAACGCAGCGGCGGCGTTAAGGCACACTAACGCTGTGAAATACGGGCCTGAAGGGTGGCGTAAGGCTTCCCAGAGGGTGGAGAGAAGGGGTCAATGGGCGGAGAGTGGGAGGGGAGAGGCTCCATGCACACTAACGTGTGAAATCAGGGTCTGAAAATTAGCACCAGTGAAAACCTCACGCTAGAGGCATATTTGCAGAAGAGTGAAACCATTTCAATCAGCAATGTGCAGCAAAGGCAGGGAAACCCAGAAAAGTGATAGTTGTGATACATGTGCAGAGACCAAAAAGGCAAATAAACATATAAAAGGACCAGAACCACATCTAAAATCCCAATACCAAGCTGGCCAATAGTGATATTAATGATAAACTTAAAGCAACACTACTGACAAAGCGTAAAACTTAAGATATCATGTTTGGAAGGGTCTATGCTCTGTCCCCCTACAATGTGAATGATCCCACATTGAAATAGCGCCGATCAGGGTTTCTGTCATTTAGATTGGGCAGGTTTGGTATGGTGTGCACATGTGCAGCAACAGCAGAGTGGGCATATAGGCAAGGGCAACTCTACTGATGCTGTAAATAGGATACAGGGGGCTGCAGGCAGCACAAGCTGTGGTCCAGCTGGGGCACAGTGCTGGCTAGGCAGATGCCTAGGTGGCACATAGGAATGCTGAAACTGTAAAGCAGCAAGACAGCAACTGACGAGGAGGTCCAACATGGGCATGAGTGTGTGTCCCACAGTGTCATAGGAAAGATTATCCAGCAGGTACCCCCAAGGGCACATAACATTGGCAGGCGGTGCGGAGGGGGGGGGGGGAAGCGCGCATGTCCATGTAGGCACCCCTACCCGAAAGCCCACACCATAGGCAGCTGCCTACCGGCATACTGGATGGCCTGGGACTGCGCCCCACCAGCACCACCGGCATAATGACATGGCAGCATGGTGGTGGAAGGGTGCTGGTGGCAGAGGGGGCAGTGGCATCTGCCCACAGCAGACCATGGCCTAGCCCCGTTTAGGTGAGTGCTGTGCACTGCAAAAGACAGGATCTGTCTGATGAACAGTCATGGTATCCCCAGGGAATAAACTGTCCCTGTGGCAACAGTGTGGTGCAGTACACACAGCCGGTGTGTTCAGGAGCAGAAGGTTACAAGTTTAAGTCCCAGCTGTGGCTCCTGCCAACCCTGTCCCCATATTTTACCCAGTACTAACCGTGGTAATAAAGATGGAACCTTTATTGCAGATAAAATAAACATGCCTGAAATGCCTATATTTTACCCTACAGAGCACAGACACCATACACATGTGCAATCCCTAGAGCAGAGTTTCCCAACTGCAGTCCTGGAGGGCCAAACACCATTCAGGCTTCATGCTGTCCTTAATAAATATGCCTGTGCTGCATTTGTATGCGTCGCCCCCATTGTATGCAAATGTATCTCATGCATATTCATTAGGGACAGCATGAAAACCTGAACAGTGTTTGGCCCACCAGGACCGGAGTTGGGAACCTCTGCCCTAGAGCAGCGGCCAACAGGGGCATAAACACCCACACCCACAGGTTCCACTATCCAAAGCCTCATGGAGAGTAAGGCTATTGGGCCCTGCGCGCACCAGCATCTCCCAATACTAGCACTTGCATACCTTAGCAATGCCGCCCTAAACTTGGGAATACGTTACACATATATCAAAAGGTTGCTATGATTAATGGCAGATAAACATTCCTAAGTTAATCACAATTTGCTGATAGAGTTCCATCATAGCAACCTTTCTGATATCTGTGGAGTGTGTTTCAGTTTTTGGTTTCCGACAGTGTTTACCACACTGGGGAGTGACCCCAACAGTATTGTGTACCATAGCCATGCCTGCACTGTGCCCAGGACTGGTGTGGTGGCCAGGGCTGCCAAAAGCCTCTATATTTGCACAATGCTGGCATAGCTGTGGGAGTTTGTGTCTGTCTATCTATCCAGTGTGTTGTGGCTGCCTACAGCTTACTCAGTCCACACTGCTTGCACTGTTTCCAGTGTTAGCCTGCCAATGTCATTAATGAGGAGCAAGATACTGTGGGTATGGCCCGGACAGGGTGGCCTGGGCAGGATGCATCTGCACAGGGCATAGGGCAATGGCTGGGACATTGTAGTGCCCGGCCACCACCTGCACGGACAGGGTGGCCACAGCATGTCCTGTTGGGAGGTCACTCTCACCCTGACTGAGCAGTGACCATGGCATGGCTAGATTCCCCCATAGTGCTATATAGTATTTTTCTTAAGTGATATTTATGTGTTCCCTTTTCTGGGGCCCAATCACTGACTTACCTGCTTGGTGGGTGTGCTCACATCCCAGTTTTCTGTGCACACATCTCCTCCAGGAACATGCACTATGGACTAGCTAGCAGACTGTCTACAGTTAGTATGTGTATGGTCCCCTCTACTGCCACCATTGCAGGAATGTAGAATGTGGATCTGTTTGGTGGGAGATCCTGTCCCCCCACCCTGAGCCCCAGAGGGAGGGTTGGGTGGTGCTACATAATCTGCCTATAGGTCCAAACACCACCCCTTCACTTAAGTCCTGTGACCATGGCACCCACACAGGATATGCACTATTCTGGGTGCATCATAGTCCACAAAAGCTAGACATGATTGGGAAATATGGATGGACACAGGTATATCCTAGAGGTGTCTGCAAGGACTACCTATCACACACTGGCACTGATGGGGACATACAGTATAGCCTATCTCAGCTATGCCAGGTGCTGCGGACCTGGAGCTGGGTGCCCCACTTCGCCCTCAGGGTGAGCACAGTACCCACACAATGTGACGGTTTGTAGCTACTCTGTGCCAGTAACACACATGGTCAGTTCCCCCTACCAGGCCGAGGTGCTGTGGGGGTGCATACCCCATCTTGTGATCATCTGTAAACTGCTGATCTGCATGTGCAGTGCATTTTGGGTACGGGTGGGTTTACCCTATCCTGGTAACCACAGCAGACAGGTTGTGTGGTGGCCTGCAGTCTTTCTGTAGCCAGCCAGGGGTTTGTTAGCAGCTATAGAGATGTAGCCTACTGGTTACTTCACTAACTGTGTGAGGCAGAGGTCATGGGTTTGACTCTGCAGTGGGGTTATGTAAGAAGGCTGTCTGAGGCATTTCCTTTTTTTAATTTAAATTAGTGCTACCAGCAAAAACACCCTCACAGTGCTGTAACCTTAAGGTGCCTCATAAGGCACCATATCAGGCGCCCTATAGGGAACATTATAAGGTGCCTTAGCAAACAGTGCACTTTATAATGTGCCCTCTGGAGTGCCTTATAGGGCACCTTATGCGGCACTTTAGGTTACGGCACCGTGAGGGTGTTTTTGCTGACAGCACTAATTTAAATTAAAAAAGAAAATGCCTCAGACGGCACTGGTTTAAATTAAAGAGTAATGCCTCTGACAGCCTTCTTACATAATCCCACTGTAGAATTGAACCCATGACCTATTAGTAAACATACCCCGTAGAGGCTCTTTTACTGAAAGATGCTATGGTGTTGCAATTAATGCACCAAAAGTGCCAAAACCATGGCGCATTAAATGCAACATCACCACATTAACTATAGAGGGTGTAGAAAGCATGTTCCCAGCAGTTAACACAGATCCTTGTGCCCTAAAATGGCATGCAAATAGCACAAGTGCTCTTAGCTTCATCTATTAACCCGTTTTGGACCAGCGTATGTTTTACATACATAAGGTTTCCATACTCACTACTCAACTCTTTACTAATTAATGGTTATAAATTCAATGGAACTATGTTTAGCTATTATTGTTATGTCAAAAAGCGTTATATATAGATTTTTTATCTGAGATCTAGTTAGTTTAATAGGTATTCGAAGTTTGCTGATTTTGACGGTACTGGCGGCTCAACATAAAAAGATCACAAAAAATAGTAAGTAGCTTATAATGCTGTAATAGCTACTATTTTGCAAATAAAAGTATTTGTAGACTTTAGAAAATAGGCTTAGATAACTGTAAGTTACTTGGGGGTATGTTTACTAAGCAGTCTTAACGTGCACCCGGTGATAGGGTTATCGTGCGATAAGGTACATTTTCGTGCGATAGAGAGAGCCGTGGCACGTTAATGCGTGTTAGCCTTAATTAGGCGCGCTGACCTGCAAACACAACAACAGAGATGTAGCACAATGGTTAATATATTGACTGATGAAACAGGGGTCATGAGTTTAATCCCCCAGTGGGCTTAAGGAGTAAGGCTGTCTAAGGCATTGCCCTTTACTTTAAATCAGTGCTGTCTGATGCATTTTCTTTTTTAATTTAAATTAGTGCTGCCAGCAAACACACCCTCACAGTGCCGTAACCTAAAGTGCCGCATAAGGTGCCCTATAAGGCACTCCAGAGGGCACATTATAAAGTGCACTGTCCGCCTAGGCACCTTATCATGTTCCCTATAGGGCGCCTTATAAGGCGCCTTATGAGGCACCTTAAGGTTACAGCACTGCGAGGGTGTTTTTGCTGGCAGCACTAATTTAAATTAAAAAAGGAAACGCCTCAGACAGCCTATCAAATAACACCTCTGTGGGATAAAACCCATGACCTCTGCCTCCACAGTCAGCAAAGTAACCAGTGGGCTTTATCTCTATTGCTACTAACACACTCCTGGCTGGCTACAGAAGGACTGCAGGTCACCACACAAACTGTCTGCTGTGGTTACCAAGATAGGGTTAACCCACCCATACCCATGATGTACTGCACATGCAGATCAGCATTCTACAGATGATCACAAGATGGGGTATGCACCCCCACAGCACCTCTGCCTGGTAGGGGGAGCTGACCGTGTATGTTACTGGCACAGAGTAGCTACAGACCGTCACATTGTGTGGGTACTGTGCTCACCCTGAGGGTGAGGTGGGGCACCCAGCACCATATCCACAGCACCTGGCTTAGCTGAGATAGGCTATGCTGCATGTCCCCATCAGTGCCAGTGTGTGATAGGTAGTCCTTGCAGACACACCTAGGATACACCTGTGTCCATCTGTATTTCCCAGTCACGTCTAGCCCTTGTGGACTATGATGCACCCAGAATAGTAGATATCCTATGTGGGTGCCATGATCACTTGAGTTAAGTGACAGGGAGGGAGGGGGGTTGGTGTTTGGACCCATAGGCAGATTATGTAGTACCACCCAATCTGCCCTCTGGGGCTCAGGGTGGGGGACAGGATCTCCCACCAACAGATCCACATTCTACATCCCTGCAATGGTGGCAGTAGAGGGGGACCATCAACCTCAGTCCTGCTGGGGAACAGACACCCTATAGGGCAGTCAATGCAGATCTGTACACATCCATAAAGCAATAGCAGACAAACAGTAGGCCTGGAAATGCTCAGCTGCCCCCCACCACTATCTGACATTCTCCAGCAGTGAGCACAGTGAGTCACCAGCTGCTGCACCCTGCAAGGTGTTCCAGCCATACACGTACTAACTGCAGACAGTCTACTAACTAGTCCATAGTGCTTGTTCCTGGAGGAACTGGGATGTGAGCACATCTACCAAGCAGATAAATCAGTGATTGGGCCCCAGAAAAGACAACCCATATATATCACTTGAGAAAAATACAATATAGCACTATGGGGGAACCTAGCCATTTTATTTATTTATTATTTATTTAACAGTTTCTTATATACCGCCCCTTCCAGAGATCAGGGGCGGTTCACATCGAACAAAAATCAATATACTTCTGTATATTTTACATGGAACTTGTGTTAACTATGTACACGTTTAGTTACATTGAACATACCATGCTCACTGCTCAGTCATGGTGAGAGTGACCTCCCAGCAGGACATGCTGTGGCCACCCTGTCTGTGCAGGTGGTGGCCGGGCACTACAATGTCCCAGCCATTGTCCTATGCCCTGTGCAGATGCATCCTGCCCAGGCCGCCCTGTCCGGGCCATACCCACAGTACCTTGCTCCTCATTATACACATTGGCAGGCTAACACTGGAAACAGTGCAAGCAATGTGGGCTGAGTAAGGTGTAGGCAGCCACAACACACTGGAGATAAACAGACACACACTCCCACACCTATGCCAGCATTGTGCAAATATAGAGGCTTTTGGCAGCCCTGGCCACCACACCAGTCCTGGGCACAGTGCAGGCATGGCTATGGTACGCAATACTGTTGGGGTCACTCCCCGGGGTGATAAACACTGTCAGAAACCAGAACTGAAACACACTCCACAGACATCAGAAATGTTGCTATGATGCAGCTCAATCAGCAAATTGTGCTGAACGTAGGAATTGCTATCTGCCATTAATCATAGCAACCTTTTGATATATGTGTAACGTATTCCCAGGTTTAGGGCGGCATTGCTAAGGTATGTAAGTGCTAGTATTGGGAGATGCTGCTGCGCGCAGGGCCCAACATCCTGCCCCTCCATGAGGCTTTGAATAATGGAGCCTGTGGGTGCGGGGTGTGTCTGCCCCTGTTGACTGCTGCTCTAGGACAGAGGTTCCCAACTCCAGTCCTGGTGGGCCAAACAATGTTCGGGTTTTCATGCTGTCCCTAATGAATATGCATGAGATACATTTACATACTATGGGGGCGAAGCATAGAAATGCAGCACAGGCATCTTTATTGGAGACAGCATGAAACCTGAATGGTTTTTGGCCCTCCAGGACTGCATTTGGGAAACTCTGCTCTAGGTATTGCATATGTCTATGGTGTCTGTGCTCTATAGGGTAAAATATAGGTGTTTCAGGAATGTTTAAGTTATCTGCAATAAAGGTTCCCTCTTTATTACCACGGTTTAGTACTGGGTAAAATATGGGGACAGGGTTAGCAGGAGCCACAGCTGGGACTTGAACCCATGACCTTCTGCATCTGAATAAACTGGCTGTGTGTACTGCACCACACTGTTGCCACAGGGCCAGTTCATTCCCTAGGGATACCATGACTGTTCATCAGACAGAGCTTGTCTGTTGCAGTGCACGGCACCCACCTAAACAGGGCTAGGCCATGGTCTGCGGTGGGCAGATGCTACTGCCCCCTCCACCACCAGTACCCCTCCGCCACCATGCTGACATGCCCTTATGCTAGTGGTGCTGGTGGTGCGCAGTCTCAGGCCATCCAATGTGCCGGTAGGTGGCTGCCTATGGTGCGGGTTCTCGGGTAGGGGTGCCTGCATAGATGTCCATGCTTCCCCCCAGCACCGCCTGCCTATGTTCTGTGCCCTTGGGGGTACCTGCTGGGTACTATCCCCTATGACACTGTGGGAAACACACTCATGCCCATGTTGTACCCTCGTCAGTTGCTGTCTGGCTGCTGTACTGTTTCTGCATTCCTATGGGCCACCTGGGCATCACCCTAGTCCGCACTGTGGCCCAGCTGCACCACAGCATGTGCCGCCTGCAGCCCTCTGTATCCCCTTTTCCAGCATCTGCCTAGTTGCCTGTTCTGACATGCCCACCCTGCTGTTGCAGAACATGTGCACGCCATAGGAAACCTGTCCAATAACAAGGGAAAACCCTGATCAGCGCTATTTCACTGTGGGATCATTCACCTTGTATGGGGACAGAGCATAGACCCTTCCACAATTGATATCTTTTTTTTTGGAGCTTTCTCGGTAGTGATTTTTGCTGTTTCCCATTAATATCACTATTGGCCAACTTGGTTATGTTTTTTTTCCATTTTGTTCAGGTCATTTTCAATGTTTATTTGCCCTTTTGTTCCGTGCACATGTATCACACTTATCACTTTTTGTAGGTTTCCCTGGCTTTGCTGTACATTGCTGACGTAAATGGTTTCTCTTCCCTTTAACTCTGCTCTAACACCAGGGTTTCACTGGCGTTAGTTTTCAGACCCGGAATCCACAGTGTTAGTGTGCAGGGAGCCTCTCCCCTCCCACTCTCCACCCATTGGCCCTCTCTCTCCGCCCCTAGGGAGCCTTCCTCCGCCCTCCGGGAGCCTTTCTCCACCCTCAGCGCTCGTTTGCTCCTCTGCACGCGTTATCGCACGATAAGGTACCTTATCGCCCGGTAAAGCACCATTATCACGCAATAACGTGCCTTATCACCCGATAATGTTGCAGCAGCGCAAACAGCGCCCTTTAGTAAACATACCCCTTAGTGTCAGAGTTATTAATGCGTATATCGGCCTTGTATGTTTTTCATACGCTGGGCTAATATGTTGTAAAAACTAATTGCTGTCAAGCATTCTGTTCTAGGTGTTTCAATGGTGCAATATAGACGCACTGCATCAGAAGTGTTTTCACGTGTATCATATTCCGCAATCAGAATGGATTGTTAACAAAGTATATTATATCATAATAAAGTGTTTTAAATGAAAACTGCAGTTTCAATAGTACCATACAGTATGTTTATGTCAATGAATATTGGAACTGAATCCTATCTTTTCTGAAGACGGGCAATATACTATACTAATATACAGGCGTTTTTTGGAGAAAGCTGGAAAGCTTCATTGTAACACGCTGAATGTTTCTACTTGATGTTGGTTCGTAAGACAGTTTTTGGATAAATAGTGCCGTGTTTCAAAAATGTTTACCCCCTGAGGAAGAACTGAAACGTGTAACAATTTGGTACCTTAGAGGTGACGTCGGGGACGGTATACAACTACTGTTTAACAACAGCACAACTATCTATTGCAATTTGAAATTAAGTTCAAACATACAGATAAGTTCTGATTTCTATTACATTTATAAAAGCTCAAATCAGCAGATATATGAACCGCACATGTGGTCGTTGATGTAATTGGAGTTTACAGCTCGGCGATAAGTTATCCCGAGTTGAAAAGATTTTGAACTGAGACCACTGGTTCATTTTTGTTGAATTATCTGCATCTATACATGAATATTAGATGGTATAAGTTCTGTGTTGGATATTTGAGCCCATAGGTATTTTACAATCAGCGATATCTGCATTCATAGAGGGGTTTCCTTAGTTTTCAACAGTATATTTCCCTCTGATAAATCGACCACATTTTTATTATTGAATATACTATATTGGACCAGTGTATGAAAAACATACACTATGTGAAACTTTTATTTTCTGAAAAGTTTTAATATTCTTTATTATTGCCGGTATTTCATAGTTGTTTGAGTGTAACAAATCTAATAAATCATCCAGAAGAGAGAAAGAATATGCGAGCTGTCCAAAACGAGTGTTACATGAATCTGTGCTAATCGTAAAAGAGACAGTGTGTGATGCTTATCTACTACTACTACTGAGCATTTGTATAGCACTACAAGATGTATGCAGCACTGCACAGATACATGTAAGAAACAGTCCTTGCTCATCAGAGCTTATAATCTAGTCAAGACAGACAACACAGTCAAGACAGAGAACACAGTAGCTGTAAACATGAGATACGTCTAGGGGGAATGGTAAGGAAACACAAAAGAGATCAGGTGAGTTGTGATCCGAAAGCAGCAATGGTGAGTTTTCATCTTGGATTTGAAAAGGGCCAGAGAAGGCGCCTGATGTATAGACTCAGGTAGTTTGTTCCAGGCATAAGGAACAGCAAGGTGAAAGGAGCGAAGTCTGGAGTTAGCAATCGAAGAGAAGGGCACAGATAGAAGTGATTTGCCAGAAGAGTGAAGTTTCCGAGGGGGAGGGGTGTAGGGAGAGATAAGAGAAGAAAGGTAGTGAGGAGCTGCAGAGTGAAGGCACTTATAGGTCAGCAGGAGAAGTTTGAACTGGATGCTGAAATGGTTAGGGAGCCAATGAAGTGACTTGAGAAGAGGGGTAATATGAGCATGATGAGGCTGGCAGAAGATTAGCCATGCAGCAGAGTGTTGAACAGATTGAAGGGGAGAGAGATGATTTAGAGGGAGACCAGCAAGGAGTAGGTTACAATAATCAAGATGAGAGGCAGTTCTTAGCTTTCAAATGGATGTGTGTGGAGAAGGAGAAGGAGAAGGAGAAGGAGGAGTCAAAGATGACCCCAAGGTTGTGAGCCAAGGAAACAGGGAGGAGTAGAGAGTTGTTCACAGAGAATGAGAAAGGAGGAAGGGGAGAGGATGTTTTAGGGGGAAAAATAAGAAGTTCAGTTTTGGCCATGTTCAATTTCAAGTGGCGGTAAGACATTCAAGCAGCAATGCCAGAAAGGCAGGCAGAGATCCGGACCTGCATTGCTGGAGAGATCCTCTCTCAGCCCCTAACCTGCCCCGGTGTGCTATTCACAGCGGGGAAATTGGCCCTGCCATGGCGGTCATTTTAGATGCCTTATTCGCAATTTGGATATCCAGAAAAGTGTATGCAGACATTCAAATTGTGAAGATGTTCCTGGAGTCATTTTACAAATCATGTTTGGAGATGTCCCCAGCATGGGGTTGTCCAAGTAGGCAGGGGGTCTGGCATGGAGATGGCTGGGGGCAGGGTAATGGATGTAGACATCCCTGATCAATTTCAGAAACCTTGGACATCTGCGACCTCGTCCAACTTTAGACCTGCTCTAGGCATGAATAAGCATCAGGAAAGTGCACGTTTGTCCCAAAACCTTTTGGAGGGTGTAGAGAAGATGGCGCTTCACTATCCTCAGAAAGCTCCACAATCGCAATGTTATTTTTGTGTAATTGATAAGTGTTTTGTGGTTGCACCACTGCTGATCATCTCTTAGACATCCCCAGTCTTGGATTCAATGCCAGGGACATCTATGTATATGCACCTGGAGACAACCATATTGGGCATGTCCACATTTATGGAATTGTACCCGAACTTGGATGTGCCTGGCTTTTTTTTTTTTTTTTTGGATGGTCTGACTTTGACATCATCTATTGCACTTGGACATTCCATATTGCACTTTGTTAAATGTGCTTTTAACAGTCATGGACCCGATGCTGGCTGTCAATGCGTATCCCAACACATCTTCTGCATGCACCTGAACACTTGTTGATAGCTAGCACCCTTTAGTAAAAGATCTTCTGAGATTTGTCCTTATTAATTTAATTCTGTAGAGGAGAAGGACTAGTGTGGATTCCTCTTAAGGATTACTTCTTTGGGCCCTTCATCTGACATCTATATATTGTTAAAAGAACTCCATCTTGTCAAGCCCCATCTGCAGGTGAGGACCTATCCTTAGCAGTGATCCACAGTTCATTTTAAATACCTGGATTAAAACCATAAAATAAATCAATTCAAATAAATCAAGTTCACAATAAATATAATCCACTTATTCAGTATATCCAGAATAGGTCCATAAGGAAAATCATTCTAGACATATTCAAGCATCTTCTGTCAGAAACCTTTGATTTAAGAACTGTATTATACAGTGCTGCTAGATGCACCTTTACTTCACAATAATTAAAGTCTTAATAGCTTTTCCTATAGGCATAGCATAAGGACTTTCAGCAGAAATAAATCAGTCTTACTGAGAGCAAATAAGATACTAATCTAGATATTATTAGCTCAATCTGATGCCTTTTATTTTCTGAGAATGCAATTGCATTAATGATCTCTCTTTCCAGCAAGCATGTAAACTAAAGAGTGAAATTAAGCAAATTTAGAAAAATTAAAGCTATGCAGGATTTGGACTCCTTGTGACTCCTGTTAACATGGCTATGCTGTTCCTTGCCTGAAAATGGTTACACTCTCCATTTCAAAAACAAAAAAAATACAGCTGTTTGTTTTTGGAAGGTGATGGCTAGTAGAATGATCTCAGAAAAACGAGGACAGAATATTTGGAAACAACTGAGAGAAGCGAGGAAGATAAGGCTCTTAAAAGGTGTAAGCAGACCAGAATCCTCTTATTGGTGGTACAATCATCCCCAAAGAATTTTTAGCAGCAAAAACCACTCTATTTCCCTAGATTTCTCAGGATTTTCTACCTGCCTAAAGAAAGCATTGTCTATTCCTCTGGAAAGTTGTTCATACAAGCTTTGTTTTCTGGAATATCTAGGTGATTGTATTATAGGTTCTTTCATTTTGTGAAGGTCTTCAGACACTCCTGGCCCCATATCCCAAAGGATATTATAGGTATATCAGCCACTGCTAAATACAGAATTCCCCTATCCATTTATTTTAAATGGCACAGTACTACAGAATGGAGGAGTAGCCTCATGGCTAGAGCAATTATCTTATACTCAGAAGATGAAGGGTTTGATTCCCACTTGTGATCTTAGGCAGGTCATTTTACTGTCCATTGCCTAAAAAAAAAAGACCTGGTGATATATTGCCAAGAAAACAATAGAGGCAGTTGGATCCCCAGAAATCAACACTGACTTGATGGCACTAAAAAAATATGGAGAGTGCCACCAAAAATGCCCCAGCACTATCCAGATAGCACCAGGATGGGGCAAGGGGATTACACATATGGTGGCAGTTCTATAATCTCCTATATTGTATGTCAAACCTAGTTTATAAAGTGAAGCACATGCATACTCTGGGTGTACTGAAGCACCATAACCTATGTACGGCAGTTATGCCTGCTCTAGACCAGGTGAAAATGCCTGAACCTAGATTTGGAGAAAACATTCGTAAATTATACTATTCTATAACTTGCATGCATAAATTTAGGCCCCACCTATATTCTGCTGAAGCTCCATCCAGTGCACTCTCCTCTACCAAAACTACACGTGATGGACCTTACACACGGCCATCTAAAACATGTGCAGAAGTGCCCATTCACCTGTGTAGGTCCTTTAAAATAGGAACTTAGCTGAGTAAATAACATGAACAGTCCTCATGCTCCTTATAGAATTACAGTGCTGCATGTTATGGAATGCTATTTTATGCATAAACATTGATATTATGGGCAGTGGTATTCCTAATCACTTTTCTACCCTGGGCAGGGGTCCTCATTTTTGATGGTGCCCCTCTCTGTGGTGTGGTATGCACCCCCCAACACCACAGTTTGGAGCCAGCATGGCAAACATACCTTGTGACGAGTGGCTTGCCATGCTATCTCCAATCCAGGCCAGCTCTTCTCTCCCACCTGAATTCTAGCAGTTGGAGACAGCGTGGCAAGCCACCCGTCTTGAAGGTATGTTTGCCACGCTGCATCCAAAGTGTGGGCCCGGCAGGGTTGCAACCCTTCTGGCCGGCACCTGGGGTGGGCTGCGCCCACCATCCCACCCTTGATACACCACTGATTATGGGTACTTTATTGTCAATGCAAAGAGAAGAAACAGGCATGTAATCCTCACTAACACTGACCACAGAAGAATGAGCTAACGTTTCTTTCCTTCTCAGGCCCGGTGTTAAAGCCCCCGTCTTAAGCGCTCAGCCTTTGGGTCTTCTGCACACTGCTTTGCATCTGGGGTTAATAGCTAATACCTTCATTATCATTGCATTTAAATTCATTCTGCAGCAATGTCAGTGCAAATGCTTGCAAACACCTAGGGCCCTATATATGGTTTATGATTTATGGCTTATTCAATATTTTCTATACTGCCTTTTCAAAGTGTACAAAGTATACTAAAGGTCATCTCTCATTTTGTGTCTATGGAAAAATGCTTAGTAAACACTAAACAGGGCCTTAGATCATGAGCAAAGCACCTTTCTGTATTGGATGGTGGCAGTAGAGCAAAAGATTGTGCTCAGAAGCTGTGCTAAACTCTGTGCAAAACCTACTGCATTTTATTGCATCAGCCCCTAAGTGTGGTGTGTTTACTGAATTGAACATTAACACTAAAACCTCTACACATTACATCATCTATAACTATTTCTCATTTAGTCATGTCAGTCGTTGAAAGATGTATGCAGAAGCAGTGAAAGAAGGGAAGGCTATTCTTCAGGGAAACCAAGGGCCGGCAGAATGACTAGTAGTGATGATCAGAGACGTGGGTTTCAAAACCCTCGCAGTCCACCAGCCAAAATAAAGAGCTTTATTTTTTTTTTAAGTATAGCAACGTGGTAGGTGGCAAATAGCTGTAGGAGGTAGACAATTATACTATTAGGGCTGAAGAAGCAGGGGAAGGGATAAGTGGAGAGTGTGAAAATAAGAGGATTAGAAAGTGGGTGAAAATGTGTGGGGAAAGAAAGCTGGGAAAGGAATGAGACAGAGGTGGAGAATGGGAGGTCTAGGGAAGTAAGAATAGGAAATGAAAGTAGTCCAGGGGGAAAAAAAGGGAGAATGAAGATTGGAGGGGGCAAGGAGGCATGAAATCTAGCTGTATGCAAAATAAAAGGTAAATAATGGAGAAAAAAGGTGAAACAGAAGGATTAACATTGGAAACAGGAAGAAGAAGAAAGGAGTGGAAGTAAGAAAAGGGCTTAAGAGAAAATAAGAGGAAGTGGTAAAGAGAGCCAGAAACAACTCAATTGGAAAAATAAAATGATTAGAAAACAAATACCTGGGCGGTTACTTGGGGCTTGGACAGAGAGGCTACTTGGGGCTTAGACAGTGTTTGCAGCACTTCCTTCTACATCTCCCACCTATCACAGACCGGACTACAGCTGCCCCTCCCTTGCGGTGAGGTTTAAAAGTTTGTGTATGCCGTGGTACGCAGCCGTGGGCACGTGGCCTTAGGCGCGTGCCCGAAGGGGCATGACTTAAGGGGCATGTTCTGCCCTTTAGGATTTATTTATTTATTTATTTAGAATACATTTATATACCGCAGCTTCCAGCGATCAGCAGTGGTTTGATTACAGATTGAAAATTGCCCAATCAAGACAGATAATTTCGTAGTAACATTACATTGATTTGAAAGGAAAGCACGGCACACAGTAATAAGGTCATAGGAGAGGAGACAGATATTTACATATTGTCACACTTCTTTAGCCCCAGCGGTGACTCCTGGTATTATAAGGCTTCTGAAGTGGGTAGTTGTGTCGTGCTTCTTTACATAAATCACACAGTCAGATTTTCTCTATCATTTTAAGGGTTTATTCCCCGTCCCATGAGGTATTTCTTCATTCAAGGAACATAAATTAAGAGCACACTCTGCTCAAACAAAAAGTAATCAAAATAACAGAAACAGCTTCCTTCAGCATATACTCTTTAACTTAACTTAAAGAAACAGTTTCAAATGTCCATTTGTCTTTAGAGAGAGTTATCAGCACATTCAATATTTGTGCTTTGGTATATTATACAGATTCTGTTACCTTAAAGAAAACTCAGGTTCAGACAGGGTATTTGAACATTCCATTAATGTGGGGTCTGATAAGACTCCTGAATCCTCATATTCCATAGGCTCCGGCCCCTTGCTATCTTCTTCCTTTCCTTCCAACGCAGAAAGCACAGTTACTTACCTGTAACAGGTGATCTCTGGGAACAGCAGGAATTAGTCATCACATATGGGTACGTCGGTACCGACGGAGCCCGCGCGGGAAAGCTCCCCAGCTTTTCAGATTAAAAGCCTTTGGGGCCTCCCACTGCACATGCGCGCTGCCTTCCCGCCTTCCTGACCAGCTCTCGTCAGTTCGAGTTTAAAGCTGAGACAATAGAGAGAGAGGACAGGAAGATAGATAGAGATACAACTCCTAGGGGAGGTGGGTGGGTTGTGATGACTAATTCCTGCTGTTCCCAGAGATCACCTGTTACAGGTAAGTAACTGTGCTATCTCCAGGAACAAGCAGGAATACGTCATCACATATGGGGACTCCCTAGCTAAGATGCCTGGGAGATCCCCCTCCAAGGGTAAACCATCTTCGCATGGATCTCAGGCATCCATCCAGGGAAGGTGGGCAGGAGTTGTTTAAGTATGGAACAGGTGTTTGAGGACAGCCTGACCAAACAAGGCATCCCGGCGGGAGTCCTTGTCCAAGCAGTAATGGGCTGTGAAGGTATGAACCGAGGCCCAAGTGGCTGCTCGACAGATCTGATCTATGGACACAGAGTGAAGATGAGCCATAGAAGTGGCCATGGCCCTCACATTGTGAGCTGTGACATGGCCCTCCATAGAAATGTTCTTACTCTGGTAAGCAAAAGAAATACACTGAGCGATCCAATTGGAAAGTGTACGCTTGGTGACTGGAAGTCCCAAATGAGAAGGATCAAAAGCCACGAAAAGTTGGGAAGACTTTCGATGTGGTTGAGTCCTGTTGAGGTAAAAGGCAAGAGCTCTTTTACAATCCAGAGTATGAAGGTTCCTCTCTGCACTGGATGCATGAGGAGCCGGGAAAAAGACAGGTAGATATACCTCTTGATTAAGATGAAAAGGTGAGACCACTTTGGGCATAAAGTGGGGATTCGTCCTAAGGACCACCTTATCATGATGAAACCTAGTATAAGGTGGATGAGCCACTAAAGCCTGCAGTTCACTGATGCGGCGAGCCGAAGTGACTGCAATAAGGAAAACAACCTTCCAGGAAAGAAATTTGAAGGAGGTAGAGTCCAAAGGCTCAAAAGGTGGCTTCATAAGCTGACCTAGAACTAGGTTCAAATCCCATGCTACCGGAGGAGGTCGGATGGGAGGTTTAGTTAAAGTCAGGCCTCTCATGAAACGTGAAACAAGAGGATGAGAGGAGACAGGTTGTCCATTTATAGGTTTTAAGGATGCTGCAATAGCACTCAAATGGACCCTTACTGAATTCGTCTTAAGGCCTGCATTTGAAAGATGCAGGAGATAGTCCAAGAGGGAATTCAAAGGAAGTGCTAGAGGGTCAAGACCCTGCTGAGCACACCAAATGGAAAAACGTTTCCATTTGAAAGCATAAGAACGCCTCGTGGAAGGTTTCCTAGAGGCATGAAGGATATCTGTCACAGGTTGAGAAAGATTAAAGTCTTGAAGACTTAGGCCTTCAGTAACCAAGCTCTGAGATGTAGGGATTTGGGGTTTGGGTGCCACAAAGTCCCCTCCTCCTGAGACAGAAGGTCTGGCGCAGCTCCCAGGTCCAGGGAGGATCCCTGGGAGAGATGCAGAAGTAGAGGGAACCACACCTGGCGTGGCCAGCGGGGAGCTATGAGGATCATAGTCCCGTGATCCCTCTGGAGCTTGAACAGAGTCTTGGATATTAGAGGAATGGGTGGAAAGGCATAGAGGAATTCCTGACCCCAATGCAGGAGGAAGGCATCGTGGGCCTGAGCTCCCTGACACTGAGTTCTGGAACAGAACCGGGGAAGTTTGGCATTCCACGGACTTGCAAAGAGGTCTATGTCCGGGGTCCCCCATTCCTGAAAGATTCTGCGTATCTGGTCCATATGTAGGGACCATTCGTGTGGAAGCAGAACTCGACTGAGTCTGTCTGCACGAGAGTTTTGAACTCCTGGAAGATACACTGCAAGAAGGTGAATTTGATGCTCTCTGGCGAAGGCCCATATTCTGAGAGCTTCGTTGCAAAGCGACAGAGAGCCTGTCCCTCCTTGTTTGTTTATATAGAACATGGCTACCTGATTGTCTGTCTGAACTAGGACAGTCAGGTTGACAAGGAGGGTATAGAAGACCTTGAGGGCAAGGTAAATTGCTCGCAGTTCCAGGAGGTTGATATGAAGGGTGGCCTCCTGTGGAGACCAAGTGCCCTGAGTGGAGAGGTTCTGAAGATGAGCTCCCCACCCTGTCTGGGAGGCATCTGTTGTGAGGGTTGCTTGGGGCAACAAAGGTTGGAAGGGGGCCCCCAACAACAGATTCTTGGTGGATGTCCACCATTGGAGGGACCAAAATAGACGGCTTGAGGTGAGTATTTGGTCGGAGAGCGCTCCAGATGCTTGAGTCCACTGGGTGGCCAAGGTCCATTGAGCTGCTCTCATATGCAGACGAGCGTAGGGCACCACATGTACCGTGGAGGCCATGTGGCCCAGAAGTCGCAGCATTTCCCGGGCTGTCAAATGACTGCTGGACTGAGCTTGGGAGGCCAAACTCAGCAGGCGTTGGGCCCTGACCTGAGGCAGGTAGGCCCTTGCAGTGATGGTGTCTAACTGGGCCCCTATGAACTCGAGAGACTGAGTAGGGATTAGTTGAGACTTGGGAAGGTTTACTACCAGTCCTAGATACTGCAGAAGACGCCTTGTGCGGTCCAGGGAAATTTGGGCCTGGGACTGAGAGGGAGCTCGGATGAGCCAGTCGTCCAGGTATGGGAATATGAAAATTCCCAGGCCTCTTAGAAAGGCAGCTACGACTGCCATGCATTTGGTGAACACTCTTGGAGCAGAGGCTAGACTGAAGGGGAGTACTCTGTACTGGAAATGTTTTCCCTGAAACAGAAATCGAAGGTATTTTCTGTGGGATGGGTGGATGAGTATGTGTGTATACGCATCCTTTAGATCTAGAGAACAAAGCCAATCCTGACTCTGAAGGTATGGAAGGAGAATGCCCAGAGAAAGCATTTTGAATTTCTCCTTGAAAAGAAATTTGTTCAATTCTCTCAGATCCAGAATTGGTCTGAAGCCCTCTGTCTTCTTTGGTATTAGAAAATAAGGGGAGTAGAATCCCGTCCCCTGTTGAAGAAGAGGGACCTCCTCTATTGCCCCCTGGGCAAGGAGGGAGGAGACTTCCTGACCCAAGAGGGCCAGGAGAGATGGGGGAGAATTGAACTGCCTCACCATAGTATAAGGAGGAAGGTCGGAAAAATGGAGTTTGTAACCCTCTCTGATGATAGAGAGGGTCCATTGCTCTGATGTAATTTGCTCCCATCTGGGAGCAAAGTGAGCTAACCTTCCGGGTATGGTGAGGGGCTCTGGTTGTTCTAGAGCCAGAAAAGTTAAGTTCTCTAGGGGCAAGTCAAAACCCCTGAGGGGGTGGAGCCTGCTGAGGCGTAGCAGACGCCGCAGGCTTTGACCTTGCCTGTTTAGGTTGCTGACGTTTAGCAGCAAAACGAGGCTGAGAGGATTGTTGGCCAGTATTTATAGAAAATCTGGACTTCTTGTAATAAGGCCTCTTAAAAGACTTCTTCTTGGCAGGAGTGGAGGTAGACTTAGAAAGTCTATCTAAGGTGGCATTTTCTGCATCCATTTGAGTGGCCTTAATTTGCCACTCCTCACCAAATAAGTTCTCACCTGTACAGGGCAGATTTCGTAAGCCATCTAGGACCCAAGGTTCTAGATCAGAAGCCTGGAGCCAAGCAAGACGTCGGGCTGCTATAGCAATGCCCGAAGCCCTACCAGCACCCTCAAAGGAATCAAAAGCTGCCCTGTTGGAGAACTTTGAAATATCCAAAAGGTGTTTCACCAAGGAAATGAACTGCTCCCTCTTATCCTCAGGGAGAAAGGGGGCAAAATGCCGAACTTTTAGAGCGATTTCACTGAGAAACATGCCCATGTAAAGACTATAGGAATTAATCCTGGCTATAAGCATAGTAGCCTGGAAAATTTTCCTGCCAAAAGAGTCTAGAGTCTTACATTCTCGCCCTGGAGGAGTAGAAGAGTGCCTTTTGGTACTCTTTATCTTCTTCATTGCAGACTTCACCACAATAGAATGGTGAGGCAACTGGGTTTTTTGGAAACCAGGAGAAGGGGGGACACGGTACATGGTGTCCAACCTGCGAGAAGAAGGAGACAATGTTAGAGGAGCCTCCCATAAGTCCATCAAGTGTTCTTGAAGGATTTCATGGATAGGCAGGGTGACTGCCTCTTTAGGAGACTTAGAGTATCCTAAAATATCCAGTTTCTTTGATCTGGGTTCCTTTTCAGAGGATGAAGCAATAGAAAGACCTTTAGCCATTTCTATGATGAAGTCCTGAAAGGACAAATCCTCTGGTGGAGACATTCTCCTGTTAGGAGAAGGCGGCTCCTCAGGAAGATCAAGGGAGAACTCATCAGAATCATCAGAGGAGTTAAAATCCTCTGAAGAAGCAGAGTATCCTCTATGTGCTTCCAACGCACGATACGCATACCGTTCGGTATCGACATCGGGCGTACCGGGTATGGGATCGGTACCGGGCAAAAGCCCGGATCCGGCATGCGGAACCGATCTGCGTTTGGAAGACGATGGCCTCGGTTCCGGTATGGAAGCCATTACCGGAACCGGACCCGGTACCGCTGGCTGCGGTACCGAGGGCGTAGCAGCATTAATAAAAGCCAGAATGGCCTGCTGCATGACTTGGACAGTATTGCCCATAGACGCCACTGCTGCCTGGATGTCGGTACCGGTATGGGCCAGTACCCCAGAGCAGTACAACAGGTGATCTGTCGAGGCCGCGCCATCGATGTCAACCTGTGACCCCATGATTGCTTTGGAGGCCGGAGCCTCCCGCCGGGGTTTTTTGGCCTGGGCAGAATCCTTGAACTCAGAATTGAGAGCCTCTTGATCTTTAGAAAGAGATTTGCTTTTAGAGGATTTGCCCACTGGAGTTTTGGTTACCTGAGATCCATCCGGAGAGGAAGACCTGGATGACTGTGATGCTTCTGAAGGAAACAGCACATGGAACTTGTTGGCCCGGTTCTGCAATCCACGTTTCGACATCTGGGAGCAGGATGGGCAGTCCGGTATGGAATGGTCAGGTCCTAAACATTTAAGACACCATTCATGGGTGTCTGTAAGAGGAATGACAGCACTGCACTTGGTACACTTTTTAAAACCAGGAACTGGCTTCTCCATGAGGAGAAATTGTGTAGGCCTGAAGGCCTAACAAAGTACCAAGCTGTGCTGAAGAAAAGAAAAAAAAATATATTTTTTTTTTTTAAAGAAAGAAAGAGAGACCGGCAGTACCGGTTTCAGAATGGGGAAGGCAGGTACGCGGTCTAAAGAAAACAATAAAATTAACAATTTCTTCAGCGGTGACAGGAACACGA
The DNA here is from genome assembly GCA_033557465.1 of Ichthyophis bannanicus. Lineage (NCBI taxonomy): Eukaryota > Metazoa > Chordata > Amphibia > Gymnophiona > Ichthyophiidae > Ichthyophis > Ichthyophis bannanicus. Next base: position 163,446,450 of record CM066036.1, on the reverse strand, counting down.
CCTGCTGGCTCCGCGGAAAAAAAGAAACTGACGAGAGCTGGTCAGGAAGGCGGGAAGGCAGCGCGCATGTGCAGTGGGAGGCCCCAAAGGCTTTTAATCTGAAAAGCTGGGGAGCTTTCCCGCGCGGGCTCCGTCGGTACCGACGTACCCATATGTGATGACGTATTCCTGCTTGTTCCTGGAGATTAAAAGTCTAACAGGTTTCTTTTATCAAAGAGGAAGTTCTTTCGTCCCTGCACTGCCCTGCCTCTCTGGGGAGTGTCAGGAAGTTCTGCAAACTGCTTCCTAGAGCCTTGCCCCTTCTGATGCCTCAATACACAGCTTCTGTCTTCAGCTATCCTGTCAGCTGTGTAATTGGTAGAGGATCCCTGCCGGGTCTGCCTGAGCTGCTTAGAATCAGCTGTGTCTAATTGCCACTGGTGTAACGGAAGTTCTCTTGGAACTGAAGGCTTATGGCAAGGGATTTGTTCAGCCCTGCCAGGTAAGTAAAACTCTCTGTCCTTAACCTTTTTATAAGCAGGAGGAAAGTTACTAACAGGTTCTGTATAAGAGGGCTTCTTATGGTGATTTCTATATCTACAAGGCTCTTCTCTTTCTTTCAATAAATAGCCTTTGTACCTGCTTCCTGCTTCTGTATCTACAGCTGCAGTCTTCTCATACCTTGCTGGCTTTTCCCATTCATTCACACTGTCAGGGTGTTGCCTTCCCTCTGACCCATACTGGCCTCTGAATTCCCTCCAGAGTTCTTTCCTCTCTCTGCAAGGTTCCTCTCTCCAATAATTCCTTCTTCTCCAAGGTTCCTCTTTCCAGTGTTCTCTCTCTCTCCAATGCTCTCCTTTCCAGGGTTCTCTCTCTCTCCAATGTTCCTCCCCTCTAACTGTTTGAGAATTTCTTTTATGTACGTCATCCCTGACTCCACCTTTTCTCTGTTGCCTCCTATTGGTTGAGGCAAATTCCCTTCCTGGGTGGGTTTCTACTGGGTCTAAACAGCTGTGCCTAGGTTGTCCTTGGCAACTGTCAAGCTTTTCTCCATTCAACCTGTCTCTTTCACTGAAATCATTCACACTACTTTGCTCTGTTTCTAGCTGATCCCGATCCACCCTATGACAATATGTACATTTTTCCTAACAGAATTCCTGTTGCAAATAGTGACATCTTGAAGCCTCTTTGGAGCACTTGGGAGCCTTGGTGATAACTTTGTCGTCCTGGTAACAGATGGGGAAACGGAAGGCACGAGGTAAGGGCCCTGTGTCCTCAGGGAAAGCTGTTGGCCCTATGAATCATCATGTAGTGAACATAGCTCCCCCTGTGTCCTCTGGAATCTCTGCTTTGGACCTGGTTTCACCTTTTGAGGTTTCCTTAAGTTCAAGGGCACGTACCCCTCCCCCTCAACCAGGTTACGATCTTGCTGTGCTTCCCCGTGGGGACCCCGCAACAGAAGCGGGCTCTCCTAAAATGTTGGCCTCTACAGTACTCCTCTCCCCGGAGATGGGAACATGTCCTCTGACTTTCTTCATGTGGAATTGCATTATCCAGCACCAGTAACACTGTCGGTTGCTGGGCCAGTATTGGGAACCTCTTCCCCCTCGGGGGCAGAGGTTTCTTTGAAGGATGTGTTTTCAGCTATTCAACGGATAGAGGGAGTTCTGTCGGGTACTCTTGCACAGCTGTGTGAGTTTACGGAGGGCACTTCTGTAGCCCTTCGGAGCCATGGGGAGACCTTATCAGCTGTTTGTGAAAGAACCCGTAAGATGGAAGCCGCCATAAATGGGGTTCAAACAGCAAGTAATGCTTTCATTTAGGATAGTTTGTTTCTTCAATCTAAAATAGAATCATTGGAAAATGTTTCCTGGGCCGGAAATCTTTAGGTTCTGGAATTTTCCTAAGATTCGTCTTACTTCCCCTTTGGAGCTCTTTAAAAAATATATTAAAAAGATATTGTGTTATTTTTCTTTTGATGATTCTCTCATTTCCTCTATATACTATTTACTACATCGTGTTTTGGATAAAGCTCCAGAAGGGGAAATGGATCATTTAGTTGATATGGATGAATTAGATTTAACTACCTTTCTGGAGACCTCTTTTGAAAAGGTCTCTCAGAGGGCGACATTGTTGGTTACTTTTCATTCAGAGGAGGTGAAAGGGATGATTTTTCGTCTCTTCTTTTCTAAGAAGAATTTTTCTTTTTGTGGTCAACCATTAATGTTTTTTGCTGATGTTGCAAAAGTCACCCAATCACGTCGTAAAAGTTTTCTTCAAATTAGACCTAGGGTTTTGGCAATCAGAGCTACGTTTCATTTGAAATACTCCTGTAAGTGTTTGGTCACTCACAGGGGTACAACATTTATTTTCATGGAACCATTACTGTTGGAACGGTTCCTGCATGATAAGGATAAAGATAAGTAAAGGTGTTAATTTTTCTTTGGCTTTTTTGGGTCTTGGTTGTTTGTATGATTGGGGTCTTTATTTTCAGTGGGAGTGTTGGCCCTGAGAAAGCCTCCCTTGATGTGGGCTTGTATGTCTTCTGATTTGTCCTTTTCCTCTGTATTTTCTTATTCTTGTGTTGAAATTGGTTGTTCATTTTTCCTAAATGTTTACTTTGTATGCATTTGAAAATTTTGAAAAAAAAAGAAAAGAAAACAAATACCTTCCGGCATGGACCAATCTCACAGTATGAGTCCTGATATCTTCATGGATCATACTGCAATACTGGCTCCAAAATGAGGGCACAAAAGCAAAAGTCATCTCAAGGTGTCACAGCACGTCAAGCATTCCCTTCTATACGAGTCTACCTCATTCACAGCTAGGACCAGAGTTGGTCCTAGCTTCCTCTCCTTGGTTTCCCTCAATTTCATGCCAATGGGAGGAGGACTAAGTACACAGCTCCACTGAAGCAATGCATGCCCACATTTTTGCTCTCAGAGTCTAGCTGTGTTGTTGTGAATTGCAACACTAGTTGCCTCTTGATTCCAATAGGATGTCTTATCTCCAAATACAAAAGCATAAGAAAAAGCAAAGCCTTCTCCTCAATGTCCCGCTCTGCTGCTGTCTTAGCTGCTCTCTGGTCTGCTCTGCCCCAGGCCCTGCTGCTGTCCAATCTGCATTCTTGATTCCCTGTTATGTTGTCACTGACATTCTCTGTGATCTGGGATAAGTCACTTCATCTTCCATTGTCTGAGGTCCAAACTTAGATTTAGAACCTTCTGGTAACAGAGAAATACTTCCTGTACAGGAATGTAACTCTCCTTGTACTATTACTGAAAAGCATGGAGCCAATTTCAAAATCCCTAGAAATGAAATGAAGTGCAGCAAGAGATGAGCCACTCAACAACATAGCAGCTGTTTGATTAAAGATTATTGAAGCAGAACATGATAATCAAGTTCCAAACACAGCCTGTGTAAGACGTTTCTTGACACAAGAGAACATCAAGTGCCGGACACTCTGCATTCAAGTAATTTTAATGTTTAGAGAATGCCAATTGTTGGATTGTTTGTTTGAGTTACAAGATAATTTTTTTATGTACAATACAAAAGTATAAAAGATGTGCATCTAAATATATATATGGACCAATTGGTTGCAAAATAATGCCATATGCGCCTCTTGTGTATGATGGTGCTTTTATAAGTTTATACATTTTTCAAATGTCATGTAATTTTTCAAATGCCATGGAACTAATTTGCTGTGGGTTTTGGAATCATGCATTGATTAGTTTAATGTTCATTTGTTTCTTTGACTGGCAATGACCTCCATGAGAGGTGGATTTTTTTTCTTGGCATTGATATCTATTAGCCAGGTAGGCACTGAAATTTCACCTCTTATTGATTTCTGCTGGGAGTGAAGAGGGAATAGATCTCCTCATTAGAATCTGTTGGATACATTTTCCACGTAACCTTGTCTGATCATTGTTGGAGACAGGGTACTTGGGCTCAATAGACCTTTGGTCTAACTCAGTATGACATTTATTATATATTTATGCTCATATAAGATATAGAGAACGAAGAATAGGGAAGAGGTAGTCCCATGCCTGCCTGTACATTACAAATACATTCACCCTAAGCCCCTTAATCACAAATATCCCAAAAACACAACTGGTCTGGGTTCACCAGAAGCAGTTTTGGGAACCACTGCCCTAAACTAATGTATTTCCAGGCCCATCAGCGGTTGGTCCAAGCTCTTGCAAATGTGAATGGAGGAAGAGTTTGTGATCCTGCTTTCTATTAACTCCTAGTGCTACATTGTCCTCTGATATGCCTAGTATTTATTTTAATTTATTTATCTAAAGTTAGCTCACACCTCTCATTGGTAGCTCAAGGTGAGATACATTCAGATATGGTGGGTATTTCTCTATCCTCTGAGGACTTACCATCTAAGGCTGTGGTTCCCAACATTCTGGAGGTTAATAAGGGACACACACAACAAGCTGGGGGACTTCTGATCTAAAGGGTATATTCACTAAGTCGTGGAATGCTATTTGGAAATAATGTTCATTGCCAATAATGCAGTTTAACACATGATTTTTTACCACAGTACATGTTAAATAATGAGCCGTGATGCATGCATATGAATGCCAAGCAGTTTGTTTGTTTGCAAAATTACTCCTGTATATTCACTGAACGTTAACAACACCTCAGTTTCAGGAGGGTTAGTGCTAAAAATTAGCCATTTGGAAATGTCCAATATCTCACTCTCAAAAACCAAACAGTCTTAATAATACTACACAACATCTTTGTTCCACCTGGTCCATAAATGATGTGACAGCAGCATAGGGGCAGGCAAGTTTCTTACTACTATGCCAGTGCTAGCCAGAGGCTGTGATCAGTTTGACTTTGGTGGTTAGTGAAAGCTACTCAGGGGGTACATATTAAGGAACATAATGAGCAAAAATGCAAATGTTACTATAACCCACAGCCAGGCTACACTGATTGCACATAACTAAAGTCACCAGAAAAATGTATATTTCTATTACATATCAATTCAAAAGGGATGTGTGTGTGTGAAACACACTATTTAATAATGCAGATCTATTTATTTATTATTTATTTAACAGTTTTTTATACCAATTTATCATTTGAGTCAAAGCGGTTTACATTGTGACCAGTGACCAAGTCACCGGAGGGCACATGGAAGAATTGGCCTTCCTTGATTAGCATGACCTTGAGGACAATGCTTAGTCCATCATTCTATCCTGCCGAGGGCAGACAACACAAGATTCATAATATGAGTCTTAGAAGTATGTTTACTAAGGACAGTTAAGGGCACATCAATTTGCATGCACTAAAGGCAGCGTTAAGGGTCTCTTTGTGCAGTAAAGGCCGGGGCAGGGTGTAGGTGTTCCAGCAGTAAGGACACTAGCATCTGGTTAGCGGCCAATAAGAGGACATTGGGCGATAAGGGTGCAGACTTGCACATTAATGCCCGATAAGGCCAGTTACCTCAATGTGGGATAAAGGAGACTTTCTTCAAGTGACATAATATGTCCTGGATGTAAATAAAGGTAATAGCTGATGGACATTTGGCCCGATATTCCTTTGGGATGTCTATGCATGCCTACTATAGCTGTCATTGCCAAATTTTAACACCGAATATTCAATACCGGGGTCATATGTAGCCCCAGCATTGAATATCTGGGGTCATGCACAACCCACAAACCCATAGAAGCTAACTGGGCATCAACGATATCGAGCCACTGCTCGGTTAGCTCCCATGGGTAAAGATAAGCCAGCTTTTGCTATGCCTATTTTTTACCTGCAGGTGCTAACCGGGCAGTGTCGCAATAATGCTGCTGCCTAGTTAGCGATTGGTGCCTCCCTAAGAATGCCCCAGAATGCCCACGACATGCCTTGACGCTAAGCACTTAGCATCAGGGCATGTAGTGGCATTAATTGGGGCTATTCATGGCACTAACCATGTTGATGCTACTGCATATCCTGTTCATAGGCATTTACATGGTTTATAGGTCTGTAAACCGTGTAAATTCCTTTGAATATTGTACCTGTCATATCCACATGTCCCTTTTGTGTTACACAGCAAGTGGCAGGATAATGTGGGAGGCAGTTGGATGATGTGGGATGGCATTATTGAGGGGTGCCCTGGTCATATGGTGTGATGTCACTGAGTGGAATAGAAGTGGAGATGTGTGATCCACTGAGGAGCTGCAATGACTGAGCATGAATGTTGACTTGCACATACTCTGCAGGTGCTGTATGTGTGATATGTGTGACATAGCAAAGTGGCATTGTGTGGTCCAGGATGTTTCAGTTGTCCTGTGAATACCTGAGTGATCACGAAATGTATGTGGAGATGGATGTGAAGAATGATGCATGGAGGTTGAAGAGAGTGCTGTAGAGGTTAGCACACCCAATGTATCCCATGTGGAAATCTGAGTCTAATATTGTGCACACTGATATGTGTGTGGACTAATCCATATCAGTCATGTATGGTTCACTAAGCATCACACCCAAAACAATGGTACCATCAGTGTGACTAAGCAAGCATGTATCAGTCCGGTGTGTGACATTCAGGTCTGAAGCATGTGCTCAGACTCCCTGGAGAAGGAGAAATAGAGGATGTCACGGTAAGCCTCTTGTCATGATCTCACAAGGGATGGTCAGTAATCCCATCTTGACAGATGTATCAGCAGACAAACTACAGTGCTATCTGTGCAGAAGAGGCTTCTCTGTGAACAACTCAGTCAGCACTGTGGCACCCATGTCCATGGGATCCAGTATGGGTCCCAAGAACTTGTGTACAACATGTCAGGTAGCAGGAGGCATTCCAGTATGAACTGCCATGGTAGCCTCATGGTCTGCAAAGCAGTAGGGTTGTCAAAGGGATCTTCAAGGAACACACCAGGAGCAAGACGTGAGCAAAATGTCCTTTACTGAAATCCAGCAGCCGCGTTTCGGCATGCGCCTTCATCAGGAAGTTACCTCAAAATATAAGAAATACAATAAAATCATTCAATAAAATACAAACATGTACGTGAATGAAAAAGTAATGGGGCTTGTTTACAAAGCCGCGGTAGCAGTTTCTGATCGTTACACAGGTCTGCAAAAAAAACTTTTTCGAGAGCTGTTTTGGTTATTCCACATAATCTTTATGTTTTTTGGTGCACTGAATCCGAAAATGACCTCCATTTTGTCCTAGGATATCACGTTTCCTGACAATTTAGGTAACTATGTTAAATAAGGCAATACCTCAAAATAAATGGAAATAGACTTATAAAATTAAAGTTTTATTACAATATTTTCATGAAAATCCTTTTTTGAACTGAAATGAGCTCATCTACACACACTAAACTCGATTCTTCTTCCTTATGAGGCTCCTCTTGGTGCATTTAGGCTTGTGAGTAGCATCTGGAATGTCTCTCTGAAGCATCCAACAGTAGTCTGCCATCATTGTAATGCTCCATTTTCCCTGGTATCTCCTTTCCATCTCTTTAATGTCTTGGTGGAATCGTTCACCTTGTTCCTCACTCACAGCTCCCGAATTTTCAGGAAAGTAGTCAAGGTGGAACTGGAGGAAATGCATTTTCAAACTCATCAGGCAACCTAAAGCTTGAAATGCTTTCAGCATTCGTCCGACAATCTTTTTGTAGTGAGGATCTTTGTTATTGCCTAAACATTTCTGTATGACTTCTTTAAATGCAATCCACCCTTCTTTTTGAGGATCCATCATGGTATTGACAAACTCTTGATCAACTATAAGCCTTCCAATGTCTGGTCCGACGAACACACCTTCCTTCAATTTTGCCTCCGACAGGCCTGGAAACTTGGTGACCAAGTATTTGAAGCATTCTCCATCTCTTGGAAGTGATTTTATGAATTGCTTCATCAATCCCAATTTTATGTGGAGAGGTGGCAGAAGAACTTTATGGGAAGGTACCAAAGTTTCTCGGAGGACATTTTTTTCACCGACTGTTAGCACCCTCGGCTGCCAACTCTTCTTGGTCCAGTGATTTTGTCGGTCTCGACTGTCCCATAGACACAGAAAACAAGGATATTTGGTATACCCAGCTTGTTGCCCGAGCAGCATGCACAAGACCTTCAAGTCCCCACACACTTGCCAACCATGGTCTTCATATTTAAGTTTACGAAGAGTCAATTCCAAGTTCTCGTAGGTTTCCTTCAAGTGTACGGAATGACCTACAGGTATGGAAGCGTAAAAACCGTTGTGGAGTAAAACTGCTTTGAGACTTCTTTTTGAAGAATCTATAAAAAGATGCCATTGCTCTGAATCATATTGATTTTTAAATTGACACATCAGACCTTCGACATCGATGCAATAAACCAACTTGTCTTCCTGGGCGAAGTAAGGAACAAACTCCTTTTCACGATGTCTGAACCATGAAGATGACACTCCTGGCAGCAATAAATTCCTGCTTTTCAGCCTTGATCCGAGTAACTCAGTGGCATCTTTGGGAAGATTCAAGTCTCTTACCAAATCATTCATCTCCTCCTGAGAAAACAATTTTGGTCTTGTATCATCTTCAAAGTCAGAACTTGATTCATCATCTGGTTCAGGTATGACTTCACCTTCATCAGAGCTAGGTATTTCTTCCAAGGTAGCAGGGGGCTTGGGTACTGGCATATCTGTGCCATGGGGGATGGGACGAATTGCCGAGTGAAGATTGGGGTATGAAATGGAATGCTTCCATTTGGAATTAAACCCTTTCATATCGCATGAACAAAAGTAACAGTCGTCACTATGGTTCTTTTGCTCTCGCCATACCATAGGAATCCCATACCACAGGAGTCCCATTGGAGTGGAGGAGTGGCCTAGTGGTTGGGGAAAGGTACTTCAGGCCAGAAGGTCAGGGGTTCAAATCCCACTAGAGGACAGCAACCTTGGGCTGGAAGGACTGGGGCTTCTAGTCCCACAGGTGCTCCTTGTGGTCTTGGGCAAGCCACTTAACCCTCCATAGCCCATGTTCCCTGTAAAATAGTTATCTCCAAGTTATAGTGCCCTGTTCAATGTAATTTCAGTTTGTTCAATGTAAACCACACTGAGGCAGTATATAAGAGAATGTAAATAAATAACAGAAAGATTTTTTTCTTACCCTTGAACCAGTTTCAACACACCGTTTGCACACTTTATGAGGCGCCCAGACTTTATCTTGATCTCCAATTTTTAGTCCAAAATATGCAAAGTATACTTTTTTCACAAAGTCTGTAATATTCTGCTTTTGCTTCAACACTGTATATTCACCACAGATGAAACAGAAACTGTCTGGCGAATTAATACATTTTCGCGGAGCCATAACATAACGGTTGAAGAATGACGAGCTAACACGAATTGCGATGAAAAAGTGTGAACAGCCTAGAACCAAGAACCTGATGATGATTCGTGCACAAGTGTGGCATGCAGGAGAGAGCAGCTCTGTGTCTGTACACGAGACGTCACAGTGCTGGCCACGCCCCCCTGCACTGACTGGAGCTGCTGCTATCTGCCCTGCGTCTCCCTCCCACTGGATTCTTCAGGAACGATTAACCCCTTCTACCATTAGAAGCACGGACTTAAAACTTGTTTAGCTTATGTATATATTGCTGATCATCAGATTTACAGTGCTATATATTTTTTTACATAACTCGGACAACCCGTTTAAGGTTTTTTTTGGCATTTTATATCTTAAATGCACTTATGTGAATTAATTAATAGTAATTTGAATTAATTAATAGTAATTTGAAAAAATTTGATAAATTTGAAGACAATTTTGCATGTTGTGGCAAATCATGACGTCTAGGAGTTTTTTAAAATATTTTATTTGTTTTCAGCACACCAAAATACATGGAAATTAGATGAAAATGATCAAACAGCTTTTTAGTTGCAGACCAGAGCCGTGGCCCCATTGGGGCCGTGGCTCCGATAAGGCTTGGAAACCGCTACCGCGGCTTTGTAAAGAAGCCCCAATATCTACTATCCATTGCAAGTAAGAACATATTAAAAACAATAATAAATAAAATAAATAACAGTATGCTTACAGATTAAAGGACAAAATAAAACATCTTTTGAAATAAGTAAGAAAAAACAGGAAAGGGAGTGGATCTGTGAATCATGAGACATATCTGATAAAACAAAATATTAATTAGCTGAATAAAATCATGTGAACAAACATGTGATATTGTGACAAAGTGGAGTGGAGGAGTGGCCTAGTGGTTGGGGCAAGGTACTTCAAGCCGGAAGGTTGGGGGTTCAAATCCCACTAGAGGACAGCAACCTTGGGCCGGAAGGACTGGGGTTTCTAGTCCCACAGGTGCTCCTTGTGGTCTTGGGCAAGCCACTTAACTCTCCATAGCCCATGTTCCCTGTAAAATAGTTATCTCCAAGTTATAATGCCCTGTTCAATGTAATTTCAGTTTGTTCAATGTAAACTGCACTGATGCAGAATAGTGCAGTATATAAGAGAATGTAAATAAATAAATAAAAGTGACATGAGAAAAAATAATAATAAGTATCAGCACAAGTGTAGGAGGAAAACAGAAAAGTTACTGAGCAAAGCAAGACTTGATCTGCAATCCAGATGTATACGACAGCTCTCATCTGCATTTTATGAAGTAGAAACAAAAGGACATGAGGGTTACCACAATGGTACATGGTTCCGCATCAAACATAATATCCATGTAAAATTGCTCCTAAACATATTTATATGTTTGCTATTAAAATCAGAAAATAAGACCAATAAGAGGATTTATAATTCATGCACATAAATCCTGCATGTGCTTTTCGTTACAATCATACAAGCTGTTGATCTAGTCCAAGGTGACACCTGTTTCTTGCAAACTAAATTATAAATATGATGGAAACAATATTTGATGTATCCTTAAATGCAAGCCTTTAGTGTGTTAATTGTTGGAGTAGAAATATCTACTGGTCAAAAGAAGGCACAAGAGTAGCTGAAAGTTTAACGCGTGAATGTAGCAATGCACCAGTCTAATTAACTATTAAAAGTATTTCAGCAGCTACATGATGGTAAAGGAGTGTATGGGTACACCAGAAAATTGTATACATTTTGTCTGTGTTGAAACCGCATACCTTTCAGAGCTTGTTAATTAGTTTTTTGTGAGTGAACATTTTGGCACCAAAAAGGAGGGGTTTAAAAGGAGAAAAGATAGTCTATTAAATGTTAACCATAACAGCTACCAATTGGCTAGAAACTACAGCGAGCTTACAATAGATTCCAAGAGAGAAATTTAAAAATTTGTGTTTTGTTGATGGATGCTAACATGAAAATGCTTTCCTTTTGTTGTGCTGCTATCACTATGCAAATGAAAACTTCTGTAGTGTCTATAACCTGTTACATCACGCGATTGCATACAGAAAATTATCAAAATATTGTCAATCAAAGATCAGAAGCAAGAGTGATGATAATGTCTAAATATAGGTGTAATATCTAGTGAAAGGTCTCATGTCTAAAATGCTATCTGATCTCTGGGTTAATTCACAGTGATGCTGACATAAAGGTGCCTTTTTTTTGTATCACTGTCACCATTTAAATGAAAATTTCTATAGTGCCTATAAACAGTTTATAATAAACTGTTTCATCAGTGATCACATACTAAAAAAATATCAAAATAGTATTAGGACAGGGATTGATAGTAAAGGGGTAATAATGCTATCTAAAGTAAATCGATAATATATTGTCAAAAGGAGCCATACTTTAGAAATGCTAGCTGGACAACATTGTAAAATGCCTTCGGCAAGATATACAGCCAAGTCGCTATAAACTAATTCAATACAGAAAGTCATAAATTTGCAATTAGGATAACATATGGGTAGAGGAAGTGCATGTTTTCAAAAGAAAGAAGAGAAAAGAGAAGAATCTTGCCTGCGTCAAGTCTGTGAAAAATGCCAGGCAGGCTCACAGCTTGTGAAAGAGGAAAGAATTGTCTGACGTCATTTAAAAGGGGGGTCTTTGGCACGAAAAGGATTTAAGGAAGAACTCACTATTGGCTTATCGATCGTGCTTCATATCAACAATGGTATCTGAATTGATCTTATATAATGTAAGTTTGATATACATCCTATGGGATCACAGAGGGTCTCAATATATCTCTTCCATAAACAAGGAACACCCTTGATCATTTTAACTCCATTCTAGTTTCATTTTTGTTATTTTTTGTACTATTCCCCTTTTTTATGCATCTTATCTTTAAGGTCAATTCATTGTTGAAATGAAGCATGATCGATAAGCCACTTTTGATGGCTTCATTGGTTTTACAGGATAGTCAGACATCTTTTAAGGGGCTAAGGTAGGCTGAGGCTGAGGGGGAGTATAGAAGCAGCACATCTTGTTTCGATGTGACTAATGGTCTATATAGTAAAAATGGGACGCACATCAATTCAGAGCCAAGGGTGCACAGCAGGTGTATTATTTCCTGAGAGGGACTTTGTTCCAGCATACTGCCTGACAGCAGACTTGGAAAAAAACATATTGAATGCGGCAATAGGATTTTCTATACAGATGCTATTTCAGGTTGCATGCAGCATAATCAGAAGTGCACCGGGTATGCGCTGGGATCTTAGAAAGGTGACTTGGGAAGTTGTTCTATGCATACGAGTACAGATAATTGGGTCACTGGAACAGATGAGACAGTTTAGAAAAAAAGTATAGATGTTCTTTGATGTTTGCTCTGTCATGGCAAGTTGTTCTGACATACGCAGCAACCAAGGTTCTCAGCATTTGGAATGTCACATGAGAGACACATGAGCACGGCATAGCTGGCCTGCGCAGGGGCCAGGGTCCCGCCTTGTTATGGAGGTTTACAAGCTGTGCGGTATCCTGATGCACAGTGTAAGTGGCATGCATTCATTCTCGAGCAGGGATGTGCAGCTCAAGTTCTGGAGGGCCGCAAATCGGTCATGTGTTCAGGATATCCCTAATGAGTATGTATTTGGTAAATTCAATGCAATGGGGGCAGTGCATGCATATTATTCTTAGGCATATTCAATATGGACATCCTGATAACCTGACTGTTTCAGAGACCTGCAGGCCTGCAGTTGGAGACCCCTGGTCTAGAGCTGGGGTTTCCATCCCTGTCCGGGTAACTCCCCAACCAGTTATCTTTTCAAGATAACCACAATGAATATGCACAAGAGAGACTGATATTCAATGCAGATACTGTCAGCAAAGCTCTATCATGCATATTCATTATGGATAGGCCAAAATGTGAACTGGTTGGGAGGCAGGTTGGGGAACCCAGTTTTAGACGGTTGCAGAATGTGGTCAAAGCCTCTGGAGTGAGACAAGTACATAGAAACCAATCAAATCCAAATATGTTTTAGATGACAGGAGGTTATGCATTGGCTTTGATGCTTGCTTTCCCTTCCTGAACCTGCATGTTGTTTTTTACAGCCTTCCTGGATACATCACTTGATTACTTTCAGTGGACACAGGGTTCTTTTGCTCCTTCCACAGTAAACATCAGTTACAGGCTGTGCAACTATTGCATGACTCCTGCAGATATGCACTTAATGTATCAAAACTTGATATGTCCAGTGGGGAGCTCAAACTCTCAGCCTTTCCTGTACAGGGCAGTTAAAATGTCACTGTTATAAATGCTAATGGCTATGAGTGGTTTTGTTTTTCGAGTCATTGGACACAACTGACATATTTGCAAATGCTGCAACAGCAGTGCAGCCATGGCGACATTTCGCCTGTCATGGGTACCTACAGCAACATTTGGCTGGCTTTGTTCTCATTTCTTTGTTTTCTAACTTTGGCGCCACTCATGTGCTCCGATTATGAGATTGCTGTGTGCATTATCCACTGAATGGAGCATTCACAAGGTGGACCTTTGGCATGCAATTCTTGGTCCATATTTTAGCTATGGCTGGTATACATCTTATTTATTTATTTATTTGAACATATTTTTATACCGCCCCTTCCAGCGATCATGAGCGGTTTACATCATAACAAGCTAACTGAAACTTTTACATGGAACAGTATTCAAGTACTTTATACTATGAACAATGTAGAAGAGGTAAACCCTCTAACTATTTACATATCGTGGAAGTGAGTGGAGCCACTTCTAACTATTTACATCGCTATGTACAGAATAATAGCGTTCATAGATGATATTCTTATTCAGGGCAATGGATGCTATTAGTGGTTAACTTGACAGTTTCAATTTTAATACCATTACAGGGTGGTAAAAAAAAGGGGGGGGGAGAGGGGGTGGTAGGGGAGATGGGTGGAGGGAGGGGGTAGGATAATAGGTGGGTGGAAATTATGTGATATTGTACTTGTTGTTGGTATAATATTCTCTAAATAAGTGGGGTTTTAATTCTTTATGGAAAGACTGCAGATCTTTAATTCCTCTTATTGTCTCTGGGATGGAGTTCCACTGTGAGGGTGCTATGCATGTAAATGCCCTATTGCTGGTGGATTGTTTGGTGTTGCATGGGGTACTTTTAGAATGTTTTGGTTGGGAGTTCTTCTGAGTCTGTTGAGTGGTTGGATTTGGATGAGTGTTGAGAGGTAAGAAGGGGCTACGTTATGAATCAGTTTAAATGTAGTCATTATTATTTTGTATCTTATTCTTGAAGAAATTGGGAGCCAGTGGAGTTCAAATAGAATGGGTGTTATGTGGTCAGAGAGTCATGCTTTCATTATGATTCTGGCTGTGACATTTTGGGCCATTTGGAGTATATGTAGTGTTCTTTGGGGTATTTCCTGTAGGAGGCTATTGCAGATGTCGAAGTGGGGTGTTATGAGTGCTTGGACTACTATTCTGAAGTCAGATAGTTCAATGATGCTTCTCAGTGATTGTATAATCTTTAGCTTATAGAATATGGTTCTATTTAGAAGTTTTAAGTGTGGTTCCATGCTGTTTTGTCTAAAGTGACTCCTAGGTATTTCACTTACATCATGCAATTTCAGGACATCCCATACAAACCTTCCCTGTCCTTCCTCCCCTACTGGTAAGATGTGATCATGTTTGCCGCATTCAATATACCTGATGCAATTCTGATTATGCTGCATGCAACCTGAAATAGCATCTGTAAGGAAAATCCTATTGCCACACTCAGTATGTTCTTTTCCAAGTCTGCTGTCAGGCTGTATGCTGGAACAAAGTCCCTCTCAGGAAATAATACACCTGCTGTGCACCCTTGGCTCTGAATTGATGTGTGTCCCATCTTTACTATATGGACCATTAGTCACGTGGATGACCTGTGCAGGTGGTCTATGCAGCACTGCAACCTGGCATCAGGAAATTCATATAACGTGTGATGGAGCAACAGATGTGCATTGTATGTTATCAATAAAGTTTCCACCCATGTAGAAATCATGTATCACACATCTACTGTGTGGACTTGTAGTAACCATACAGATGAGTGACAGACTAACCAGTACAGTCATGTGGTCTCACTGGTATGATTGCTATGTGCATCATTGCACATCAAATGTACAGTCAGAAGACTGTATGCCAATGCCTATGGGTCAATCTGTGCTTTAGATCACAGTTACCAGCATTGTGTCCAGATGCTGTGTTGCTGATATGGCTGGTATGGATCACGGATTAGCTCACAAATAGCCCAATGTGGGATGTGGCAGTGTGCTATAGTGCTCAGTGTCATTATAAGGAGAGGGCCTGAATGCAACCAAGCAGAGAAAATTGAAATGGCAACTTGGTTGTGGTCTATACGGCTAGCATACAAATTGCACAACATCAAGCATGGTAACCGTCTCTTGCTGGATACACCACACTATGACCCTCATCTCTAGAATGGCCACAGAGAAGACAGTGACAAACTGTGTAGCCTGGAAGTGATTTGTCCCCTTGACAAGTGTTTAAACAGATGCTGAGAAGTGTCTGAGTTCACAGACCATATGTGATGCATAGACAGATCAGAGGCACGTAGTGCAAGGGTAGGCACTTTGGCCCTGCTGTGAAATAATATAGGCCATAACTTGTTCCATCTCTGTAGAAAGGGTCCTGCTTAACATCGGATGGAGGTCGCTCAATCATATAAGCAGGTGGCTATGGCTGCAGACATCAACTGTACATCGTGAATGTATGTGCTACCTTACCAATGGATACATAATATCTGCCCCCAAGTGGCAATACACATAGATAGCACAGGCAAATATGTGTCATGTGAAGCACAGCATGCCTCCAGTTGTGATTCTTGTCACATCACCCACGTCAAACTTTGCAGACATTGCAGCTGGATGATGCCATGCACAATTGTTGCTTTAGTTCAGTAGCCTAATGGTGGTTCAGTAACTCCTGAATGTAATGTGTATGTGTGTGTGGAGATGACAGGTATCTAGATTCACCATCCTGCTCTGCCCTCATCTCTGCAAGGACCTGGCCAAGGAAGTTTGACCTCTTCCTCCGCAGCTCCTGGGCCTACTTCTGCAGATCCTCAAGCTGTCAAGGAGAGAGTCCAAAGATCTGTGACATCTTCTGGGAGGTCACATCTATTAAACCATATACTTCCATGACCAAACACATTAAGCAGCTCAGATAGTGTGCAAGGGGGCTGCAGTAATGCAGAAATGTCAAACATATGGGTCTGCATGGAGATGAATGTAAGATTGGCTTCTAACACAAAAGCTTCTCCATGTCCCTTGGTGTCATCAATGAATATCAAATGTGGCACACATGTTGGCTCAGATGTCTTGCAGCTCATTGTTGCCATAACATATGCTTACACAAGTAGCAAGACCATCTAATGTGCAATCTTGGCACATGTCAAGCCAAGACAGCATCAGGTCAATAGTTCTGGGAGAATGGGGACCACAAGGCAGAATGGCAAAAATCACTTGCAACAAACTGTCTGCAGATGTTCACCACAGCCTTTGTCACACCTGTGTTAGCTGCATAGCATGTTGTGATGGGCATTTAAAAACCCTTTAAGGAGTGCAAGAAAGGACACAGAACTCTAGGTTGATGCATGCAATGATTATCTGCCATGTATTTATTTATTTATTTATTTACATTCTCAGTATTAGGAACAATGTGGCAAGTGTAGATGTATTAGTGAGCAACAAGGCCTCAAATGAGCGGCCCCATACAGCCTAAGCCATTACAGCGTACAAACATGAGCTATGCTGCCAAACAAAGTACATCCTGGAAGTTGGAAGCCCCACAACTCCTCAGGGTTTGAAGCAGGCACAGCGTGGACATGTAGCTTAGCTTTACCTATATCACTATATAAGAAATTGTAAACACTAACACCAGCTGAGGAGTGAATAAACCCAGGGCTGGATCAATCCTCTGCCATATTTCAGGAGCCTGGTGGAAAGCTCAAATGAGTGATCCTATACAGGCAATGCCCTAAATATTGTACATACAAGAGCTTGCCTAGCAAACAAAGAATACCCTAGAATTTGTAATTGCCACAACTCTCCAGGGCACACAATGACACACAGATATGTGCAACAGGATGAATCCAATCTGTGTTTTCAAACAGGCACAGTATGGACATGTAGCTAGTGTTTACACGTATCATTTAATCCTCCATTGCCTCAGAAAAATCAAAGTTATCAATGTCCCTTTTTAATGTACATTACCAAGTTTAAGTTACAATGTAGATGACTTTGACTGAAATGATAACGTGGTATAAAAAACCTGTTAAATAACCAAATAAACAAAGTCCAGCCAAGGAGCGGGGTAAACCTGAGACTTGATCACAGCAGTCCACCACCTCTGTTGGCTGTGTCTAAGGCTATAACTCTTGCAAGGCTAGTTACATTAACATACTCACAGTTCTCAAGAAGTCTGCATGGCGATTAAATCGCCTATGCAATGCTGCCAGGCCATTAGCAGCTTCCTCTTATTGTGCATAGCCCCAGAGTGAGGAAACAAGAGCTCCTGCTTTGGGGCTATGAGGCCTGCTTGCAGATGGAGGTCGGCATTGGAGGAACGTGGGTTCCTACTATGTGCCTCCATTTCCTCTCTCTACAACGTCTGGTTACACACTGCTGATGTCACCTCCTCTGGATCTGCAACAGGTGCTAGTCAGCATGCACCCATTGCTAACCGGTGCATGTGCTTTAATGGCCATTGTCGTCGCACATTCATGTACCTCTTCTCTTCATACTTTACTGCCAGTTCAGGACTTTTGAAGTACACCACAAAGCAAGCTTGCAATGAGAATGGGGTGAAATGTCACACCTGGCCATGGATACATAGCCAACTCTCTGCATCCAACCTGTCAAAACTCAGAATACACATACCATGATGCATCACACAGCATGCCAAAGAGTCCAGCTACAGAGTGGCCAAAGTACACATTTTCTGCCACGTGAGCCACGTCAAGTTGTCAACCTGCATAACTATTGAAATGGGTCTGGGTGTGAGTGTATTTGGCTGCCGCTGCCACTACATAGTGACTCTCAGTGATGCTGCAGCTCTTACATGTTCTGTCAAGTGTGATCTCAAGTAGATTCACAGATTCATCTGACCTGCCCATGGAGATGACTGTGACCGACCAAATGCACATTTGGCAATGGTGAGAACTAAATTCACTTGTCCTGGTTTGAAAGGCAGTGTCACAACCATTAGATAACACCTCCTCTTGCAATGAGGTGGCATTCAAAAATTGTTAGGTCTGTGCCATAAACTGTCCATATCATCAGGCCAATGGGGACACATCCTGAATTCCCTATATGTAGATGTTGGAGGAAATGAGGGTGAGGAGATGTAGGACTGAGCTATTTGAAGACATCAGTGATTGCAAGCCACTCGAGCACAGCCACCTTTTCATGACACATACCTTCCCAACAGGCTGCACCTGCAAAGTGATGGACCGTGGAGTAATCTGCACACATCTGCAAATATGGGAAAAGTACCAGAATCTTGCCAACATCCCCCAGTGTAGTCAGTGGAGTAATGGACACTATTGAAATCCAAGAAAGCATGCGATAAACACAAAACAGTTGTGAAGGAAACAAAGAGGGAAAACGCTCCTTGCTCAAGGTGTCCCTATTTCAGTACTCCTAGAAAATGGACTATGCCGTCGGTGGTGCATAGTTGAGAAGTTTGTCATTTCCTGGAGTGAGATCCTAAGCCAGTCCTGGTAATATGAATACCTCAGTCAGATGCATAATGGGACTGGCAGTACTGATTTCATTGCAACATATTTAAAACATAAATAACATCAAGAAAATACACTACCTTAACATGACAAGCCATAATTAAGACACCCAAACCAAAAATATAGCCTACTAGCTCAGATCTGGGATGGTCCTCAAACCAGTGACCTTCCCATTACTATGCAACCATAATTTCTGTAGCAGCTACTAGAGCTGTAGGTGTCAGTGTCAATCACCCAGCAAATAATGACTGCTCTGAGGTAACTACAACCTCTCCCCACCGGGCCAGTAAGTATATCACCCAGGTGGGCACAGGAACCCAAGGACTGTGCTTAAGAGACCCACAGGGCTGTTCACATAATGTAGATATGTGTAGTTTCATATTCACAAATCCTTCTTACTGCACACATACACACACAGCCCCCCCCCCCCCACCACCCTACCCTTGGCCTGATTTGCCAGGGTTATCATGTCCTAAAAGCAGTGGCAAACCATCTATTTCAGCCACTTCTAGGAGTGAGGTCTTAACCCAGTCCTGAATCTCTAACAGTAACATTTGGAAGTCCCATGGGACTGACAGAAGTCACTGAAATATTTAGAAGCAGCAACTACATATACCTGAGAACATTTCAAAGTCACATTGTGTCTATGCTGTCATCATAGAACACGTGCACAATAGGGGCGTTCACATTGCACAATACTGGTGTTCACATTGTCCAAGCCTTAAAAAGCTGCAATGACCCCAGTGCTATGGATGATATACAGCCAGTATAGGATATGTGACTTGCTGGATCACATCCAGCCCATAGTCCAATCAGTGAGTTCTTGGAACACACACACCTTGCTAGCTTTCAGAGTAGGGCTAAGAATGGTGTTGAGAACTGGTTTGAGATGCATTATAGGAGTCTGATTCAGTTCTGGGTTCACCCCATCACATGTGGAGATATATGATCCTTAATTGTGCACTGTCAAAATGTAATCCTGAGTCACTGCAAGAGTATTTCTGCCAATACATCACCAGGCTTGCCATAAAAGGTAATGGAGAGTGGTAGGATCTCCTGTGGTCCCAGTGAGGATCAAACTAGAATCTGATACACATTAAGCCACTGCTCTAACCACCAAGCTACACTTCTGCTCCTTTTGGTAATACACTCCATCACAACAAAGAGACAGCTTCCTGCATGCACTGGCCTACACACTGGCCTAACTGAGATATTCAGGGCAGATGTGTGTCCCCGATCTTGCAGGTTGCACAAGAGCAATGCCTGCAGTACATTGTGTGATACAGTATAGTCTGCAAGAGTTTGCTCAATTCAGATGCCATAATAAAGCAGAAGTCCTTACCAAACAGGCACAGAATTTCACAGCCCAAGTCCATGGCCATGACAGACACCTATATCCTCCCACTGATGCCCTGAGACATTAGTTGCCTGGAAATAACTGATCCACAAATGTAGCGTACTACATTACTGCTCACCTTGCTCACTCTGCTTGCAATTATGGCCATGTCTCACAGCATGAGTGCTAAGTTTATTGGTAAAAATCCCCTACGCGTTTTGGCGTCTAGCCTTCATCAGGGTGGTACGCATCTAAAAACAATTATAACACATAATAATAAATAAAACTGATACAACTGCATATTAAAAACATATACAAATAATATAAAAAACATACATACAACAGTGTACGCTAGTGGGAAATGAATGCTGGTCTCTTGGTTACCAAGTCAGTGCTCTCACCATTAGACGACTACTCCTATTTTTGTCGCAAATCTTTAGATGAGTTTTAATCACCAAATCCTTTCAGCCATAGTTTCATGTAATCCAGCATCTGATCCTCTAAAATGCAAGCCACGGATTTTAAGAGGAATTATGAGGAGAAATATTTTCAAAATATTTGCCTTCATTATGTGGCTGTCTAAAACTTGCTTTTTTAAACATGAATGATTTTAGCTGCAATGAGAAGAGCTGCTTCCAAGAGCATGTTTAGGTCAGAGAGGGAAGAGTTTGCATGTAAATGACATTTTCAAATCTATACGTGATCTTTTCCAACACAAAGTACACCTACAGAAAGAAACAGGTGCACGCGACCATGCTGTGACTGGCAATGGACCACAACTGAGGATGTAGTAAAAGCTGTTAGTGTAGCTGTGCTTAAAACAGGTTTGGACAAGTTCCTGGAGGAAAGGTCCACAAACCATTATTAAAGAGGACCCGGATAATCCACTGCTGCCCCAATACAAGCATTATGGAACCTGTGTGTCCTTCTAAGAAACTGCTAGGTACTTGTGACCTGGACTGGCCACCGTTGGAAACAGGATATTGGGCTTGATGTACATTGGTCTGACCCATTATGACATTTCTTATGTTCTTACAGTAAATGTCTTTGAATATCAGGCCCTTGATATTTAACTATGATGAGGTTCCTTTTCTGCTGGCATAGTCATGCTCATGCTTTGTAACAGACTGTTTCATTTGAATATAGCCAAATTGTTCCTCCTTTGACGACAAAGCGGTTTATTCCAGCTCCTACTTTGTCTTTTGATAAAAATCTTAACTCTGTGGTCAGGTTGTCTTGTTTTCCTTTTAATGAACTCTGCCAGAGTGCACTCTATTTCTGCCTCATTGAATTCTTTAGACAGTTATACATGTTATGTTACCACAAGACTAGATTACTATAATTATTTATTGGTTGCATTGCCAGATAGATCTATAAATAACTTTTAATTGGTTCAGATTGTCTTTCGGGTTCGCTGGGAAGGGTAGATGACTGAACAGCTTCACTGGTTATAACTGAAACAATGAACTGACTTTAAAATCCATTTTCCTTCATTTAAGCTATATGGTTTAATTTATTATATTAATATTTTATGTTGACTTTGGAGGTAATTTTATAAAGTATTTCTGCAAAGGGAAGCATGTTTTACTCACAGAGCATACTGTAGCTATTATAAAATTGCATTGGAAAATACACTTACAAAAGTACAAATGCCAAAAAGTGCATGTGCACTTTTATGCCATCTTGGGGCTCACATCTTTGAGGGGAGAGTTGGAATGGAGTTAGAAGGTTAGCATGCTCTTATAATATACACATGTACCACTATAGAGCATATCCATGTAACTACACCAGCCTTTTTCGCATTTGTTACTACTGGAGTCAGTACTGAGACTGTATTTTATTAAGGCACGCACACGCACATATGTTGCCTTTATGAAATATAATATCCAAATGTCAATTAAGGAGACCCACATTGCAGGCTACAATAGAAACCCACAACAAAAGATTCCCTGTTATTCCAAAAAGAATTTTACAAAAACATCTTATTAACTAGATTACTTTCTCTTTCAGAAAACTTAGCATTATCATACAGTATTCACTATAAAATGATGACTCCAGGTGCATTAATATGGAGGATGAATTGGTGTTTTTAATTGGTACAGACCTTCAAAGGAAGCTACCAAAGAATTCTGGGAGCTCTCTTTTATCCTGTGTTCTACATACAGACACCTACACATTCTATTAGCTTTAAATTGGCAATCCCGGAAGAATAGGGGATAGGCTTTCTAAATAAACTATATGTAGTGAGAAATGTCAGTTATGATAACATTCTAGATTTGCATGACTGGACTGGAAAAAATAAAAATATCCTCAAAAGTCAATTTCTAACAGATTTTTGTGCTCTTTATATTCTGGTATTCTCAGTAATACATATACTCTTTATTTTTGCAAGACCTTGAGCAAAATCTGTAATTATTAAAGGACATTGCGATTATGGAACATTTCCTGTGTTTTGCTAATTTATACATATATATTGTATTCAAATTAAAAGCAGAATAACTACTTTTGCAAAAACACCTCTATGACTTAACAGTTTTTTTTTCATAATTAATAGATCATTGTGGTATGATTTATTATAACTGGATAAAAATTATGACAGATTAAAAATAGAAACATACATCTCCAGCTAATTAATATTTGACTGTAGCAGTCACACTATTGCAGGTTGCATTATCTTCTAATAACTTTGTTAAGCAAAAACGATTTTAGTATAGACTTGTGAAACAATTTAATGGGCACATTAAAAAGTCATTTAGGGGGCTCACGTGATGGCAGCCTAGAGAGTAGATGTAAGTGGCATAAACTCCTTTCCTCCTGGGATTAAACCACTGTTTTTCTGTTTTAGTACGACTAACCTGGAGATTGGGCTGGAAACAGAAGTTAGATCAAATGGCCTCCAGGTCTGGATGTAAGAAGGTGACCACAGCAAGTGCCAGACAGGGTAAGCCAGGGAAATCGGGCCAGCAGCAGACTATGATTAAATGCATGCAGCGATATAATGGTGCCAGTGCCATAAATGATAGCCATACCTCATCTCCGGCCTTATGGTTTCTGGGGTCTCCCGCTTGCCAGCTTCAGAGTGCAGCCCCCTGTTCACTTTAGAAACACTGCTTCTGGAAATTCAGTCTGGCCATGCTAAGATTCATGACTAGCTGTAAAGATACAGTGGATCTTAACATGGTCAGAGGCAAGATGAGAGAGCTGGAAGATTGCATTGAACAGGCCGAACAATGCATCTCAATTGCGGAGGATGATATTACCATGCTGCAGAAAGAAGCTGGTGATAATCGGTCTCAAATACAGAAGCCATCTGCAAAAGTCCGTGTTCTGGAGAACGGATCCAGAACAATCTGCAGCTGATAGGAGTTCCAGAGGATATAGAGAAGGGCCCTATGGATGGCTAGGTGAGCAGGTACTGTATTTAGAGAGGCAGAACTACCTGAGGATCTGGCTATAGAGAGGATCTTGCTACAGCATGTTAACCAGGATGGACGGCCATATACAATTCTATTCAAAATACTTAATTTTAAACATCAGGAACTCCTGCTGCACTTGGCTTTCTATCACCCATGCTAATGTTTTAAAACTCAAAAGCCATGCTGTTTCAAAATTTTAGTGCCAAAGTCAGGGAGATCAAGCATCAATTTCATCAGCACAGCATACAGCAGCGGCTTCTGTATCCTGCTTGTCTTCTGATCCAGTGGTAGGGGGAGATTGTTACATTTGCCACAGCAAAGGAGGCTAAAAAGGTTCTCTTAATGTACTTCACAGATGACCCACCATTTGACAAAGTGAAAAGTGGGTGGTCAGAAATGAAAGTCTGGGCCCTCTGGGTCATCGGATTGAAGCTTTCATGTTTATGGTAAACAGATTACTGCTGTAATGGAAGGGTTTGCAGCGGAGGATGAAAGCTTGAGTCTGCCTGATCACTATGCCAAGAGTTGTCCCAGACATTGTGATCAAGCAGGACTCAAGCTTTCATCCTCCGCTGCGAACCCCTCCATTCCAGCTTATCTGCTCATAGGTACTGTTTGTTGCATATATGGTAGGGGGTGATGGTTTCACCTAATTTATTTATTTATTTATTTTACATTTCTTCTATACCCTGCTATTTTAGATCAGCGCGGTTTACATTCAACATCAACTATTGCCATGCTGTTTGCTTATCTGTTACCTGGGGGGATGCAAAGGCATGGTGGTCTGCTTGATTTTGGTCCTCTAGAGGCAGGGACATCCCTCAAATAGTGAGAGCAATTTCTGGATTTGGTCTAGTTTATCTCCACCAGCATAACTCAACTATTGGCTGCGTCTGGGAGTCTCCAAAGCCTGGTGCTCCCTTGCCAAGTTACCTGTGGTATTTGGTTGAATGGAAATTGGGTTTTTTTTATTTGTGGTGGGTGGGTGGGGGTATTTTACTTGTCTGTTAGGTATCTGTGGGGGTCTGTAGAGGGGGGAGGGGATTTTGTTTATTTTGTTTATTAGTATTATGTTATTTGTCATGAATATGTTTTTCCAAGATGATTTAGTGGCTTATTGCTATTATTATGTTATTTTACCCTGGAAATTATTTGTACTGTGACAGGGATAAGACTTAGAGTGTGTACGGGAGGACTAGGAGGCTCGCAGGGAAACATGGGAATCCTGTACTTACAAATGGAGTAGAGGAGTGGCCTAATGGTTGGGGCAAGGTACCTCAGGTTGGGGGTTCAAATCCCACTAGAGGACAGCAACCTCTAGGTTGGGGTTTCTAGTCCCACAGGTGCTCCTTGTGGTCTTGGGCAAGCCACTTAACCCTCCATTGCCCATGTTCCCTGTAAAATAGTTATCTCCAAGTTATAATGCCCTGTTCAATGTAATTTCAGTTTGTTCAATGTAAACCACCTTGATATCATGAAAAGACAGTATATAAGAAATGATAAATAAATATACTGAAAGGAATGTGCTGTGTTAAGACAAGTTGATTGCCTTGTAAGGGGAAATGACTAACAGCTGTGGAGTTACTGATAAGCTGTGGTGGGCCTCAGGGGATGAGTTAATGACGTATGTATATGTTTTTGCTCATGTATAAAAGCTGGAAAGCCCCTTTACTCTTTGGAATAAACTTACATACTACTTATATCCGAGTGTGTGTGTTTGTTCCACTAGAATTCCAGACAAAGAAGGTAAGGTGGTTCCCCAGCCCAGGGCAGCCAGCATCCCGAAGGGGTAAGTGGTACATAGTGCTGGGAAAGGAGCAACCCACACTTACAATTTGGTGTCAGAGGTGGGATTTCCCCATTGCACTGGGATTTCCTGACTTCTTCAATTGATGCAGCTTTGGTAGCTCATCTCAGGAATGCGCTTTGGTAGTGCTATGCATAACAGGGACGTCCCGCTGGGTCTGTTTTTTATTTATTTATTTAGTATACATTTGTATACCGCTACTTCCAGCGATCAGCAGCGGTTTGATTACAGATTGGAAATTGTCAAATCATGACAGGAAATTTTTGAGGTATAAACACATTGATTAGACAGGAAAGCACAGCACACAGAGAACTATTTTACAGGGAACATGGGCTATGGAGGGTTAAGTGGCTTGCCCAAGACCACAAGGAGCACCTGTGGGACTAGAATCCCCAGTCCTTCCGGCCCAAGGTTGCTGTCCTTCAGTGGGATTTGAACCCCCGACCTTCCGGCCCGAAGTACCTTGCCCCAACCACTAGGCCACTCCTCCACTCATACACTAGGCCACTCCTCCACTCATACACTAGGCCACTCCTCCACTAATACACTTTTCCTTCTCTGTGGCTTGTGTGATTGTGTGAGCTTAGCAAGACGCCCCTGCCCAGCCCGAAGTGATAGCGCTAGTGACGGTTGTTGGAAGAAAGCAAAAGCAAGTGGCCAAGCGTGCGACTGTTGGATATTAATTAGAGGATGGGGGGTCCCAAGGTAAGGGGACCGCCCCAGAATCTGCGGGAGTGCCTGTGCAGCCAAAGGTTGTGATAAGGTTTAAAACGACAGCCAAGAAGGCATCCTATTCTCGCTGTACCCCAGTCCCCCCCCCCCGGCGCACCCCCTGCAGATGGGGAAACGCCAAAGGAATATGTGGACAGAGTGGCAGGGGACCATTATATTAATCCCTGGGTGGATAATATGGCGGGGTGGACAGAAGGACTACGTAGCTCAAATCCTTTTCTCAGGGAGGGTAGTTTCTCTGCCTGGCATTTAGATATGATTCGGGGATTGTGTCTGGGGGATAAGAAAGGTTTTCCCTTTTATTCCGGAGACCTGAAATGGTCGAAATCTTATATGAAGGAATGTGGTACTGTATGGATACAACTGGCCCCTTATTATAATGGTCCGCACCAACCGGTGCTTAACTCGCTCCGGGAACTGCCTCTGAAGCCGGCGAAGCCGCCCCCACCCCAGGTGTCCGTATCCCAGGTGTCCTCCTCCCGGGGGTCCACGACCCCTCTGCCATATCAGCCAATTTACCCCTCCCTGATTGGATCATCTACCATGGTACAGCCAGCCAGAGACTCTGACTCATTCGAGGACATTGTTCTGGCTGTGGCTACTCCTACCGCGCACCCACCGGCAGTACTGGCGGGATGTGCCCCCTCCCACCGGGAACTACCTATAGATAAAATGTTTTGTCAGATATGCACTACTTATGAGGCCGTACGTGGCATAACGAAGGAGCCAGCTGTTCCGCCTTCACCGCCGTCAGCTGCCCTACCCACTCACTCGAGATCAGGGCCCGTCCCTGCTTATCGGGACACGCCCAGGGGGAATGTGTCTCGTAAAGTGTGTCAAATATCCCAGGAGGCCCCTGCCGGAGGTTTGGGGATGCCAGCGGGGGCTGGAGGGTCTGAGGTTTCCCCTTCCGTCCCGCCAGAGTCCCTCATTACCCCCCCTAATTCCCCCCTTCCGATGCCTTCAACTGAAGATCGGGAAGGGCATCAGGATCAGAGTAGGGCTAGAGCTCATAGGGAAAGTCCTAGCCCTCATAACCCTTTTCATAAGCTTTCTAACAGTGATAGAGTGACAGGAGACCCTACCTTTAATGGCCATATATACACCCAGTACCCTTTTCTAACTATTGGTAGTCAGCTTGTTGTTAAGCCCCTAGATCTCGCTATCCTCTCTTCTATTTTACAGCATTCCCCGAATCCCATGAAAATGCCAGCTGCCACTGTGCATTACTTGCAACACATGACCCGCGGGTTGTAGTGCATGGCACAGGACTACCGCCTCATTATTGAAGGGGGTTTGGGGTATGATGAAGAAACCCCGCTTGATTTCTCTAAAGTAAAGTCCCTGGCGAACCCTTATGAGACACCAGATGATTCCAATTACCCCCTCCGATATCCCGAGGTGGTTAAAAAGATGTGGGAGGAGGTGTTAGGAGAGTTTGAGCGTTTATTTGGGGCAAAACAGAATTTTGCTGCGTCTATTGCATGCGTGCATGAACCAGGGGAGGGAGTTTCACAGTTTGTGAGAAGGTTTCGTAAGTGCTGGAAGGAGGAAACAGGCATATCACAGGAAGGCATGAT
Source organism: Ichthyophis bannanicus (assembly GCA_033557465.1). Lineage (NCBI taxonomy): Eukaryota > Metazoa > Chordata > Amphibia > Gymnophiona > Ichthyophiidae > Ichthyophis > Ichthyophis bannanicus. Next base: position 163,418,534 of record CM066036.1, on the reverse strand, counting down.
GGCCTTGATGTATATTCAGATGCTGTTTGGGTCTATGCGCCCTGAAGTGACCGTAGCATGTAAGCGAATGACAGATGCTTGGTTTAGCATGACTCTGGCAGAACTGGAGAAGGTAATATTAACGAAGGAAGCGGCGGGATGTTTTAAAAATATGGATGTTAAGAAAGGTAAAATTTCTCATGCCTGGCAACAGGATATTGGTTACTAGCAATCCTACCACGGAGGGTTTCAGCCCCAGGGGCCTCAGTGGTCACACTCTCATGGGTGGAGGGGACTTCGGGGCCGGTTTCGAGGTGGACGAGGTGGTGGAAGGGGAGCAGGGCAGAGCATATAAAGGAATCAGATTTGTTTTCATTGTAAGCAACAAGGATATTGGAAAAATGAGTATCCTTATGCGGTAGGCAGTGGCTCTATATCAACTCAAGAGGGATGGTCTCTGCCCCCCTCCGCGACACCATCGGCACCACCCCACCCCCCCGGGTAGTAGCCCCGCAACCCCTGTTATCCCTATTGCATAGCAACAGCCCCCGCAACGTCCATAGGGCTGCCCTGAGGCAACGGTTCCGATCTGGGTTCAGTTAACGGGTGGATGGAAGGAGCCCCCTTGTTGTACATTGTGCATTAATGGCCAGCAAGTCTCCTTTGTAATCAATACAGGAGCGACTTGCTCTATGTTGCATACATCTATTTGTAGGGAACCCTTAATGCCAGGTCCTGCCTCAGTTGGGATAAATGGAACCTCTACCCCCACGTGGATTACACTCCCGTTGTCTGTCTCCGCGCTTGGTAATAATGCTGTTCTGTTTACACATTCATTTACGATCCATCCAGCAGCTTAAATGTGACTTGCAGAAAGGCTCCCTTATCCCATCTTAAGGCAACTGGCCTTAGTGGGCATTAATGTGCATACTGGGCAAGCAACACCCAGTGTCCACTTAACGCCCGCTAACTAGCTGCCAGCACCCATAACACCAGAATGCCTACTCCTCGCCCCATCCTTTAACACACGTTGGGACCCTTAATGGTGCCATTTTCCACTCCCAAATGGTGTGCCTTTAGCATAATTTAGTAATTGTACCTGTTAGTGTGTGGTAAATCCATGCTAATGTTTAGCGCAATTTAATAAACATGACCCTCAGTTCTTAGGGTGGATCGGGGCAGGTTCATGGCTGAGAGTGGGCATGTTGCCTTTCCTCAGTGGCAGGAAAAGTAATGGAGGCACTCCTGAAAGAAATAATAGTGGACTTTCTCAAAACCAATAGGTTGCATGATCCAAGGCAACATGGTTTTACTAAAGGATGATCATACCAAACAAATCTGATTGATTGAATTCTTTGACTGGGTAACCAGAGAACTAGATCAAGGGCATGAGATGGTTGTGATCTACCTAGATTTCAGCAAAGTCTTTGATACTGTTCCTCATAGGAGGCTTATCGATAAACTGAATAGCCTGGGGATGGGTTCCAAGGTGGTGAACTGGATCAGAAATTGGTTGACTTACAGGCAACAGAAGGTGACGGTAAATGGAATCCACTCGGATGAAAGGAAGGTGATTAGTGGTGTGCCACAGGGACTGGTCCTGGGACCATCCTGTTCAATGTATTTGTGAGTGATATTGCTGAAGAACTGAATGGAAAAGTCTGTCTTTTTACAAATGACACAAAAATGTGCAACAAAGTACACCCCTCTAAGGGAGTGGATAACATAAGGAAAGATCTACAAAAGTTGGAAGAATGGTCTAATGCTTGGCACTTACGATTTAATGTGAAGAAATGCAATGTCATGCACTTGGGATGCAGAAATCCAAGGGAATTGCATGTGATGGGGGGGGGGGGGCAAGAGATTGGTGTGCACAGACCAGGAGAAGGACCTTGGAGTGATTGTTTCTGAGGATCTCAAGGTGGCGAAACAGTGTGACAAGGCAGTGGCCAAAGCCAGAAGGATGCTGGGTTGCATTCAGAGAGGTATTAACAGGAGAAAAGAGGAAGTACTAATGCCACTGTATAAGTCACTGGTGAGGCCTCACTTGGAATATTGTGTTCAGTTTTGGAGACCATATCTTGCAAAAGATATAAAAAGGCTGGAAATAGTTCAGAGGAAAGTGACTAAAATGATATGGTGCCTGTGCCAGGAGACATATGAGAAGAGACTTGAAAACCTATATATATATACTCTTGAGGGGATGAGGGGTAGGGGAGATATGATACAGACCTTTAAATACTTAGAGAATTAATAAACAATAAATTACAGACCGGTGAGCCTGACATCAGTACCGGGAAAAATCGTAGAAACCATTATAAAGAATAAAATTACTCAGCATGTAGATAGTCATGACCTAATGGGAGACAGCCAACATGGCTTTAGACAAGGAAGATCTTGTCTTACTAATCTGTTATGTTTTTTTGAAGGAATGAATAAACAGGTGGACAAAGGTGAATCGGTTGATATAGTGTATATGGACTTTCAGAAAGCCTTTGACAAGGTCCCTCATCAGAGACTTTTGGCAAAACTAAAGAGTCATGGGATAGGAGGCAGTGTACTATTGTGGATCAGGAACTGGTTAAAAGATAGAAAGCAGAGGGTAGGGCTAAATGGCAAATTTTCCCAATGGAGAAAGGTGAATAGTGGTGTACCCCAGGGATCTGTGCTGGGTCCGCTGCTTTTTGACATATTCATAAATGACCTGGAAAGTGGAATAACGAGTGAGGTTATCAAATTTGCAGATGACACAAAACTATTTAAAGTTGTTAAAACCCAAGAAGATTGTGGAAAATTGCAAGAGGATCTTGATAAATTAGAAGACTGGGCATCAAAATGGCAGATGAAATTTAATGTGGACAAGTGCAAGGTTATGCACCTAGGGAAGAACAACCCAAACTATGGTTACACGATGCAAGGTTCCACATTAGGAACCACCACTCAGGAAAAAGATTTAGGCGTCATTGTGGATACCATGTTAAAACCCTCGGCCCAGTGTGCAGCGGCGGACAAGAGAGCAAATAGAATGCTAGGTATGATAAGGAAAGGAATGGAAAATAAAACAAAAGATATTATAATGCCTCTATATCGTTCCATGGTGAGACCGCACCTTGAATATTGTGTGCAATTCTGGTCACCGTATCTTTAAAAGGATATAGCGATTTTAGAAAAGGTTCAGAGAAGAGCCACCAAAATGGTAAAGGGGATGGAAGGATACTCCTATGAAGAAAGGCTAAATAGGTTAGGGCTCTTTAACCTGGAAAAGAGACGGCTGAGGGGAGATATGATAGAAGTCTATAAATTAATGAACGGAGTGGAACGGGTAAACATAGATCGATTGTTTACCTTATCAGAATATAGAAAGACTAGGGGACATGCAATGAAGCTACAGGGTAAACTATTTAAGACTAATAAAAGAAAAAAATTTTTCACTCAACGTATAATCAAACTCTGGAATTTTTTACCAGAGGATGTAGTAAAGGCTGTTAGTGTAGCTGGGTTTAAAAAAGGTTTGGACAAGTTCCTGGAGTAAAGGTCCATAAACCATTATTAAGAAGGGACCCAGGATATCAATGCTTGACCCAGTACAAGCATTGTGGAACCTGTGTCTTTTGGGGAAACTGCTAGGTACTTGTGACCTGGATTGGCCACTGTTGGAAACAGGATACTGGGCTTGATGGACCTTGGTCTGACCCAGTATGGCATATCTTATGTTCTTATAAATAAACCTTTTTCAAAGACGGGGAAGCTGCAAAACTAGAGGACTTAACATGAAGCTGCAAGGGGGTAAACTGAAAGGCAACATCAGGAAATACTTTTTCACTGAAAGGTTGGTGGATGCTTGGAATGCCCTCCTGATGGAAGTGGTGGCGGCGGCAAATACAGTGACAGAATTCAAAATGACATGGCACAGACACAGTGGACCCCTCATAGCAACATGATAAAATCAATATAATCTTAACTGTCTCTGCTATCTCAATAAATAGGGGTCACCTTCACGCAGCAGTGGATACACCCCTAAACAAAGGCATGGGGAGGCTTGACCTGCACGGAGTGACAGGTGCACCTACTCTTGCCACCTTGCTGGGCAGACTAGATGAACCATGATGGTCTTTATCTGCCGTCATATACTATGTTACTATGATGAGTGATGACGGGATAGTGGTGTTAAGTACAGCTATGCTACTGGCAGTCAGGTAGTGTGGCAACTGGGAGGCCTGCACAAGGTGCTGAAATTTAAAGGGTATTGTATCTTAATACACTAACCCACAAATAGTTTGAAACAATATAAGTCCCATTTTGCATGCCCTTCTGTTGATGATTTGTGGCCTTCCTGACACTTTTTGTGCCCTTTGCCCCTCTTCTGGTGCCATGGGATGTTTGTTACACTCTTGATGGCTTGCACTGCTGTTGCCTCTGTTATAGATGCCTGCCAGCAAGTTTCCAGTATGTTTGCTTGAAAACAGAAGGAAGACCTCAATGTTCTATTGTAATATAGCTTTCCCTATAGACTTAAATGGGAACAAATAGGACAAATGCACCAATGATTTAGTATACAAACACGTACCGTACAGGCCCAGCAGACGAATATAGACGAACACAAAACTTTTTGACATTCACATCCCTAGGAGAAAAACCTTTCTGAATCCAGTCCAATCCAAATTATAAGCATTTGGAACAATCTGACAGTATATCCTGATTGAACTGGATTTCTCTTCCCTATTATGATGTATTAAGATTTAATAGCAGAGGGATGATCAAATGATGAACTCCAAATAAAAATGTTGCATGAATTTCTTATGGGGATTTTGGTGAACAGATGTATGATAGCACAGCAGGAGGGGAAAGGCTTAAAAGGTTAGGACTCTTCAACCTGTAAAAGAGATGGGCGAGGGGAGATATGATAGAGGTCAATAAATTAATGAGTGGAACGGGTAAATGAAGATCGATTGTTTGCACTATCGATAAGTAGAAAGACTAGGGGACATGCAATGAAGCTACAGTGTAATCCATTTAAGACTAATAAAAGAAAATTATTTTTTCACTCAATGCATAATCAAACTCTGAAATCTGTTACCGGAGGATGTAGTAAAAGCTGATAGTGTAGCTTGGTTTAAAAAAGGTTTGGACAAGTTCCTGGAAGAAAGGTCCATAAATCCATTATTAAAGAAGACCGGGGACATCCACTGATTGCCCCAATGAAAGCATTGTGGAACCTGTGTATCCTTTCGGGGAAACTGCTTGGTACTTGTGACCTGGATTGGTCACTGTTTGAAACAGGATACTGAGGTTGATGGAACTTGGTCTGACCCAGTATGACACTTCTTATGTTCTTAGCAAAGTATTTTTTATCAGTTTGTTTGCAAATTAATAGAATTTTGTACTGAATGAGTCTGAGAAGAAAACTTCTTTCTTAAATGTTTTTTTATTGAATCCAATCAGCAACTCAGCAGGTTCTGGCATTTTTGAAAGACTTCCTTTTGGAAAATAGATATGGTAAGATTGTTGAAGCATTTAACCCCCACTCATTCATGAGTTTGATAGTAATAGAATGCATTTGAAAGTGGATAATGACTAATTAAATTACTGAATATCCTCCCTTGTGATATTTAGGGGATGTACTATAGGGTTCATCACTAACAAAAGCATGTATTTCTTCCTGGTAAACCAAAGTTCTTGCATTTTGCTTTTAATTCACTTTCAAGGACACATACACTAAAAATAGTAATGGTTGCCTGAGCACACCACAATAACAAAAATAAGTTTCAATCTTAAAAGCAATAAAACCCTACTATAGAACCTCTACCAAACAAAGAAAGCATTATCACTTGGACAATAACACTGTTGATTCCAATGCAGAACAACTATGGCATCATCAAATAGGCAATTGTCTTTTTTTCATTAAAATAACACTACTCTTATGGCCTCCCGACTTCACACTTCATTCAGTATATTAAGCTCTTCTGAACAATAGATAGTTGATCCTATTTTCTTTCCAATTATAGTTCTCCATTGACTTCTCATTGTGAGTAGTCATATCCCCACATTCTACTGTCTACAGTTTATCTCATTTTTCATATCCTTCTATATCACATCAAATTATTTTTAACGAATCTATTGAATATTATATTTAAGACCTATTCTTGCAATATTATTATCTTTTGTCTTTTTGAAATGATAAATTGCTACTTCTATGCTTATAAAGAAATTGTATGTGGTGAATCATTCCTGAAAATAATATCTATTTGGTTTGGGGTATAGCAAAATGAGAGTGGGTATTCTTTAAACTCAGGAAGCAGTCTCTAACATGGACACATATGCTGATACTTACAGATGTAAATGTTTAAAAGTTTTAACTAAAGAGATCATTTAAAAACATAGACATTTTTTATTTTAATAACAAAAAATATCAGATTCTGAAACAGGATATGGAATGTTTGAATGACGACTAGGGGATATCTATAAAAACCAAGGAACATAAGAACGTGAGAACTGCTATACTGGGTTAAATGAATAGCCCATCAAACACAATGTCCTGTTTCTAACAGTGGCCAATTCAGATCACCTGGACGAATCCCAAAAAATAGATAGATTCCTCGCTGCCTATCCCCAGTTAAAAGCAATAGCTTTCTTCAAGCTGATCTTAATGACAATTTATGCACTTTTCCTCCAGGAATTTGTCCAAACATTTTCAAACCCAGCTAAGTTATTTTTTTGCATATCCTCCAGCAACAAGTTCTGGAGCTTAACTGAACTAGAGAAAAATGTTTGCAGCACTACTGTGAAATTTAGTGCTTGCATAGTACAAAGTTTTGGGATGTGCATTTGTTTGAAATGTTCTTTCCTGTTTCTTTCAAACCAAAAAGGAAGTGTGTGTGTGTGGGGGGGGGGGGGGGGGAAACCCTTTCATTACTTTCTGTCTGTCATGCTTTACCTATTTACACATGTGTGCGCTATTATTGCTCAATAATAGACAATGTATACCCATAGAATGCACTATTGAGTGATAGCATTCACTATAACATTTCTCAAAAAATAAAAGTAAACAAAAAATCCCACAAACAACATGGGAAACTAAACAAAATGAAAAATTATGCCCTGTACACCCCTATAAAGTTTTGGAATTATTTTCAGACAAATGACTAGTTTGATCTTTTGAATAATCTATACACTGACTGTCTTTAAAGATCAACTTGTCAGTGTGGAAATACCAAAACAAAGCATGATGCTCTGACTGCCAAAGCTCTTGAGGGGTAAAAAGTTGAAGCCTCATTTATTTTCTAGGGCCTCATTTGACAGCAGCCCATAAGGTGACCATACTGAAATCTGTCATTTTATTTTTGCTTTTCTCTATGGTACTCACCAACATTGGTAGGAACTAGTAACAAAGGAGAAGCCTGATGAAAAAATGAAGTATTTGGTGGAAAATACATTTAAATCAATAGCCAACTTCTGAAAAAAGACAATGTTCTCACATTTGTAAATTTGCAATTTATTCTGACTATACAATTTTGTTTTATCACTGAGTATTTGATTGTAACTATATATTTATTTTTGTTATGCACCATTCCAATATGATATTTGTTAGAAATATGCAGAAAAATTAACCTACTTAGAACACATCAACCAAATAAGCCGTGAAATTAGTTGAAAATGTTTTATAAACTGGAGGAAATTGAACTAGATTTGATGCAGATTTGCTATGGATCTTCCAATTCAAGGAAAATTCACATATAATCTGCCTGCCTCAAATCCAATAGGGTTACTGATATGGCATTACTATATGATAGCAGATAAGAACATAAGAACATAAGATATGCCATACTGGGTCAGACCAAGGTCCATCAAGCCCAGTATTCTGTTTCCAACAGTGGCCAATCTAGGTCATACGTACCTAGCAGTTTCCCCAAGGGACACAGGTTCCACAATGCTTGTATTGGTTCAAGTATTGATATCCTGGGTCCCTTCTTAATAATGGTTTATGGACCTTTCCTCCAGGAACTTGTCCAAACCTTTTTTAAACCCAGCTACACTAACAGCCTTTACTACATCCTCCGGTAACAAATTCCAGAGTTTGATTACACGTTGAGTGAAAAAATATTTTCTTTTATTAGTCTTAAATAGTTTACCCTGTAGCTTCATTGCATGTCCCCTAGTCTTTCTATATTCTGATAAGGTAAACAATCGATCTACGTTTACCCGTTCCACTCCGTTCATTAATTTATAGACTTCTATCATATCTCCCCTCAGCCGTCTCTTTTCCAGGTTAAAGAGCCCCAACCTTTTTAGCCTTTCTTCATAGGAGTAGCCTTCCATTCCCTTTACCATTTTGGTGGCTCTTCTCTGAACCTTTTCTAAAATCGCTATATCCTTTTTAAGATACGGCGACCAGAATTGCACACAATATTCAAGGTGCGGTCTCACCATGGAACGATATAGAGGCATTATTATATCTTTTGTTTTATTTTCCATTCCTTTCCTTATCATACCTAGCATTCTATTTGCTCTCTTGGCCGCCGCTGCACACTGGGCCGAGGGTTTTAACATGGTATCCACAATGACATGTTATGTTTTCACGGGCTTCATTTTATGCAATGGGCCCTATTCTAGTGCATTTGTGGTCACTAATGCAGTAGTGCACTTTGGTCAGTCTGGTTCATAGTTTAAAAACCAGGTATCTGCATAAAACAGTGTTTTTTTAAGCATGAAAATAGCATGTCTGAGATGTTATGTTTATTAAAATTTGATATACCGCTCTTCGAAGGGATAGCAGAGTGGTTTACAATAAAAACAGTTTAAAAGAGACTGGAGAAGAAAGGAATGCTTTAATATCATAGAGTAGAGGAGCACAATCATAGTGGGCAAGTGGGGGTGAGAAGGGCCAAGGGGAGAGAGTAGCATCAGCAGGTGGCCAGGAGGGAGGGAGTAGCATCAGCCTGGAGCCCCTCTGCATCAGGTTACTGGGATGTCGAAGGCAGCATGGAATAAAAAGGTTTTGAGCTGAGATTTTGAAAGTAACAGAGTTCCTGTTGAAGAGCAGGGGGGAAATTGTTCCAGAGGTAGGGGCCAAGAAGGTAGAAAACAGAGTGTTGAGTTGATTCATATCTCTCCTGGGCAGCAGAGAGAAGGCATAAGAGACTGGAGTGAAACGAGCGGAGGGAGTGATGTGGGGCATGGAAGATTATAAAAAAAGAAAGGTAGGAGGGAGTACTTGGGTGAAGGACATTGTGAACCAATATGAGAATCTTGAAGTGGATGTTATTAAAGTTATCCCTTTTACAGGCTGCACATGTGTAAATGTACCCAAACTGTGAAGTAGTATTGCCTGGTTGAAGAGAGCTTTTTGTATTTACGTGTAGATGTTTGAAACTGTGCTTGTATATGAATAAACTAATAGAGGTGAAGCCAGATTTACATGGGTTATGGATCATGTAGGTAGGAAAAAGGGAGCCAAGCTCACTAGGGGTGTGCACAGCCAAAGAATAATTGAATTTATGCTTATTTAAAAATAAGTTTCCCAGTTTTTGTGTATGTTTCATGCCACTAATTTGTTTTTTAGATGCACATTGTATGTTTTCTAGAACTTTTAAGCATACAAATCAATTGTATACGAGTTAACTCATAGGTATATACATGAACAAGCTCCAAAACAATCTGACTACATGCTCATGAATGCACATGCTTAATATTAACATTTCGCAAGGCATTTTACAAATGTTTCTCTCAACATATCACCTTTTGTAAAATATCTATAAGTGCAGGAAATACAGGTTTAGTTGACAGCACTGACAGTAGAACCAGCCATGTTAACAAAGAAGCACAATAAAAAATGAGCAGCATCCCTTGGGGCTTTGAACTTCCATATGCAAGCATCTGATTTTACAATCTACACATGTAAATGTCAACACCTAAGAATATAAAGTGGCAGATTTCAGAAAACTGGATGTCCAAGGGGCGCCAATTAAGGAGCCAAGCTCCAAAACCCGAATTTTTAGGTGCATTTTACACAAGCGATTGTGCCTATTAGGGAAGGGTCATCTGTCTGTCTGTCCCTCTGTTTGCCATCTATCCATGCACATAGGGTTTTTTACTCTTGTAAAAAACAAACCCATGCTTTCCAATGAAGGGAACCCAGATCTGCCATTAATATGGCATGTCGAGAAATCATCCTGCAGACAAGATCTTCCATCTTGCAAGAGGTGTCTCCAGGGTCTTCTGCCCAGGAGGGAAGGGTTAGGATGACTGTTTTAGTTGCTGACTTGATCATTAGGCATGTAGAAAGCTGTATGGCTGCTGGCCATGAGGATCTCTTAGTCACCTGCCTGCATGATTCAAAGGTAGTAGACCTCACACTTAACCTAGATAGGATTCTAGACAATGCTGAGAGGCAGCTGGCGGTCTTGGTACATGTGCACTCTGACAACAAAGGAAAGTATGGGAGAGAGGTTCTGGAAGTTAAATTTAGGATTTAGGTAGAAAGTCGAAAACATGGACTTCCACGGTAGCATTATTAGAAATGTTCACCGTTCCATGTGCAGGGCCCAAGAGTCAGGCAGATCTCAGGTGTCTCAATGCATGGACGAGATGATGGTGCAGGGAAAAGGGCGTTAGATTTTTCAGAAACTGGGCAACATTCAATGGATCACGGTTCCTTTTCCCAAAAGATGGGTTCTATATTAACCAAGGTGGAACCAGGCTGCTGGCACTAACCTCTAAAAAAGAAAGAGAGCCGCTTTTAAACTAGTTATTGGGAAAAAGCCAACAGTCTCCTGGGAGCACAAGGTTTGGAATAATATATCTTTGAAGGATACTACCAAAACAGGGAAGTTAGAGCATTCCAATAGAAAGGTTGCAGTAAAGGTAAAATCAGTCCAGGTGCTCTTAAGTAGAGTAGACAGAATTGAAAGATTCCAAATTACCCTTGTCATCTGAAAAGTAGTTTGTCAAACTGAACCAAAAAATAATTAGAATTGCCTTTATACAAATGCTAGGAGTCTAAAAAATAAAATGGGAGAGTTAAAGTTTGCAGCACTGAATGAAAAGGTAGAAATAATTGCTGTCTCAAAGATCTAGTGGAAGGAGGATAACAAATAGGATACCATGTCATGAGGGTACAAAATATTTCACAAAATTTATTTATCTATTTAACTGGGGGGGGGGGGGGTTATACTGCTTTTTACCAGGTCAAAGCAGTATACATTTCACAGGGTGTATATTAGTGATAGTATATATCAAAATTGATGGAGGGGTAGCACTATATGTTAAATACAACATTGACTCAAGCAGGATAAAAGGTTTTTTGCAGAAAACTAAATGCATTATAGAATTATTATGGATAAAAATTCCATGTGAAAAAGGGGAAGGGAACAGCAGTGGGGGTGTACTACCATCCATCTGGCTATAATCAATGATCAGATAATGAAATGTTAACAGAAATTAGGGAAGCTAACGGAAATGATTAGGCTCATATTCAGTAGCGGTAGCAAGCCTGATTCACCACTTTTAAATTTAAACTGGATATAGAACTACTATTATTAGTAGTAATCATTTATGTAGTGCTACAAGGCGTATGCAGAGCTATACAAGAGCATATAGAAGATGGGCCTTCTCATTAGAGCTTATAGTCTAATCAAGACAGACAGTACAATATAAGAGAAACAAGGGGTTCAAATATGGAAAGGAGACACAAGGAGAACAAGGAAATTAGTATCCAAAAGCAGTCTCAAAGAGGTGAGCTTTTAGCATGGATTTGAAAAGGGGGAGAGATGAGACCCGATAGAAACATAGAAAAATCATGACAAAAAAAGACCACATGGCCTATCTAGTCTGTCCTTCCATATCAACAACTACAACAGTCCCCTTTTTCCCTTTAGAGATCATATGTGTTTGTCCCATGCTTTTTTGAATTCAGATAATGTCCTCTTCTCTACCACCTCCACTGGGAGACTATTCCATGGATCCACCACTCTTTCCGTAAATAAATGTTTCCGCATATCACTCCTGAATCTATCCCTTTCACCCTCATCCCATTTCCCCTTGCTTTCAATCAAAAGAGGCTCTCCCCCTGTGCATTTATGCCATGGAGGTATTTAAATGTCTCAGTCATATCACCTCTATCCCGCCTTTCCTCTAAGGTGTACATATTAAGATCCTTAAGTCTGTCCTCATATGCTTTATAATGAAGACCACTAACCATTTTAGTAGCCACCCTTCGTACTGACTCCATCCTGTTTATATCGTTTTAAAGGTGCAGTCTGCTAACCATTCCTCTTCCTAAGCACCCAAGCATCCTTCTAGCTTTTGCTGTCACCTTTTCTACTTGTTTAGCTACTTTAAGATCATCAGACACAACCACACCTAGGTCCCGCTCTTCTTTAGTGGACGAAAGTACTTCACCCCCTATACTATATTGCTCCCTTGGATTGCTGCAGCCCACATGCATGACCTTGCATTTTTTAACATTAAATTCCAGCTGCCAAATTCTAGACCATTCTTCAAGCTCATGTTATCTACACCTTCCTGGGTGTCTACTCTATTGCAGATTTTGGTATCATCCGCAAAGAGGCAAACCTTACCCGACAGCCCTTCTGCTATATCACTAACAAAGATGTTAAAAAATATCCTCAGAGTGAGCTCTATTTACCTGTATTCTTTGTCGCCTCCCACTCAACCAATTTCTAACCCAAGCAGTAACTTTAGGGTCCATCCCTAGGGTGCTCAGTTTCTTTATAAGTCACCTGTGAGGAACGGTGTCAAAGGCGTTACTGAAATCTAAATACATCACATCTGGGACTCTCCCTCAGTCCAACTCCCTGGTCACCCAGTCAAAGAAATCAATCAGATTTGTCTGACAAGACCTGCCTCTGGTGAATTCATGCTGCCTAGGAAGGGAAGCCAATGACGTGATTTGCGAAGAGGGGTTACATGAGTGTATTGGGGCTGGCGGAAGATTAACCATGCAGCAGAGTTCTGAACAGATTGAACAGGAGAGAGATGATTCAGAGGGAGACCAGCAAGGAGGAGGTTGTAATAGTCAAGAGGTAAGAGTGTATATGAGTTTTAGTAGTGTGTTTTAGAGAGGAAAGGGCAAATGTTCTTAATGTTATAGAGAAAGAAACAACAGACTTTAGCTATCTGTAGGATATGTGTGGAGAAGAAGAGGGAGGAGACAAAGATGACCCTAAGGTTGCGGGCCAAGGAAACAGGAAGCAGAAGAGTGTTATCAACAGAGACAGAAAAAGGAGGAAGGGGGGATTAGGGTTTAAGGGGAACAATAAGAAGTTCAGTCTTGGCCATACTCAATTTTAGATGGCCGTGAGACATCCAAGCAGCGATGTCAGATAGGCAGGCAGAGATACGGGCTTGGAGTGTAAGAGAAATGTCAGGTGTAGATAGATAGATTTGAGAGTCATCAGCATAAAAATGATTCTGAAAACCGTGGGAAGAGATGAGCACTGGCTATAGAGAGGGATGGCAGTAGAAGATGATCCACCAGAACAAACAAAATATTCTCTCCGACTGGTCTTAAATGTGCTACATTGTAGCTACATTTTATTTACTTATTTAACTAACATTTTAGTTCTATTGTGTTCTAGCTATCCAGTCAGCAACCATATTCAGCTACTGGCCACATAGCTAAACCAGCTAAAGTCAGACCAACCTTTTTTTGGCCTAACTTTAGCCGGTTTAAGTTAACTGGCCAGTGGCTGAATATGACCACTGCCGGTTAACTCTGCTGCTGCCCCTCTATGCCTTCGTAATGCCTCAGTGCTTGCCACCTAGCATCAGCGTGTTCAGTGGCACAAACCGGGGGTATTAAGAGGTTCTGCAATTTAAACAGCAGGTCTGCTAGCTGGTTAAACTGTTTTGAAAATGCCCTCCTAGTGATTTCAATTAGCCTGGTATTGACTGGTTAAATAGCATATCAAGACATGGTAGGGAGATAAAGTTTCTAGATGAAACACAAGACTGCTTTATGGAGCAACTGGTTCAGGAACCAACAGAAAGGGTAACTATTGGCGACCTAATCCATAGTGGAACAAAGGATCTGTTACAAGAGATGGCAGTATTTGTACTACATGACAACAGTGATCATAATATCATAAAATTTGATTTAATAAATGGAGGGAGAACTGCAAGGAGATCTATTTTATTAGCCTTTAATTTTCAAAAGGGTGATTATGAAAAAGTAAGGAAACACTAAAAGGAGCACCTGTAAAGGAGTAGATATGAAGAGTTTACATCTAGTCTGGATATAGTTTCAAAATACCATTTTGGAAGTCCAGGCCAGATGACCAGATGTATTTCACACTGTTAAAAACATGGAAGGCCAAACAACTGCCAGCATAGTTTAAAGGTGAGGCAGGAAAGGCTGTTATAGTAAAAAAAAAAAACCTTTCAAAAATAGAGAAAAGGATCTGAATGAAGAAAATAGAAAACAGCATAAACACTGACAAGTTAGATGTAAAGCATTGATAAGGCAGGCAAAAAGAGAATTTGAAAAGAAGCTTGCTGTGGAAGCAAAAACCCATAATGAAAACCTTTTCAGATATATTCAAAGCAAAATGTCCATAAGGGAGTCTTTTTGAACATTAGATGATAAAGCAGTAAAAGGGACATTAACAGAGAAACTATTGCCCTGATTCAGCAAGGCAACTTGCCACATCCTAGTGGGATATACAGCACTGCAAGCCGTCCTGCCCATATTCCCCCACAGGCTCTCCCTGCATGGCCAGAGCAGCAGTACTGGGAGAGCCAGTGGGGGGGAGGAGGGGGAGGAGCAGGGGCAAACCGAGGTGGCAGGACGTATAGGACCGATTCAGGTCATGATACTGTTCATTATGTGGCTGGGGGTGAGACATACTGCTTATTCCACTGCGGAGGTGGAATAAGCAGCTGCAGAGACCCCAGTTGGGCCTGGGAACCCCCCTGATGGCTGGGAGCAGTGCAAGGTGGGTCCCTGCCACGCAATCTGGGCCTGGCTGGCCCCGCCAAGGGTCAGGCAGTGAGGTGACAGGGGTCGGTGTTTCTGCGGGGGGTGGGGGGACTGGCATGTAGAGTGGATGTCCCCACATAAATACAGGGGCATGCCAGGCCATCTCAGGGCCAGATCCTTCACCCGCTGGAATGTCTGGTTCCTGCAGTACAGAATTGGACCCTAATGGGCCCATCCTGCTCGAGGCCACCCAGATTGCCTGCATGTGCCCCTAGTGGAATTGGGCTCTACATGAATTCTTTGATATTTACTGAAGAAGATATAGGGGATATACTCATGCCATAAATTATATTTAAAGAAAATGAATTGGAAGAACTGAAACAAATCTTACTGAACCTTGAAGATGTGAAAGGTCAGTCTGACAAACTAAAGAGTAGAAAATCACCTTGACCAGATGATATATACCCCAGGGTTCTGAAAGGACTGAAAAATGAAATTGCAAACCTATTATTAGTAATATCTTTAAAATCATCTATAGTACCTGAAGATTGGAGAGTGGCCAACGTATTGACAATTTTTAAAAAATGTTCCAGGGGTGAATCAGGAAACTACAGACCAGTGAGCCAGACATCAGTGCCAGGCAAAATGATTGAAAGCATTATAAAAAACAAAATTACTGAACATATAGATAGCCCGTGGTTTGCTAGGACAAAGCCAACATGGATTTAGTAAAGGGAAGTTATCAATCTACTACATTATATTGAAGGTGTGAATAAACAAGGAGATAAAGGTAAGCTGGTGGACATAGTGTATCTGGATTTTCAGAAAGCCTTTGGCAAGGTCTCTCATGAGAGACTTTAGGAAATTTATAAAGTCATGGAATAGGAGGCACTTCCTATTTTGGATTAGGAACTGGTTAAAAGATAGAAAACAGAGAGTAGGGCTAAATCAGAGGTTCCCAACTCCAGTCCTGGAGGGCCAAACACCATTCAGGTTTTCAGGCTGTCCCTAATGAATATGCATGAGAAACATTTGAATACAATGGGGGCAGTGCATGCAAATGCATCTCATGCATATGTATTAGGGATAGCCTGAAAACCTGAATGGTGTTTGGCCCTCCAGGACTGGAGTAGGGAACCTCTGGGCTAAATGGTCACTTTTCTCATTGGAGAAATGTAAACGATAGAGTGCATCAAGTATGTCTGCTGGGCCTACTACCTTTTAACATACTGTATTTATAAATGACCTGAAAATGGGATTAATGAGTAGGGTGATCAAATTTGTAGATAACAAAACATTATTCAAAGTTATTAAATCACAAAAGGATTGTGAAAAATTGCAAGAGGCCCTTGAGAAATTGGGAGGTTCAGCATCCAAATGGCAGATGAAATTTAATGTGGAAAAGTGCAAAGTTAATGCACTTAAGGAAGAAAAACCCAAACTATACATGATACAAGGTTCCATATTAGAAGCCACTACCCAGGAAAAGGATCACTGTGGATAATACATTGAAATCCTCTGCTCATTGTACAGTGGCAACCAAGAAAGCTACTAGGAGTCTAGGAACTACAAGAAAAAGAATGGAGAATAAAACAAAGGATACCATAATGTTTCTGTATCACTCCATGGTATGACCACACCTTGAGTATTTCACGCAGTTCTGGTCACTGCATCTAAAAACAACAACAACAACAACAATATATATATATATATATACACATCAAAATTTGAAAAGTTACAGAGAAGGGCAGCCAAAATGTTAAAGGATTTGGAATGATACTTCTATGATGAAAGGCTTAAAAAGTTAGGGATCTTCAGCTTAGAGAAGGGATGGGTGTTCCATAATGAACATAATAGAACTAGTAAATGTGAATTGATGGTTTACTCCTTCAAAATGTATAAAGTCTAGGAGATGCAATGAAGCTACAAAGTAGTGCATTTAAGACAAATCGGAAGAGAGAACAGCACCTAAATCAGTGAATTGGATTCCTCTAAGTAGTGCAACAAGTATGGTATGTGCCACTAGTCACTCTGCTGTGGAGCTCAGAGAGAAGTCACAACCTTGAGGAGATAGTGTGGGGGGATGCCAAAGTGCTACCTCAAAGCTAAATATGGAGGCTTGTGGGTATGAAATAATTGTTTATCTGTACTGAAAGGACAGGTGCATGCAAAAGCAATAGGCAATTCTGTCTCCCACTTTGTGTGTTTTGGTAATAAATAAAGTAGTTCCTTCCTCTTTTATCTTTAAATGGTTGTCTAGACTGTCTTGTCCAAGGATGGAATGATTAGCCTCAATAGAGTGGAGTCTTTTATCTGAGTGGTCGAGTTTTTCTGGAGGGATCTACTCATTTATATATAGGGGGTGTTTAGAAGCTCTAATCATGATTTGGACATCTGAAAATGGGCATTCTGATGTGAGACATGGATCGGGAGAACCGGACTCCAGTACTGGGAAAAATGCGCTTCTGTGTTCCTTTAGATTCGGAGTGCCAATGGCCGCCAGCACCTACACCGCCTGATCGGCATCGGGCCGGGGAGCGGGAAGGGAGTCCCCTCCCTGATCAGTTCCCCAAGGCCCAATCAGCGCTTCTGTGTTCCTTTAGATTCGGAGCACCAATGGGCATGCCCGCACCTGGCGGGCCCGCGCCAAAGGGCCCTTTGGCGTGGCCCTTTGGCGTGGAACCGTGCCTGCAGAGCCAGATCTCACCACTTTCTGAGCCTGATCGTCGATGGTGTGAGGAGCCACTTCCCCCTCTGGCTGTCATCTTGAGCTAATTGCCACCGCGACACCAACTTGATTACACTCGTTGCTATCTCAGTGCTTGTGATCACATCTTTTTCAGTGGAAAGAGAGCAGATTATACATTCAGCACTGGAGGAGAGTGATTGCAGGCAGCCTGCTTAAAACTGTGCCTCGTGACATCCCCTCTGCTCCAGATCAACATCGAGCCTGGAGAGGGAAGGGAGTCCCCTCCCCAATCACCGCCTAGGGCCCAATCAGCTGTTCCGGCATTCTTTGATCACCTCAGCGCCAACCCTGGCCGTCTCTTTGCCTGTACATTCTCTTGCTGCTTAGCCTGCTGCATTACCTATAGTTAACTGACTGGCTTTGCTTGTATTTACTGCCTTCCCTTTAGTTTGCCGCTTCACTTATTGTTTCCACTGCTGCCTGTTATTACTTACTCTGCATTGCATTACCCCACTATTGTATGACTGTATGATAACATTTGCTTAGCCCTCTCTGTTCATTCTTCAGCTCCTCTTCTTATTTTCCTCCTTCCTCATATTCCCTCCTATTCCTATGCCTCTCATCCAGTGATTTAAACCCCGATCCCGGCTCTTCTGTCTTGCCTCTTGCGTCTAGATGAGGCCTTCATGTAATCTGTCTAACCTTATCTATATCTTCCCTAATCCTAGCTTCCCTAGATTTATCCCTCACACTTTGAAGTACCCGTCATGTAACTTGTCTTTCCGCATCCATATCTACCCCTATCTTGCCCTCCCTAGGCATTTCTCTCGCGTTGAGAAGAGGCTTTCACGTAATTTATCTAAACTTATTCACATTCCTATTCTCTCCCCTTCCGCCCTCCCCTTCTCTTGTGCCTTGTGGAATGCTCACTCTGTCTCTAACAAACTTGCTTTTACTCATGACCTTTTTATCTCCCACGCCCTTCACCTCCTTGCCTTAACTGAGACCTGGCTTCTCCCTGACGACACCGCATCTATTGCTGCTCTTTGTCATGGGGGCTATCAATTCTCCCACACCCCTCGTCCCACTGGCCGTGGCGGTGGGTCGGGCTTTTACTCTCTCCCTCTTATCAATTCCAACCCCTCATCCTTCCTCGGTCTCACTCCTCTCTCTTTTTTGAGGTCTATTCCATCTGCCTTTTCGCTCCTCTTCCCCTCCGGGTAGCTGTTATCTATCGGTCTCCTGACATGTCTGTTTCCATTTTTCTTTCTGACTTTGACTCCTGACTATCTGTCTTTTTCGACCCCCTCCTCCCCCACTCTTATTCTCGGTGATTTCAACATTCATGTCGACAATCTCTCTGATCCCCATGCTTTAAAACTCCTCTCCATTACCTCCTCGCTCGATCTTCAACTCTGCTCCACCACCCCCACTCACCAACTTGGCCACTGCCTTGACCTGATATTCTTCTCTAACTGCCTACCCTCTAATTTCTGCAACTCTGTCTTTCCCTTATCTAACCACCACCTCTTAACTCTTACTATTCATCATCCCCCGCCTCAGCGTCATCCTGTTTCCACTAACCTTCTTCGTAACCTTCTTGCTATTGATCCCTTAGATCTTTCTTCCACTATTTCTTCTCCCCTTTCCTCCACTCTGTTATCCAAATCTGTTGATGAGGCTGTGACTTCCTATAATGCTGCTCTCTCCTCTGCTCTTGATGCTCTTGCTCCCCTCACCCCACGTCCTGTAAAGCGTTCTTCACCCCAGCCCTGGCTCACTTCCACTGTCCACTATCTGCGCACTTGTGCCCGCTCTGCCGAGCGTGTTTGGCTCAAATCCCACTCCTGTGCTGACCTTCATCACTTTAAATTCATGCTTTTCTCTTTCCAATCAGCCATAGCACTTGCCAAACAAGTCTACTTCTCCCACCTAACTCTCTTGCCTCTGATCCTCGTCGTCTCTTTAGCACTCTCGGTTCTCTCCTCAATGTGCCTCCACCTCTAATTCCTCCCTCCCTTCCTGCACAAACGTTGACTGACTACTTCCATGATAAAATCCATCAGATCACCCTCCAAATCCCTACTACCCCTATTACCCCTCCTCTCTCCCATTTCTCCCCCCTTACTTCTGCTACCCTCTCCTCTTTCCCTGTGGTCTCTGTTGAAGAAACAACACTCCTTCTTTCTTCCACCAAACTCACCACTTGCTCCTCTGACCCCATTCCTACCCATCTCCTACGCCCCATCTCCTCCACTATTGTCCCTTCAATCTCTCATATTCTCAACCTATCTCTCTCCACCGCAACCTTCCCTACTGACTTCAAGCATGCTGTGGTTACACCTCTCCTTAAGAAACCCTTACTTGATCCCACCTGTCCTTCTAACTATCGACCTATCTCACTCCTTCCTTTCATCTCTAAACTACTGGAGCGTGCAGTCCTCCACCGCTGTCTTGATTTCCTCTTCTCTCATGCCCTCCTTGATCCCTTACAGTCTGGCTTCTGTTCCCTATATTCCACTGAAATGGCTCTTACCAAAGTCTCGAATGACTTGTT
Organism: Ichthyophis bannanicus; assembly: GCA_033557465.1. Classification (NCBI taxonomy): domain Eukaryota; kingdom Metazoa; phylum Chordata; class Amphibia; order Gymnophiona; family Ichthyophiidae; genus Ichthyophis; species Ichthyophis bannanicus. Next base: position 163,398,374 of record CM066036.1, on the reverse strand, counting down.
CCTGGCAAAATCCAACGGCCTCTATTCTGTCCTCATCCTTCTGGATCTCTCTGCTGCTTTTGGCACAGTTGATCACAACCTTCTTCTTATCACCTTGTCCTCACTTTGTTTTAAGGGCTCTGTACTATCTTGGTTCTCCTCCTACCGCTCCCTTCGCTCTTTCAGTGTGTGTTCTGGTGGCTCCTCTTCCTCTGCCACCCTGCTCCCAGTTGGTGTTCTCCAGGATTCCTTCTTGGGTCCGCTCCTTTTCTCTCTCTAAACCCAATCCCTTGGTGCCCTTATCTCTTTCCATGGATTTCATTACCATCTCTATGCCGATGACTCTCAGATCTACCTCTCTATGCCTGTTATCTCTCCAGCAGTCCAGGCCAAGATCTCTGTTTGCCTTTCTGACATTGCTACTTGGATGTCTCACTGCTGCTTGAAATTGAACATGGCCAAGACTGAACTCCTTATCTTTCCCCCCAATGCCTCCCATCCTCTTTCCCCTTTCTCTGTCTCTGTGGACAACTCTGTAATCCTTCCTGTCTCTTCTGACCATAGCCTGGGTATTATCTTTGACTCCTCTCTCTCCTTCTCCACACACATCCAACTCGTTGCTAAGACTTGCCGTTTCTTTCTCCACAACATCAGCAAAATTCACCCATTCCTTTCTGACGACACTACTAAAACAATTGTCCACTCCTTAATCACCTCCCGCCTTGACTATTGCAAACTTCTCCTTGCCGGCCTCCCTACATGCCACCTCTTTCCCCTTCAATCTATTCAACATTCTGCTGCTCATCTAATTTTCCACCAGCCTCGCTTTTCCCATATCACTCCTCTTCTCAAGTCTCTTCACTGGCTTCCTATCCATTTCCATATCCAATTCAAACTCCTTCTCCTGACCTATAAATGCATTCACTCCTCAGCCCCCCTTTACCTGTCATCTCTTATCTCTCCTTACACCCCCTCTCGTGTTCTTCGCTCTTCTAACACTCTTTGTCTATCTATGCCCTTCACTCGTAGTGCTAATTCCAGACTTCGCTCCTTTCACCTGGCTGCACCCTTCGCCTGGAACAATCTACCTGTGTCTGTGCGTCGGGCTTCCTCCTTGGCTCTCTTCAAGTCCAGATTGAAAACCTACCTTTTCACTTCTGCTTTCTCTTCTTGACTCCTCTGTCCTGCTTTGACTAGTTTTAATTGCTGTTTGTGTTTGCGCTTTTTGCCCTATCTTGATTTATCCCTAAATATTATATACTCTGTCTTGCTTATTGGATTTTGTATAGAGCAGGGACTGTCTCTCCTACATGTCTGTACAGCGCTTTGTATGTTTGCAGTGCTATATAAATGCTAAATAGATAGATAGCTATGATTTAAATAGATAGATAGATAGTTATGAGAAAGCCAACATGGATTTAGCCAATAAAAGTTTTGTCTTACTAAAATTTGTTATAATTTTTTGAAGGTGTGAATAAACAGGTAGATGAAGGTGAGTCGGTCGATATAGTGTATATGTTTTTTCAAAAAGCCTTTGACAAGGATCCCTCATGAGAGACTCTTGGTGAAATTAAAAAGTCATGGGATAGGAGGCAGTGTACTATTGTTGATCAGAAACTGGTTAAAGATAGAAAGTAGAGAGTAAGGCTAAATGGCCAATTTTCTCAGTAGAGAAAGGTGAAGAGTACCCCAGAGATCTGTGCTTGGCCCACTGCTTTTTAACATATCCATTAATGACCTGGAAATGGGAATACTGAGTGATGTAGTCAAATTTGCAAATGACACAAAATTATTCAAAGTTGTTAAAAGCCAAGAGGATTATGAAAAATTGCAAGAGGACCTTGATAAATTGGAAGACTGGATGTCCAAATGGCAGATTAAATTTAATGTGGACAAGTGCAAAGTTAGGAAAGAACTCAAACTACGGTTAAACGATGCAAGGTTCCATATTAGAAACCAAAACTCAAGAAAAACATGTAGGCGTCATTGTGGATAGTATGTTGAAACTATCTGCCCAGTGTGCAGAGGCAGCCAAGAAAGCAAATAGAATGCTAGGAATGATAAGGAAAGGAATGGAAAATAAGACCAAGGATATTATAATGGCTCTGTGTCATTCTATGGTGCGACTGCACCTTGAATATTGTGCACAATTCTGATCGTCATATCTTAAAAAGGATATAGCAGAATTAAAAAAGGTACAGAGAAGAACCACCAAAATGGTAAAGGTGATGGAAGGATACCCTTATGAGGATAGGCTAAAAAGGTTAGGGCTCTTCAACTTGGAAAAGAGATGGCTGAGGGGAGATATGAAAGAGGTCTATAAATTAATGAATGCAGTAAACCTAGATAGGTTTTTCCATCAAGAAGTAGAAAGACTAGGGCACATGTAATGAAGCTACAATGTAGTCCATTTAATACTAATACAAGAAAATATTTTTTCATTCAATGCATAATCAAACTCTGTAATTCGTTACCGGAAGATGTAGTAAAAGTTGTTAGTGTAACTGGGTTTAAAAAAGGTTTGGACAAGTTTCTGGAGGAAAGGTCCATAAACTATTATTAAAGAGGACCTGGGTAATCCACTGCTTACCCTGGCACAAGCATTGTGGAACCCATAAACCTTTTTGGTAACTTGCCAGTATTTGTGACCTGGATTGGCTACTGTTGGAAACAGGATACTGGGCTTAATGGACCTTAGTCTGGCCCAGTATAGCATTTCTGATGTTCTTATGTTCATTTTATAGATGTCTCCAGTGTGAGCATGTCCATGTAGCACAGCAGCATGGTGGAGACATGATATGGGCGGAGCAACAGAGATCTACGTCACGGAGTGATTTCAGAATGGCACATGCATATCTGGCCCTGCTTACTGAGGCATCCATGCCTATACCTGCTCCTGACCATACATAAGGTGCTCATTTCATGGCTGTGATGCTTCCAGGGGGGAGAGCAAAATATGCTTTCATCAATACTGTTCATATTTCCTGGCCAAAGAAACCTGCATGTAAATACATACTCCAAATGTATTACTGGTCTCACTGCTGCATGTCTGATTGAAATATCTAGCCGGGACATGCAAGTCTTATAACATAGTTGCAAAAATGCAACATGTGCCTTTGAGTCAATGCTTACTCCAGGCAATCCAGCAGCTTTTGGGCTTTCTTGGCAGTGTGACCAGAAGTAGATTGCCAAGCCTTTCTTCTGAGGCAACGAAGAGTTAAGTGACTTGCCCAAGGCTACAAGGGATACTAGTGGGAATTGAATCCTGGTTGTCAAGCCAGTGCCCTAACCAGTAGGCTACTTCTCCATAGTTGTGACCCCTCTCAAATTCTCTGGCTGGCATGTTCATGTACCCATTTCTGAAGCATTGCAATCCGGGGACATCTGCATTTGTGAAATGGCCTACACCCATGCACATGCATACTTGATCTCATATTCATGCCTTCTTTTTTATTTTGTTATTTAAGATTTCCACTATACAATGAGAAAAAACAAAATAAACGAGGTTACAGAAAATGCAAAACTAGTTACAATATATACAACTCAACAAGCCCACATCAAGGGTGGCAAGAAGCACTATACATCCAAAATAAATAATCCATACCAAACTTGGAGGAGAAAAAAATGTATAAGTCCCTTATTTAACAAACAGCCCGACAAAACAATACTACCGTGTGACAATTTTGCTTTGCTCATCCAAATGGGCATTAAGAAATGCCTCCAATGGGAAATCAGTACCCATAGATCATTTTAAGAAACATCTTTTGGTTGTCCACCAATAGCAAGTCCAGAAACCCTATTTGTTAAACTGTCCAAAAGCAGGACCTGGACAGTCTGTGGGAGAGGAACAATCTCTCCTGGATTCCCGCCCAGGCTCTGCCATAGACCTTGCGCCTCATTTAAACGCCAGAGAGGGAGCTGCAGAGTTCATTCCTCCATTACCATGCTGTGGGGTAGGAATACCATCCCCAACAAAGAAGACGAGCCAATTGGGGAGCTAAGGCTGCCCGATAAGGTCAATGGAACATCCTCCGAAGACTTAACAGATATAACAATATGTCTGTCTATATGTCCAATAGTTTTAAACAACTTAGAGGGATTAACAGTACTCACTGTAAACACCTTCTTCTTATGTTTCCCCATCATTGGATTGCCAGCTCACCATGCTCCTCCATGCTCTGAAGGGGTTCCAAAGGGGCAGGTCATGCCCCTTTGGATACACCCCTTCAGAAATGCCCATGGCAGCATCCCACAGAATTCAATGACCCTATATGGGCCCTCAGATGATCTCAATGGCAAAATTGGCTAAATCCAACAGCGGTTCACACAAGGTTCCCTCTTACCGCCTACAGCAGGGCCGCCAGTGTGGAGCACCTCCAGGAAGAAAATAAAGCAGGTAACTTCACCACCTTCTGACCTCCTCTCTAATCTCCATCAGGCATCTCACATGATCTTCTCAGTACACTGATCAGACCATGCAGCTATTCTGTCCCTCATCCATCTTACCTCATGGCAATCAACACAGACACCCATACCACTCACAACCCGGAGGTTCCGAGACTTCAATAATGAATACTTCCTAGAACTGGTCATCTCACAACTAGACCTCATCCAAGCTGCAAACCTGGACCTCAACGAAAAGACCCAAGGTTGAAATCACGCATCCCTTGCTCCCCCAAGGAAGATAACAGTAAAATACTGAAGCAGAGCCCCATGGTTCTCAACCTCACTTCAGAAGAAGAAAAATGATTTATGCCAGCTTGAATGTAAATGGAGAAACTCAAGAGACCCCCTCTTCCAATCATCCTATATAGAACAACTTAAGATATACAACAGAGAAACCCTAAAATTCAAAAAAGAATACTACACTAACCTCATCACTGTTGCAATAAACAAACCAAGAGAACTTTTCTCTACAGCAAAAACACTCATAAAAGAACCCGAGAATGGAAATCTACAATTTAAAATATGCCCTCAGAAGATTGCTTTCTATCTACTCACCAAACAGATGTATGTCCCTCCAGCAGAACAAATCACAATGGCATCTGACCCTGAAATGGATCCCTAGAAGATTTGGACCCAATTTAAGCTCCTATCGATTAATAACATCGAAGACACAATACAGAGCTTTAACAAAACATCCTCTGCACTGCACCCTTGACCCGTGACCTGGATAAAGCTGACTGGATCACACCTTAGCACATATCTCATGCACATAGTACATGCCTCCTTTTCTCTAGGCCTTATGCCTGCCCCGCTGAAACAGACCTCAGTCCAACCTCTTGAACCAACTTCCCCTAAATCCTGTAGGCCAATATCCAGCATCCCATTTGTCTCAAAAATAATAAAGAAAATTGTCCTTATACAACTCCAAGACCAACTTACTAAGCATGATCCCCTAGACCCTTATCAACACAGGTACAGACAGTTCCATGGGTTTGAAATTCTCATCACCTCCATATTAAACACACTCATAACCTGCTCATAAAACTCTAAGAATGGATTCATCCTAATATTCCTTGGTATTGCTTCCACCTTTGACTGATTCCCTTCCATACCACCACTACTGCAAAGACTCTCTGAGATTGGGCTTCAAGATGCTACACTCAACTGGTTCCACTCTTACCTGGATTCCCGAAAACAACAAGTAAGAATTGGTAAGAGGATGTCAAATCCTTTCACCCAGCAAATGGGAGTACCTCAGGGATTAAGCATCTCAGCTCTCCTTTTCAATATCTTCATCCAATTATTAAGTCAGATATTCAGATCACACAAGATACTATACCAGATCTATTCTAAAGATATGTTTTTCACTCCTATCAACCTCCTCTTTCCAGATCTCACTAGCCTACAAAAGTGCTTCACAGAACTAAAAAGATGGCTCGGAATACTCAATCTGTCCATCAATCAAGAGAAGACTGAAGCTCTATACATAATCACTGACCCAATCTTTTCTCCACCATCAACTCTGAGACTTGATGATATGATAATCAAAGTCAAAACTGAAATAAAATATCTGGGCATAGCAATAAATCAACAGCTGAACTTTCAGTCACACATAAAAAGAACAACCACCTCCGTCTACCATAAACTAAGAACCCTGTAACATCTCCACCCCATACTCTCTCCAGAATTATTCTGAACCATCTGCACGGCTATGATTACACCTGTGCTGGATTATTGTAACATCATTTATCAAGGCCTACCTAAACAAACCCTCCACCCTCTACAGACGGCCCAGAACACTACAGCCTGAATAATCTTTGGAGCCCCTCGCCGAGCTCACATTACCCCCATACTAATACAGCTACTTTGGCTTCCTTTCATTGCCAGAACCAGATACAAGGTGCTTACCACAATATTCAAAATCTTACACAAGGAATTCCACCCTCAACCTCCTTACAACCCTGACTCGGAAAATAAAGAGCAAACAGTCCACTTGCAATTGAGCCTTCACCCTATTCACCTCCTCATTGTGGAACTGCTTACCCCCAACATTAAGAGGCTACTCGAACCTGACTGAATTCAGGAAAAAACTAAGGGCCCGATTTTTGAAAGGCATTTACATGATTTACAGCTCAGTAAACCATGTAAATACCTTAAATGGGGATATTCAATGTCACTTACACAATTAGTGCTGTTGAATATCCCCTTCTAACTCCCCTACACGCTCCGATGCTATCAGGTTAGCATCGGGGCATGTTGGGGGCATGTTGGGGGCGTTCCAGGACAGAACAGAGACAGTGACTGTCACTAACCAGGTAGCAACGATATTGCATGTTGCCCAGTTGGTGATCTGTGCCTAAAAGATAGGCGAGGAAAAACTGATGAGGAAAACCTAATGCGGTTGACTCAATATCGTCCCTAAAAACATATCTCGTCCAAGTAATACAACATAACCTCAGACCTAGAGACTCAACCACCCCAGAAAAATACTGTTAACAAACCTTTAATCCAACACATTTTATAAATACACTGTATAAATGCATAAATGTTGAATATTGGCAAACTCTCACCTATACTGACACTGTAAATAGTTCAAAGTTCAATGCACATTATTGTTATATTGTTATATATTTTTTAGTTCCCTTTACAACAGCATGCCTTCTAAGACCCTGTTAGATTGTTGGTTAACTGTAAACCACTTTGAACGGTAGAAAGGCAGTATAAAAATAAGTTTAAATAAATAAATGCCTAGCCTTTCTATCTGCATGGGCTTGTTGCCAGAAACGGTTATGGGACATTCATCTTTCAAGGCAAAGATGGAGTGATTTCAGAAAGTAGTTATACTGGCCTCCCTTTTCTGCTGCCACTTCCCTGGATTTTTTTGACATTGTGCCCAGATTCTTCCTAGACATTCCTTCTAAAATCCCACGTCATGTCTTTCATTTTGGGAAGTTCAATGCAAAGCCTTTGATACGCCTATCCTAGCTAACATCTGAAGGCTGCACACTCAGCTCTGGAAAGAAACTCCCATCCTATACTAACAAAAATGTGGCAATCATAGCTCAGTGATAAGAGGAGATCTCCCTGTCACCAAGTCGGACATGGAAGACTTAATCAAGAAAATCAAAATGTTGAAAACAGAAGCATACCTATGGGTAAGTCCATAGGGGCCCAGGCCCCTCCAATTTTGCATCAGGCACCTGCTGTGGCTTTTCCCAATTTTCTCCCATGGCATGCATGCAGACATGTCCTACTTTAATGTATACATTGCATCTGCAAATTGGGGAAGCCCTGAGAGCTCTTGTAGCTCTGTAAAAAGGGCGGGTTCCATGGATTTGGGAGGGCCTGGAATACCTTTTGACCTTCCCATGTTAAAACTGCCCTCCCATGTTAACACTCCCCCCCCCAACTGGGTTATGGCTATGTCCTTGGTTGAAAGTAGATGTAACAATATTGTGGAGGAGATTAAATGAGAGTTGAAGACACTGAATGAGAGAATATCTCTAGATGAGATTCATATCAACAAGTAAATTTAATCTGTGGTCTACTTCAAGGATTGGTAAAATTTGATAGAATACACAGGAGTCTTAGCCCTCTACAGAACGATAATGATCCTACCAGAGTGGTAGTAGAATGCTTCCATTATTTTTAAATGAATCGGGGGCTGATGCATGCTATTAGAGGGCACAAGTCTCTTCATGTCTGAGGTCATGAGGTTCTACCCTTCCCTGATCTCTCTCCTCTAACTGCAAAAGAAAAGACGTTTTTGTCCTCTCACTCAGTTCCTACAAGGCATGGGAGTCTGATACAGATGAAGGTTTCCATTTGCTCTTTCCTTGATTTTAAGGACAAGAATTATCAGGTCTCAGAGCTGGAAGACTGCCTAGAATTAGTGGAGGTGTTGGCAAATGGAAGTGATAAAAGTTCATAGCATGACCCTACTCAAGAGACAGAGTGGAGAGTATCCACACCTAGGAGACATAAAGTATCAGGGGATAAAACACATTTACAGTTCTCTCTGATGTCATAAGAGTCAGATCAGGTGGACCTTTCAAAACCTAGCTGCCATTGGCCATTGGCCATTGGCAGCCATTGGCCATTGGCTATGCCATTGCCAACTTCCTCAGCACCAACTTCCTCAGCATCAATCTCAAAAAAACTGAGGCAATGTTTGTATCAAGAGCACCTATGGCTGAAGATACCTACCCAACAACTATCTCCATCAATAATACTATGATACCTGTTAAAACAGAGGTAAAATACCTAGGCGTTATAATCGATCACACACTCACCATGCTACCACACATAAAGCAGACGGTAAAAACTATATTCTACAAACTTAAAACTATTCAACACTTAAGGCTCCTTCTTGACACGCAAGACTTTAGATCAGTCGTAAGTGCACTCATAACCCCTCACTTTGACTATTGTAATAGTCTCCTAACCGGCCTCCCACAAAAGAATATCTACCTATTACAAAGAGCACAAAACATTTGTGCAAAAGTAATCACTAAAGCCCACCTAGCAGACCATATAAACCCTATACTGCTAGAACTACACTGGCTCCCCATAAATAACCGAATCAAATACAAAATACTACTAACAACCTTCAAACTACTAAACGATATTGCCCCCTCCCATCTATCCACACTCCTCCACGCCCCAAATGATTCAAGAGCCCGCAGACTAAATGCAACCCTCTCACTAGAGCTGCCAAAAACATTCACGAAGACTAAAAAATCCACCAGTGCCAGAGCCTTCACATTCACCGCTCCCACACTCTGGAATGACCTACCAATAGACATCCGAATCTTAAAGGACCTCTCCCAATTCAGGAAAGAACTCAAGACATACCTATTCTCTGAGCATTTCGGAATCCCCTACCCTCCAAGTCCAGCCACACAGCGTCCACAGACACACAAACAAAAAAACCTGCAGACACACAATTAACACACACAACCCCTTCTTCAAACAGCCCCCAAAGACACCCCAAACAACCTACGAAAAAAATGGAAATAAATTCCACCACACACACACACTCACACACACACACCCACACACCCATACACACACACTCACACACACACACTTGAATAGTGAATTTTATCCACTATAAATCATGTATCCTAACCTTTTGTAAATCATGTATCCTAACCTTTTTGTAAATAACAACTATAAATAGCAATGTCAGCTTGCTGACATCCCCCTGTAAAAGCATACACCCTGTAAATAGTTTTAACAACTTACTGTTCTGTTTTATGTAAAAAGTTAAAAAGTTATATGTAAAAAGTTAAAAAGTTCTTGTTCTATGTAATGTTATACGAATGTATACAATTGTTCCATATAAACCGCCCCTGATCTCTGGAAGGGGCGGTATAGAAGAAATAGATAAATAAAATAAATAAATAAAATTGCCTTGGCATTCAATCTGATGCTCTGAATCCATTGAGACATTAAAGTGGCTGTCTTATCCAGGCATCTTTTTGTACTAGTTATTTCCTGCTCTTTCATTTGTTTGCTACTCCTTATTTTATCTTTCTCTTTCCTTATTAGCCTGCTAGCTACCTATTTTCCCCTTATCAGGTACATCACCTTCTGTTTTCTGCTTCAGAGTAGTTGGGTAGGGTGGGTGGCCAAGTGTGTGCACACCTTGAGTTCTACATCTGCCTCCCTCTTGAATGCTCCTTGGTAAGCATCCTTTTCTGGTAGCCTTTTTTTTTTGAGCTGCCTGAAGTTGGAGTTAGTTCTTGGTTCTGCTCATTGATAATGCAAAAGGGTTGTATTGGGGGGGAGGTTATTTTGATCTCTAAACACTTTGAATGGTGCATTAGGTGTGCTAAGAAAAAGGATGAATGCTATTGAATTATACCCAGGGCGTTCACTCACTATCTTAATGGTAAGGCTCCTGCTCTGGAATGTGTGGGGTTTACATAACCTCATAAAGAAGAAAACAATGCTAGGTCAAATAAAGAAGGTGAATACAGACATTGTTGTTTTTTTTGCACAGACCCACCTCTCTTCCAAGAAGCATTTAAACTCACTGGTGGGAAGGTATATCAGGTTTACGCCATTTGTTAGACATGAATGTTGTACAGTAACACTCTTCCCATAATGAGAAAGAGGGCACATTGTCTTGATGCCAATTGTGACTGTAGAGAGTACTTTTCAGTCACCCTTATCCAAATGAGAAAATGTCTTTTTTAAAGCCTATTTTATAATGAGCAATGGCATAAGCTCCAGTGAGGGTGCCCCAAGTAAAATTTTGCTGATGGCCCCCTATTGTAGAAGTCACAGTGGTGGCCTCCCGTGTGGGCCCCCCTCATGCAGCAGCTCCCTCAGCATGTGGGCCCCCCTGTAGTGGCAGTGGCAAACTTATTTTCTCATCTTGCCATGCTGCTTCTACTCTTGTATGTTTGGCGCAGACCCAGTGGCTGTTCCCCACCAGGTCAAAGTCTTATGGTGCAGCTATTATTGCAATACTTTGGCTCAGTGGGAAACAGCCACCAAACTTACAAGAGCAAAGGCAGTGCAACAAGATTAGAAGGCATGTTTGCTGTACTGCTTTACCACTGCTGTTTTGGGCTCCGTTTCTGCCTGCCCCCCCCCCCCTCTCTCTCATTACGGGGACTGCTTGGGTGGAATTTACGCTACTGGCTTTGAGAATCAGCCCAAATAGACTTTGAATGCTGCTACATACTTTTATACTGCTTTCAAAGTTAGTATAAATGTGTGTGTGCTGTGTGTGTATGTGTGTGTACGTGTATCTACATCCCAACTGCACCTCTGCTCTGTCCAAATTATGACCCCCTAGAAGGCCTACATACAGTGCACGCATAATTTCATGTAATCTTATAGGTACATGTAGATACAGTGTACATTTGTAGAAAGCTGCATAATTTTAGAAAAGCTTTTTCTGTGCATAAAACTGGCTTGGTGCACAGAGAAACCTTTATAAAATTATCCCCTGACTGACTAGAAGATGGCAAAATACCCTTGATAGGAAAGAAGCATTTTAAGAGAAGATCGCTAGCACATAGGGATTAAAATGCCTTTGCTGTTCATAGAGCAATTTGAGTAGTGCTGAGGACAGTTCTTCTATTTTTGGATGGAAGTGTGCCACAGAATGATAATCTCTCGCTCCTGCTCCTTCCTACTCACTTGATCTCTTCTGCTCTTATATACTAGGAAAGTCATATGGAGCTTGTGCTGACTCTATCAAGCAATGGTTTATGATCAGTTACGATTCTTTAACAGTATGGATTCGATATTTTATTTGTTTGCCCACATTTCATATAGTTTCTATTGATCAGTGATCGATGAGTTCAATTTTTATGTCACATATAAGAAGTGTACTCCATCACCTCTATTTTACATTTTAATTGTTTGACATTTTATATTGCTTTTACTTTAGCGATTAATGAAAACACTTTATGTAACAAAATAGATATTTTTATCATTTTTATTTTACATTTTGTATTATTGTTATTTATTTGTTATCACTACCTCATTTTAAATGGGTTGCTTTACATTTTAGTTTATTCAGGATGGCATATGCCTTTTAAGTTTATTTGTTTTAAGTTCTTTATGTTTTTAAGGATAATTTGAATTTATGATTCCTTGTATTATTTTAATTGTTATTTATGTTCTTATAGTGTCTTATAACCCCTGAGGAAGGTAATGCCGAAACACAGCCCATTTCGGGTTAGGCTTCTTGTACCATAGCATTGAGAATGCACTTGAATAAAGGAGTTTGTTTTGACATACCACGCTCTGGACTGGTTTGTGCATTCATTACGTGGTAGTTGTGCTTCTTTATTGGACTCTTCAATGTGGATATTCTGGAAACCTGACTGGCTGGAGAGCCCCCCAAGACAGGTTTGAGAACCACTGGTGTAGTGCATTAATTGACTTTATAAATACATTTCACTACCAGTATTCCCTGTCAGATGTCATCAGTCACAGTGCTTGTGCTCATTCAGGCTGATGTAGAAAGCTGGAGCTGAAGTCGTGTGCTATTAGCTGTGTACATGTTTTCATAGCGTGCCGATAGGATGAGACTTCAGCGCCGGTATGCAGCAAAGGATGTGTATGCAAATGAGCTGTGCACAAAACGTCAGAGTAAAATTGAAAGAGGGAAGCCAATGTATGTGTAAACAACAGATGTGCTACATCTGGTCATGTACGCATGCACGTAAAAGTCAAACACTCATGCTATATGTTTAGGATGTGCAGGTTCTTTTGGTGCTCAGCACATAATAATCTTCACTATTTCACCCACAAACATTTTTTTTTTTAAATCAACAGTAAATGGAGAATGATATGAGTCCAAAAAACATGCAAGGATAAGAAGCAAGACATGTGTTCTTGAATGCCAAACTTTGGCTTATACGCTGAAAGATACAGGCAGAAAATGTTCATGTTGAAGGCAACTGTTCACTGATACATACCCTGAAACAGTCTTTCCCTACATGTACAAGATGTTTAAGTCACCTCAGACCAGGCGTAGAGATATTGGCACTCCTGCTGGTTATGTAATCCTCTACGTGTTTCTCTGCATTGGGTATAGACCTTTTAATATGTGCAGCTCATTTGCATATTCTTTAAATATGCTTGGCATTGCTTTATGTGTATACTTTTCTTTTGCTGTTTACGCATGCATCAATCTCTTTTCTGCATTTGGTGTGGCAGAACTTGTGTGGATAACTTGTGTCATCTGCGTGCAAAAGGTGTGCTAGTCTTTCTGCATCGGCCCGATTATCATTCAGAGTCATTTAGTGCTTGTTATCTTACTGACTGATAATCAGAGCTGCTCTGAATCTGAATTCCCCCAACAACAGGTTTGATATGATCAGGAGATGCTGTCAAAATGCAATTAGACTTGGTAGTGTAGCAGGTACAGAAACATGCCATTTCCTGTTCCGAGAACACAGCATTTTACATCCCCTTCAAGGCTAAGGCTCCCAAGAAAGAACCATAGACATAGACATCTGCTAATTGTAATCCAGTTTTCCATGGAGCCTTCAGTAAAATTACAACCCAAGTACGACATGAGGTTTATGTGGTTTTCTTCGCTTCCTCACAGTTTCATAAAAAGGGCAGATCACAGAGGACATCGTGTAGCTCTACATAAATATTCCAGAACTGTAAGTAGCAAAATTATGCCTGAGCAGGTGATTTTCAATTGCAAGTATACAGCAATAAATCTAAAAGGGTGACATTTCTCTAGTAGATACTTACTCTTTTATAGTCATAAATGAGATAGAAAATCTAAATCACTGGGAATTGGGATGTCTGATAGCTCTACTAGACTAGAGGAAATGAATACAACTTTACTTTGAATAAATCAACAGATTCTGAAATCTAATCATATAGACAAAAATGTTTATAGGACAATTTTCATAAAAAATTACCTGGATAAATCTCTATGGCTGAAAATGTTTCTGTCCTCAGTGATTCTATCCATTGAATTTCACAAGCGGCTAAATTTAGCTGCGGGGAAGGGGACATTCTCAAGGACTAGAGGAAGGGAATTGTGCAGGGGGATTTGATTTTTCAGTTCCCCATGCATGCTTTAGTGGAGATTAAATAATGTGGTTACTGTGTTGGTCCACTTGAAAGTACAAATGTGAAAGATAATAAGCAAAGACCTTTTTCATTGCGTACGAAAACTGACCCATGGCCTCGTGTATTAATGAAAGAGCCCTGCATATGAGTACCGGCACTTTTTGATCTAAGAAAATTGCACTGCCTATATTTCTTTATAAAGTACTAGCATTATGTGGAAGAGATTGCACCTTGAAAACAGGTGCAGACATTTACATTCTGGTGCGGACAGGTGTAAATATCCATGTGTAGATTATAAAAAACATTAATAGAGCCACCTATGTCAAAAATCTCTACATGCACTGGTGAACTGCCCTCAACCACCTGTAAAGTGTGCACCATTATACCAACATATGGACTTTTACACTGGTTGAAATTTTCTAACAGGCCACTTGCACATTACATGTGGCTACATACCGGCAAAAATGACTTTATAAAAGTATCCCATTATGTTTGAACAGTAGGAGAATACATAGGGAGGAATTTCAGCAGCATGGCTAGTACTATTAAAGCAGCTGGTTATCGCTGCTTTACAATAAACCCAGATATTCAGTGCTGGGTCATATCCGGCGACTGGCACTAAATATACACTTTACCCAGATTGCGCTCTTGCATTCCAGTTAGTAGCGATATTTAGCAGCTAACCAGATTGCAAAACCACCTAACTGGATAGTAACGGGGTTTTTAAATCACTTAGGGGGCTATTTGTGCCAGCTTTACCCTCCTGTCTATCTTCCCCGCTGGTTGTGCGGGGAAGTTAGATAGGGGCAGAGAAGAGGCGGCCTGGAGCGGGGAGTGGGAGGGCAGTGGGCGGTCGCCGGCCCAGGATGTACAGGGCTCATTCTAATGTCAGCACTGTATGTCCAGGGCTGGCAAAATGGCCAGGGAAGTTATTCCACCTCCGAGGTGGAATAACTTCTATGGATGTTGCTTTTTGTTGAGATTGGAGCATGAATGGGGATGGGGGGGGGGGGCCAAAGTTAATTTCCCGCAGCCTGATCCTAGCCTTAGGAGGCAGGATCGGGCATCTGGCGCCCGGGAATTAACTCTGTTTGCAGGCAGCCGGCATCGCAGCTTTTAAATGGAGCCACGGTGCCATGGCAACACGACGCCATGGCATCACGGCTCTATTCAAAAGCCTTGGCTGAGTTAGCTGGGCCGTGGCTGTACGTGCAGACCGGGATTGAATCGCAGTCCCGGACTACATGTACATGCCTGTTCGCGATTCTGATCCACGGGGCTAGACGTGCCCCACGGGATCAGAATCGCAATCTCCTTTGTATGTCAGGCCCTTAGGGGGGATATTCAGCAGCACTAATCAGGTTAGTGTCACTGAATATCCTGGTGAACAATATTTATCTGGTTTGCAAGTTTACAATCTGCATTAATACCTTTAAATATATCCCCCATAGTTTTCTCTGTGTCACAAACTGATAGGCATTTTGAATGGATAATTCTGTACATACACTATCGCTAAAATATGATGTTGCTTCTAGGATAAGCGGCATTGTATATTTTGTGCTTTTAAAATGACTGCAAATTCATACCCAAAAGTTAAACATGGGATTGAATAGAAAAATTGAGGAAAAATAAATTATTGCATTACATTTTCAATAAGGGACCTAATTTACACCCCAGACGTTATAAAGATGGGAACCACAACAAGTCCAACATTAATTATTTCAATAAATAGAATTAAACGTGCAAAAGTACAAAACAAATTCCCATGTATCAAATGCCTTCAAAAATTAAGCAGAAAAATGAACCCAATACCTAACATAGCACTTTGTTTTGGTGGACAAAAACGTCAATCAAGGATGAAAATTACATGCTATAAGTCCCATTTAATGGTGCTGGTAATTTCATTTCCCAGCGGTATTCATTGTTTGCCCACAGCATTACCAATGCTCCCAGATTTCTTCCTCTATAGGATGCATGAGCAGCATCAGTTGATCAGAAATATCATCCATTCTTTTAGCTGCATTTGAGGGGGCATTTTCAATCAGATCATTTTACTGAGATAAATAACCTGTTACTGTACTAAATGCCTTTGAAAATTAGTATGTTTTAGATCAAACATGGTCACGAGAGCTCTTTGTTTCTAATGGGAACATCCAGTTTTGTCCTATCAGCAGCAAAAAAAATTAGTAATGTCAGCTCATCCCCCACTTTCCAGAATAGAAAGGACATGCTGACTGTATTGTTCTGCTAGATTAGCAAACATCTGACACTTCCACTAGCAGCAGGAGCCTTATTCAAGGTAATCTGGTTCAAGGGCAGCCTTGTGATTGAGCAGGGCTCAGGGAACATAATTGCAGGGCCTTTCATACCCTTCAATACAGATCTTTGCCAATGTGTAAAATGGGCAGCCTATCAGTGTCCCAGAGACCTACGACTCTGGAAGGCTCTCTGTTTCCATCCTGGCCTTTCCCAAAAGAAAAACTTAAGGTTAGCACCTGAAACCCTAATCCGTTAACTGAGTCCAGCCCAGAGCTAACTCATCAAGATATCCTTTGATCTAAAACATGATCCAAGCAGGTGCACATAATAAGAAATAGTGATATGAAACAGACTCATATGAAAGTAGGTTACCAAAATTTAAGGAAGGATTTGGTATTATGTGAAAATTATAGAAAAACTGAATTTTTCCATAAATTGTATGATAATTGAAATTGCAGAGCACTTTAGATGTCGTATTCAAAGTTTGATTACTACAATCTGGACCATGAAAAACATTCAGAAATTTTTGAAACCCCCGGCCCATCTGTGTTTTGGTCACAGCCAGGTTGCAGATTCTTACGGCTTGTGTTAAAAAACGGAGCCAGCTAGAATCTTAATGAGAACTGGCTTATGAGTTTGCATGAAGCAGAAGCTGGCTCCCATCTGAGCCAACAACAGCACTCTTCCAAAATGCTCCCCAGTTCTTGGTCCAAAGCTGTATTTGTTAGAAAGAAAGAACTAGCATGCTCACACTGATGGATCTGTGTGTCTTTCTGTTTCCTGAGGCTTTTGTAAAAACTGATTATTTTAGTTCTAAAACAAATTTTGAACAATTTATGTCATTTACTCTTCAATAAATCTGGCAATACATACCAGAAGGTTTACATACAGGACCTTGTAGAAGATATTGTACTTCTAGATACATATCATTTAACTTCTCTGTGTTGCTTTTTTTTTTTTTAGCAGTGCAATGATGCTTCTTTTGTGCTTATAGTTCAATTGCAACCCAAGTCTCCTGGGTCATGGATTCCATAGCCTTCATTTATAGCTACCTAGGTTATTACCCATTTTTCTCTTTTCTTACCATAAAATGATAATGTGATGCTGTCTTCTTACTTTTATATGGGGTGGGGAGGGCAGGGGGTAAAGCAAATAAATAACTAGACTAAAGTATGGCACAATCATCCCAGTCACCTCAAACTATGACTTTTTAAAAATTCGGAATCGGAACTAAACACCCCCTTAATCTCTAATCTGACTGTAAGAGCCAACTTTTCAAAATGACTGGGAAAGCTAAATTCAACACACATTACTATGGCCTTTAAAAGAAGCGCAAAGCATAGTGGTTCATGGACAAAAGTGGCCAGGCTGTATCTAAAGGTAGAGATTAGCAGGTGGCCAAAGAAAGAATTAGAGAACAACTAAGAGTTCCAGTCTCTCTTCTCTTCCCATCCCTTTCTCATCCCTACCAGTTTAGCCTCATCTCACTCTACTTCCCCCTGCAACCCACCAAAATGCATATACTCTCTCTATCCCTTCCAGTCCAGGGTCAGTCAAAGGGTATCTGACAGCCAGTGCCCATCTCTATTTTTAAATATTTTTTGCATTTATAACAACAAATCTATTGCACGTGAAAAGGAGACTATAATTATGATTTACATTCTCATTATTTTAACTTAATATCTTACCTATCCAGCCTGGCTCTGGGGGAGGGGGAAGAGGGAGTGTTATAGAAACATTCAACAAAATACAGTGGGAGAACTTTGAGTGAAACCAGTAATTTATCTTAATATCAACACTTGCATTCTGCCCTTTCAATCACAGATAGTACTGAGTGGATCACATTACATATACAAAACAGACAAAACAATATGAAAACTTTTACAATGAAATCAAAATTCATATATATAGAACATAAAAAACATTCAAACCCCCTATAAACCAATTATCTGAGAAAGAAAGTTTTAACATTCAAAATCTAGTCAAAAATGTATTGTTAGTCTAATAAAATGGATCACCTTATATTCTCTTTTTTGTTTTATATTGGTCAATCATTAAAACGGACAAACATATACTACCTTGTCTAAACAAAAAAATCTAAACCTACAACAAATGAGACTATATTCAAAATAAAGTAAAAAGAAATGTCAGAGATGCCTGCAGGCATGAATAGGCATCAGGAAAGTGCTTGATTTCACCTTAAAACATCCAGAGAAAAGATGGAAAATTAAGCGACTAGCCTTAGATTACAAAGGACCACACTGGAAAGTGAACCCTGGCCACACTTCTTAAGCCGCTACTCTAACCATCATGCTATTAGATGTCTTGGCTGTGAAATGCTCTCCTGGGGACATCTGTATAGATGTTTGATATATGTGCATATCTGGCACGTCTACATTTCCAAAATTTGTGCCTGAACTTGCACGTGCCTGCTTTTTTTTCAGGCGTTCTGACTTTGTTGTTCCAGCTTACATTTGGACGTCTTATTGTGAAACGTGCCTCATAGGTTTACAGAATTTCTGGCATAAGAGCATGGCAAAAGAAAAGTCTTTGGAGTAAATCTCTAGAACAAGAGATTCACAAGGTAAGAAATCCAGTTAGCATTTTCCATAGAGCTCAAGATCAGACAAACTTTGGGCCAATCAGGAAACAGGAACAAAGATCACCAATAATATTAGGCACAGTTAATGCAAGATGACAAAAGTCAACCCCCATGGAAACATGATAGCTCTTCTTTAAGATACGTTCCTTCTAACCCAAAGGTCATTGGTTTGAGATCAGTCTCTGACCATAAACAAAAAAAGGCCCATTGGGTCTTCTATTTTCCTGAAATCTCTAATCTTTTATCCATCTTTTTGTTTGGGCAGCAACCAGAGCTATCTTTTTCATTAATAAAATTGCCCTGAAATGAAAGTTTATAAAAACAAAACAACACAAAATGAAATTGTATTAAAACTAAACAAATCTGCAAATGACATAGGAAATTAAACAAAATGAAATGTTTCTGACTGCATACCACTAGTTAAGATACCCATCCCTCTTATCTCCTACAACTGACCTCCCTCAGTAGTTACAGCAAAGGGAATTTAAAAAAATGATGCATCCATACCAAGGGGTAGTACTGAGTCTTAGCAATACTACATGTTTTATGTGTCATAATAATGAACAGATCCAGCATATGGCCTCTAATATGTGTAGGAAACTGGATAACAATGCCAACTCAACTGATTAAAAAAAAAAGAATGAAACTCCCTGTTAGCAATGTTTTATCATCATCCATATGATAATTGAAATCCCCCAAAATAAAATTCTCAGGTGAGCCCTTATCTTTATTTCTAGCTCCTTTTCCATCTGAGAGATTATAGACCAGGGAAAAACAAATTCTAAACATCTATGTTGATTTTACAGACAACCTCTCAAAACCTAAGCTACTACTACTGCTAATGATTTGTGTAGCGCTACAAGGCTTATGTGCGCTATACTTTACTAGCCCCCTCCAGTTCTATGGTTTCAAAATAATTGCAACTCCTCCTTGTTTTTCTAACCCCTTGGTTGATGTAGAATAATATATTGCGTGTCACATAAGGACCATACCCAGAGCTTTTTTAGAGGGGGTATTTGGTAGTATGGCATACCGACACTTTTTCATTGCCTGCTAAAATTCACCCATAGCCCTCATGTATTAATGAAGGAATCCTGCATATGCGTACTGACACCTTTTTCAGCTAGGAAAAATGTGCTTACCATGCTCATATCTAAGTATTAAAAGATATATCAAGATCATGGTCAATACACTGTGTAACAAATTTTTACTTTTTTCTTGTTCCTGGGTAATAAGTGTTATTTTCTGATATCTTATGTCTCACACCCATAGGAAATGGCAATTACGGCCCACAAACACTGCTTTTGGGACCAGGAGAGTGATATTTTTGAAAATTACCTATTTTGCAGGACATTCTAGATAGATTTAGTACAAAGTAAACTTGGAGTACCTTTTGGAAAATTCTAGAACGTTCTAGAGCTTTCCAGAACTTTGCAAAACTTTTGGAACTTTGTATAATTATTTTTTATTTTCATGTTTTAATTTTTTCTTCAACAGTATGGTACAGAGGGGAAAAGAGTCATGAAGTTCACTATCCCAAGAATTTGGCGAGAACCCACTGACCATTTGAGCAATTCCTACTTCTGCATGGTGGATCCTTCCAAACATTAGACTGGCAATAATGCTCTTCCTGTCATGTATCCAAGCATTGCTTCATCCATTGCCCCAGTGCCACATTGGCCAGAGCTCCCTGTATCCACTCCTCTGCAGAGAAAGCAGCTGTCTTCAGAAAAAGGCAGCAATTCACAAAATGAAGATGACGTTGCAGATCTAGATTACAATATCAGAGGTGGAGTGGAGGAGTGGCCTAGTGGTTGGGGCAAGGTACTTCAGGCCGGAAGGTCGGGGGTTCAAATCCCACTAGAGGACAGCAACCTTGGGCCGGAAGGACTGGGGTTTCTAGTCCCACAGGTGCTCCTTGTGGTCTTGGGCAAGCCACTTAACCCTCCATAGCCCATGTTCCCTGTAAAATAGTTCTCTGTGTGCTGTGCTTTCCTGTCTAATCAATGTGTTTATACCTCAAAAATTTCCTGTCATGATTTGACAATTTCCAATCTGTAATCAAACCGCTGCTGATTGCTGGAAGTAGCAGTATACAAATGTATACTAAATAAATAAATAAACTCTTATTACCCCAACCAAAATAACACCAATGAATTGGTCAGAGATCTTGGTCTCACCAAGTTCAATGTCGAGCTTTTGACGTCTAGGTTCAAGCAGTGGAATTTGTTGGATGAAAGTGTGCAAGTCATAGATCAAAGGAAGTGTCACCATACTTTTTCTAGCTTCTTCACTAGTCAAGTTGGGCTCTGCTTTTGCCACAATGTGACCGGTCTGTTTGACACTATCGGGATTGCGTGTAACCCAAACGAGTGGCATCTGTTCATTGACAGCTCTTCCAGGAGCCTCAATACTGTGCTGCTACATAACGGGAACAAGTACCCATCTCTTCTCCTAGGTCACTCAGTGAGCCTCAAAGATTACAGCAGCATCAAAACCTTGCTAGAAGCCTTGAAGTATGCTGAGTACAGCTGGGAGATTATCAGAGACTTTAAAATGGTGGCATTTCTGATGGGTTTCCAAAGCGGTTTTACCAAGTTTCCCTGCTATCTTTGTCTTTGGGACAACAGGGACACTGTGGCACACTACCACTGGCGGGACTGGCCACAGCATACTGAATTTTCTGTGGGGACAAAGAACATGAAGTGGGAGCCACTGGTGGAACCACAGAAGGTGCTGATGCTACCACTGCACATCAAATTGGGCCTTATGAAACAATTTATCCCAGCTCTAGAGAGAGAGTTGACAGCCTTCAAATACCTTCAAGACTTCTTCCCTAAACTGTCTGAGGCAAAGGTCAAAGCTGGTGTCTTTGTTCGACCACAAATAAAAATGATTCTTGAGTGCATGGAATTTTTCCTAAGCTGCATACTAGGAAGGAGAAAGCTGCTTGGAACAGCTTTGTTCCAGTGGTTCATGGCTTTTTGGGAAAGCACAATGCTGAAAACTATGTAGAGCTGGTTGAGACTCTGGTTAACAATTATGGCAAAATGGGCTGCAAGATGTCTCTCAAAGTCCATATCCTTGATGCTCATCTTGATAAATTCAAGGAGAACATGGGAGCATACTCAGAGGAGCAAGGCAAACGTTTCCACCAGGATATACTGGAATTTGAACTACCAAGAACTATATAACGAGAACATGATGGGAGACTGCATCCGGGAGCTTATTCGTGAAAGTGATTTACAATATAATCGTAAAGGTCAAAAATCTACTCACTTCTAAATGTTTTATGGTGTTTCTTGAATAAGTTAAATTTAAGTAAATATTATATGTTGTGGGTTTTTTATGTGAACAAAAAGGCACAAGTAAGCCTGTTTTAACAATGGGAATATGTAAATTTCACAAATATCAATCTCCACAAAAGCAAAATTTAATGAGAGTAATAACCATTTTCCATACTTTTAAGTTATAAGCAATTAGGAAATAACAGTCACTACCCAGGAATAAAAATGGTGTTACAAAGTGAATTAAATCCATAATTAACTTTTCCTAATTTACCACCAACCTCCATTTACAGTATACAGTATATAGTATAAACACAATTAAGTCCACATTAATCTTTAATTTTCCCAAAGACAATAAAATAATTCAGAATATTGAATATTTTACATAGGACAAAATTAATAAACATTATGAAGACACATTTTAGAAAAAATCATGGAAGTCAGACTTGAGACAAGGAGACTTATACATTTACAATTCTGATGGTATTTCGAAAACGCCATTGAACCTGGAGCCATTTCTAAAATACATATGTACATGCAGAGGGAGGAGCTGTTTTACAAATATGTACGTGAGAAAAATAAACCTTTTCTAATTCTGCTATACCCTTTTTAAGATGGCAACCAGAATTGTACACAATATTCAAGGTGCAGTCGCACCATGGAACGATGCAGAGTCATTATAATATCCTTTGTTTTGTTCTCCATTCCTTTCCGTATGATTCCCAGCATTCTATTTGCTTTCTTGGCTGCTACTACACACTAGGCAGAGGGTTTCAATGTATTATCCATGATCATGCCTAAATCCTGTTCTTGGATGGTGGTTCCTAATGTGGAACCTTGCATTCTGGAACCATAGTTTGGGTTGTTCTTTCCTAAATGCATAACTTTGCACTTTTCCACATTAAATTTCATCTGCCATTTAGACATCCAGTCTTCCAATTTATCAAGGTCCTCTTGCAATTTTTATAACCCTCTTTTAACATCTTTGAATAATTTTGTGTTATCTGCAAATTTGATCACCTAACTCATTATTCCCATTTCCAGGTCATTTATGAATATGTTAAAAAACAGTGGGCCCAGCACAGATCCCTGGGGTACTCCATTGTTCACCTTTCTCCATTGAGAAAATTGGCTATTTAGCCATACACTCTGCTTTCTATCTTTTAACCCACAATAGTACACTGCCTCCTATCCTATGACTTTCCTCATGAGGGACCTTGTCAAAGGATTTCTGAAAATTCAGATACACTGTATCGACTGCTTACCTGTTTGTTCACATCTTCAAAAAAATATAATTAATACGATTTCCTTGGCTAAACCCATGTTAGCGTTCTCCCATTAAACCGTGACTATCTACATGTTCATTAATTTTTTTTCTTTTAATGGTTTCTACCATTTTGCATGGTACTGACATCAGGGTCATGGGTCCCAGATCACCCCTGGAAACCTTTTTAAAAATTGGCGTTACATTGGCCATTCTCCAATCTTCAGGTAGTATAGATGATTTTAATAATAGTTCACAGATTATTAATAGTAGGTCTGCAATCTCATTTTTCAGATCTTTCAGCACCCTTGGTTGTAGGCCATCTGGTCCAGGTGATTTGCTACTCTAGTTTATCAAATAGTTGTAATTCATCTTTCTAGTTTATCAATATTTCTTTCAGTTCTTCCAATATATCAACTTTAAATACCATAGTAACATGGTAAATGATGGTAGATGAAGACCAGTATGGTCCATCTAGTTTGCCCAGCAAGAGTAGGTGCACCTGCCGCTCTGTGCAGGTCGCCCCTTCCTATGTCTTTGTTTAGGGGTGAACCCATGGCTCCGTGTAGAGCACCCCTGTTTGTTGAGAAATTAGATAGTTAAGTTTATTTTGATTTTATCCTGTTGCTATTTATCCTGTTGCTATAGAGGGATTTCAGGCATGGGTAACCTCCCCACATCTTCCTCAATAAAGACCAAAAAAGAATTCATTCAGTCACTCTGCTATGGCTTTATCCTCCCTTAGCACCCCTTTTACCCCTCTATCATCTAATGGTCCAACTGACTTTCACAGGTTTTTTGCTCTTTTCCTTCTCACCTCCAGCAGCCTCATCTCTCTACCTCCATCCCTCCACCCAATCCCAGCAGTTGCCTCATACCCTTGTCCCTACCCTAGCCACCTCTATCTTCACCCTCAGACCCAGCAACAGCCAACAGCCTTTTCTTTCTTCTCTCATCCCTTGCTCTCAGTCCCGGCTTCCTCCAGCAGCCCCTTTCTTCTCTCTGCCATACTCTCAGGCCCAACCAGCTGAGCAGCCTCTTATTATCCCCTTACCCACTCATATACAGCCAGGAGCTCCTTCTTTTCCCTCCTGAACACCTTTCAAGTTCTTATTTGTTCTACCCTACCCATTATTGCAACCTTAGACTGTAGAAAATCCTCTTTTTCAGATCAGTCGGACATTCTGGGTCATGGGTGCAGTGCATCCCCTCTGCCCTCTGAGTTACATACAGCCTTCCTCTTCTCTCTTCTTCATGTTATGCTGAATGCTTGGAGTAGACGTGTGCAATTCAGAGGTGCTCAACATCTGACCTAGTCTGTCGAGGACTGGGATGTCGGCTGTTGATCGCACTATACTATATTGCACTGCCTCACTCAATCTGCCACTGTTGCCAAGATTCCTGGCTTGCACTACAGCAACAGCAAGATCTCAGCTCATATCACATCCAACCCATTCACAGCTACCATGCACCAACTATTTCCTTATACTAGCAACGTGGCTATATGCAATGTCATTTTCTGCAGGTCAGTGTGCAGTGAGGAGCTCCAGAAAGGATATCTGTGCTTCAGCAAGTATGGCAGTATTGAAGATCAGAGAATGACTGGAGGATCATGCT
Source organism: Ichthyophis bannanicus (assembly GCA_033557465.1). Lineage (NCBI taxonomy): Eukaryota > Metazoa > Chordata > Amphibia > Gymnophiona > Ichthyophiidae > Ichthyophis > Ichthyophis bannanicus. The sequence continues at coordinate 163,373,356 of CM066036.1, read as the reverse complement.
GACATTGTCCCTGGGCACTACTCTGAAGCCCTGCCTATCTAAATTTGTGTTGTCTTGCTGCAGTGGGGTATGCTAATGCCACCCCAAAAACTGTGCTATCCCTGGTGACTGCTTAGACCATCTAGTGATGAGGCCCACCCTATCTCTCCATACTACCTATGCTTTCCTCATTCCAGCCAGTTATCAACAGTTTCTCTTCCTTAGCTAGCCTGTCCACACCATGCATACTTTCGTTTCCCCAGCTGCCTCCACTTCCTTTTCAACACCCCTTTTCTCTTAAACTCGTCTTAATCTTCTCACCTTCTTATCATATTTTCCCCTCGCTTTATATACCCAATGGATAGTTTGACTTATTTTTGGGAGTAGGGGGCTTAATGCTCCCTACCTGTTCCATGTCCCCATGCTAAATAACTCTGCTCTCTACTTCTTCCTGAGTTGACATGCTATGTTCATCCCTTCTAGATCTCCCCATTAGGTTTCCTTCACCTTTCCCTAGCCAGCTACCTTTCATTGCAGATTACTGTAGTTCACCAATCCATTCCCTGATTATCTCTCATGCTACCTCAGCAGAATCATCTCACGTCTCAATCACATGAATTTCCTTCCTAGTCCTCCTTACCAGAGCATATTCTCGGAGACCATTCCTATTTTCCCATCCTCTGCTGTATTTTCCTTGAACTCACAGATTTCAGGACAGCTGCAGTTTCTTGCCCAGAAAGTTCTTGCAGGTTGCTCTACCACCTGCATGCCTAAGCCTTGGAAACTTAGCAGTCAGCAGCTCTACAGCTCTAGGTCACAGTTGCATATAGTGCTTCCTGCCCTCAGCCTGAAAACTCCAAAGATCGCAAGCTGAGAGAGAGATCCCTGGACACTAAAGTGTGCATTTATATTGACCAAGTGCATGCCAGCCCATTTAATAAAACTCCAGCGGTTACAGAATACGTAGCTGGCCTTGGAAGTTGAATTAGGGCTGACTCTAAGATAGTCAAAGTCCTGTGCAAAAATATATGCTTGCACCCCTTTTGTTGGTGGCAGCTTTGGCACAGAGCCTCCTCATTTAGTAACAGTAGTGACTTCAGTACAACATCACTCCTTCTGTCTTTCTATCAAACATCTTCTTTCTCCCCAACCTCTTCCCAGGATCATTATCCCATCAACTCCTTTCCCCCTGCCCACTGTTCCCTCGAAGCTGTGCTCGTGTGCGCGTGCACAAACCTCACCGAGCGAGCGCACATACTTTACAACAGAGCGCACAAAAAGTACGGCTCTGATTCTGATAGAAAACAACACAGACATCTTAAAATTTAAAAGTTATGATTGTAATTACTAGAAATTTCCCGCTTCATTTAATAATCGTCTATTTTCATTTAATTTGATTAAAATCAATGTGGTGTACATACTGTATTCTGATGTATAGTCATATTTTAAAGTATACAACTCCGAGTGTCGTTTTGTGGCGCACAAAAATTTAACCTTCCTTCAAAAGCTGCACACAGCTGATATTTTATGCGCACAAAGCCTGTTACAGAAAATTAGAGGGAACATTGCCCCTGCCCACAACTTTCCAAAATTTGTGTCTGTAGTTTGACGTCTATCCTCTCTGTCTACTTGTTCTTGTTCTTTAGTTTTCTCTCTAATTTCACATTCTTTCTTTTAAGATTTCCCAGTCTTTCTTTCATTTATTTATATGTTTTCTTTCTTCCATGTGTGTATCTGTCCCCATAGCCTGTCTTTCAACATCTTTTCTCACTTTCTTCATGTTGCATCCCCTCCTATTACTCTCTTCTCTCTCCATCCTCTTCTCTGCCTTTGCTCCCTACCATGAGCCCCCCCCTTCCTCTCACATCCTTTCTCTTAGCCTCCTACTTTCCTAGTCCCACACAGCAACTCTTCATCTCTCTCAGGCACTGTCCTCTACCTGCTCTTAATAATGTCATGTCCCTTTCTTCCCTTCTCCTCTTTCACTCCCAGAATTCTACTCTAAGCCCATGTCCTTATCATCTAGCATCTCTTCCCTTCACAGCCTCTTTCTCCCTTATCCAGTCCTTCACAGTAGCACTGTGGCAGGTGTAGGCCTGTGATCCACAGTGTCTGACATAAGCAAGCCTAGCTAGCTTGACCTGTAAATGAAGCTTGTGAAGAGGCCCATAGCAATTGCACATCCCCCAATATGCTGCTATAGAATTAGAACTCAGTAAAAGTATTGAATTAGCTTAGACAAGCAGAACAGATGGAAAAATACAGAAAGTAATGTTTAAAATTGCTGACAGAGAAGTTATAAAGCTCTGCTTCCCTGCACGTATTAACTAGCCCAATAGCCTTGAAAGTAGGAAAGTAACAAGTTGGTGAACTGACCATTGTAATTGGGACTAGAAGGGGGGTGAGCAGGCGCTGAGCCCACTCAAAGAACATAATTGGATAATCATATCAGTACCGGGACAAATAGAAGGGGTACGGGAGGTACGGGAGGTTACCGGGACCAATGAAATGTTTTTCTATACCTAGAATAGAGCAAAAGTCTATAAAAGTTGTTGTATTGCCAGAGAACATTGCTCAGCCATTTTGAATTTGATTCTGCTTGAGACTTGTGCACAAATAAATGATTTGGACCTTCTGAACAGACTCCTGGTATTATTGGTTTGTCTGCGCTCTGCTGCTACATATTCTTGGTGCATTGGCCGGGAAGTTGTGGAATCAGAGTGTATATAGGGCAATATACCACGACTTTCCGCCTCTATAGGCTTGGTCCTGCCGGGATCGCGCCCTTCCGACGGGGGCTGCTTCCTGGCGCCGCCGGTCCATTGCATCGGAGGGAGTTGGTCGGACCTCGGCTGGTGCCGGGCCCGGCTGGAGCCAACGCCTCGAACCCGAGTGAGGGGAGTCCAAGGTCCAACTCATGCGCCTGCTTGGGAAGTTTGAGGACCGGATCCGGTGAGTAGAGTTTTGATTTGTTATGTCTAGACAGATAAGAAAGAGCAGTGCTGCCGTTTGAACTTGGAACTTGGAAATTGGTAAGAGAGCTTGATCACCTCTCAAAGACGGACCGAGTACCCCCGCATGAGTATTCGCAGGGCGAAACTCCCGTCTTCTTGTATTTTGGTAATTGAACAAGACTAGTCAGAATAGATAGAAATGAATGCATTCTGGGATACATTGCTAGCATGATTGTGTGAATGAGGTGTGTATGAGAGGTCTGGCAGCACGGACCAAGCGAAGGCGGACCCCTGAGTAGCGCATTTCCTGACCGGGCGACCGCGTTCAGGTCGCAAAAAGGGGGAAGCGATTGTCGTCCTGTCTTGTTATTTGTTTCCCTTATACGTTTCTAGGGCCGTGAGGACCCCTTACCCACGGTCCGCCCTCCTTTTCCCTTCTGTTTGTTGTTGCGCGCACACATCGAAATGGGAGGGGCGGGGTCTAATAAGAACACTCCATTAGAATGTATGATCGCACATTTTAAAGAAGGATATTCTAGAAGTTATGGTATTAAAATGGATGTAGCTCGTTTGCAGATTTTGTGTACTAGGGAGTGGCCCGATCTAGACCCTACCTGGCCCCGAGAGGGAACCTTTAATGTAGGAATTATTCAGTTAGTTCATCATAAAGTGCGTCTAACGCACCCCGAACAGTACCCTTATATAGATTCTTGGTTAAGTATTTGTGAAGATCCGCCTCCTTGGGCGAAGCGCTGCTATGAAGAGCAGTGCAGAATAATGTTAGCGAAAACAGATCATAGTCAGAAAACAGAAAAAGAACAGCCTAGTAAGAAAGGGAAAGATGAGAAATCCAGGAAGAAACCCATCCTGGTCGATCCTGATTCCCCAGAAGTAGTTCCCCGACAGCCTAGAACCCCGGGCCCAGTAAGAGTAGCCCGGCGTCCTGCCCCAGAGCCCCGGAGACAGCGGGTGCAGGACCCAACCCCTGAGCCACCTCCCGAAGAGCAGGAAGATGAGCTTCCTTTAGTTGAAGAAGATGATTCTACTGAGACAGAGACAGAGAAAGGCGAGTCAGATACAGAAACAGAGAAGGAAGAAACTGAGAATTCCCCGAGTGAGACTGACAGTGTAGAAGCGACCGCCAGTGTTAGCCTGCCAGTAAAATGTAAATCCAAGACAAAGCATATAGAAAAGAAAGTAACCCTTGATAAGCCTGTAGAAAAGAAGAAAAAGAGCCCTGATAGGAAAGTTACAAAAATATCGCTTAGAGCCCAAAAGACCTCCACTGCTAAGATGATGCCTTTACGGCAAGTCCCGGGAGTGCCTGTAAGGAATGACGATAATGAGGTGGTAGCGGGACCCCCAAGCTATGTGTATGTCCCCTTCTCTACAACTGATTTGTTAAATTGGAGGACGCATTATGCCTCCTATACCAATAAACCCCAAGAGCTTACAGAATTAGTGAATACTATTATGGAAACCCATCAACCCACATGGGCAGATTGCCGTCAGCTCCTGTCCACTTTATTTACTACGGAGGAGCGGACACGAATTTAAAAAGCAGCTATTGAGTGGCTGGCAGATAACCCTGTAGCTCCAGAACGAGGAGTAGAAAGAATAGACCAACGGGAAGCAGCCCAGAGGGAATTCCCGAATGAAGACCCCCGATGGGATCCGAATACTGAAAGAGGATCCAGAGCCCTAGCCCGTTTTCACCAAGGCTTGTTACAAGGCCTGAAAAGGGGGGGCCAGAAAGCTATGAACCTTTCCAAAGTTACTGAAGTTAACCAAGGCATAGATGAGAGTCCAGCAGTGTTTTATGAGAGGTTAACTGAAGCATATAGAATGTATACTCCCTATGATCCCGATGCACCAGGAAGTTTATGCATGGTGAATTCTGCTTTTGTAAATCAGTCTCAACCAGACATTAGACGTAAATTACAGAAATTAGAAGGGTTTGCGGGCATGAATGCAACACAGTTATTGGAAGTCGCTCATAAAGTGTATGTGAATCGTGATAATGAAAGACAGAAAGAATGTGATCGAAAGATGAAGAAGAAAGCTGATTTTTTGGCTGCGGCCATAGTTGAACAGAAAAGGGGAGGTGTCCCTAGTCGAAGGAGCAGAGGAAGGGGGCGGGGCCGAGGTTGAAGCCGGCCCCAACTAGGCGTAAACCAATGCGCCTACTGCAGGGAGGAAGGACATTGGAGAGATGCATGCCCGCAACTCGAAGACGCCCACGAAGATGATGAAAACAATCATCAATGGAGAGAAAAAAGACGAGGCCGTCCCCGACATCGCGGAGGAGCCAATCGAGAGCAACATCAGCGTGAAAGAGGAGAAGCCGTGCAAGCATTGGCGGCAACAGCCTATGATGAAGATGGCGTGGATTAGGACAGACCGGGCTCCGAATTTGCTTTAGGTCTCCAGGAGCCTATGGTCGGAATACAAATAGGAGACCAAGTTATGAACTTTATGGTTGATACTGGAGCAGAACATTCAGTAGTAGACAAGAAGATAGCCCCATTTTCTACAAAAGCAGTCACCATCGTAGGAGCAACTGGTGCCAAAGCTACAAAACCTTTTCTTCAGAATCGCATATGCAGTCTAGGAGGACAGCAAATAACTCATCAATTCCTTTACATGCCTGAGTGTCCAGTGCCACTACTGGGACGAGATATGTTAGCCAAGCTACAGGCCCAAATATCCTTCACTGAAAGAGGAGAAATGCAAATGACAGTAAATTCGCAAGCCAAACCAGCAGGAATAATGCTGCTCACAGTTCCCCGAGAAGAAGAATGGAGATATTACAGTGATGATTCTGTCCAAGACACCTATTTCGAACAAACCTTGAAAAGTATTGATGCCCCACCTGGAGTATGGGCAGAAGGCAGTCCTCCAGGCCTAGCCAAACATATAGCTCCAGTAATTGTAATTCTCAAGCCTAGTGCTGCACCAGTACATGTCAAACAATACCCTCTCCCTAGAGCTGCAATTGAAGGCATCCACCGCCACTTGCAAAGATTACTAGAACATGGCCTACTGAAAGTATGTCAATCCCCATGGAACACCCCACTTCTGCCAGTGAAAAAGCCTGGAACAGATGACTACCGCCCAGTGTAAGATCTAAGAAGAGTGAATGAAGCAGTTGAGACTATACATCCAGTTGTACCCAATCCTTACACTCTTCTAGGACTAATTCCTGCTGAAGCCACCCACATCACTGTTTTAGATTTAAAAGATGCATTCTTTTGCATAAGATTAGCCCCCGTGAGTCAGATATTGTTTGCATTTGAATGGCAGGACCCCATCTCTGGAAGAGGGGGCCAACTCACCTGGACGCGATTACCCCAAGGATTCAAGAATTCGCCTACCATCTTTAGTGCTGCACTGAATCAAGACCTTTCCAGCTATCCAGTGGCCCCGGGGAAGAGAGTGCTTCTCCAATACGTGGACGATCTGCTGATAGCTGCTGTATCAGAAAGTGAATGTATACAAGCCACCAAAGACCTCTTGCAGTTACTAGATGAAGCTGGATACAAAGTTTCCAGAGCAAAAGCACAACTATGTCAAAAAGAAGTGAAATACTTGGGCTTTCGCATAACCCAAGGAAGCCGAAAATTAGGCAGAGAAAGAAAAGAAGCAGTATGCAGAATTCCAACCCCAACAACCAGAAAGCAAGTCAGAGCCTTTCTGGGAGCGGCAGGATATTGCCGAATCTGGATTCCCAACTTTGCTCAAATTGCTAAGCCACTGTATGAAGCCACAAAAGGAGAAGAAAAGTCGCCACTGGAGTGGGGACCTGAGCAGGATACAGCCTTCAAAACGTTGAAGGAAGAATTGATGTCATCACCAGCCCTTGGACTACCAGATGTTCATAAGCCTTTCCACTTGTTCGTACATGAAGCACAAGGAAATGCCTTAGGCATGTTGACTCAGAAATTGGGAAATTGGGAACGACCTGTAGCATACCTATCGAAACAATTGGATACTGTGGCCAAAGGATGGCCACCTTGCCTGAGAGCAGTTGCAGCTACAGCATTGTTGGTGAGTGAAGCAGACAAGCTCACACTAGGACAGAATATACGAGTCACTGTGCCACATGCAGTCCTTGCCCTTATGGAACAGAAAGCAAATCATTGGCTCACCATTTCCCGAATGTTGAAATATCAGAGCATGCTATGTGAAAACCCACAGATACAACTGGAAGTGAGCCATGCCTTGAATCCAGCCACATTGATACCTATTAGTGAAGAACTCCCAGAGCATGACTGTATAGAAGTCATGGACACTGTATTTTCAAGCCGACCTGATCTGACAGATGTGCCCATAGACAATCCTGACCAAATCTATTATGTTGATGGAAGCAGTCTCATCATCAATGGACGACGCTGTGCCGGATATGCAGTAGTCACTCAACATGAAGTTGTTGAGTCATCAGCCCTAGCCTCAGGCACATCAGCCCAGAAAGCAGAATTGATAGCACTTACCCGAGCACTACTACTAAGTATAAGACTTGTGTTGAATGTATATACAGACTCTAAGTATGCCTTCACCACCTTACATGCCCATGGAGCTCTCTACAAAGAAAGAGGACTCATCACATCCGGAGGAAAATCAGTTAAGTATGGCCCCGAGATACTGATGCTACTTGATGCAGTATGGGCCCCAACTCGTGTAGCTGTCATGCATTGCAGTGGACATCAAGCAGGAAAAGGAGAAGTTGCCCGAGGAAACAGATTTGCAGATGCCTCAGCACGACAAGCAGCTATGACAGGACATATTTCGCCACAAGCCATGCCGATGCAGGCAGCATTGTTTCCAGTACCCTTGAACTCATGGACACCATGATATACCACCAAAGAATTAGACTACTACTGTGACAGAGAAGATGGGGTACTGAAAGATGGGTGGATTGAACTGCCACTAGCAGAGGGCAGTCAACCCCCAGGACAAATAGTAATTCCCGAACTGTTAGGACCAGCCTTTGTCAAAGCTTTCCATGAAGCCACACACTATGGGAAGACCGCTATGGAAAAAGCACTTAGACCACATTTCTACATTGCCATGTTACCAGCCCTATCAGCCTCAGTAGCACGCCAGTGTCTAATTTGTGCCAAAAACAATGCCAAGCAAGGTCCCACACCACCACCTCGAGTTCAGTCAGGAGGTGTAACCCCCATGCACCACCTGCAGATTGATTTTACTGAAATGCCAAAAGCCAGTGGATACCACTACCTATTAGTATTAGTTTGTACTTTCTCTGGGTGGGTAGAAGCCTTCCTAACCAGAACCGAAAAAGCTAGAGAAGTCATCAAAGTTTTATTGAGAGAGATTGTCCCTAGATTTGGAATTCCAGCAGTAATAGGGTCAGACAATGGACCCTCATTTGTTTCCCAGGTTACTCAACAGTTAGCAAAAGCCCTACAGATACAATGGAAACTCCACACTGCATACAGACCCCAGAGTTCAGGGAAAGTTGAGCGAATGAATCGTACCTTAAAAGCCCAAATGTCTAAGCTTTGCCAGGAGACAAAATTGAAGTGGCCCCAAGTGCTCCCAATAGCCTTACTCAGAATACGCTCAGCTCCTGTGAAGTCAACAGGATTTTCCCCTTTTGAAGTTCTGTATGGTAAACCCCCACCAATAGTGCAAGGAATTAAAGGAAGTCTAGCCCAAATTGGTTCAGAAATAACCAGGCAAGAACTCCTAGCTCTTAGTTTTGTTCTGCAGACTCTCCATGCGTGGATCCAAGACCAGTTGCCTATCAATTTGACTGAACCCCTGCATCCCTACCAGCCTGGTACCTCGGTGTGGATCAAAGATTGGAAGAAGACACCGCTGGAACCCCATTGGAAGGGACCATACACCGTCATCCTGTCTACCCCAACTGCAGTAAAGGTAGCGGAGATCGACGCCTGGATCCACCACAGCAGAGTCAAGCCCGCAGCAGCTCCAGAACCTGAGCAGTGGACCGTGGAGCAGCATCTTGATGCACCTTTGCGAGTTACTCTGAGACGGCAACCAGCAGCTTAGACACTTTGTCACAGAGCCTTGCAGTAGCCAAGTCTTTCGAAGAGGAGTGCTGTTTTCCATGCAGCAACAGTTTTGTTTCAATGAACCCAATCTGCGTGTGATTTTGCACACTACTTTGATACTACATTTATTAACCATACTTCAAAAGCCAACTGAAATTGCTAAGTTGGTTACTGTGTGATGGACAACTTGAGGATCTTCAATCAACACTCAGCACCCGTTGAAATTGCTTTATTAGCGCACGGGACGAAGAAAAGATCGTCGTGGTCAAGATCTGCAAGCTGAGGATTCAGAAGAACTCCAATCAACATGTATCTTTACCTTTGCTTGGCCCTGGTTGCCTGTTTTGGAGGTTTTGAACTGACTCATGCTTTACCTCCATTTACTGCTTGCATTACTTCTACTCGAACTGGACTGAAAGTAACTCAGACTTTGATTTACCATTCTCACTATACCTGCACTGGTAAAGTGACTCGGTGTATTTATAACACCACTGAACTAAATGTTTGCATTAAAGGTAGCTCCAGAGTATGCTATAACCCGCATCAGAACCCATCCTATTATACGTTGGAAATACGATGGAATGATGCAGACGGACCTTTAATTAATGCTACACGACCACTTAAAGATGCTAGTATACCTGCTGTTTTATATTTTGATGCATGTGATGTTATAAACAGAGATAGTCGTTCCAAATGTGGTACCTGGGAAAAAGCCTATCGCAATGATCATAAGTATATGTGCCCAGAAGGTGCCACGGGATGGAGAAAGTGTACTGGTAAGAAAGAGTCATATAGTACTGCCCCAGCTGCAGATTACTATTGCCCAAACTGGGAGTGTGTTTTTTATGCTAGATGGAATGCTGGTATTACAGATGAACAGAGAGATAATCGAGTTGCCACTTTGACTAAGTCAAAAACAGATGACAAATGTAAGAAAGGTGCTTGTAACCCTTTGCAATTACGGATCCGTAATCCTAATGCATGGAAACAAGGATACAAGTTTGGTTTACGTATTGCAGGTGGAGCAGTAGATCCAGGAACCATTGTGTATATAAGATTGAATACCCAAGCCTACAAGTCATCTAAATACCACATCCATAACACTTTCTATGAAGCTATGCATGTAAATAAGTTTGAAATTCCCCATCCATCCCAGAATTTGTTTCTAGAATTAGCTGGAGCAGTAGTATCCAGCCTAAAGATCTCAGATTGTTATTTCTGTGGCGGAACCCAGATGGGTGACCAGTGGCCATGGGAGGCCCAAGAATTGAATTATTCTCTGACTTACAATCAGATTAAATTACACAAGACTACTAGCGAATGGGTGTTAGCGCACTCAATTGTTGGACGTCTTTGCTATGCCAGAACTGGACCTCAGTTCACCCAACAGGTAGGACAGCTGATCTGTCTTAGCCAGAAGTTTTATAATGCCACTACCAAAAAGACATCATGGTGGTCAGGAAGTAAAGGGCCTGAACCTCCTAACCCATTAGCCAGATTTCCCAAACTTGCTGGTTTATGGACTAACCTTGCCAAAACTCATGCTTGGCAAGCCCCACCTGGTCTGTATTGGATCTGTGGAAACCGAGCGTATGCTCAACTCCCATCACATTGGGGAGGAGCATGTGTCTTAGGGACCATCAGACCTTCTTTCTTTCTCCTACCCACAGAACATGGAGAACAATTAGGATACCCAGTGTACACTACCCACAGACACAAAAGAGCACTGAGGCAGAAGAGAGCACCCCTCCAAATAGGCAAATGGGAGAAGTGGGAGGGTGATGATTGGCCACCAGAAAGAATTATTGAATATTATGGGCCTGCCACTTGGAATGATGATGGTATGTGGGGATATCGGACACCAATCTATATGATTAATCGTATTATCCGCTTACAAGCAGTAGTTGAAATAATAACTAATGAAACTAGCCACGCTCTCACACTTTTAGCTAGACAAAGCACCCAAATGCGCACTGCCATATACCAGAATCGTCTAGCACTTGATTATTTGTTAGCAGCTGAAGGAGGAGTATGTAGTAAACTGAATCTAACCAATTGCTGTTTGAAAATAGATGATAAAGGTCAAGTAGTTGAAGACATTGCTGAAGATATGCGCAAACATGCTTATGTGCCAGTTCAGACTTGGCACCCACTAAGGTTACCTAACTGGTTTGCTAACCTTTTCTCATGGCTAGGAGGACTGAAGACTTTTCTAATACTAGTATTACTGATTGTTGTTGTTATTTTCCTATTGCCATGCATAATTCCATGCTGTATGCGTTCCATACACAGTGCTATTGATAGTACGGTAGAGCGGAAGACCGCAACTAAGATAATGGCTTTATACCAACCTCATCCTCCTGGATACAGCCGGACTCCTCTAACCTTAGTATAATTATTTTGAAGTGATTTAATTCTCACACCTTATTAACTAATAGGGTGAAATTAATCAAAGGGGGGAATGTGGCAGGTGTAGGCCTGTGATCCACAGTGTCTGACATAAGCAAGCCTAGCTAGCTTGACCTGTAAATGAAGCTTGTGAAGAGGCCCATAGCAATTGCACATCCCCCAATATGCTGCTATAGAATTAGAACTCAGTAAAAGTATTGAATTAGCTTAGACAAGCAGAACAGATGGAAAAATACAGAAAGTAATGTTTAAAACTGCTGACAGAGAAGTTATAAAGCTCTGCTTCCCTGCACGTATTAACTAGCCCAATAGCCTTGAAAGTAGGAAAGTAACAAGTTGGTGAACTGACCATTGTAATTGGGACTAGAAGGGGGGTGAGCAGGCGCTGAGCCCACTCAAAGAACATAATTGGATAATCATATCAGTACCGGGACCAATAGAAGGGGTACGGGAGGTACGGGAGGTTACCGGGACCAATGAAATGTTTCTCTATACCTAGAATAGAGCAAAAGTCTATAAAAGTTGTTGTATTGCCAGAGAACATTGCTCAGCCATTTTGAATTTGATTCTGCTTGAGACTTGTGCACAAATAAATGATTTGGACCTTCTGAACAGACTCCTGGTATTATTGGTTTGTCTGCGCTCTGCTGCTACAGCACTATTTCTTCCCAGGCAGTATCATCCCATTTCCTTTCTCAGTCTGTGTCTGCTGCTTTTCCCCTCCCTATTGGCATGGGTAGGCAGGAAGTATGTGTATCCTTTGATGCTATAGCTCCCTCCTTCTATAGCCCATTGGTCAGATACAACCAGCTAATAGGCTGCAGAGGGAGGAAGGAAGCAACTTGGAGATATAAGCCTTCAATCCTGCCTACCTCTTCAGCCCTCAATTCCTGAACCAGGGGAGTGCAGGAGACAATATTAGGCGTCTTCAAGCTCTCATAGCACCCGCAGATCTAGCACCTATGAACCTGCCTATTAGGTATCACCATTATTTATTTATTTATTTATTTATTTATTTATTTAACAATTCTTTTATACCGCGCTATTATAATCAGTGCGGTGTACAATAGAACAAGAACATACTACAATGCATACAGGTAACATTGAGTTTTACATTGAACAGGGAAATTCAACAATAGGACAACCGGGGGAACTATGTACAGAATAACTTAATGGTATATACAGTAATATCAAACTCGATTGGATGTGACAATGTGGTTCACTAATAAGACTAGAGAGAAAGGTTGACCTGCTAGCCCTTTTCAGGTTGTATTGAGGTGGTAGTTTTGTTAGTGACTAGGTTGACTTCTGGGTAGCATTTTGTAAACAGGTGGTATTTCAATGTTTTTCTGAATAGGATTAGGTTTTTGATAGCACGGATTTCGTGAGGTAGTGCATTCCAGTTTAGAGGAGCAAATAAGGAGAAGGCCCTGTTGGAGGTGGCCTTAGTACACTTCGTTATTATCTTCGGGACAATTAAGGTGTTCATTGATGTGGTTCTCCTTTTTCTGTTTTCCAGGATGCCATGGATAAGCTTGCTGATTGGCGTAGGGGGGCAGTTATTTAGTGCCTTGAAAGTAAGGACTAAAGACTTATACTTATACTTATACTTATTATGTGACTGTCAAGCTTCCTCCCCCACTCAAGGACTGTGAAATACTCTCTCTGCAGCATTCTTGGTAGCACTCAGCCTGCAAAGCAGAAACCAGACTCGGGAAGAGAACCCCGATCGTTGGCATGGCAGCATGCAATATTGCAGCCATGCCAGTAGACTAGCCCATTGTTGTCCTGTTTACAAGCTGTTTTATTTTTTACAAAAAAATAAATCCTTTTGTCCATGAAATATTTTTTTTTACTGTTAAAGATGGAATAATACAACAGAAGTCACAATGTCCTGTAATGTATCACACTGGAATATGTGTAACCACATTCACTATCCAAGCCAGTGTCGATGGTATACATCTATCATTTACTGTGACCACTGCATCAAGCTTGTCAGCATTGGTCATCAATGGCCTTATGAGTCATAATGAAAGGTGATGACATGGCTGTCTGTCATATCTCAGGGAAACTTTATGTTTTACTGTACTTACAAATACAAACAAAGCTGAGAACTTCAAATTTACACTGGGATTAAGTATGACTAAAAATGGTGCCTACATCCACTCAAAGCCCTAAATCACTTTATCGACAGCAATAGAATACAAATAATAAAAGATATGAGCCCAATCCAAACAAATAAAAATAAATATTTCACCCTTCTGGAATTCAAAAGGGTCATTCATTTACTGTACTGGAAGTACTGGGATTTATTTTTGGCCTCTGTTTAGCTGCAAGTATAATTTAATTCAGAATTCTCTTAGGTTGCTATGGTGATGTGTGGGTTTTCAGTTTTGTAGAAGGGATGTATTCCCATATTGGTATCCATAGAAAAGTGGTGAGTCATACAGATCTCTCTACAGATAAAGCCAAAACATTTTAAGAAACTCTGTCTGAATTTTCCTATCTCCAAACAGCCTTGTCCATCATGTCTTGCCATTGATTTTTTTTTTAATCTTTACAAATGTGCATGTAATTGGTTTTTGATTGATCTTGATGTTGACAAAGGGGCCCATGTACTACCCAGAGGACAAATGAGCATAGCAATGCAAGTCATCAATGAGTTTTAATAATGGCATTGCATTAGGTGACTACTAAGGTCCTGTATTTTATTTTAGGACCTCTGGTGGATAGTGGCTCTACTGTTGTGGCAAAGTGCAATCAATGAATAAGTCCAGGAGTCAATTGACAGGGTCCAAGTCAGTTTATTGTGCACAGGCCTAGTCAGTCAAAGCTTCAAAAGGTACTGAGCAAACGTTTATACAGAGACATAACTTTTTATATCTCTTTTTCAGTTTGATACATGAGAATTTTCTATTGGTTCCAACTCGATACATGCAAACTTTTCATTGGTTATACATTCCCTTCATTTGTCCAATTAGAAATCCCTCCGGAGCCTAGCAACCGGCCCCCTCCTTTAGGATTGCTTGAACAATGGTACAGTTCTAAATCTCGTTACTTTTCTACTGCAAGGTTAACTTCGGCTTCTGGAATGCATATACTGTTACATTTCTGTTCTTTCACTCACAAGAGAATAATAGAAGACTTATGAATTCATGAAAACTTCTTATTAAGCATTTTAAAACAGTTTTCTTATTTTTCACAGATTTTTGGTTCTTTTCTAGCTATATTGGGAGTTAGGATCCAGGCCTAACTTACAGGCCTTTCATAGTAGCAGGCCATGCTAGGCTGTAGCAGCAAAGCGCAGACAAACCAATGATACCAGGAGTCTGTTCAGAAGGTCCAAATCATTTATTTGTGCACAAGTCTCAAGCAAGGCAATTTCAAAATGGCTGAGCAAAGTTTTCAAGCATTACAACAACTTTTATAGACTTCTGTTCCATTCTAGGTATAGAAAAACATTTCATTGGTCCCGGTACTCTCCCGTACCTCCCGTAGCCCTTCTATTGGTCCCGGTACTGATAAGTTTCTCCAATTATGTTCCTTCTGTGGGCTTCTGTGGGCATGACACCTGCCTGCCCCCCTTCTAGTCCCAATTACAATGGTCAGTTCATCAACTTGTTACTTTCACACTTTCAAGGTTATGGGACCCATTTGTGCGTGCAGAAGAGCAAGGTTCTGTAACTCATCTGTCAGCACTCCTCAATATTTCTCTGCAAATGTACTTTTTCTTATCAGTAACTTTTAAACATGTCTTTTCTGTATTTTTCCATTTCTTAATTCTGCAGTTCTGCTTATCTAAGCTAATTCAATATTTCTACTGAGTTCTTTCTTACAATAGCAGCATATTGGGGGATGTGCAATCCTATATGCCTCTCCACAGGCCTCATTTACAGGTCAAGCTAGCCATGCTGGCCTGCCTATGTCAGACACCGTGGGTCACAGGCCTGCACCTGCCACATTCCCCCCTTTGATTAATCTCACCCTATTACTTAATAAGGTGTGAGAATTAAATCACTTTCCAGAAGATTCACATCCTGATTAAAGGATTCTTACTAGTTCCATTAGGGCTAGCTTTGTATAAAGCCATTATTCTAGTTGCGGTCTTCCGCTCTACTGTATTATCAATAGCACTATGAAGGGAATGCATACAACATGGGATTAAACATGGTAAGCAGAGGACAACAGCAACAAGGATTAGTACTAAGATAACGAAAGTCTTAAATCCTCCCAGCCAAGAGAAAAGGTTAGCAAACCAATTAGGAAATTTCAAGGCGTGCCAAGTCTGTACTGGCACATAAGCATGTCTTTGCATATCTTTAGCAATTTCTTCAACTACTTGACCCTTATCATCTATTTTCAAACAGCAATTAGTTAAATTCAGCTTACCACATACTCCTCCTTCAGCTGCTAGCAAATAATCAAGTGCTAAGCGATTCTGATATATGGCAGTGCGCATCTGAGTACTTTGTCTAGCTCAGAGCGTGAGAGCATGACTAGTTTCATTGGTTATTATTTCAACTACTGCTTGTAAGCGAATAATACGATTGATCATATAGATTGGGGTACGATAACCATACATACCATCATCATTCCAAGTGGCAGGTCCATAATACTCAATAATTCTTTCTGGTGGCCAATCATCACCTCGCCACTTCTCCCACTTGCCTATCTGTAAGGCCTCTCTTTTCTGTCTTGATGCTCCTTTGTGTTTGTGGGTAGTATATACAGGGTATCCTAATTGTTCTCCGTGTTCAGTGTTTAACAGGAAGAAAGAGGGTCTGATGGTTCCTAAGACACATGCTCCTCCCCATTGTGGTGGGAGTTGCGCATATGCTCGGTTTCCACAGATCCAATATAGGCCAGGTGGGGCTTGCCAGGCTTGGACTTTGGCAAGGTTAGTCCATAGACCTGCAAGTTCAGGAAATCTGGCTAATGGGTTAGGAGGTTCAGGATGTCTGATTCCTGACCACCATGCTGTCTTCTTGGTTGTGGCATTATAGTATTTCTGGCTAAGACAGACCAGCTGTCCTACCTTTTGGGTGAACTGGGGTCCAGTTCTGGCAAAGCAAAGACGTCCAACGATTGAGTGCGCTAACACCCATTCACTGGTAGTCTTGTGTAATTCAGTCTGGTTATAAATCATGGAATAATTCAATTCTTGGGCTTCCCAGGGCCATTGGTCTCCCATTTGGGTTCCGCCACAGAAATAACAATCTGTGATCTTAAGACTAGAGACTACTGCTCCGGCTAATTCTAGAAACAAATTCTGTGAAGGGTGAGGGATCTCAAACTTATTTACATGCATAGCTTCATAAAAAGTATTATGAATATGATATTTAGATGACTTGTGGGCTTGAGTATTCAATCTAATATACACAATGGTCCCTGGATCTGTTCCTCCTCCAGCAATACGTAAACCAAACTTATATCCTTGTTTCCATGCATGGGGATTATGTACACGCAAATGCAAAGGGTTGCAAGCATCTTTCTGACATTTATCATTTGTGGTTGGCTTGGTTAGAGTAGCCATTCGTTTATCTATTTTCTCATCAGTTATACCAGTGTTCCAGGTAGCATAGAAAACACATTCCCAATACGGGCAATAGTAGTCTGCCGCTGTAGCAGTACTATACCCTGATCCTGTTTACCTGTACACTTCCACCAATTTGTGGCACCTTCTGGACACATATACTTATGGTCATTTCGATACGCTTTCTCCCATGTACCACAGGTGGACTGACTATCTCTATTAATAGCATTACATGCATCAAAATTCAAAACAGCAGGTTTAGTAATGTCCTTAAGTGGTGGTGTAGCAGCTAATATAGGTCCATCTGCATCCTTCCATCTTATTTCCAACGTGTAATAGGATGGATTCTGATGCGGATTATAGCATGCTTTGATTTTGCCATGAGTGCAAACATTTAGTTCAGTGGTGTTATAGATACACCGAGTTATTGTTCCCTTGCAGGTATAGTAAGAATGGTAAAGCAAAGTCTGAGTTACTTTCAGTCCAGTTCTAGTAGAAGTAATACAAGCGGTGCATGGAGGTAGAGCATAAGTCTGTTCAAAACCTCCAAAGAGGGCAACCAAAGCAAAGCAGAAGCAAAGATACATGTTGATGTTGATTGGAGTTCTTCTGAATCCTCAGCTTGCTGATCTTGATCACGACGGTCTATTATTCTTCGTCCCGTTTGCTAATGAAGCAATTTAACGGGTGCTGAGTATTGATTGAAGATCCTCAAAATGTCCAGCACACATTAACCAACTTAGCAATTCAATTGGCTTGGGAAGTCTGGCTTAGTCAATGTAGTCTCAAAGGAGCGTGTCAAATCACACACAAATTGGGTTCGTTGAAACAAAGCTGTTGCTGCATGGAAAACAGCAATCCTCTTCGAAAGACTTGGCTACTGCAAAGCACTTGTGATGAAGTGTCTATGCTGCTGGTTGCCGTCTTAGAGTAACTCGCAAGGGTACATCAGGGTGCTGCTCTGCTGTCCACCGCTCTGGTTCAGGATTGGCGGCGGGCTTGACTCTGCTGTGGTGGATCCAGGCGTCGATCTCGGCTACCTTTACTGCAGTTGGGGTAGACAGGATGACGGTGTACGGTCCCTTCCAATGGGGTTCCAACGGTATCTTCTTCCAATCTTTGATCCACACCGAAGTTCCAGGCTGATAGGGATGCAAGGGTTCCGTCAAGTTGATAGGCAACTGGTCTTGGATCCACGTATGGAGAGTCTGCAGAACAAAACTAAGAGCTAGGAGTTCTTGTCTGGTTACTTCTGAACCAATCTGGGCTAAACTTCCTTTGATTCCCTGCACTATTGGTGGGGGTTTACCATACAAAACTTCAAAAGGGGAAAATCCTGTTGACTTTACAGGGGCTGAGCGTATTCTGAGTAAAGCTATGGGGAGCACTTGGGGCCATTTCAAGTGTGTCTCCTGACAAAGCTTAGACATTTGGGCTTTCAAAGTACGATTCATTCGCTCAACTTTCCCTGAACTCTGGGGTCTGTATGCAGTGTGGAGCTTCCACTGTATCTGCAAAGCTTTTGCTAACTGCTGAGTAACTTGGGAGACAAATGAGGGTCCATTGTCTGACCCTATTACTGCTGGGATTCCAAATCTGGGGACAATCTCTCTCATTAAGGCTTTGGTAACTTCTCGGGCTTTCTCAGTTCTGGTTGGGAATGCTTCTACCCACCCAGAGAAAGTACAAACTAATACTAGTAGGTAATGGTATCCATTGGCTTTTGGCATTTCGGTGAAATCAACTTGGAGGTTGTGCATGGGGGTCACACCTCTTGACTGAACTCGGGGTGCTGTAATAAGGCCTTGCTTGGCATTATTCTTGGCACAGGTTTGACATTGTCGTGCTACTGAGGTTGATATTGTTGTCATCAGAGGGATGTAGAAATGTGGTCTGAGTGCTTTCTCCATAGCACTCTTCCCATAGTGGGTAGCTTCGTGGAAAGCTTTGACAAAAGATGGTCCTAACAGTTCTGGAATTACTATTCGTCCAGGAGATTGACTGCCCTCTTCTGGTGGCAGCTCAATCCATCCATCTTTCACTACTCCATTTTCTTTGTCACAATAGTAATCTAATTCTTTGGTGGTATATCGTGGGGTCCATAGATTCAAAGGTACTGGAAACAATGCTGCTTGCATTGGCATAGCTTGTGGGGCAATCTGTCCGGTCATAGCTGCTTGTCGTGCTGAGGCATCTGCAAATCTATTCCCTCGGGCAACTTCTCCTTTTCCTGCTTGATGTCCTCTACAATGCATGACAGCTACACGTGTTGGGGCCCAGACTGCATCAAGTAACATCAATATCTCGGGACCATATTTGACTGATTTTCCTCCGGATGTGATGAGTCCTCTTTCTTTATAGAGAGCTCCATGGGCATGCAAGGTAGTGAAGGCATATTTGGAATCTGTATATACATTTAGCACAAGTTTTTCTCCTAACAACAATGCTCTGGTGAGTGCTATCAATTCGGCTTTCTGGGCTGATGTGCCTGAGGCTAGAGCTGATGATTCAACTACTTCGTGTTGAGTGACGACTGCATATCCGGCACAGCGTCGTCCGTCAAGGATGAGACTGCTCCCATCAACATAATAGATCTGGTCAGGATTGTCTATGGGCACATCTGTTAAGTCAGGTCGACTAGAGAACACAGTTTCCATGACTTCGATACAGTCATGTTCTGGGAGTTCTTCACTGATGGGTATCAAGGTAGCTGGATTCAAGGCATGGCTCACTTCAAGTTGTATTTGTGGGTTTTCACATAACATGCTCTGGTACTTCAACATTCGGGAATTGGTGAGCCAATAATTTGCTTTCTGTTCCATGAGGGCAAGGACTGCATGTGGCACAGTGACTCGTATGTTCTGTCCTAATGTGAGTTTGTCTGCCTCACTCACTAATAGCACTGTAGCTGCAACTGCTCTCAAGCAAGGTGGCCATCCTTTTGCCACAGGGTCCAATTGTTTCGATAGGTAGGCTACAGGTCGTTCCCAATTTCCTAATTTCTGAGTCAACATGCCTAGGGCACTTCCCTGTGTTTCATGTACAAACAAGTGGAAAGGTTTGTGGACATCTGGTAGTCCAAGTGCTGGTGATGACATCAATTCTTCTTTTAACTTCTGGAAGGCTGTATCCTGCTCAAGTCCCCACTCCAGTGGTGACTTTTCTTCTCCTTTTGTGGCTTCATACAGTGGTTTGGCAATTTGGGCAAAGTTGGGTATCCAGATTCGGCAATATCCTGCCGCTCCCAGAAAGGCTCTGACTTGCTTTCTGGTTGTTGGAGTTGGAATTCTGCATACTGCTTCTTTTCTTTCTCTGCCTAATCTTCTGCTTCCTTGGGTAATACGAAAACCCAAGTATTTCACTTCTGTTTGACATAGTTGTGCTTTGGCTCTGGAAACTTTATATCCAGCTTCATTTAGTAACTGCAAGAGATCTTTGGTGGCTAATATACATTCTCTTTCTGATACGGCAGCTATCAACAGATCATCCACGTACTGGAGAAGTACTCTCTTCCCCGGGGCTACTGGATAGCTTGAAAGATCTTGATTTAGTGCAGCACTAAAGATGGTAGGTGAATTCTTGAATCCTTGGGGTAATCTTGTCCAGGTGAGTTGGCCCCCTCTTCCAGAGATGGGGTCCTGCCATTCAAATGCAAACAATATTTGGCTTACAGGGGCTAATCTTATGCAAAAGAATGCATCTTTTAAATCCAGTACAGTGAAATGGGTAGCTTCAGCAGGTATCAGTCCTAGGAGAGTGTAAGGATTGGGTACAACTGGATGTATAGTTTCAACTGCATCATTTACTCTTCTCAAATCTTGCACTGGGCGATAATCATCTGTCTCAGGTTTCTTTACTGGCAAAAGTGGGGTATTCCACGGGGATTGACATACTTTTAGTAGGCCATACTCGAGCAATCTCTGTAGGTGGCGATGAATGCCTTCAATTGCGGCTCTTGGGAGAGGGTACTGTTTGACGTGCACTGGGGTAGCACTAGGCTTGAGGGTTACAATCACTGGAGCTATATGCTTGGCTAGGCCTGGGGGACTGCCTTCTGCCCATACTTCAAGTGGTGCATGAATGTTCTTTAAAGTTTGTTCAAAATAGGTATCTTGAATCGAATCATCAATGTAGTATCTCCATTCTTCTTCTCGGGGAACTGTCAGCAGCATTACTCCTGCTGGTTTGGCTTGGGAATTTACTGTCATTTGCATTTCTCCTTGTTCAGAGAAAGATATTTGTGCTTGAAGCTTGGCTAGCATATCTCGTCCCAGTAATGGTACTGGACATTCGGGCATGTAAAGGAATTGATGAGTTACTTGCTGTCCTCCTAGACTGCATATCCGGTTTTGAAGAAAAGACTTTGTGGCTTTGGCACCAGTTGCTCCTATAATGGTGACTGCTTTTTTGGTGAATGGGGCTATCTTTCTGTCTATTACTGAATGTTCTGCTCCAGTATCAACCATAAAGTCCATAATTTGGTCTCCTATTTGTATTCCGACCATAGGCTCCTGGAGACCTAAAGCAAACTTGGAGCCCGGTCTGTCCTAATCCACGTCATCCTCATCATGGGCTTGTGTGGCCAATGCTTGGATGGCTCCTCCTCCCCTCTCTCTCTGGAATTGTTCTCGATTGGCTCCTCCTCGGCCTCGGGGACGGCCTCGTCTTTCTTCTCGCCACTGATGATCGTTGTCGTCATCTTGCTGGGCGTCTTCGAGTTGCGGGCACGTATCTCTCCAATGTCCTTCCTCTTTGCAATAGGCGCATTGGTTCACGCCTAGTCTCTGGGTCCGGCCTCCGCCTTGACCCCGCCCTCTTCCTCTGCTCCTTCGACTAGGGACACCTCCCCTTTTCTTTTCAAACTATGGCCGCAGCCAAAAAATCAGCTTTCTTCTTCATCTTTCTATCACATTCTCTCTGTCTTTCAGTATCACGATTCACATACACTTTATGAGCGACTTCCAATAACTGTGTTGCATTCATGCCCGCAAACCCTTCTAATTTCTGTAATTTACGTCTAATGTCTGGTTGAGACTGGTTTACAAAAGCAGAATTCACCATGCATAAACTTCCTGGTGCCTCGGGATCATAGGGAGTATACATTCTGTATGCTTCAGTTAATCTTTCATAATAATCTGCTGGGCTCTCATCTATTCCTTGGATAACTCCTGCGACTTTGGAAAGGTTCATAGCTTTTTGGCCCCCCCTTTTCAGGCCTTGTAAAAAGCCTTGGCGAAAACGGGCTAGGGCTGTGGATCCTTCATCTGTATTTGGATCCCATTGGGGGTCTTCATTCGGGAATTCTCTCTGAGCTGCTTCTCTACGATCTATTATATTCTGTCCCTGTGCCGGAGCTGCAGGGTTTTCTGCCATCCATTCAATAGCTGCTTTTCTAATTCTCGCTCGTTCTTCTGTAGTGAATAGGGTGGTCAGGAGCTGACGGCAATCTGGCCAAGTGGGTTGGTGAGTTTCCATAATACTAGTTACTAATTCTGTCAGCTCCTGGGGCTTGCTAGTATAGGAGGCATAATGCGACCTCCAATTTAATAAATCAGTTGTAGAGAAAGGAATATACACATAAGTTAGGGGTCCCGCTACCACTTCATCATTATCATTCTTTACGGGCACTCCCGGGACTTGCCTTAAGGGAAACAGTTTGGCTGTCCCAGGCGTCATTTGGGTCTGGGATCTAAGGGTTATTGTCGTTGTCTTTGCAGGAGTCGCTTTCTTTTTCTCAACTGGTTTTGCTTTGGGTTTTTCTTTCACTGGCTTGCTAGCGCTAAAGCTGGCTTTCTCAATTATTTGTAAACTGTCCTCTTCTTCTTCTTCTGGTGAATTCCCTCCTTAAACTTCTAGCTCCGCTACTGGCTCACTTTTTACGTCCTCCCTCTTCTCTTCCCGCTAATTCTTTCTCTTTCTCTCCTCCAGGAGGAGGGGGGTCAGGGGTTGGGTCTCGCCTCGGCTCCGGCGGTCTCTGGGTTCTGGGGCAGGACGCCGCCGGGCCTATTCTTACTGGACCTGGGGTTCGGGGCTGCCTGAGGACTACTTCTGGGGAATCAGGATCTGCCAGGATTGGGTTTCTTCGTGGCTTTCTTATCCTGCTCTTTCATTCTAGGCTGTTCCTTTTTCTGCTAGAATCTGTTTTAGCTAACATTATTCTGCACTGTTCCTCATAACAGCGCTGCGCCCAGGAGGGCGGGATCTTCACAAATACTTAACCAGGAATCTATATAGGGGTACTGATCTGGGTGCGCTACCCGCACTCTACGGTTTGGTGTATTGACTGAATAATCTCTACAGTGAACGTTCCCTCTCGGGGCCAGATGGGGTCTAGATCGGGCCACTCCCTAGTACACAAAATCTGCAAACGGGCTGCCACGAACCCCTGTCTAGTACCGTTGAGGCTTCCTGGGAGTAGGGATCAGACCTCGACACTTAGGCACGCGCACCTACCATATCACCAGGATTGACCACAACCCCGCCTATATCCTGAGGCCCGTCCTGGGGATTAGGTAAAGACCCTGCACCACACCTATGCAGGCGCCCCTACAATAGCACCAGGATTGAACAGAAACCCCCCTCTCTCTTAGCCTGGGGTTTCCGCTATTTAGTATTCAGATCTGCACACCTATGGCAGGGGCACGTACAATAGAACCAGGCTTGTCCACAAACCCCTGTGGCCCATCCTGGTAGAAGTGCAAACCTGCACATCTAATCAGGCGCACCGACTTTGAAACCAGGATTGCCCACAAACCCCTGTCAATAGGCCTGAGGCCTCCTGGGAGTCGGGCACCCTGCACATAAGCAGGCACACATCCTATAGCATCCAGGATGCACCCCACCACCCCCTTTTTAAAGGCCTGGGTCCTCCTTGGAGTATTGCAGACCTGCACACAAGACTACCAGTTGCACCTACAATAGCACCAGGATTAGCCCACAAACCCCTGTCCTATGGCACTGAGGGAGTGGTGGAGAACATCACCCATCAGAAGGCACACCTACATTATCACCTGGATTGACCCACGAAGCTCCTGTCTATATGCCTGATGCCTCACTAGGAGTAGGGCAGACCCACACACATAATGCCTATATTTCCGCCCCCTCCTTTAAAAACCCTTCACGTGAATCCCCTAGTTCCAGCTCACTACACAGGCTCCTGTCGCCAACCTTCCCTTTCTCCTTCTCAAAACTCCTAGAGAAATTCGTCTTTGCACAACTTTCACACCACCTTGACTCCACTAATTTTCTTCACCCTCGCCAATCAGTTTTTCCGTCAGGGTCACAGTTTCCCTAACTCATTCTTCTTGCTTTCACTACTGCACTGCATGTGGCTGCTGAGCGTGGTGATATCTCGGTGGCGGTTGCACTTGACCTTTCTGGCTGCTCTTTGATTCTAAGTTGACCCTGGCTACTCCGCTCCTTCTTCTTCGTCTACGTGAAGCAGGTCTTATGTAGTACGGTTCACCGTTTGTTCCACTCTTTTCTTTCTTCTCGTTCTTGTGCTGGGGTCCTGTCCCGTATCCTCCGCTACCCCTCCCTTCGCCTCTTTCCCTCTTTCTTGTGGGGATCCCCTCCGGTTTCTGTTCCTGGCTCCCCTTCTTTTTTATTTTCCTTTTCTTAGCCCCCTTGGCCCTCTTAATTCAACAGTCCGGAGTATCTGCCTTTCTCTAACGCTGATGACATTATTCTACTACACCACACCTCCCCTTCTTGGCCGGACCTCTCCGCGTTAAACCTCCTGTCTCTCCACTGTGGCCAATTGGCTGACGTTCGCAACTGTCTTCACCTTAATCTCACAAAGACTATTGCTATCTGTTTTCTCCCACGGAACAACCCACCCCCCACACTGTCCCCTTCTTTCTCCTCTGGCTCTCCTGTCCCTCTAGGTTCTTCGCTTCGTTATCGTGGGGTGCACTTTGCATTCTGCCCTATCTTTCCACACCCATATATCACATGTCACGAATCCTCCTTTTTCTTCCTCCGACCAATTTCGTGCAGTTCGCACCCTGTTCTTCTCCCCTTCCAGCGCTCGACCACTTAGATTTGTCTGATCTTTTGGTCCATATCACGGGTTGATATTCGCAACCGTCACCTTTTCGTCGGCCTTTCTAAGAATCCCAACCAGTCCCCTCCTACAACGGATCCAGAATACCGACTGCCCGTTTGGTCACCCACTCCGTCCTCCCGTGATCACATAACCCCCACACTATTTCATCTTCACTGGCTCCCCTTTGCCCCACCGTGCTCACTTCAAGCTGGCTTATTCTTGATTCCCAAAGCTCTTCATACAGGCCGCACCACCTCACTACTTACCTGCCTTCTTCTTTCTTTTCACTCTCCCAGGTACACCCCTCTTTCCTTCCACCCATTCACCCGCCTCGCTCTCCTCCCCTCCCCCTACCCTGCCCATCTACAATCTACCCTTTCCACTGTTTCTTTTTTGCCGGCCACGCCCTCTGGAACTCCCTCCCCTCCTCAATCCGCCTGGAACCTCACCACCTCCACCTATTAAACAGAATCACTTGAAAACCCACCTCTTGTTTCCCTTGCGTTGGAATCCCCTCTCCCTTCGTGTGAATCCCACCCTTGCCCTATCCTCTGCTTTTCCTAGTGTTTGTTCTCTCTTTATGTTTTTGGTCCCGTCTCGCTTTAATTGCTTTTCGCTATTAATATTTGTTATTTTTCCATTCCCTTTCGTTGGCTGCGGCCTTCACTTTATCTGGTCTTATTGTACACCGCTTTGCCTACCCTGAAGGGCGGTTTTTTCTCAAATGAATTAAAACATAAAACATAAACATAAGCAGCGCGCACCTACAATATCACCACGATTAGACACAAACCCCTCTCGATAAGCCTTGGTTTTTCCTGGGAGTAGGGCAGACCTGCAACACATATTCAGGGGCACGTACAATAGAACCAGGATTGTCCACACCCCCTGTGGCCTCACTGGAAGAAGGGCAGACCTGCACACATAAGCAGGCGCACCGTACTTTAACACCAGGATTGACCACCTACCCTGGTCCCTAGGCCTGAGGCCCTCCTGGGAGTATGCAATACCTGCACAGAATCAGGCACCACATACTATACCCCCTATTGCCCACAACCCCCCTGATTAAAGGCCTGGGGCCTCCTGGGAGTAGGGCAGACCTGCACACATAACCAGTTGCACCTACAATAGCACCAGGATTGACCACAAACCCCTGTCTATGGCACTGAGGCCACCTGGGAGTGGGGGAGAACAGCACACATAAGAAGGCACACCTACATTAGCACCTGGATTGACCACGAACCCCTGTCTATAGGCCTGAGGCCTCCTAGGAGTAGGGTAGACCAACACACATAAGCAGGCGCACCTACAATATCACCACGATTGACACAAACCCCTGCCTATAGGCCTGGGGCCTCCTGGGAGTAAGGCAGACGTGCATACATAAGTAGGCACAACTGCAATAGTACCAGGATTGACCACAAACCCCTGTCTGTGGCCCTGAGGCCAGCTGGGAGTGGGGGCAGACCTGCATACATAAGCAGTAGGGTTACCAACTTTTTTCACCGAGAAAAACCCGACACCTGTGGCTTGCCATGCTCCACCCATTCTCCGCCCCTAGTCCCACCTCTGCCACGCCCCCAGCCCCACCCACAAAAATTACCGAGGATACGTATAGGCTAACTTCCTTGGTCAGATAATAATTAAACTGGGAACCCCAAAATCCAAACATGAAATGTACAACACTGGAGAAATAAAACTATAAAGTAATTTCCTCTTGCACTAAACAAAAACGCAAAGATGTTATCAATACACACTTCCCAGACCAAACATATTCCAGCTAATAAATTCAAAATAAAAAGTATTTTTCTACCTTCTGTTTGGGCGTTTTATTTTTCAGTTGCAATTGCTCCAGTCACTTTCTTCTGGTTTCTTCGTGTCTTCTGCGAGCTATCCATTTGTCCTTTCTTTTAGATGTTTTCCATTCTCTCTCTATTTCTGCTTTAACATACTGATTGTTTCCCTTTTGCTCTTTCCCCCAATTCTTTCCTTATTCCTTTATCATCCATTTAAATTTCACCCTTCCATTCTCAAGCCCCTCACTCTCCCAATACCCAGCCCATCATAGACTTTTCTTCCACACAAAATATTTTTTCCCCTCTCCATTCTCATTCCCCATCTATTCTAGTCCTCCCCCAAAATCAGTTCCCTTATAGTTCTAGACCCACCCAGCATCCACTCCCTTCTAATCCCATTCTCCCATGCCCCACATCAGCCCATTTCCAGTCCTATTCCAGCTCTTCATCAGCCCATTTCCAGTGCTAGCCCTCACATCACAGACCATTTCCAGTCCTAGCCCCCCCCCATCACAGCCCATTTCCAGTCCAAGTCCCCCATCACAGCCTATTTCCAGTCCTAGGCCCCCCCCCCATCACATCCCATTTGCAGTCCGAGTCCCCCCGCACCATCACAGCCCATTTGCAGTCCTACCCCCCCCCACCATCACAGTCCATTTGCAGTCCTAGCCCCCCTAATCACAGCCTATTTCCAGTCCAAGTTCCCCTCCCTCCACCATAGCCCATTTCCAGTCCAAGTTCCCCCCCCCCATAGCCCTTTTCCAGTCCAGGTCCCCCTCCCCATCACAACCCATTTCCAGTCCATGTCCCCCCCCCCATAGCCCTTTTCCAGTCCAGGTCCCCCTCCTCATCAAAACCCATTTCCAGTCCATGTCCCCCCCCCCCCATAGCCCTTTTACAGTCCAGGTCCCCTCCCCATCACAGCCCATTTCTTTCCAGTCCAATGCCCCCCATAGCCCTTTTCCAGTCCAGGTCCCCCCCCCCTTCACAACCCATTTCCAGTCCAAGTCCCCCTAATCACAGCCTATTTCCAGTCCGTTCCCCCTCCCTCCACCATAGCCCATTTCCAGTCCAGTCCAAGTTCCCCCCCCCCCATAGCCCTTTTCCAGTCCAGGTCCACCTCCCCATCACATCCAATTTCCAGTCCATGCCCCCCCCTCCCTTTTCCAGTCCAGGTCCCCCTCCCCATCAAAACCCATTTACTGTCAATGTCCCCCCCCCCATAGCCCTTTTACAGTCCAGGTCCCCTCCCATCACAGCCCGATTTCTTTCCAGTCCAAGGCCCCCCCCCCCCATAGTCCTTTTCCGGTCCAGGTCCCCCCCCCCATCACACCCCCTTTCCAGTCAAATTCCACCCTCCTAGCCCTTTTCCAGTCCAGGCCCCCTCCCCCCATCACAGCCCATGCAGTCCTTGGCCTCCCCCCCCCCCCAAAACCGCGGCTGTCTGAGGCTTTAGAGGGAGCCGGGGAAGCCCGCGCGAGGCCCCGGCTCCCTCTGACCAGCTGCCAGCGTGAAGGGCCTTTTCCTTCACGATGGCGGCTGTTCCTGTGAAGCCGCGAATGCTGCGGAAAGGTTAAAGGGCATTGCCTTTAACCTTTCCCACCAATCGCGGCTTCACAGGAACAGCTGCCAGCGTGAAGGTAAAGGCTCTTCACGCTGGCGGCTGTTCAGAGTGAGCCGGGGCCTCGCGCGGGCTTCCCCGGCTCCCTCTGAAGCCCTCCGGGGGAGATAAGCCAGTTTTTTTGCTCTGGCCGCTCCCGATCTTGCGGCCAGAACAAAAAAACCGGCTTTTCAAGGGCCGGTTTTGCCTCTGCGCCGGCAGCCGGCCTGGACATAGAAAAACCGGCCCGTCCGGCTGAAAACCGGCCAGTTGGCAACCCTAATAAGCAGTTGCTCTTTTCCTACATTACCACCCCGATTAACCACAAACCCCTATCTAAAGGCCTGATGCCTCCTGGGAGTATGGCAAACCTGAACACATCATCAGGTGCACGTACAATAGCACCAGGATGGTCCCACCAACCCCTGTGTCATAAACGCCTGGGGCCATCCCCCCCCCCCCCCCCCCCTCCCCCCCTGGCAAAGCAGGCGCACCTACAATAGCACTAGGATTGACCACAAACCCACGTCTATATGCCTGAGTCCCTCCTTCCTGGGAGTAAGGCCGACCTGCACCACATAATGCAGGTGTTGGTAGGGTGTGGTAGGCTCAGGCCTTTCATCGCTTGCCGTCCCCGGCGTTCCTCCTAACTACTTCTCCCACGCTTTGCCATTGGCTCACCAGACAGGGGGAGCACTAGCTTGGCTCTACATTCGTGTGCCAGGCCCATTAACGTGTGCACTGGACCCCCAATGGCTGCTATTATTATTGCCGTCGCCGCGGGCTCAAGTAAATCATTTGAATTAGCTTAGACAAGCAGAACTGAACCGGGAAAAACTCAGAAAAATAACTCTCGGTTTAACAGACACTCCTCGCATCTTGTTTCTAAAGACAAATCCATCTCCACGGGGGGGATGTAGATTGAAACTGCTGCACTCAGAATTTAGCAGAGCCCTGCCACCTTTCCTACACATACTAACTAGCCCAATAGCCTTGACCGTAGGCAAGTAACAAGTCGGTCGAACTGACCAGTGTAATTGGGACTAGAAGAGGGTGTGAGCAGGTGCTGTAGCCCACTCAAAGAACATAATTGGATAATCATATCAGTAGCCGGGGACCAATAGAAATGGTACGGGTAGGTACGTGGAGGATCCCGGGGACCAAGTTAAAGTGGTTTGTGTCTATACCAATAAAGGGATTAAAACTCGGTATAAAGAGTTTGTTGTGGTGCCAAAGAACATTGCTGCCGCCATTTTTGGAATTATTATGGTCTGACATGAGACTGTGTGGGCACAGAATAAATAGTGTGTACCGTCTCGGGAACAGACTCGCTGGTAGTTATTGGTTTGTCTGCGGCTACTGCTGCAACATAAGTAAACTGTGTGGTGCGGGTGGGGACCGGGGAAGGTGTGGGTATAAGAGGGTATACCGTGCAAGATAACTACAACTTTTCCGCCTCTCACAGGTTTTGTCCTGCCCGAGTGAGAGGGGGAGCGGTATCCGTGGCCCCGTCTCCGACGTGGCTCGGCTCCCAGGCGCCACCGGGATCGCAGGTTGGCATCGGGAGGTAGCTGGCCAGGAAGGTCCGGATCGGGTGGGGTGGCGCGTGACCCACCAGCTGGTCGGGCCAACCCCTCGAACCCTATTGAGGGGAGTTGCCGTAGGTCCAACTCATGGCGCGTTTGCTTGGGAACATTTGAGGACCTGATCCGTGAGTACAGTGATTTGATTTGGTGTTATTTCTAGACATATAATAAAGGACACCGTGCCTTGACCTAGTTTAATAGGTGGGTGAACCTTTTGAACTTGGTAATTGGGTAACGGGAGAGCTCTCAAAGAGCGGGCCGAATTAACCCCTACATGTGTATTCGCAGGGCGAAAACCGCCCGTCTTCCTTGTATTTTGGAATTTGAACAAAGACGAGTCAGAATAGATAGACTAATGGATGCATTCTGGGGAACCGTAAATTCTAGCATGAGTGTGGTGAATAAAGTATGAATGAGAGGTCTGGCAGCATGGGCACTGGACCAAGCGAAGGCGGACGCCCGTGATAACGCAGGTTTTCCTGACCGTGAGTTACCGGCGGGGGCTTCGATGGGTCCAACGGGGGAAGCGACTGTCGTCTATTGTACTTGTTTCTTTTATCCCTTATATGGTTGTCTAGGGCCGTGAGGCCACCTTACCCCACGGTCCACCCCTCCTTTGTCCCTTCTGGTCCTGGTGTTGCGCCGCGGAACACATCAAAATGGATAGGGGCAGGGGGTCCTACTAAGGAGCGAGGGGGGCGGTGTGCGGATTAGAATTTATGATGCTCGGCATTTGTAAGTGGCCGGGTTGGATAGTGGGGGGCAGAATTATGGAATCAAAATGACCGCAACCACAGATTGCCAGATTTTGTGTGCCTAGGGTGAGGAGCCCGAAAATTAGACCCTACAAGGCCTCAGGTAGATGGGAACCTTATGTTCTGTTGGGTAATGTATGATAATTTACCTGCTTGACTCACTGAAAAATCCAGAACTGTCTCGGTCCCCAGTTTTTCCTGCAATAGAGGTGTTGCGGCTGACAAGGGGCGTGGGAAGTGCGTGTAGGCTAGGCGATGCCTTAATTTAAACCGCCGATGATGGCATGTTATTGCACGTTCTTTGGCTGGCTTGGACGCAATTAGACGCTTATTTTAGGGGGACAAGTTATTGCACCTCGTTGTTTGAAATGGTGATGTTCCTATCACTATTGTCATGAGTATTATCATAACCACTTCTGATGAGTAATATTTATGTCAGAATTTTAGTTTGTGAATGGCGAATTAACGCGTCATCGGAGCTCCGTACACTGTTGCGTTTAGAGTATGTGTAGTTCTCCTCTTCTATGTTCCTGTATTTTTTTACTAGCAACTATTCCGTGTCATAATTATTGTTACTTTTCAGAAATAATAGAGAACGCTAATCAAAACTTTTTTTGGGGTATTAAATTTTCCTTTGATTTAATAGGACGTACAAACGTAATTCATTAGATCCCCACGCCACCCTTACACTGAGTTTTACATGATTCATGCTAACAGTGATCTCCCTGGTGGGTGTCTGATGGAAAAGATACTCCACAACAGCTCTACTATGGAAAAAAACCTGAGACCAAGCCGATTCCCTGGCTTGAGCAGTGCTCCTGCATTCTGCTCTGGTCTTAAAAGTAAACCCAAGGAGAATCATTCAATCAAAGTGTGAATAGGGGAGATGAATTGGAAAGAAGCTGTCGTGTTCAAAATAGCTAAAGGCTCTCGCGGACGAAGAGAGAGAACCTAACAGTGTTTTGTGTGCCTTGGTGACCCCTCGAAAATCGAGGTTAAGAAACCTAGTGGGGACTGGGTTTGTCGAGACACAGTTCGTGGGTGTGTGAAGGGTAGCCAGATTGCAACCATGAGAATGGAAAGTATGTTTACATTCTGAGGTGAATAAGGATACAATGGTGTGTAAGGAATTTTTAATGCTTTGGAAAATCGTGTAACTAGTTGACTAATGACGAGACCCTTTACAATGCCAGATAAATTCATAGTGTGTTTTTCTGTATTTGAATTTTTGGTGTGTCCTGTGGTCACAGAGGAGGCAAAACAGGGGGGTACTTTTTTTTTTTTATAAATGTCCACGAAGTTATTGTTCCTGATTTTACGGTGTGCACGCACCAATATTAGAGAGACGATAATTGGTATTGTTAAAAACCAAACCAAACAAAAAGAGGGTGTATAATGCCTGTTAGATATCCACCACCCAAGGCACCTGGAAAAAGTAGCCGTTTTTCATGTCTCGTGTAATATTCTTCTTTCTGCACTGTAAGATTTACTAAACATTAAAATAATATTTTCTTATTGCTGAGATGCGAACTACGGGCTGGCAGTTAGTGTTGCTAAGTAATGTAAGTCTAGTCCATACGTAACAGAGATAGCCTATAGTTCTCTTCTATAAAAAGATATTTAAGACACCTGTCACTCTTAATTGTATGTCGGTGTGCTCAAGTCGTATGACGTTAGTTTTGTTTAACCCGACATAATAAGGTGTTTTTTGTAGCAGGGGTGTTCTTTCAAGTTATGATCAAAAAGTGTCAGTAAGGGATGGTACTGTGAATGACTATGGTAATGACAGAATTTCTCTGTGCCCATTAGATAAGGCTATGTGAAAGGGAGTGGCTTCTGCATAGTGTGCTCCATATTTCCTTAGTATCACCCATTATGTTGCCCCAGGAATCTCTAGATATGCCCTGTCGGCCATCAGGTTGTTCTCTCCTCTGTAGAGTGACTCCCGTCAGATTGCTTAAGGGGGGGGGGATTGATCCCAGTACCACCGATGAAATTATCACCCCCCTTCAGTCGGTGAGCTAGTGTGCCCCTAGCCGGAAGAAGTAGAACATCAAAAAAAAACAAACTCACTCCCGGATAGATCGTTTGGCTAAGAGAAAGCAGTGTGAGCCTTGCGCCAGGGGAGGAGGGGGGGGGTAGCCTCCCTGCAACTGTCAGCAATGGTCCCGCTGCCTTCAGCAGGAGAGGATAGAAGCCGGACGCGTGCACAAGTAGTGTTATTTATAGGGTTGCTAGTTCAAACCTGATTTCTAGTTATTCTTTCAAATGTTATAACTAGCCACTACTAGAGAGAGAGGGTCACGTAATTCGCTAGATCCCATTGCAGGTAGATCCTGGCTTTGCAAACCCAATCCAAATAGCGCAATGGTCAGCGCAGTGCACTATCTACCGCACCATGCAAGATCCAGCATCCCAGGGAGAATTTTCATTTTTGTCATTCAGGGTCCCGATAAAGATATAGAAACAAATGAAATTGGATTGATTACGCGGGTCATACTAAGTTACTAGGAAGAGTGTGACCGAACGTATTAGTGAAGTTGTTTAATGTGAGATAAGAGAGAGATTGATTGTGAAAATGGGAGAATAGATCGGATCTTTCGTTGGGCTGATGCTGGTAGTGTGAATGCATGTGAAGGAGGTTATCCTGTGCGGGGAAGGAGCAGAGGCGAGGATAAAAACTGTGTGCGATGTCATTAGGCTCATTGCAGAGGGATCGGGGGACGTTCGAAGAAGTGAATTCCCATATCTTAACTCCGAGCCACCAAGAGGGAAGTAGGGAGTACTTGATTTAAAAAAAAAATAACCGAGCACAGTGTTCCAACAAAGAGAGGGAAGCAGCCATAGAGTGAGTGGCAGGCCAAAATGGCTAAAGCATGGATGAAGACTGATGCCAAACCGGACTCCAAGTCTCCCTGGGGTACCCAGGCGCTACTATGGTCCAATCCTGAAAATCGGTGACCAATCATATGGACTGTTATGGGGAATACAGGAGCCGAATATTGAAGGCCAGTACTCCCTTTGCTTTTCTATTTCTGCAGTCAACCATTGTCAGAGCTACTGAGGCTAAGGCCCCAAGCCTATCCCTGCAGAACCACAATATTGTGAACTAGTGGGACAGAAATAAATTCACGATTTCCTGTATATGCCTGAAGTGCAGTCAGGCACATATATCCGATTGCTGAGAGAGAGAGAAATGCAAAGGACTGTGAACCCAGAGCCTGCTGGATTGATGGTGCTGACCTGTTACCCCGAGAAGAGAAGTAACGGTGTCCTTGTTATAACACACCTCCATTAAAATCACAAGTTCCTGTATAGCCCGCGCGAACCCTATGGCCCCACCTGGAAGGTATGGGCAGAAGATAATTCACCTGGCCTAGCGAAGAACATAGCCCCTAAATCATTTGTCATGCCTCAAGCCAGAAGCGGGAACCAGTGCATGTGAAGCAGTATCCTCTCCCTTGACTACCGAAAAGGAGCAATGCATAATCCACTTCCATTTAATGAAACTGCTGGATTATGTAGGTGGGGTTCAAAGGAATGTTAGTCACCCTGGAACACTCCCCTTCTTCCTGGTTAGGAGACCTGGGACAGGTTATTACGCCAGGAGAGCAGGATTCTAAGAAAGACAATTCATTATGCAGCGTGATGACTATACAGAAATCCAAGTTGTGCCAAATCCGTAACACACTCTTAGTGACTAGATCGCTGCTTTGAAGCACCCCACATATTCACCATTCTGGATTTAAAATCTGTTTTTCTTGTTCTTCCATACGCTTAGGGGCCCACGACCACCCACTACAGGAAGGGCGGGGGCCAACTCGACCTGGACAAGATTACCATCAAGGATGTCAATACTTGCCTCACTCAGCGCGCGCGCGATTTGACAAGTAGCCAAGTAATTCCAGGAGAAAGAATTCTACTTCAATATGTGTGTACAAGCTTTGCTTATAAACCACCAACTCAGAACGGGGAGGGTTCATACAACGCCACCAGTGAACGTCTTGCACTTTTTAATGAGGCTGGATACAAAGGCTCAAGACGCTTAGGAGGTGCAATTATGCCAAAACAAGTTTAATGCCATAGTATTCCCAATTGATCCCGCGGGAATTACGACGCCTGGGGACCCTTACCAGTAACGCAAAGCAGCTGTATGCATCAGGTCCTATCTCCAACCACCAGGAGGCAAGGGAGAGCCGTTCTTGGGTGCCCTAAGAAAAGAAAGATGAAAAGAAGGAGGAAAGGGGGGGGAACAAAGTGATGTTGTATATGCAATCCCCCAATTTTTTTGGCGCTGCTGAGGTAAAACGTCCCCAGTTGTACTCCAAGCTAATCCCAAGGACTGTAAAAGATCTCCATTAGAATAGGGGGACTTGACAGCAGGAGTGCATCCTTTTTGTAGTCTTTGTGAAAACACCCTCGTGATGTTTTGTCACCATGTCTTTTCTACCCCGATGTCGCAGAAGGAACCTTTCAGATCTACTATGTTCATGCTTCACAAGGAAGGAATGTGCTAGTGAGGTGTTTGACTCAATCTACTTTGGACCTTATTTGAGAAGCTGTTACAGCTACCTGCACGTTCCCTATGTGAGCAAAAACTAGGCCACAAGATCCACTTTGCACAGAGCAAAGTCGTTCAAGTTACTGTACCGGCCACTGCTGTTCTAAGCCACAATATGGGAGGCAACAGAAAGGGAAAACGATGTAGCAAACAAATCGTACTAGATGTTTACAGTAGCAGGAGGATGTTGCGGTGAAAACCCCAGTATACAACTGAAGGGGCAGTCAAGCTTTCAAGTCCGGTGCTATGTAGTGTATCATATATGGGGCTGTGACTCCCCTGATCATTACTGTTTAGAAATTATCCACTGTAATTCTCAAGGCCGGCCAGAAATTTGACTGATGTTCCTTGGGAGAACGACGCTGTGGGGACAGCGGACTTTCGTGTGTGGGCTGCAGGCAGTTTCCTCATCAGTGGGCACCATTGGTTATGCCTAGATACGCAGAATTGGAAGACCCCTGATTTGGTGATTGAGGTCCGCAGCCCTGGCCCCAGAAACGGGGACGGCAACAGCAAAGGCTGAACCGCGAGCCCATCACTGAGGAATCACTCACAATATGAGAAAAGATGCTCGTGTTCTAAATGTGTTAAGCCCAGATTCGCCAGTATGTGCCTTTACAACACTTGCATACACATGTGCGGGGCCCGTACAAATCATGATTGTGGGATAGGACCTTAGCAAGCAAGTCCCATTAAGGGTATGGCCCGCAAGGATATTTGACATAATCTGATGGCATCGTGGAGTGGTGTACAGCTTTCCAACTTTAAGGGGAGAAATAGATAGTATGAATAGAACGCTTGAAATACTCAGTTGTCCAAACTTTGCCAATAGGTTTTACCTGAAGTGGCCTTGAGGTTGATCTTCCTGATGGGCCCGTATGAGAGCATGTAGGCCCCTGCTAAGAGTCTTTAGGGTAGTTTCGCCCTTTTGTGAAATTCGGTTGAGAAATCTGTAGCCTATTTATAGTGAATGAAAAGGGCGATGTTAGACAGATAGGATCTGAAATTTTCAGACGATAGAACTATTGGTTTTAAGTTTCTTTAGGGCAGAGTACGTGGTCATACCTGGGTAGCAAGGAGCGCTCAGCCCCATCGGAATTTGCCTGAACGCCCTAGTCAGACAGTCCTTGGTCAAAACCGGAAAAAATAAAAGGTCCTCGGTGTGGATGGCAAAGAGTGTAGAAGGATACCGTTAGCCCTGCAATTGGAAGAAGACCCTATGTTGGCATCCTGTCAACTCCAACTGCAGTAAAAGTCGCGGAAAAAAAAGGTTCGAACCTTGTCTGCCTTATAGTCGAGTAAAGCCAGCAAACTTCTTTTGAACGCTGATCCCTGGTACATACTGTCAAGCAGCCTGAGACTCCCCATTGCTCTATCACGTACTATGACAACAACCAACGGACGCTAAGACTCATTGGTCAAGAAAAAGACCCGGGTCAGAAACGTGCACTATTTCAAGACTAGAGTCTGTTTATCTGAAGGTAAGCCTCGCATCTGTAGAAAGCTTCAATCATCAGGAATAGACTGTGTTGTGGTTTAAGATTAATTGAGTCTGCTAAGAAACGGTGTTCAAATACTCTGATCATCCTGTGCCGGCAATAATAGCCTGAGAGACTGTACTATGATATTGTGTAAAGGACCTGAGGCCAATCCCAGAGGACAGGGATGCTATTAGGGCATCTACGAGCCCTACTCCTGCCGACAAAGCTGGTAGTATCTAGCTGTACGTCAGAGGGAGCGTTGAGGATGGCTGACAGATCACCTCTACATTTGTTTACTATTGTTATAAGCCAACCAGGTTCCACCAAGATTGTCCAGAGAAATGCCCGATTATGAATTCCGTTATTATTGCTGTTATTTGGGCAGCAGCCGTGGCTGCTTGTGAAATGACTTTTGCTTTACCACCCTGTGCCGCCTGTGAAGAGTACCGAATGCGAACTGTGGCGAGGAATGGTTGCTTTCATGCCTCCCATAACTTGTTGCTTGAGACGTTTCCGGGAAGTCATTAGGCAGTCTAGTCCTCCACAGTATATGACTGTTTGTTCTCGCGAACTGAATTCTCGCATCCCGCGATGACCAGAGCTGAGTAGCATAAGACGACTAGTGAGTGGGTATTGCACCACCCGAGTGTTGACAGTTTGTGTATTGTTCACGGAGACCGGGACCACAATTGTGAGGCTATGAAGGATCATCGAACAGGCTGGGCCTGTCTAAATCAGAGTTTTTACAACAGCGCAACAAGGGAAGACATCGTGGTGGGCCGGCATACATGCTCCTGAACCTTCTAATTCTTTTAGTGTCATTTCTCACATCTTGGCCAACTATGGAACTCGGCTGACGAACTGCTTGTTGTAACTCCCTTGTTTCTTGGCCAATTTTGGCTTGGAAAGGGATAACTGTCATTTATTAATGCACACGGTGTAGGAGGCGTAAGCAATCGTACAAAGCACGTTACCCCGCTTATGTGAAACGTACTTACGGCTATAGCCACAGGATGAGTCTCTTTATTTCGTATTATGTGATTTGCTTCTCACATCCTTTCTTCTCACAGGATTGGCGGGTGAGAAGTGTTCAAAGGGGGCATATGTGAAGTATGCCGAAGGCCTATGCTCCCTGCTAATTGAACTAATCAGACCGGCCTCACTATTTTGACCTGTAAAATGTATCCTGTGAAGAGGCCCCTCGGGAATTGCGAACAGCCCCAATATACTTCGATCGAAGAAATTAGAACTCGAGTAAAGCATTGAATTAGCTTAGACGAGGAGCAGAACTGAACCTGGAAAAATCCCGAAAAAAAATAATGGTTTTAAAAGCCACTGATAAGAACATACGTCTGCAAGGGTTATAATTTGCCAACCTGCTGCCAGAGAAGTGTACAGAGTCCTCCTTTCCTACACGTACTAGAGTAATGCCCCGATAAGCCTGTGAAAGTATAAAGTAACAAGTTGGTGAACTGAGCCAATGTAATTGGTACCTAGACAGGGGGTGTCAGCCGTGCTGGGGTAGGCCCACGTCAAGGGAGAAAAAACATAAATGAGTAATCATCATTAACACACAAAGAAGGGACCAATAGAAGGTGTACGGGGATGTAACGTGTATGTTACCGGGTGGGGACCAGGAATGAAATGATTTTTCTATAGCCTATAATGGGAGTAAGAACTCTATAAAAGTTGTTGTAAGGTTGCCAGAGACCAATGCGCAACCATTGGTTGTGGAATTTGTATTCTGCTTGAAGGGGACTTGTGCCACAAATAAGGAGGCTTTTGGTGACCTTCCTGAACAGACTCCGTGGTATGATTGGTTTTGTCTGAGTCTCATGCTTCGACAGTACACACTGATGCCGATGATGAGCCTCAA
The DNA here is from genome assembly GCA_033557465.1 of Ichthyophis bannanicus. NCBI lineage: Eukaryota > Metazoa > Chordata > Amphibia > Gymnophiona > Ichthyophiidae > Ichthyophis > Ichthyophis bannanicus. The sequence continues at coordinate 163,334,741 of CM066036.1, read as the reverse complement.
AATTGCTGAGAGGCCTGTAAGTTATGGCCGTCTGGATTCCAACCCCCATCATAGTAAAGAAACAAAAATCTGTGAAAGAAATTGTAGAAAAGCTGTGTGGCTTTAAACTGTGCTTGAATAAGGAACGTTTTTCATGAATTCATAAAATACGGTTCATTAAAGTTCTCTTGTGTTTCTGAGGTGATAGAGGTGTGTTCAATAATGGGTTGCGTTCCTAGCGCTAGAACGATCGCCCCATGACCCTTACGGTAGCATTGTATCCATACCTAGAAAGCATGTGCCATGGTTTAGAGGACAGTCCTAGAGGAGGGAGCTGAGTGCTAGGCCCATGAGGAAGGGGATGCTGCCGATTGGACAAATGCACACACCGGCTTTGAGACCAAGTATGAAAGGGCTTCAGGTGTAGTCAAACGTGAAACAGAAAATGTTGAGTAAAATGCTATGTTGCTGTAAGAACTTTGCTGTGTTGTCGCATATGCCTTTGTTGAAGCTTGACTGTCTTGAGCCTTGTTCACAATAAATTGGGGCTTGGACCCTGGCGAATTGGACTCCTGGATGTTGTCGTGCATTGTCGGCACTTCTCTGCTACACAGCCCACGCGTACCATAGCACCAGGTATTGACCACAGACCCCCGTCGAGGGCTCTGAGGCCACCTGGGAGTGGGGTCTACCAGACACACATAAGCAGTTGGACAGCCTGACATTGTAACAGCGACGGATTGGGAACCACAAACAACTAGTGGTTGGGCCTAAGGCCTCCTGGCGTAATGGCAAACTTGCACACATAGGCAGATAGCCCCCTACACAGGCACCAGGATTGACCACAGAAACCCCGGTCCGAGATGGCCTGGGGCCGAACCTGGGAGTATCGGAGACCTACACACATAATCAGGCGCACCTACATTAACGACCAGAGGATGGACCACAAACCCCTGTCTATAGGCCTGGAGGCGCTCTCTTGGATTAGGAGCCGAACCTGCCACATATGCAAGACGCACCTACAATAGAATCATGATTGGCCACAAACCCCTCTCTATAGGCCTGGGGCCTCCTTGGAGAAGGGTCAGAAGACCTGCACATAGGCAGGCACACATACCATAGCACCATGTAATGACCACAAACCCCTGTTTAGAAGGCTTTGGTTCATCCTGATAGGTTGAGGCGAGAAGACCTTCACACCTAAGCAGGTGCCCCTACAATAGCACCAGGAGTGATTACAAATCCCTGTCTAGGGAGCCCTAGGGGGGGCCGGGGACCTGGGCGTGGGGGTATACCTGGGCAGCACATAAACATGTGAACCACCAGCATACAAACATAGCACTAAGGGATTGACCACAAAAGCCCTGTCCTATAGGCCTGAGGCCTCCTGGGAATAGGGCAGAACGAACCAGCACAACATAACCCGCGACACCTACAATTCGACCAGTGTAGTGTGGGCCACAAGACCCCTGTCTGCGTGCCCTGAGGCCACCTGGGCGTGGGGTCGAGCCAGCACACATCAGCGGAGTGGCGCACGCGTAACATTAACATCAGTATTAACAACAAACACCCTGTTTGTTAGGCCTGAGGCCTCCTGGGAGTAGGGCACACCTGCACACATAGGCATCACAGCTACACTAGCACCAAGGATTGTACCACAAGACCCGCGTGTCTTAATAGGTCTTAAGGCCACCTGGTTAGTAGGAATCGACCTGCACACATAAAAGCGAGGGCGGAACACTCTGGAATATGCAACGCATTAAGCTGGACGGCACAGAGGAGGGCCAGTGTGTCATCGTGGCCGCGAGGTGGCCAGCGCTTTAAGTGGGTTTAAGCCAGCACCCACCTAATACATAAGCGCACCTACAGGATAACAAGCAGGATTAACGACAATGAACCTGTTGTGAGGCCTGAGGGGCCAAGGGAGGGTCCTGGGAGTCTGACAGACTTGTGATGCACACATAAGCCAATGCAACCAACAATATCACGAAGGAGTACACCACAAACCCCTGTCATTATGCCTGAGGCACACCGGGGGGTAAGGGAATTACTGCTGCAGCACATGCATAGCGCACCGCACATATTGGGTCCGCGCGGAATGACCACTCCCGTGTCCTTTTCACCATGGTGATGGCGGTATTGGGATAGAATCGGTGTTGTGATTTGCGGTCTAATAAGGTTTCCTTCCTTGAAAGGGTTGGTGGTGACCTTCCGAAAGCAGCACATGCACTTACCTCACCATGGTGGTCAGCAATACCGCATTAAAGCCCCTGGTGGTCCGAGGCTGGCGCTCCCTGGGAAGAGGCACCTCTGGCATTTGCACATAGAGGCACCCCGGAAGGCACCTAGACCAGCTTAGCGCCCGTGGAAAGCAGTCTATCCTCAACTGGGGGGCAGCCATCTTGTCAATGCTTTATTTTGCAGGGTACATCATGCCGCAGCAAATTGTCGGTCGCGTAACATGCGTTGGTGCATCACTTAGTGGTTCAGGTGTGGAGTGCCACGAGAGGGGTTCTCCGTGCGCACGGAATAATATGCGTATGGACATTAGTGGAATTTGGTCTGACGTGTTTGTGTTACGTGCGTTGCGCGTTTGAAAGACACGAATGGATAAACTGTGGAGTCGTGCGGCGTGGTGCAGCATCTGCCATGGTGCCGATGCATCGCGTGCTATAGCGTCCTCGGCTATATGTGCATGTGGCTCTGGGGTCGAGCTCTATGTTACATTATCTGTGCATTGTGATGGGGTCGTTAGGTTGTCGCGGCGCGGGAAGAGAGGTGCATGGCACGATGGGTGTAGTGGGCATCGCTACGTTTCTGTTGTGCGCCCTATAGTGCACATTAGAACACCCGTGGGCAGCACACCTTAGTGCACACTGAATTACATGTTTTTAACATGCAGAATCATGTGTTACATGCCAACCGCGTGTTGCATGCAGAGCGTGTTTGTGTGGCCGCACAACCGTATTTGCGCAAATTGTGAGTGTGGTATGTCCGTCCTGTTCTTATGTTGTGCCATGCCACACCCTATAGCTTTTATGCATGAGGTTGATCGGTTCCGGCCAGGACTTGATAAACTCCACCCAGGTGGGTGGACCCAGTCTATTGCGGTGGTTACGGGGCAGGAAACCTAACCACTGGATCTACATACTCTAGGGTATGTTTCCCAGAGTGGTGGACAGGTCACTGACCCTAGATAGCGGAGGTGTGGCAGGTGGTCGACGTTCAGGCATGAGTGCAAGCAATGGGCCTGTTAATGTGCATTACAATGTATGTTACACTTAACCTAAGGCGTAGCGCGGTTTACAGCCCAGGGGTGTCTGGGATTAAGGCCGCCTTAGGTTAGGGCACCTTATTAGAGCGACCTTGGGTTAGGGCACCATATAAAGCGCCTTTAGTTGAAGTTTTGCCCTCTGGATGTTAAGGTGCCTTGGGCATGAGGCACCCTAAGGGCTTTAGGGTGCCTTAGGGTGTGGGTACCTTAATAGTATGCCTTAGGTTAGAGGAACGCTTATTATCCCCAAAATATGAGTATCGGGTTCCGCTAGAGATGTTACGTTCCGTTGGCGCTATGCCGTCTTAGGGCTTGGAGGCACCTTCTAGTGGCAGCCTTATGTTAGAGGGCACCATTATGGAACACCTTGGGTGTTAAGGTACACCAACATACATTAGATTGCGCCTGATGTTTAGGTGGATGGCCCTAAGGGCAATGAAAGTCTGCCCTAACGTGAGGTAGCCTAAGCTGTAAAGGTGCGTCAAGGATTGACAGGCCAGTGAACGATAAACAGCTTAGATGACAGATATAACCCTAACACCTGTTTGGGGAAGGGAGGGGGGCAGCGCCATGGAACGTTCAATGCACAATGTGGATGGAATGACAGGAGAGGTTGGAGCTGATAGACCCTGCCAATATCTGTGGGCATCTTGTGTTCAGCCAGTCAGGTGGACAGATAAGATGTTTAGTGGCAGCTGTACGGATGCACAGTAGTGTTGTACAATGTTGGACTGTGCTGGGGCAATGACAATGTGGGTGGCAGTGTATGTGGTTATATTTGGTCCCCCAGTGGCCCCGAAGAGGTCGCAGGATATTTGCACTGAATAAAAGAACAGAGGTGTGGAGTTTGTTGTGTTATCATGCAGCTGATTTCACGGACAGGACAAGCATTACAGGATGCAGTTGCGGAACAGGTTACCACTGCGGAGGACAAATTGGGTAGCCAGCCTGCACAAGAGGACATTACTGTACACTCGTGGCAGAGGACGATAGATGGGGCGAGCATCTGGTTGGGAACTGAGGTGAGGATATTAGTGAGACTGGAGCAGCACAGAATCTTCAGAGTTTTGGAGCGTTCCAGGGCGAAATAAGAAAATGATTTGGGTCAGCGGCAGGGGGCAGAGCACATGTGAACCAAGAGAACTTGATGCTTGTGACCTTGGTCTAGGGACTTATTCTTACTAACCAGCTGGCTACACCTCCATGGTTCCCTTTATTAGCAGTCGATGGCGGTGATGAAGCATAATTAAAAAAACTGCAGGTCACTGTCACAAGGAGTTTCTCGTGTGGTGTGTGCCAGATATGTGTTACCGCCCGCACAACACTACCTATGATGCACTGCAACATGGCAGAACAGGCAGATCTACAGTGGCTCACGGCAACTAAAGGGTGCACACTCTCCAGGACCCTAGCTGTGGTATGAGGAAGCGTGAACAGTGATGGGTGATACTGGCACATAGGCAACTTGACGCATGGAAGAGCCACTGCAGAAGTTCTGTTTATTAATAAAAACTCTGAAGGTGACGGTGGGCACACAGCATCAGGTGGTGTGGTTTGCTAGTGACAGGCTCTGGGCTGCAGATCACCCATCACGATCTCTGTGTGGCAGGTGTTTCATTCAGTGGGACTTCGTGAGTCACCCTGTTGTCTATCTATATGGCCCCAGTTACATCTAGGTCCTGTGAGCCACTCAGAAATGGTGCCATGCCCAGTATTACGATGAGGCTGCCATAGCCAGCTGTAGCAATGCCTACTATCCCACCCTCTCTGGGTCACGAGCGGTGTATAATATACTGTCCCCGTACTCCCAATGAACCTGAAATACACTTTTTTGTAATTGAGGAAGTGGAGGGGCAAGCAACCCAAATAACATCCCCATTCTCCCTGGCCAAGGCTGACTGGCAGCCAGGGGGACAAGGTGCTACACAAAGACCGGCGACAATTACGTTCGCGATGTTACAATTATTTCATAGGGCCCCAAACATTTACATCTGAACCTAATTGTCGGCCGGGGTCTCTTGTGTACCTGCTTGGTTGGTCTATCAATACAATAGTGTGCAGGTACTGGTGGCTCCCTTTGGTACCAGCCAGGGGGGACAGGCCAGCAACCCCGTCCCCCTGGCCAAGAGGCTGTCAAGCCAGGGGGAAAGGGGGGGCTAGTCTAGATCTGTACCTGCTACCAGGGCAGTTAGCAGTTATGGGGAAATCCCTTAGCTGCCACTACCAAGGTCCTTGAACATTCACCAGCAGAGGGCACAGTCAGACTTGTACCTGCTGCACCCCACCAGTGTGTTCCAGCCATGCACAGACTAGCTCGCAAGACAATCTGCTAGCCAGTCTATATTGCATGTTCACAGAGAAAACTATGCGCACCCACATATGGGGGTATATGCCCAGCACAGAACACCCCAGCAGGTGCCTTAGTGATTGGGGCTCCTGATAAGGTAGCACACAAATATCACTAAAGGGCAAAATACTATGTATGCACTGATGTGGGTCACATAGACGTGCCATGGTCACTGCTTGGTCAGAAGTGACAGTGTCCTCCCAGCAGGACCCATGATGTGGCCACCACTGTCCATACAGGTGGTGGTGGTTGGGCACTACAATGTCCCAGCCATTGCCCTACCCCCGATGCATCCTGCCCGATCCGCCCTCTCCGAGCCATACCCACAATACTTTGCTCCTCAGTAATGCACATTTGCAGGCTAATGCTGGCAAACAGTGTACATATTGTGGGCCCAGTGAGGGGTAGGAAGACAACCAAAACAATACGGTAGACTATACACACTACCCACTCCTATTGCAGCATTGTGCAAAGATAGAGGTGGTTGGCAAACCCTGCCTGCAACACTGATTCCCGATCACAGTGCAGGCATTGCTATGGTGTGCAGGAAGCTAGTAGTAGTGCTATGGTCATAACTGCTGCTCCGTGCCGGTGCCAACAGCCTGACTCTCCATGAAGCTTTGGATATTGGGACCTGTGGGTTGGGGGTGTTTGTGACTCCTGTTGGCCGATGCTTTGGGGATTGACATGTTTTGATGTTGTGTGTGCAATGTAGGGTAAAATGCATTAACATGCGGTTGCAGGATCCCACAGCTGGTGACCTTGAACCTGTGCACCCCTCTGCTCCAGAAACATCACTGGCTATGTATACTGCACCCACACTCGTTGCTACAGAGGCAGAGCAGTCCCTGGGGCTACCTTTTGCTGTTCATCAGGACAGACCTTGTTTTTTGTTTGCAGCTGCATGCCACACTCTGATCAGGTCATGGCCGTGGTCCGCTGCAGGAGGGTGCCACTACCCCCTCACCACCAACCACCCCAACCACTCCATCCCTGCCCATACTGACATGCTCATATACTGTTGATGCTGTTAGTGTGCAGTCCCAGGCCATCCAATATGCAGGTAAGCGGGACTGCCTAGGGTTCAGGGTCTGGGGTGCAAAGGCATACATGGGAACTCCGCAAATCCCCCAATCTCAGCCTGCCACATGTTCTGTCCCTTCCGCATGGGGGTGAGATGGCTGGGGGGTGTCAGGTTGGCTAGGGTGAACCTGCTAGATAGCATTGTGTTCTGTAAGAGGACTGTGGGCAGGCTAGGGCATGCAGTGCAGGTACGATGTATCCAGTTTGGCATACTGGGTGTATCCATGTTTCATACAATGCATGGTCACACCTTGCACTGACTTGTAGGGGCTGTTTGATGGGGGTGTTCATTTAGCTGGGTTTACATGCAGTTTGGGATGTACTCTGTGGACAGTACGTATACCCTTGTTAGAGTGGTCCCCAGATGTGCACTGCTTGCCCCATTACAGCCATTGTGTTTCCTGTATGATGTTTGGGGTACCTGCAGGGTATGTGTCCCCTGGGTGGGACACTGTGGAAGACAGACTACAGGGCATGTTTGACCTTGGTCAGCCGCTGTCTTTCTGTTTTCCAGTTTCTGTGTTCCTATGTTCCACCTAGGCGACTGCCTGGTTGCCCTGTGCCCCACCTGCCCCCACTGCATGTCCCGCCTGCAGTCCCCTTTGCCCCATTTGAACCATCACCATAGTGCCCTTTCCTACTTGGGCACTATGCTGTTGCTCCAAATGGAGCACTACTATCACTTTACTTGGGCTCCCTGTCTGTGCTGTACATTGCTGACACTTACATGATCTCTCTCTCCTGCAAATGTGCATTTACCGAAAGGTTTTCACTGGCAGTAATGTCC